>CM057343.1:96084827-96684827 GCA_030015575.1 Agapanthus africanus | reverse complement strand
AATAAAGAGACCATGAGTCATCACTTATGCATATGTCACAATTAATGCCCCTCTTGATGAAAAACCACTCATAATTTCCACCAAAATAAACATTAACCCAAATGTTTATGACAATAAAAAGAATGGCATCATCTAAAGTAAACTCGTGACGGATCACAAGAATACCCCTCACTTGTATATACATACCTGCATCGGCATTCCGACTGAATGCGAATGCGATGAGACGAAAGCAATCCAACAAATCTAATACTAGGATCTGGCTTAAACCAAAGCCCACTAGTATGATCCGTCCGATCATGATCCGTGCACAAGTGCACGTATATGATCGAACCCTGCCATAATTTCATACGTCCTCTACAACGTTTCGCCCGAAACTTGAGAAACTGTCTGTGGGGATTCTAAAGACTCGTCAATACACTGGCTGTGGATTTAACCACTAGCACGTCAGTGGCACTAGCTGTACGTAACATCTGCCGAGGTATTGACCAAAAGGGAGGCTGATGAGCGAACTCATCCTGACACCCTACTGAGTCTGTCAGTGACAATATCCGTACAGTCCGATCCGTTCATCTATGAGTATCTCATGTCGGGCCTAGGAGGCAGGTAAACGTCAGACCCCCAAAAGCGGTACAAGTAGTGTCGGAGTGTAGCCCAAAACACCCTGAGATACTACTGGAATACCTACCAGTAAATCTCTTGCGTTGGCCAAGGACTTCGTATAATGGCTCTCCTAGACACAGCGCGATCTCACCCCCAATACCGGGAGAGAAGAAACCCCTGCCGATCCGCTCACTGCCTCCATGTGGCTCGGGACTGTACCTAACTAAAACCTGTTTGCATGACTCTTTTGAGCCGTGGTAGGAGAGTAATCAAAGCACAGTGGGGAACTCATATGAGACAAATGACGATCTCAGGTCGATGAACTAACCTGTACACATGTCACCAGGGAACTGCTATCTGACGCTAGGTATAATACCAACTAGCATGTTCCCGGCGAGTCATGTCCGGTGTATTCATAACCCATTGAGCACCTGTATACGTCTTAGGTGAACCAACTGACACCAATGGCTTATGAGACCAGCCACCGCCCCTTCGTCGGTGTCTCGATCGTATACACTAGTCTACTAATGGAGTATCGATGCCCGGTCTCAAACCTCCCACGACTAGGGACCTTTTAAGGATGTCCTTATAGACCCCAGTTCCCACGTATATGATCGCCATCATACTGCTGGTAGTCAAGCAAGAATCCTAAGGGCTCTATCAACGTGTAATAGTGATCTGTAATATCACCTAAAGCATGTACATGATAATAAAGATAAACTAGGTAGCATACTATTCTCTATCAACATGTAACAGTTAACTGTAATGTCACTTAAAGCATGTACACGATGATAAAGACAGCTCAGATAGCATACTATCCATTCGAGTAAGACTGTCCTACCGGTATAGGTCCTGTTAGTTGTATGTATGCCCTAGAGGCCAGTATTGTACAGATTATGTATATTATATTGGATGCTTGGACATATATAGAGATGACTTTCTTGCTCGACATGATAGTATGCTATCTGGTTAATCTTTATCTTAACATGTACACTTGTCTCTTTATACTGTCTTATAGTTACATGTTGGTAAAGCCCTTAGGATGTGTACTTGACTACCTGGGCTATGAAGCAGATCATACTAGTGGGGACATGGTAGTCCTTAAGTACATCCTTCAAGGTCCCTAGTCGTGGGTGTATCGAGACGGGGCATCGATATACCAGAGTAGACTAGCGTATACGCTTCTCGACCCATGTGATGGGCGATGGATGATCCCATATCCATTGGTGTTTGACATCAGAGATGGTATACGGGTGCTCAGTGGAGACTGGGTACACTGGACGGACTCGCCGAGAACTCCCAGATGGTATTATACCTCACGTCAGATGGCAGTTCTCAGGTGACACTTGTAAAGGTTAGTCTGTAGACCCGAGATCGTCATAGAGTCTTGTGTGATTCCCACTGTGCTTTGATCTCCACCTTACCACGTCCATGAGGGCGTGCAAAACGGTGGTCTTTGGGTACAGTCCCGAGTCACATGGAGGCAATGAGCGATAGGAGGGGTTTCGTCTCTCCCGGTATTGGGGGTTGATGTTGTGCTGTGCTCGATTGGCCGTAACAGGGAAGTCCCTAGCCAGGGCTGATCAGAGATTTGCTGGTAAGTGTTACCAGTAGTTTCTCGACCCGTTATGAGCCTCACATCGGCACGACTTATCGAGTATTGGGGTCTGACGTTTACCACCCCTAGACTTGATATGCGACATATCAGATGAAGAGACCGGACTGTATGGTAAGTGTTACTGGTCGGATTCGCAGGAGTGTGAGCGGGCTAGCTCGTCGATCTTCTGATCGCTCAATACCCGGATGGCCGTTACGTTTAGCAGACCGCTTGCGGCTTGTGGGTGCTTGATATGATCATCATCTGCTACCGGCGTATTGACGAGTCTTTAGAGTCCTACACAGAGGTTTCCTGGTTCAAGCGAAACGAAATAGGAGCGCATATAAGATATGTGCGGGACCGAGAATGATGCGTGTATGTGATACCGTATTTAATTCTCGCGATTAATGTTTCGAATGGTTGTATGCGATATAACCTAGTTATCGAATCGAAGATCGATTCGATAAGCCGATACATTGAATACTAGTCGGTCGTGTGTGACATGACCGGATCATTGAATCAAGTGTTGATTTAATGATTTAATGTATAATTATATATTTGATATATTACTTTGCATTGACTAGTATTGGTTCACTTTAAACGGATTTTTCTCACTTGGATTGCACATTGTATATGTGATATACTTTTGTGCACATTATTGTATCATGTTTGATGATACTTGATCATATGGTTAAATGTATAGAATTAAGCCATGGTTAATTTGTAAATTAGGGTTTTAATTATCCATTCTTTTCATTTATTTATTTTAGAAAAAGAATGGCATATGAATACAAATTGGTTGCTTTCTTTCTTGAACCTTAGTGAAGCTTCATGAAGCTTTGACCCAAATGACCAATTTGTCTTCATGCTTAACCCTAACCACTATTCTAACCTTGGTCAATTCTCTACACCTAACCATGGTTCCTTTTATGATAAGTATTGTTTTATTATTCATTTTACAACACTTATCATAATTTCTAGCTCATCTTCTTCTTCATTCTACAAGTGAGAAACCTAGATGCCATTAATGGCAACTTGAGATCTAGTGAGAGAAATCCAAATCTAAAGTGAACCCACCTCCTATTTCTTCATCCTCTACCTCTTGCCAAGTGGTTTTGGGTGTTTTCTTCACAAGTTTCACTACCTGGTGAAGTCGGAGCTTGAACTAGTGCAACCTCGACGTAGATCGTCTTTGACACGAAGCCGACGACCTTGCTCGCCCGTTTTTCCGATGAAGCCGACGAACGAGTCTAGGATTCATGATGGACAGCGAGAGCACACACACGTGGATCTAAGGAAGTGGGGAACCGGATCTACAAAGGTTGTAGCCTTTCTCCTTTAGTTAAGTAGTTAACTAGTTTTTCGTTTCGCCTAAACATCTAGTATACGATCCGTGTTAGGGTTTCTCGGCACCAATAATTTTTGAAAATGGCATGGTTGATGCCTTGTGAGACTTCATTAGGATGCCTAGGAACCCTACAGTGGTATCAGAGCCTAGCTAGAGCCTTAGGCGAAGTCTAGACGCGATTTGAAGCCCGAACGAACCCGAAACCCTAAACTTAACATGCTCTCTGTACATTTTCTAAAATCTGGGATTTTTCAAGATTAAAAATGCCTAAAAAATTCAGCAGGAATATCTAAGAATTATGGTGAAACACGAGCTCATGAAGCTTCCAAACAGTCGCGGAAACGCGGCAGAATCATGGCTTCTGCCGCGGTTCCGCCGCCAACTGTTCAAATTACCCAATACTGTTTGCACAGTAATTCTTATTTTCTGGTGCTGAGTTTTATGGGAATTTTTAATAATTATTCAAGAGTTGAATTTTCTGGGGTTGCTTTGGGGATTCGGTGTTTCGATCGGGGTATCAAATTTCGTCTTTGTGTATTTCCGGATAATTTTTTGAATATGTTAAAAAGTTCGACCGAATATAAATACCCAATTTTTCCCCTGTCGGGAAATTTCCAAGTGTTGGATTTTTCCGTAGTTTAACGACGTTCTAAGTAGTGCAAGTAACGCGATGGACCCTCTAGAAGACAACAAACCTTAACTCGATTATGTGACCGTCTTGAACTGCCCTTTGAACCTTCGGGTTTGGGGCAGTACGGCGTGCCACATGTGAGGCGTTGGCTTGACCCTTCTACGGCTGGACCGTTGGTACTGAGGCACGAACTGAATGTTGTTAGACTTATTTCATGTGTTGAGCTGTATCGGGAAAACTTGGGTATTCGAATGTTCGATCGGAAAGTTTGACATTTTCTGTTTATCTGGAATGTGATACAATAATTGGAATTCACAAACAGTTATGAGATAACTGAATGAATGTTATAAATCTAGCAGTTTAGTCCCATATGATATTGAAAAGAGTTTTCGATAATGAGACTAAAATGCGGGATTTATATCTATTAGGCATGTGATGTCTAAGAATTTCATTTGATTAGGCATGCGATGTCTAAAGAGGTTGCGGATTCCAATTGTTGTAGTTTTACATTTTCTTTTCTGTGACCGTAAGTGTAGTATGTTCATATCGCCGGTTTCGTTGCTATACGTCAACGACAATTGGGGTATGCATACTTACTTACGTTGATGACATGTGATGTTATGTGTTGCTGGATATGTTATATTGGATCGTCGTGTTTGAATAGCCGGGGGTTTTTATGTGAGATGAGTGTTTTCCATTTTCATTCATGTAAAAACTTGTATGTAATATTCTTTTATTTGTGGCACTTCCAGGTAGCGGAAGTTGTCACCTTTTGTATATTATTTACTTTTCCGCATTAGGATAGACCCAAGGAGGGGAGCACAAGTAGCCGGGTTCTGGGGTCCAGTGGGAGACCAACTCGAGGAGTCGAGTCCGGGTCTCCTAACCCTAGAATTGGCAGGGTTGCTTGCCGCTCTCGTAGGGGTCTAGGGGTATGGGATTGGCTATTCACCACGACCGTGGAATCCGTGTTTTATACTGGCTCGTATTGAAAACACGGACGTCCTAGTATATCCAATATTTCATATGTTTATTCTGCTGTGATATCTGTGTTGTAACTCTGTGATGGATATAGTATATAGTATATATGATATATTATATAGACGTTACTTATGTTTTGCACCCGCGCTAGCCCTGCCCTGCTCTGTCGTTAGTTACCTAACCTAACGGTGCATGAGGGGACATCGAGGCGAATGCGGATGGCATAAGTGTACGTCATATCTATCTGTGATGTTTAGGTAATTAAATGATGGGACTTCATTAATGTGATTAATGAAAGATAAAAAACCTAAGATGTTGTGGAATCGAATTTTAAAATAAAACAGGTAGCTACAGTTCTTGCTTTGCACAGCGGTATATATGATATACCCTGCACCTTATTCGATGAGGAAAGGACCGAGATCCCTTCACCGGGAGTGACTCCTTTAGCAATAACTGGCAGATGCTACACACTCGGTTTGCTTTTGACCGCTTTTGGGTTTTTGCTTTGCACAGCGATATATATGATATATCCCGCACCTCATTCGACGAGGAAAGGACCGAGATCCCTTCGCCGGGAGTGACTCCTTTAGCAAAACTAGAAAAGCCTCAAAATCACTCCATTTCAAAACATCATTTAATTCTACAACGATATCAAGTTCATTACGCTCATGGTTTTCAGAAAAACCTGGCGTAGCCCTCCGTCATTTCAGATGAGTAGTAGTTAGTATTCGTGCTACGTTTGTTGGCCTGCGTCAAGACGTAGTGTGCGGTAGCTAACTAGTATTTATCTGCTTATGCATATGATGCAGATTGGATTAGGGTAGTCGTGCGACTTTGTTGGCCTGCGTCAAGGGTCGTACGGGTGGGTTTAATTCAATCAGGAAATGACGGGTTGAACTTGACTAGCGCACTATGGTTTGTTGGCCTGCGTCAAGGTCATAGGACGCTAGGGGCAAAATATTATCGGGAATTTCAAGTGTTGAAATTTGCAATGAGATTGCATACCTTCTATGAGATAGTTGGATCCCGATACCCGCTGCGAGTAAGAGTTACTCCTGGGAGAGTTTTATACATTGCAATTAGCCGATCAAGTAGGTGTCTAGAAAGGTGTCAACGGGGTTACGCCTCTGGGAAAACAAGCTTTACATTAATTAGGTTCGTGCGAAAGCACGGGGGACCTCCCTCAAAGTACCGACACTGGCCTGGCTGAAAGATTGGCGAACCTGTAGTGTGTAATTAATCCCAGCTAGTCTTTCCTTTTAGGGTTTGAAGGAAGATTTGATAAAAAGCAGTGGGAGCCATCCTGATTAGATAAGATAATAACCAATCTGATCTTGCACGAGCATATGCTAAAGTGTTTTCTTCTCTCTCTCTCCAGGTAGCGACCATTTCATGCCCTAATGAAGATAATAATATGGATGTATTGACCGAACCCGCATGTTATACTGTGCTGGGGAACGTTGGTTCCGTTCTTTCTTATAAGAGTTATAGGAATGAACAGGATATAGGGGAATGCCAGGATTCCCATGCCACCCGAATGAAGAAAGTACATGTTGATGCATTTTCTTCGGGTGTGTTCGTTACTGAGAACTGTTTCTCCATTTGCTCTACGTCCTGGGTATTAGATACCGGGTCAGGATCCCATATATGTAATCAGTTACATGGGCTTAGGAATGGTAGAGAACTTGGAGAAGGTGATAAAGACATAAGAGTTGGAAATGGTGCAATTGTTGCAGCCAAGACTGTCGGGGAATATCACCTTGTATTACCAACTGGTAATACATTGGTTCTGAACGAATGCTATTACATGCCGAACCTGATATGCAGCATTATATCGGTTTCTTTATTAAGTAAAGAGGGATATAATTTTGTATTACAAGACAATGTTATGAACATTTTCCGTAACCAAAAGTTGGTTGGATCAGGCACGTTATGCAATGGCATTTATGTTCTAAATCAATCAACAGTTCTGAGCATAACAAACGCACACAAGAGGAAGAGTTCTGAACTCAACGAATCCTTCTTGTGGCATTGTAGACTGGGCCACATCAATGCGACACGACTAGCTAAGTTGCATAAAGATGGATATTTAAATCCGTTTGAATTTTCATCTTATGACACTTGCCAGTCATGTCTCAAAGGCAAGTTGACCAAAACTCCGTTTACGGGATACGGAGAAAGAGTTACCGAACTCTTGAGACTGATACATAGTGATGTATGCGGTCCCATGTCTACACATGCTAGGGATGGTTCTTCATACTTCATTACATTCACTGACGATCTCTCTAGATTCGGATATGTGTTCCTGATGAAACACAAATCAGAAGCTTTTGAGAAATTTAGAGAATATAAACAAGAAGTTGAGAACCAGACCGGAAAAAGTATTAAAATCCTACGATCTGATCGAGGAGGAGAATACTTGAGCAATGAATTCCTGGACTTCCTAAAAGAGAATGGGATTCTCTCTCAGCTGACTCCTCCATATACACCACAGCACAACGGTGTATCAGAACGGAGGAACCGCACCCTATTGGATATGGTGCGCTCTATGATGAGCACAGCTGAGTTACCTATTTCCTTCTGGGGATATGCACTGGAAACAGCTGCAGACCTATTGAATATGGTTCCCACCAAAACCGTGCCGACCACTCCATATGAGATATGGAAAGGAAAGAGACCATGTCTTAATTATGTTAAGATATGGGGTTGTCCGGCCTATGTAAAAACACAAAATCCGGACAAACTCGCGGCAAGGTCCATTCTGTGTAAGTTTATTGGATATCCCAAACATTCGCGAGGGTATATCTTCTACCACCCTGAGGAAAAAAGAGTGTTTGTTTCTCGGCATGCCACCTTTTTAGAAAAGGAATTTCTTGAAAAAGAGATTAGTGGTCATGAGGAAGAACAGGAAGAGGTTCCAGCCGCAGAAGCTACAACAGAAGATCTGGTGGAACTAGAGGATTCCGTAGTTCCCGATGAACCCCAGCCACTCCGCCGATCTAGTAGGGTTCCTCGCCAACATGAGAGATACTACGGTTTTCTCATGGACGGTGGGAGCGAGGATTGCATCATGGAGGATGATGACCCAACTAGCTTCGAGCAGGCCATCACGAGTGGGGACTCAGTGAAATGGCTGGATGCTATGCGGTCCGAGATGGAATCCATGTACACCAACAAAGTATGGACTTTGGAAGTTGCTCCTGAAGGGGTAAAACCCATTGGGAGCAAGTGGATCTTTAAGAAGAAACTTGGTGTAGATGGGAAAGTGGAGACTTTCAAAGCTAGACTTATAGCAAAGGGTTTTCGTCAAAGACCAGGTGTGGACTATGACGAGACCTTTTCTCCAGTGGCTATGCTTAAATCCATCCGGATCATGCTTGCCATCGCTGCATATCATGATTACGAAATCTGGCAAATGGATGTTAAGACCGCCTTTCTAAACGGTGATTTAGAAGAGTGCGTGTACATGACTCAGCCAGAGGGCTTCGTAGACAGTGGGAGCAGCGGGAAGGTGTGCAAGCTGCTTAATCCATTTATGGATTAAAACAAGCATCGCGGAGTTGGAACATCTGCTTTGACGTCGTTATCAAAGAGTTTGATTTCGTCAAAAACCCAGATGAATCTTGTATCTACAAGAAGGTTGCAGAGAGTAAGGTTGTCTTCCTCGTATTGTACGTGGACGACATACTCTTGATAGGAAATGATATTCCTATGCTGCAATCGGTCAAGCTCTTCTTATCACAAAGATTCTCAATGAAAGATCTTGGTGATGCCTCCTGCATATTGGGGATTAGGATCTATAGAGATAGATCCAAACGGATTTTGGGATTGTCCCAATCCAGGTACATTGACACCATACTAAAGAGGTTTAGTATGGAAGAGTCCAAGCGTGGGAACTTGCCCACGATCTCTGGAGTCACTCTCTCCAAAGAGATGTCTCCCAAGACTGATTTGGAGAGAGCTCGCATACAAGGGATACCCTATGCTTCGGCAGTAGGCTCTATCATGTATGCGATGCTGTGTACCAGACCCGATGTAGCATACTCGCTAAGTATAGTGAGCAGGTATCAAGCTGATCCTGGAGAGAGTCACTGGACAGCTGTGAAGAGCATTCTCAAGTACTTGCGAAGGACTAGAGATATGTTCTTGGTGTATGGTAACGGGGAACTCCAAGTGGAGTCCTTTACCGATTCGAGCTTCCAGAGTGATAAGGACGACTCTAAGTCGCAGTCGGGTTTTGTCTTTACCCTTTACGGAGGGGCGGTTAGCTGGAAGAGTTCCAAGCAGGAAACCGTGGCAGACTCGACGATGGAGGCTAAATACATCGCTGCCAACGATGCTGCTAAAGAGGCTGTCTGGATCAAGAAGTTCATTACTGAACTTGGAGTGGTTCCATCCATTGAGCGTCCAATACCTTTGTATTGCGATAACAATGGAGTGGTGGCTTTGGCCAAGGAACTCAGGTCCCATCAGCGATCCAGGCATATTCTGAGGCGGTATCACCTGATCCGGGAGATAGTTGATCGCCGGGAGATCGAGGTCAGGAGAGTTGACACGAAGAACAACACGGCGGATCCACTCACGAAGGCCATTCCCCAGATACAGTTTGAGAGACTCTTCGGGATGCTCGGTATGAGATACTACAGCAGCTGGCCCTAGTGCAAGTGGGAGATTGTTAGTTGTATGTATGCCCTAAAGGCCAGTATTGTATAGATTATGTATATTATATTGGATGCTTGGACATATATAGAGATGACTTTCTTGCTCGACATGATAGTATGCTATCTAGTTAATCTTTATCTTAACATGTACACTTGTCTCTTTATACTGTCTTATAGTTACATGTTGGTAAAGCCCTTAGGATGTGTACTTGACTACCTGGACTATGATGCAGATCATACTAGTGGGGACATGGTAGTCCATAAGTACATCCTTCAAGGTCCCTAGTCGTGGGTGTATCGAGACGGGGCATCGATATACCAGAGTAGACTAGCGTATACGCTTCTCGACCCATGTGATGGGCGATGGATGATCCCATATCCATTGGTGTTTGAAATCAGAGATGGTATACGGGTGCTCAGTGGAGACTAGGTACACTGGACGGACTCGCCGAGAACTCCCAGATGGTATTATACCTCACGTCACATGGCAGTTCTCAGGTGACACTTGTACAGGTTAGTCTGTAGACCCGAGATCGTCATAGAGTCTTGTGTGATTCCCACTGTGCTTTGATCTCCACCTTACCACGTCCATGAGGGCGTACAAAACGGTGGTCTTTGGGTACAGTCCCGAGTCACATGGAGGAAATGAGCGATAGGAGGGGTTTCGTCTCTCCCGGTATTGGGGGTTGATGTTGTGCTGTGCTCGATTGGCCGTAACAGGGAAGTCCCTGGCCAGGGCTGATCAGAGATTTGCTGGTAAGTGTTACCAGTAGTTTCTCGACCCGTTATGAGCCTCACATCGGCACGACTTATCGAGTATTGGGGTCTGACGTTTACCACCCCTAGACTTGATATGCGACATATCAGACGAAGAGACCGGACTATATGGTAAGTGTTACTGGTCGGATTCGCAGGAGTGTGAGCGGGCTAGCTCGTTGATCTTCTGATCGCTCAATACCCGGATGGCCGTTACGTTTAGCAGACCGCTTGCGGCTTGTGGGTGCTTGATATGATCATCATCTGCTACCGGCGTATTGACGAGTCTTTAGAGTCCTACACAGAGGTTTCCTGGTTCAAGCGAAACGAAATAGGAGCGCATATAAGATATGTGCGGGACCGAGAATGATGCGTGTATGTGATACCGTATTTAATTCTCACGATTAATGTTTCGAATGGTTGTATGCGATATAACCTAGTTATTGAATCGAAGATCGATTCGATAAGCCGATACATTGAATACTAGTCGGTCGTGTGTGACATGACCGGATCATTGAATCAAGTGTTGATTTAATGATTTAATGTATAATTATATATTTGATATATTAGTTTGCATTGACTAGTATTGGTTCACTTTAAACGGATTTTTCTCACTTGGATTGCACATTGTATATGTGATATACTTTTGTGCATATTATTGTATCATGTTTGATGATACTTGATCATATGGTTAAATGTATAGAATTAAGCCATGGTTAATTTGTAAATTAGGGTTTTAATTATCCATTCTTTTCATTTATTTATTTTAGAAAAAGAATGGCATATGAATACAAATTGGTTGCTTTCTTTCTTGAACCTTAGTGAAGCTTCATGAAGCTTTGACCCAAATGACCAATTTGTCTTCATGCTTAACCCTAACCACTATTCTAACCTTGGTCAATTCTCTACACCTAACCATGGTTCCCTTTATGATAAGTATTGCTTTATTATTCATTTTACAACACTTATCATAATTTCTAGCTCATCTTCTTCTTCATTCTACAAGTGAGAAACCTAGATGCCATTAATGGCAACTTGAGATCTAGTGAGAGAAATCCAAATCTAAAGTGAACCCACCTCCTATTTCTTCATCCTCTACCTCTTGCTAAGTGGTTTTGGGTGTTTTCTTCACAAGTTTCACTACTTGGTGAAGTCGGAGCTTGAACTAGTGCAACCTCGACGTAGATCGTCTTTGACACGAAGCCGACGACCTTGCTCGTCCGTTTTTCCGATGAAGCCGACGAACGAGTCTAGGATTCGTGATGGACAGCGAGAGCACACACACGTGGAGCTAAGGAAGTGGGGAACCGGATCTACAAAGGTTGTAGCCTTTCTCCTTTAGTTAAGTAGTTAACTAGTTTTTCGTTTCGCCTAAACATCTAGTATACGATCCATGTTAGGGTTTCTCGGCACCAATAATTTTTGAAAATGGCATGGTTGATGCCTTGTGAGACTTCATTAGGATGCCTAGGAACCCTACAGGTCCTCCCTCAACCATTGCAATCACGTGCCTGCGATCCAATAATTGACTTTGAGGGCACTATATCGAACAGTAAAAGCCTCAAAACACTCCTTTTCAAAATCACTCGATTCTACAACGATATCAAGTTCATTACGCGAAAGGTTTTCTGAAAAACCTGTCGTAGCCTTCCGTTATTTCAGATAGAGAATAGTTAGTATTCGTGCTGCGTTTGTTGACCTTGGCCAAGACGTAGTGTACGGTAGATAATTAGTGTTTATCTGTTAAAACATGAGATGTGATTGAGTTAGGATAGTCGTACGACTTTGTTGGCCTTAGCCAAGGGTCGTACGGGTGGGTTTAGTTCAATCGGGAAATGACGGGTTGAACTTGGCTAGCACTTATGATTTATTGACCATAGCCAAGGTCGTGAGTTGTTAGGGGAAAAAGTATTATCGGGAATTTCAAGTGTTGAAATTTGCAATGAGATTGCATACCTTCTATGAGATAGTTGGATCCCGATACCCACTGCGAGTAAGAGTTACTCCTGGGAGAGTTTTACTCAAGAAAATTAGCTGATCAAGTAGGTGTCTAGAAAAGTGTTTACGGGGTTATGCCTTTGGGAAAACGAAGTTTATTTTAATTAGGTCCATGTGAAAGCACGGGGAATCTCCCTCAAAGTACCGACACTGGCCTGGCTGAAAGATTGGCGAAATTGTAGCGTGTAATTAATCCCGGCTAGTCTTTCCTTTTAGGGTTTGAAGGAAGATTTGATAAAAATAGTGGGAGCCGTCCTGATTAGATAAAATAATAACCAATCTGATCTTGCAAGAGCATACGCTAAAGTGTTTTCTTCTATCTTTCTCCAGGTAGCGACCATGTCAGGCCTTAATCAAGATAATAATATGGATGTATTGACCGAACCCGCTTGTTATACTGAGCTGGGGAACGTTGGTTCCGTTTTTTCTTATAATTGTTATAAGATTGAGATGGAAATAGGGGAAAATCCGGATTCCCACGCCACCCAAACGAAGAAGAAGCATGTTGATGCATCTTCTTCGGGTGTGTTAGTTATTGAGAACTGTTTCTCGGTTCATTCTACGTCCTGAGTATTGGATACCGGATCGGAATCCCACATATGTAATATGTTACATGGGCTAAGGAAAGGTAGAGAACTGGGAATAGATGATCATTCCATAAGAGTAGGGAATGGTGCAAATGTTGCAGCCAAAGCAGTTGGCAAATATCACTTTGTATTACCAAATAGTAATACATTGATTCTGAACGAATGCTATTACATTCCGAACCTGATATGCAATATTATATCAGTTTCTTTATTAAGTAAAGAAGGATATAATTTTGTAGTACAGGATAATATTATGAACATCTTCCTGAATCAAAAGTTGATTGGATCAGGCTCGTTAAATAATGGCACATACGTTTTAATTCAAACCATGATTCTTAATGTACAAAACACACACAAGAGGAAGAGTTCCTTCTTGTGGCATTATAGACTAGGTCATATCAATGCGACACGACTCGCTAAGTTACATAAAGATGGATATTTGAATCCGTTCGAATTTTCATCTTATGACACTTGCCAGTCATGTCTTAAAGGCAAAATGACCAAAACTCCGTTTACAGGACACGGAGAAAGAGCTAGTCAGCTCTTGGGATTGATACATAGTGATGTAAGTGGTCCTATGTCTACACATGCCAGGAATGGTTCCTCATACTTCATTATATTTACTGACGATCTCTCAAGATTCGGACATGTGTTCCTGTTGAAACACAAGTTTGAAACTTTTGAGAAATTCAAGGAATATAAATCCGAAGTCGAGAACCAAACGGGTAAAAGTATTAAAATCCTTCGATCTGATCGAGGAGGTGAATACTTGAGCATGGAGTTCCTGGACTTTCTAAAAGAGAATGGGATTCTCTCTCAGCTTACTCCTCCATATACACCATAGCATAACGGTGTATCGGAACGGAGGAATCGCACCCTATTGGATATGGTGTGCTCTATGATGAGCACCGCTGAGTTACCTATCTCCTTTTGGGGTCATGCGCTGGAAACGGCTGCATACCTATTGAATAGAGTTCCAACCAAATCGGTGCCTACCACTCCATATGAGATATGGAATGGAAAGAGACCATCCCTTAAACGTGTTAAGATATGGGGTTGTCCAGCCTATGTTAAAAAGCATAATCCGAACAAACTCGAGGCAAGATCAGTTCTTTGCAAGTTTGTGGGATATCCAAGCAATTCGTATGGATATCATTTCTACCTCGGTGAGGAACAAAAGGTGTTTGTTTCTCAACATACCACCTTTTTAGAAAAGGAATTTCTTGCAAAAGAGATTAGTGGCAAAGAGGTAGAGCTGGAAGAAGCTCCAACCGCCCAAACTACAGAAGAAGATTTGGTAGAACCGGAGGATTTGATAGTTCCCAACGAACCCTAGCCTCTCCGCCGATCTGGTAGGGTTCCTCACCCACCTGAGAGATACTACGGTTTTCTCATTGATGGTAGGAGCGAGAATTGCATCATGGAAGATGATGACCCAACTAGCTTCGAGGAGGCCATCATCAGTGGAGACTCTGTGAAATGGCTAGATGCAATGCGATCTGAGATGGAATCCATGTACACCAACAAAGTATGGACTTTGGAAGTTTCTCCTAAAGGGGTAAAACCCATTAGGAGCAAATGGATCTTTAAGAAGAAACTTGGTTTAGATGGAAAAGTTGAGACTTTCAAAGCTAGACTTGTTGCAAAGGATTTTCGTCAACGACCAGGTGTGGATTATAACGAAACCTTTTCTCCAGTGGCTATGCTTAAGTCCATCCGGATCCTACTTGCCATTGCTGCATACCATGACTATGAAATCTGGCAAATGGATGTTAACACCGCCTTTTTAAATGGTGATTTAGAAGAGTGCGTGTACATGACTCAGCCAGAAGGCTTCATAGACAGTGGGAGCAGTGGAAAGGTGTGCAAGCTGCTTAAATCCATTTACGGGTTAAAGCTAGCATCGCGGAGTTGGAACATCTGTTTTGATGTCGTTATCAAAGAGTTTGATTTTGTCAAAAACGTAGATGAACCTTGTATATACAAGGAGGTGGCAGAGAGTAAGGTTGTCTTCCTCATATTGTACGTGGATGACATACGCTTGATAGGAAATGACATTCCTATGCTGCAATCGGTCAAGCTCTTCTTATCACAAAGATTCTCAATGAAAGATCTAAGGGATGCCTCCTACATCTTGGGGATTAAGATCTATAGAGATAGATCTAAACGGATACTGGGATTGTCCCAATCCAGGTACATTGACACCATACTAAAGTGGTTTAGTATGGAAGAATCCAAGCGTGGGTTTTTACCCACGATCTCAGGACTCACTCTCTCCAAAGAGATGTCTTCCAAGACTGATTTGGAGAGAGCTTGCATGCAAGGGATACCCCATACTTCAGCAGTAGGCTCTATCATGTACGCGATGCTATGTACCAGACCCGATGTAGCACACTCACTGAGTGTAGTGAGTAGGTATCAAGCAGTTCCTGGAGAGAGTCACTGGACAGCTATAAAGAGCATTCTCAAGTACTTAAGAAAGACTAAAGAGATGGTCTTGGTGTACGGTAACGGAGAACTCCAAGTGAAGTCCTTTACCGATTTGAGCTTCCAGAGTGATAAAGGAGACTCTAAGTCGCACTCGGGATTTGTCTTTACCCTCAATGGAGGGGCGGTATGCTAGAAGAGTTCCAAGCAGGAAACCGTGGAAGACTCGACGATGGAGGCCAAATACATCGCTGCCAAAGAGGCTGTCTGGATGAAGAAGTTCATAATTGAACTTGGAGTGGTTCCATCCATTGAGTATCCAATACCTTTGTATTATGATAACAATGGAGCGTTGGCTTTGGCTAAGCAACCCAGGTCCCATCAGCGATCCAGGCATATTCTGAGGCTGTATCACCTGATCTGGGATATAATTGATCGCCGGAAGATCGAGGTCAGGAGAGTTGACATGAAGAAAAACAAAGAGGATCCATTCATGATGGCCATTCCCCAGATACAGTTCGAGAGACTCTTCGAGATGTTGGGTATGCGATACTACAGCAGCTGGCCCTAGTGCAAGTGGAAGATTGTTAGTTTTATGTATGCCCTAGAGGCCATTATTGTACATATGATGTATATTATAGTGGATGCTTAGACATATATAGGGAGGACTTTCTTGCTCGACATGATAGTATGCGATCTGCTTGCTCTTTATCTTAACATGTATACTTGTCGCTTGATACTGTCTTGTGGTTACATGTTGGTAAAGCCCTTAGGATGTGTACTTGACTACCAGGATTATGATGCAGATCATACTAGTGGGGCCATGGTAGTCCATAAGTTCATCCTTTAATTTTCCTAGTCGTAGGTGTATCGAGACGGGGCATCAATATACCAGAGTAGACTAGCGTATACGCTTCTCGATCCATAAGATGGGCGATGGATGATCCCATATCCATTGGTGTTAGACATCGGAGATGGTATACGGGTGCTCAGTGGAGACTGGGTACACTGGACGGACTTGCCGAGAACTCCTAGATGGTATTATACCTGACGTCAGATAGCAGTTCTCTGGTGACACTAGTACAGGTTAGTCTGTAGACCCGAGATCGTCATAGAGTCTTGTGTGATTCCCACTGTGCTTTGATTTCCACCTTACCACGTTCAAGAGGACGTGCAAAATGGTGGTTTTTGGGTATAGTCCCGAGTCACATGGAGGCAATGAGCGATAGGAGGGGTTTCATCTCTCCCGGTATTGGGGGTTAATGTTGTGCTGTGCTCGATTGGCCATATCAGGGAAGTCCCTGGCCAGGATGATTTAGAGATTTACTGGTAAGTATTATCAGTAGTTTCTCGACCTGTTATGAGCCTCATAGAGGTTTTAGAGTCCTACTACCGGCGTATTGACGAGTCTTCAGAGTCCTACATAGAGGTTTTACTGGATCAGGCAAAACGAAGTAGGAGCACATATGTGATATGTGCGAGACCGAGAATAATGCGAGTATGTGATACCATATTCTATTCTCGCGATATTTGTATCGGTCGGTTATATACGATATAGCCAGGTTATCAAATCAAGTGTTGATTCGATAAGATGGTACGTATAATATCAGTTGGTTATTATTAAATTAAGTATTGATTTGATAATTTAGTGTATAATTGTATATTTGATATACTAGTTTACATTAACTAATATTAGCTCACTTAAGCATTTATTATTCTCACATGTGCACACTTATTATATATATGATATATATTAATTATGTTTTATATTGTGTCATGATTGTTGATACACACTACATGAGTGTATGAGACTTACACCATACTAATTATAATGCAGGGTTTAAATATTTATAGTAAATCCAAATTAGTGGTTAATAGGTCACATGCATAAAGCTTTGAGAAGCTTATGGATGCATTGACTTACTCCACTAATATTGTTTTACTAAAGATATTTATTAACCTAACCATTATAATTTAGCCATGGTTATATCTCTACATGAGTTAGCTATATGCTACAAACTCACCCATGGTTGATTCTCTCACCTCATTAGTTCATTCTCATCTCTTGACTTTATCTTCTTCATCCTTGAGACAAAGCTTGCTAGCTTTTTCAAAAGTGAGAAAATATTGTGAGAAAAATAAAACTTAAGTGAGCCAACTTCCTACTTCATCATCCTCTACTAGATTAGCACTTTAGTATAGGGTGTTAGCTTCACTAATCTCTTATTAGTGAAGTAGTAGCTTGAGTTAGTGTCTCCTCGACGTAGATCATTTTCGGTCTCGAAAACTTCAAGCAAGATCGTTCCTTTCACCTTGAGAAGCCATGCAAGAGTACGGGAGTTCTATGATCGCAGCGAAGGGACTACTACAAGGAGTTATTGAAGTGAAGGACCGGTCTACAAAGGTTGTATTCCGTTATCACTTAGATGTAAAGTTGTTTACTTTCTAGTTTAGCTCCTGAAACTCTACTTAGATCCTAGGTCAGGGTTTTTGGCACACTAAATTTTTAAATACGGCATGTTTGATGCCTTGTGAAACCTTGTGGTTGTGCCTAAGAACCTTACACTTAAAACGATCGGTTTTGGAACTATAGCTCGCTGGATTTTTCATTTCTTTGAAAAATTGGTTAAGTTTGCTAATTGCGTGCGGAATTCTAATGTCGCGATTACTTTACAAGCTTTGTAATGTGTGTGATACAATTATTAGAATCCGGATTAATTATTTTTATGAAAAATAGTTAGTATGTTGTAAAGCTAGCCATTTAGTCTCAATTGATCGATTGCCACGAAGTTTTGATTCAGGTCAAAACTCTGTCACAATTTCATATTATACGCGATCACTAAGTTGGGAATCTTGTTGAATTATCCGACAACCAATTGAAAAGAGCTTTCAAATTGAGACTAAAATGCAAGTTTTATAAGTTAGGAATGAAATCCGGAATATGAGATATTCCGGGATTATGATGTCTAAGGAAATTGCGGATTCTAATTATTGTAGTTTTTTGTTTTTTTTCTCCAATCGTAAGTGTAATATGTGGGGTATCCCAATCTCGTTGCTATTTGTCAACGAGTTTTAGAGATATGCATATTTGCTTACGTTGATGATATGTGATCTCATGTGTTGATATTGATATGATTTATTGGATCGTCGTAAAAGAATAGCCAGGGGGTTTTATGTAAGATGAGGGTTTTTGTTTTCATTCATATAAAATCTGTATGTAATATTATTTTATTGGGGCACTTCCGGGTTGAGGATGCTGTCACCACTGTTATATATTATTTACTTTTCCGCATTAGGATAGACCCAAGGCGGGGAGCACGAGTAACCGGGTTCTAGAGTCCAGTGGGAGACCATCTCAAGGAGTTGAGACTGGGTCTCCTAACTCTAGAATTGGCAGGGTTACTTGCCGCTCTCGTAAGAGTCTAGGGATGTGGGTTTAGCAATTCATCACGACTGTGGAATCCGTGTTTTACATTATTGGCTAAATTTAAAACACGGACATTCTAGTATATCCAATATTTCATATGTTACTTCTGCTGCTTGATTCTGTGTTGTTGATCATATAACTGCATGAGACGAATGTAATATTATATATATGATATATAATAAACGTTTTTTATGTTTTGCACCCGCGCTAGTCTAGCCCCCGCTCTGCCGGTAGATAAGTAACCTAACGGTGCATGATGAGGCCCAGTGGCGAAAGCGGATGGCATAAGCGTACGTTCTATTTTCGTTTCGTTTTTCTGTAATGTTCAGGAAACATTAATTGATGGGACTTCATTAATGAGATTAATGAAAAGAAAGAAACCAAAAGATATTGTAGAATTAAATTTTCAAAAATGGTAGCTCTAATTCTTGCTTTGCATAGTGGTATTCCTTGATGAATATTCAGCACCTCATTCGATGAGGAAAGAGCCGAGATCCCTTCACCGGGAGTGACCTCTTTAGCGAAACTAGCAAATGCTACAACCCACTCGATTTTGTCTTTTGACCACTTCTCTTGTTCTTGCTTTGTATAGTGGTATTCATGAATATCCAGCATCTCATTCGATGAGGAAAGAGCCGAGATCCCTTCACCGGGAGTGACCTCTTTAGCGTAGCTAGGAAAGACTCAAAAACACTCCTTTTCAAAATCATTAGATTCTACAACGATATCAAGTTCATTACGCACATGGTTTTCTTAAAAATCTGTGTAGCTTTCCGTCATTTCAGATAAGTACTATTTAGTATTTGTACTACGTTTGTTGGCCTTCGTCAAGGCATAGTGTGCGGTAGCTGATTAGTGCTTATCTGCCAGCATGTGATGCGATTGGATTAGGGTAGTCGTACGACTTTGTTGGCCTTCGTCAAGGGTCATGCGGGTGGGTTTAAATCAATCAAGAAACGAACGGGTTGAACTTAACTAGCGGCCTATGGTTTGTTATCCTTCGTCAAGCTCATAGGAAGTTAGGGGTAAAAAAATTATTGGAAATTTCAAGTGTTGAAATTTGCAATGAGATTGTTGTTGGCTATAGTGCCCTCAAGGCAATTATCATAGTCATAGGAAGATGATTATGATGATTGAGGGAGGACCTATACCGGTAGAACAGTCTTACTCGAGATGATAGTATGCTATCTGGTTTGTCTTTATCATCACTATTACATGTTGATAGAACCCATAGGATTCTTGCTTGACTACCATCATTATGATGGCGATCATATACGAGCTGGGGGTCTATAAGCACATCCTTAAATGTTCCTAGTCGTGGGAGTATCGAAACTGGGCATCGATACTCCAGTGTAGACTAGTGTATACTGATCGAGACCCCGACGAGGGGCGGTGGCCAGGTCTCACAATCCATTGGTGTTAGTTTGTTCACCTAAGAAAGTATACAGGTGCGCATTGGATTATGAGTACACTAGACGGACTCGCCGGGAACGTACTAGTTGGTATTATACCTATTGTCAGATAGCAGTTCCCAGGTGACATGTGTACAGGTTAGTCTGTCGACCTGAGATTGTCATTTGTCTTGTGTGAGTTCCCATTGTTCTTTGATTACTACCCTACCACGGCTCGAAGGAGTCGTGCAAACAGGTTTTAGTTGGGTACAGTCCCGAGCCACATGGAGGCAGTGATCGGATCGTCGGGGATTCGTTTCTCCCGGTATTGGGGGTCGATGTCGCATTGTGCGCGGGTGGCCATCACCAGAAATCCATGGCCATGGTGGACGAGAATTAACGATCTATGATCGATAGTTTCTCAAGTGGTGATGCGTTTCATGCCGACACTAAATGTTACGTTGTTAGGGATCTGACTTTATCCACCCCCTAGACTCGATATGTGATACTCTTAGACGAACAGACCGGACTGTACGGAAATTGTCATTGTCAGGCTCAGTAGGGGTTCAGGATGAGTTTTCTCGTCGGCCTCCCTTTCGCTCAATACCTGGGTAGCTGTTACATACAGCTAGTGCCGCTGTCGTGCTTGTGGTTAAACCCACTGCCAGTGTATTGATGAGTCTTTAGAGTCCCACACAGAGGGTTTCCCTGGTTCTGGAGAAATGATGTAGTAGTCGTATTGGATACGTGCAGGGTTCCGATCGATTGATGTACTTTGTACACGGACTTTCGATCGGACAATTGATAATACTAGCCGACTCGGATTTAAGCCGGATTATTAAATCAGGTATTAATTTAATAATTTACGTATATGTATTTCGATACGTATATTCTAGTATTAGGTTCTTTGTGTTATTCTATCTCTTTGCATATTCGTATTTCGGTACGAATGCATGTATGTATATACTGTAGAATGTAATCTGTATTTTATCCGGAAAACATTCTAGAAGGTGGCTACCTCATTTTCTGATTTGACCATTTTTAGAAAATGGTAAATGAGCTAGAAATTAAAATGAGGAGAGTATGGTGATGACCATGCTTGCATAGTGAACATAAATGAATTGTTAATTCATTTGTGCTCACTATTCAAGTAAAGGAGCTATTTTAAAATGCAAACAATTGTTTTACAAAACCTAGCATGCTCATTTTCTCTCTCCAAGAGAGCTCATTTTTTGGGATGCTTCATTTTTCTTCACTTGAGCAAGCTTTGAGCTCCTTCAACATTTGTGCTTCACTCTCCTCTAGTTTTCATGCTTTACCTCCACCTTCATTCTTCACCTCCTCTCAACCCTCTTATGTATTGAGAATCATGAGAGGAGGTGAGATGAGATAGACCAATACTTGGATCACACTCACTACATCCGAGACTTTCTAGAGTAGAATCCTAGAAATCCTAGTTGCTTCACTTGCATCCATTGTGTGAAGCTAGAGCCAAGACTACATCCCTCGGGTGGATCATCTTCGATGGAGGGAGACAAGTGACCAAGCTAGATTAAGGAACCACTAGGAGCTTGGAATGAAGACCGAAGGACATGGATCAAGTCGGTATAACCATTCTAACTTCTTTATGAGCTTGCTAGCTTAGGGTTTAAGGTAGATCCGGGTATTGGGTAATGGTAGCGCCAGTTTAGTAAATTTTTGTTCCGCATTTGGCCACGGTTTTATGGCCGGGGCGCTGCCGTAATTCAACATGGTATTAGAGCCAGCCTTTAAACCCCTTACTAGCTTGTTTAGACGTGCTTAAAAGATCGATCGACGAAAGTTTCCGAAATCACGATTTTGTTTTTTAAGTTTCTGTCGATTTTCAAATGTGGTCAAAAAATATTTTCCAGTGGCTTAAAAATCCGTGCAGGCTTTTTTAGGAGTACACAAAAAATTTGAGTTCATGATGCTTCTAAAGAACCGCGGAACCGCCGCATTTGACCCCTATTTGCGGCGGTTCCGCGGTTATTTAGTAGAAACAGAGCACCAAATTTTTTCTGTAGCTCAGTACATTGCATTACTATCTATGACCGTGAATATCATTTGATCGGTAAACCCATCTAACTGCTATATGTTCTTTTAGACGGGTTTGCGAACGTGACATTCACGTTGATGTTCTATGTTGTGCTGTGATGTTGGTTGGATCGTCGTGGTGGATAGCTTGGGTGCAATGTTAGTACAGTTTAGTTTCATTTCTACATTTGATATTGCGGGGAGAGCGTCTGACATTTGGACTACTATCACTGCCTGTTTGTATATTATTCTTTTGGGACACGACCGAGTTGAGGTCGATGTCACCCTTATATATTATTTTCTTTTCTTTACTAGGATTACCCCACGGTGGAGTGCACGAATAGCCAGGTTCTAGAGGGCAACGGGTCTGCATCTTATGGCGTTGAGACGGAGGGGTCCTTACTCTGGAATTAGCGGGCTTTTCGCCGCACTCGTAGGGGGTATAGGCTGACCCACGGTGGGGTGCCCAAATTACCGAATTTCGTGAAGTGCTGGGTGGCCCATTCACGTTGTTGAAAGGGGTTGCCTCGCTTCTGGCTTTGGCGGGTAGCTTGCCGCGCTCGTAGGGGTCTAGGTTTCATTGCACAGGATATCCACACGACAGGGAATGTCGGGTCTCATTTGCGGCTTAAGTGAAACCCGGGGCTCCTAGATTATCCACCATTCTATGTTGCTTCTGTGATGCTTCTATGATGTTGCTTTATATCATGACTGGGACGATTGTAATATATATATTTATATATACTAGTAGATGTTATATATGTTCTGCACCCGCGCTAGTCCAGTCCCCACTCTGTCGTTAGTTAAGTAACCTAACGGGTGATGACGGGACCCAGTGGCGAATGCGGATGGCATATACGTACATTTTATTTTCGTTCTTTTCTGGTGTGATTAATTGATGGGACTGCGTTGATTCTTATCAATGCAAGGATAAAACAAACCTATACGATGTTGTTGGAACCAAGTTTTTTTAAAACTGACATTACAGACGTTCTCTTTTGCTTTGCATAGTGGTATTCAGTTTGGAATATCCAGCACCTCATTCGATGAGGTAAGAGCCAAGATCCCTTCATCGGGAGTAACCCCTTTGGCAGAAGTTTGCGTCAACATAATAACTTTACTACAGTCAATTCTTTTGCTTTGCATCGTGGTATTCAGTTTGGAATATTCTGCACCTCATTCGACGAGGAAAAAGCCGAGATCCCTTCACCGTGAGTGATCACTTTAGTAAAAGTTCCCGCCACTATACATTTGTAAAACCACTTCGGTTCCTTCAACGATATTAAGTTCATTACGTTAAAGGTTTTTCGCCAAAAACCAGCCGTAGCCCCCCGTCATTTCAGATCAGTATCTTGTAGTATTCGTGCTATGCACGTTGGTCTCTATCAAGGCATAGTATACGGTAGTTGCGTGATATGTGTCTGTAGTATGGATATGCGATTGGTTAGGATAGTCGTACGACTTTGTTGATTATTCGTCAAGGGTCATGCAGGTGGGTTTAACGCAATCAAGATAATGACGGGTTGAACTTGACTAGGACCTTTTGATTTATTGATTATTCGTCAAGGTCACTTGGGTCCTAGGGGTAAAAATAATATCAGGAGTTTCAAACATACAGAAAACTTGTCAGGCTTGCGCATACCTTCTGGAGTATGGTAACTTGAGTGGATTCCGTCAAGTTATCATACGATGATAATTGGATCCCGATTCCCACTGATGAGTAGGATTACTCCTCGGGTGATTCCGACTAATTCTACTTTTCGGTTTGGAGGAGAATTCGAGGAAACAGCGGGAGCCATCCTGATTAGATCAAGTGATTAACCATTCTGATCTAGGTTAGAGTGCACGCTGAGTGTTTGTTTTCTCTCTCTCTCTCTCTCTCTGGCTGCGACTATGACCCAACCTTTGACTTATACTCATGAAACCAAGTTAACCGAACCTTCATAAAAAAAACTTTGGCTTTTGGAATGTCACGGTGTCGCATATATCATTGCCACTTCTACATCACCTTAGCATTTCTCCAGAACACCCCGTATCACTATGAACATCCACTTCCATTGGATAAATCCATCGTATAGTTACATACGAACTCGAAGGAACTTATTCCAGATTCGAGAATGGATTTTGGTTCTGGAGAGATTGAATAGAATTATTCGGTTGTCTTTTCCCTATACCTTCTCTCAGGTTATGAGAGCTCCTAGGATTAGGAGAGGGTACACCTAATGAGCTTATTGGATAGTCTTCTTCCAAACCATAGGCAGGTGCCGAATGGTGGGGAAGGAAGAAAACCAATTAAGCCTAAGTGTGGTGTACAGAAGGTAATAAGTAAAGACATATAAAGGGATTAGATTAAGGGCAAAAAAAATTGCGTCTTCTATCATTCACGACAAAACCTTGTATACCCCTGCCACTCCCACATCCACTTTGGATTTCTCCAGACACTCTGTATTACTACGGATATCCACTCCTATTGGATATTCCATCGTATAGTTACATACGAACTCGAAGGAATTCGTTCCAGATTCGAGGATGGTTTCCGGTTCAGGAGAAATAGAATAGGCTTATTCACATGTCTTTTCCCATTACCTTCTCTCAGGTTGCGTGGGCTCCTAGGATTAGGAGAGTACACCTATTATGCTTATTGGATAGTCTTCTTCCAAACCTTAGGCTGGTGCTGAAGGGTAGGGAAGGAAGAAAACCGATTAGCCCAAACAAGGTGTACAGAAGGTAATAAGTAAAGACATAATAAAG
Organism: Agapanthus africanus; assembly: GCA_030015575.1. Lineage (NCBI taxonomy): Eukaryota > Viridiplantae > Streptophyta > Magnoliopsida > Asparagales > Amaryllidaceae > Agapanthus > Agapanthus africanus. Next base: position 96,659,617 of record CM057343.1, on the reverse strand, counting down.
GGATTGGAGTGAGGGCATGTAAGTATATGGTTACTATCATGAATCAGGATGATGGATGAGGCATTACTAGGAATACCAGGTTACCGCTTTGAAACATTTTCATGTTTCTATTTCACTGTGCGATATTAATTGAAAACTGTTTTCCCAATTGGAATCTAACTCCAGGGTATGTGTTTACCAGGTCGGTTTCTCACATCTGTATGTTATTACAGATGGTGAGTGGAAGTAAGATATTGGGAATTGGGTGAGTAGATCCTTATTATATCGGAATTCGTTGTAATTGGTAATATTTGAAGAAATCATCTGGGTTTTGCCGGATGGCAAATATTTGGTTTTGAATATCCGTTGTCATGCACCAATTTCAAACTGATATATCTGTACGTTTATTTTATAAAGTGAGATATAAATTTTTGATATTTTTTCTTTGACATTTACCTATATCAGTTGGTGATTAGGTAAGATGCATTCAACAGCGGTGTGATTTTTCTTAACCATAGTATAGTTTTTCAACCTACGACGCACAAGGTTTAAGTTATTAAACTCAGTGGACTTATACAAAGTATTGTATGTTGTCCGGTGTCCATTAGGACAATGGGGTTGGCACTCATACTATATTCTGTTTACTCATGACTTCTCTAATTTTAGACAGGTATTTCGTTGAAATGCAAGGTCCAGATATTGAGAAGTTATAGGTATAAGAATAAAGTAAAGAACCATTTATCGGAAGTATCAGGATTCTTCGATGAAGTCGAAGATGTAGATACTTGCGTTTGGTATTCCGTTGATAGTAATGGTTTTGAGAACTTGCTTCTCTTTCAGGTCACTCATATATGGATGCACTCCTAGATGAGTAATACTGATTGGTTTTTTTCCATTTGGTTGATATGCACTGGAGACAACTGCATGATTTTGAATTTGGTTCCAATAAAATTAGTGCCTTTGTTTCTATATAGTATATAGAATCGATTTATATCTTAATGATGTTAAGGTATAGGGAGTTTTCCGGCTGATGCTTAAAACCATAATCCGGATAAACTCAAGGCACGTTTCAGTAATGGCAGTTTGTGGGTTATCCCGGGCTTTGACGAGGGTTAACTTTCTACCATCGGGAAGATCAATATTTATATTGTTCTTGACTCGACACAGTTTTAGTAAAATTGAATTTTTTTCAGAAAAACAGAAGCGGGAGTATGGTAGAACTGGAAGTGATTCCAGAACCACAAACGATCACTGAAGATTTAATAGAACCTAAGGATTCAATTAGTTTCGAAATTCCATTAGCCACTCCGCAGATTTGGTGGGTAACCTCAGACACCCGAGAGGTACTTCGGACTTCTTAGAGACGATGACATGGAGGTTCTTGTTTATCCAGACTTGCCATTGCTGCTGTTCTAGACTATAAGAGCCGGCAGGAGGATGAGTATAGCGCCGTTCTAAACTAGCTTAGAAGTGCACGTGTATAAGACTCTGCCAGAGGGTTGTTGTAGTCAGTGGGAGCAGCGGAAGCATATTAGGCAAGTAGCTTATGTCTATTTACAAACTAAAGAAGGTATAGCGGAAATAGATCATCTATTTTTGATGTGACAGTCATAGGCTTTGACCTCATCAGAATAGGAAATGGATCTGGTAAGAAGGTTGTAGAGAGTGATGTCCAGGTATTGGGATGACATACACTTGATAGGAAGAGATATTCCTATACTACGATCGGTTATACTGTGGTTGTCACACAGTAGTTTCTCCACATAGGATATGGATAAAATATCAGGCATTCTGGTAACTAGATCTATGGTTTTAGATCTAGATTTAGGATGTATCCCAATCTGGGTTTGACATTATTCTAAAGGGATTTTAGAATGGATGACTCCTGGTATGGTGGTATACCTGCAGGTGATGGAGTCACCCTCTCTAAAGGTGTCTTACAGACTAAAGGGAAGAGGGATCTGCATGATTAGCATATCACTTGCTTAAGCAATTGAGTTAATCATGAAATGTCAAGTACCACACCAGATGATGTTTTTGCACTAGCTGCAATAAACATATATTAATCCAATCCTGGAGAAATGTAGGGAAGCGGTTTATGAACATAAGTGAATGTTCTTGGGATATGGTAACGGCAGCCTCCTTCAGGAGACGGTTATCATTTCAGGCTTCCAAGGTGACCTGGATGACAGAATGACTGTCAGAGTTATAGTTTTCCCTTTTTTGAGGGACAGTATGTTGGACAGGTGGTCAAAGCAGATACTGAGGAAGGCATGGTGCAGGATACTGATTAAATTCATTGGGTGATACAGTCTAAGAAATTTGCTGGATTTGGAGTTCATTTGTGAACTAGGTTCTATCAGATATTCAGACAAATTCTAAGACAGGTATTGCTCATTTCGGGGGATAGCTTTCTCTGCGAAGTTAAGATTTAGAGAGGTACAGAAAGAAACATTGGAGCGGATCCACTCACTAAGGCAATTTCTCGAACAAAATAGTTTCACAAACGAGCTTTGCGAAACTGATTAGTAGAGAAGTTGGGTGTTCGATATCACACGGGCTGTAAGTATGCGACATTGCAATAATTGGCCTTAAGTGCAAGTGGGAGATTGTTGGCTATAGTGCCCTCAAAGAAATTATCATAGTCACGGGCAGGTGATTATGATGATTGAGAGAGGACCTATACCGGTAGAACATTCTTACTCGAGATGATAGTATGCTATCGGGTTTGTCTTTGTCGTCACTATTACATATTGATAGAGCCCATAAGATTCTTGCTTGACTACCAGCATTATGATGGCGATCATATACGCGAGAGCTGGGGTTCTATAAGCACATCCTTAAATGTTCCTAGTCGTGGGAGTATCGAGACTGGGCATCGATACTCCAGTGTGGACTAATGTATACTGATCGAGACCCCGACGAGGGGCGGTGGCTAGGTCTCACAAGCTATTGGTGTTAGTTTGTTCACCTAAGAGAGTATACAGGTGCTCATTGGGTTATGAGTACAGTGGACGGACTAGCCGGGAACGTGCTAATTGGTATTATACCTATTGTCAGATAGCAGTTCCCAGGTGACATGTGTACAGGTTAGTCTGTCGACCTGAGATCGTCATTTGTCTCATGTAAGTTCCCACTGCGCTTTGATTACTATCCTATCATGGCTCGAAGGAGTCGTGAAAACAGGTTTTAGTTGGGTACAGTCCCGAGCCACATGGAGGCAGTGATCGGATCGTCGGGGATTCGTTTCTTCCGGTATTGGGGGTTGATGTCGCATTGTGCGCGGGTGGCCATCAACAGAAATCCATAGCCATGGTGGACGAGAATTACCGATCTATGATCGATAGTTTCTCAAGTGCTGATGCGTTTCATGCCGACACTAAATGTCGCGTTATTAGGGGTCTTACTTTATCCACCCCGTAGACTCGATATGCGATACTCTTAGACGAACAGACCGGACTGTACGGATAATGTCACTGTCAGGCTCAGTAGGGGTTTAGGATGAGTTTGCTCATCGGCTTCCCTTTCGCTCAATACCTGGGTAGCCGTTACGTACAGCTAGTACCGCTGATGTGCTTGTGGTTAAACCCACTGCCAGCGTATTGACGAGTCTTTAGAGTCCCACACAGAGGGTTTCCCTGGTTCTGGCGAAATGATGTAGTAGCCGTATTGGATACGTTCAGGGTTCTGATCGATTGATCTACTTTGTACACGGACTTCGGATCGGACAATTGATAATACTAGCCGACTCGAATTTGAGCCGGATTATTAAATTAGGTATTGATTTAATAATTTACGTATATGTATTTCGATACGTATATTCTAGTATTATGTTCTTTATGTTATTCTATCTCTTTGTGTATTCGTATTTCGGTACGAATGCATGTATGTATATACTGTAGAACGTAATCCGTATTTTATCCGGAAAACATTCTAGAAGGTGGCTACCTTATTTTTGGATTTGACCATTTTTAGAAAATGGTAAATGAGGTGGAAATTAAAATGAGGAGAATATGGTGATGACCATGCTTGCATAGTGAACACAAATGAATTGTTAAATCATTTGTGCTCACTATTCAAGTATGGGAGCTATTTTAAAATGCAAACAATTGTTTTACAAAACCTAGCATGCTCGCTTTCTCTCTCCAAGAGAGATCATTTTTTTAGATGCTTCATTTTTTTCACTTAAGAAACCTTTGAGCTCTATCACCATTTGTGCTTCACTCTCCTCTAGTTTTCATGCTTTACCTCCACCTTCATTCTCACCTACTCTCAACTCTCTCATGTATTGAGAATCATGAGAGGAGGTGAGATGAGATAGACCAACACTTGGATCACACTCACTACATCCTAGGTTTTCTAGAGTAGCATCATAATAACCTTAGTTGCTTCACTTGAATCCATTGTATGAAGCTAGAGCCAAGACTGTTGGCTATAGTGCCCTAAAGGCAATTATCATAGTCGCAGGCATGTGATCATGATGATTGAGGGAGGACCTATATCGATAAAACACTCTTACTCGAGATGATAGTATGCTATCTGGTTTGTCTTTATCATCATGTATATGTTGATAAAGCCCTTAAGATTTTGCTTGACTACCAGGATTGTGATGGCGATCACATACGTGGAAGCTGGGGGTCTATAAGCACATCCTTAAATGTCCCTAGTCGTGGGAGTATCGAAACTGGGCATCGATACTCCAGTGTAGACTGGTGTATACTTATCTAGACCCTGACGAGGGGCGGTGGCCGGTCTCACAAGCCATTGGTGTCAGTTGTTCACCTAAGATAGTATACAGGTGCTCATTGGGTTATGAGTACACTGGACGGACTCACCGGGAACATGCTAGTAGGTATTTTACCTATAGTCAAATTGCAGTTCTCTGGTGACATGTGTACAGGTTAGTCTGTCGACCTGAGATCGTCATTTGTCTCGTGTGAGTTTCCACTGTGCTTTGATTACAACCCTACCACGGCTCAAAGGAGTCGTGCAAACAGGTTTTAGTTGCGTACAGTCCCGAGCCACATGGAGGCAGTAAGCGGATCGTTGGGGATTCGTCTCTCCCGGTATTGGGGGTTGATGTCGTGCAGTACACGGGTGGCCATCACTAGAAATCCTCGGCCGGGGTATGTGAGAACTACCGATCCAGGATCGATAGTTTCTCAGGTAGTGATGGGTTTCATACCGACACGAATTATCGCGTTGTTAGGGGTATGACTTTCTCCACCCCGTAGACTCGATATGCGATACTCTTAGACGAACAGACCGGACCGTATGGCTATTGTCACTGACAGGCTCAGTAGGGGTTCGGATGAGTTTGCTCGTCGGCCTTCCTTCCACTCAATATCTGGGTAGCCGTTACGTACAGCTAGTGCCACTGATGTGCTTGTGGTTAAACCCACTGCCAGCGAATTGACGAGTCTTTAGAGTCCCACACAGAGGGTTTTATCGGTTCAGGCGATATAGTGTAGGTGACGTATGTTGATACATACAGGTGTCCGATTAAATATGTGCAAGGACTGCACAGATTTTAATCGGACGGTTGATAATACTAGAGGCTTAGGATTAAGCCAGATTGTTAAATCAAATTTTGATTTAATAATTTACATATGTATTTATATATATTTATTCTAGTATTATTGCTCACTATTCATTTTCTCTCTTGGCTATTCGTATTTTCGTACGAATACGCGTATGTGTATTCCGATACATATACCGGGAAGCATTCCGTATTTATACGGAATGGCTTCTAGAAGATGCCACCTCATTATTGATTTTCTTTTGAAAATCATTTAGTTTATAATGAGGTGGAAAGGGTGACATGGCTAGGCATGGGTCTTTTGGTCAAAGCATGGACTTTGGCAATGTAGAGAATAGTATGGGTATTAATTTATTGCAATTAAGCAATGAGATTTTTTTTTGAGTGGGCATGAGAGAGGGCCGGCCAATTCTTTTTGGGTGTGGGGCTTTGCTTGCTCATTTTGTTGGATAATTTTTGGTGCTCTCTCATTCTCATACTCACACAAAATACTTAGCCATTTTTGAGCTCATGCCATTCTTGTCTTGATCACCTCCAAATCTTTCATGGTTGGGAAAAAGTTTTAGTGAGACTATTCTACACTCCCCACTCTCTACTACTAGCAATCCTAGAGAGTCGGTTGGTTCGCTTGGCGAACCTGAAGCTTGCGTCGTTTCCCTCGGGTGGATCATCGGAGATGAAGGAAGACCGGCGACCAAAATCGATCCGTATCGCTAGGAGCTTGGAAATGGTTGAAGACCCGAAGGACTTGGTTCATTAGGTATAACCATTCTATCTCTTTTTGTTAGCTTGCTAGTTTTAGGATTAATGGTTTCAATCTTGCAAATCGGGTAATGGTAGCGCCGGATTTTATGAAATTTTTGTTCCGTATTTGGCCACGGTTCGATGGCCGGGGTGCTCCCACTACCCAACAATGGTATCAGAGCCACCCATAACCCATACTAGCTAGTTTGCACAAGCTTAAAATCTCGATCGATCAAAATTTCGAAAACAATTTTCCGCATTGTCAAGTTTCTGTCGATTTCTGAAAGTGCCCCAAAAATTATTTCTAGAGGCCTAAAAATCCATGCAGGCGATTTTATGAATGCAGAAAAAATTTGGGCTCCTAAAGCCTCCAAAGCGCCGTGGAACCGCCGCACTTACCCCCTATTGGCGGCGGTTCCGCGGCCGTTTAGTTGCTACGGGCCATGAAATTTTTCCTGTAGCTCAGAACATTGAATTGTGATTTTTTGTGATATATGGTTTTGGCTCAGAATCTTTTGAGTACTGGATTTGCTTTTGGGGCCTTTGCGGATAAATTTAGTCAATCGAATTTTTAACTGTGTAATTTTTCAGTACTTTACATTTCTATATGTGACCGTGAATGTCATTTGATCGGTAAACCTTACCTAATCGCTATAGTCCTTTTAGACGGGTTTGCGAACATGACATTCACGTTGATGTTCTGTATTGTGCTGCGATATTGCGGATTGTCGTGGTGGATAGCTTGTGTGCAATGGTAGTGCAGTTCGGATTTATTTGTACATTTGATATTGCGAGGCAAGCGTCTGACATGTGGACGGCCGTCACTGCCTGTTTGTATATTATTCATTTGGGGCACGACCGGGCAGAGGTCGATGTCACCCTTGTATATTATTTTCTTTTCTGTACTAAGATTTCCCTAAGGCAGGGTGCACGGATAGCCAGGTTTTAGAGGGCAACGGGCCCGCATCTCATGGCGTTGAGACGGAGGGGGCTTCACTCTAGAATTGGCGGGCTATTCGCCGCACTCGTAGGGGGTACAGGTTGACCCAAGGAGGGGTGCTCAAGTTACCGGATTCCGTGAAGTGCTGGGTGGTCCATTCACTTTGCTGAAGAGGGCTGCCTCACTTCAGGTTTTGGCGGGTAACTTGCCGCGCTCGTAGGGGTCTAGGAGTTCATTGCACAGGCTATCCACACGACCACGGGAACGTCAGGTTTCAGTTGTGGCTCTATGAAACCCGGGGCTCCCAGATTATCTGTATTGTTCTGTGATGCTTAATACTTTTCTGTGATGTTGCATTTATCATGCCTGGGACGATTGTTATTGTTAGTGCATATGCCCTAGAGGCCATTACTGTATCATACTAGTATGTATATTACTTGATGGAAGCTTGGGATATTCACAGTTGTACAGACAATCTTGCTCAATATAGTAGTATGCTACTTGGTTTGTCTCTGCTTTAATGTGTACTTGTGTGTTTATTTATTATATCACCTATACGCATTAGTAGAGCCCTTTGGATCTTTGCTTGATTACCGGCGTTGTGATGGCGATCACACTCGTGGGGGCTGGGTAATCTACAAGCACATCCTTATACACGTCCCTAGTCGTGGGACTATCGAGATAGGGCATCGATACTCCGGAGTAGACTAGCGTATACGCTTCTCATCCCAGCACGGGAGACGGTCTGTCCCACAGCCGTCGGTACGTCGTACTTGAGATAGTATGCGGGTGCTCGTTAGGTTACGAGTACACTGGACAGGACTCGTAAGGAACTGATGGTTGGTATTATACCTATCGTCAGTTATCAGTTCCCAGGTGACATGAGTACAGCTTAGTCCGCTGACTTGACACTGTCACTTCGCCTCGAGTGTGTTCCCTCTATTCTTTGATTACTACCCTACCACGGCTCTTCTGAGTCGTGCAAACAGGTAGTAGTTGGGAGCAGTCCTGAAGCACTTGGAGGCAGTGACGGTTAGACAGGATTCGTCTCTCCGGGTATTGGGAGTTGACATCGCGCTGTGTCTAGGAGAGCCATTACACAAGTAGTCCCTGGCCAGGGCAAGCGAGATATACTGGTAGGTTCCAGTGCTATCTCAGGGTGTTATGGGCTTCACTCCGACACGACTTGTACCGCTATTAGGGGTCTGACGCTTGCCGCCCCCTAGGCCCGACATGCGATGTATCAGACAAACAGACCGGACTGTACGGAGAATGTCACATTCAGACTCAGTAGGAGTTCAGATGGGTTTAACCTCGTCAGTCTTCTTATCGGCATCTACCTAGGGACCGTTACGCACAGCTAGTGCCGCTTGCAGTCTGTGGTTAAACCCACTGCCAGCGTAGTGTCGAGTCTTTAGAGTCCCACACAGAGGGTATTCGCCTCTGGGCAAAACTGAGTAGAGGTCGCATGGTTTTGCGACAGGGTTCGTTCTCATCCGCGCACTTGTGCACGTTTGGAGTCCGGACGGATATTGCCAGCGGGCTCTGGTTTGAGCTGGATACTGGTATATGTTTTGGGGTTACTTTTATCTCTCTGTATTCATGTTCCTCGGAACAAGAATGCAGGTGTGTATGCACAGTTGTTTGAGGCGGAAGAAGAGGTTTTTCATTAGGGTTTCGGAACGGGTGCGCATGCACAGTTGACAGTCGTTTTTTCCAAACCCTAATGAATTAATGAGATATCAATTAATAATAGTAATTAAATGAAATTATGTTATGGTTGGTTTTGTTGACTTGTTGACCATGGTTGACTTGTTGACCAAGGTTGAATGTTTGACCATCATCATTACTTTGCAAGGATGCTCCTTGATTCTTGCTTACATTTCATTTAATGAAGTATGATAGTGGTCATTCCAAAACAACCATCAACTATTCTCATTTGAATTATTATTATTATTTAGATAATTCTTTTTCTTTTTGATATGGTTGCAAAAAAGGAAAAGAGAGAGCTCATTCTATCATATTGATTCTCTCTCCTCACTTCATCTTCTTCCTCCTCTTGTTCAAGGAGAGCAAATCTCATGCGTTGAGAATCATCTCCTTGAAGATATAACACCCCATAACACACTCTACTCACTCTAAGGTAGAAGGTCTAGCAAGCCGAATACCTTAGTTCTCTCAAGATCGAGAAAGGAGCCCAAGGTTGAAGCCCTCAGGTGGATCTATCTTCGGCAAAGAGGAGATGAGGAGGGAAAGCCATTCAAGCTACTACAAAGAGCAAGAAAGTAGAAGAACAACAAGAAGAGAAGGAGTTCAAGTTGAGGTATAACCACTTTGCATAGTAGTTAACTCTTCTTTCCAAGTATTCTAGTTTAGTTTAGCAAAGATCCGGCTTTTACGGTCCATGTTACAAGTTTAGAAAAAAAAATTTACCGTTTTCGCATCCCCGAAAGTACCGGGAGAGGTAACGTGGACCTAACAGTGGTATCAGAGCCTAACTAAACATAAACTAGCTTGGTAGTAAAGTGTATCGAAATTCGAAACGGAAAATCGAAAAAACCAAGTTATAAAAACCTGAGTTTCTGTTAAAATTTTTTCTGGTCAAAACAAAATTTGTTATACTCCAAAAATCATCTCAGGGTTTTTAGAAGAAAGCCACCAAAAACGACACAGCAACTCACCAAGTTGGCCGCGTTTCCGCGGCAATAGCAAGCTATTGCCGTGGAAACGCGGCTCTTTGGTCGAGTCGCTGTCTCGTTTTTGGTGCAGAGTGTTTCTAACCTGGTTTTAGGTTTTTCCAGATATATTATATATGCCCAGATTTTCCAGAATAGAAATTTGTTTTTGGGGGCCTATAATTCCGTATTTTTTTCCGAACTTCAATATACTTTGACTATAAAGGTTATATCTGTGATGTTTGCATGTATTGAACGTCGGCTAATCGCTATAAGTCGATTAGTCGGGGTTATACATCTCTGTGATCTGTGTTTGATATTGGAATGTGTATATGAATGTGTTGGACTGTCGCGGGTGAATAGCCGGGGTGGATGTGAGATGAGCTTTTGTTTTTCTTTCATTCATTTGTAAATGTAAATTGATGTAATAATATTATTTGTATGGCCGCACAACCGGGTCGGGGTTGTAGCCGTCATTGTATAATTCTTTTTACTGTTTTTGCTCCTAGGATAGACCCATGGAGGGGTGCACAAACTACCGAGTACTTGGCGGGTGGTTTGCCGCACCCGTAGGGGTCTTGGGTGGGGTTTTAGCTATTCACCGCGACCGTGTAATCCGCTTTTCGTTGCAGGCTCGAACGGATTGCGGATTCCTAGTATATCCAATGTATTCATCTGTGATCTGTAATGTCTATCATTGCTTTACTATTTAGGCGTTGCTTATGTTTTACAGCCGCGCTAGCCCAGCCCCCGCTCTGTCGTTAGTTAAGTAACCTAACGGGTGATGACGGGACCCCGTGGCGAATGCGAATGGCATAAGCGTACGTCATATTTTGGTTGTTTTCTGCAATGGTAGGATTTAAATGATGGGACGCATTAAAAGAACTAATGCAAGAAAATAAACCTAAAAGACGTTGTTGGAACAAGTTTTTCAAAAAGCTGTTATTACAAGGACGTTCATCTTTTTGTTTTACATCGAGGTATTCGGTTATGAATGCCCAGCACCTCAATCGACGAGGCAAGGGCCGAGATCCCCTCATCGGGAGTGACCCCTTGGACAAAAGGTTTGCGTCAGGGTAATAACTTCACCATAGTCGATTATTCTTGCTTTGTATCGAGGTATTCATCTTACGAATGCCCAGCACCTCACTCGATGAGGAAAGAGCCGAGATCCCTTCGCAGGGAGTGACCTCTTTAGCAAAAGTTTTCGCCACTATGTTTTTTAAAAGGATGTATCACGTTCCTTCAACGATATCAAGTTCATTACGTTAACGGGTTTTTCGCCAAAAACCCAGCCGTAGCCCTCCGTCGTTTCTTATAAGTTATACTTAGTATTCGTGCTGCGTTTGTTGACTGTGTCAAGGCGCAGTGAACGGTAGCCAAGTGTAGCTTATTTGCTGGATGCAATGTGATTGGTTAGGACATTTGTAGAACCTTGTTGACTGTGTCAAGGGTTATGCAGGTGGGTTTAATGCAATCAAGATAATGACGGGATGAACTTGACTAGGACTTTTTGATTTGTTGACTGTGTCAAGATCACTTGGGTCCTAGGGGCAAAAACCGCATCGGGAGTTTCAAAAGAACTGAAACTTGCAGATTTCGCATACCTTCTGGAGTGTGGTAGCTAGAGTGGATTCCATCTAGGCTATCACACAATGACAGTTGGATCCCGATCCCCCTGATGAGTTGGATTACTCCCGGGAAATTACTTTCACTTAACGATCAATGCTATAAACCTAGTAGGTGCCTAGAAAGGTGTTAGCGGGGCTACGCCCCCAGGGAAAAGAGGTTCTTGAATTAAGGAACTTCGCGAAAGCGTTGGAAAACCTCCCTCGAAGTACCGACACTAGCCTGGCTGAAAGGTTAAGCAAGTATTGTGACGTGAATTAAAACCCGGCTAGTTCTTCTTTTAAAAAGGTTTTAAGAAGAATTTGAGTAAACAGTGGGAGACATCCTGGTTAGATAAATTAATAAACCAATCTAATCTTGCAAGAGCATACGCTGAGTGTTCCTTTTTCTCTCTCTCCAGGCAGCAACCTTTTCACGCCCTAATCAAGATAATAAAATGTATCGCTTGACCGATCCGAATTCTTATTCGGGACTGGGGAAAGTTGGTTCAGCTCTAACTTGTGACAACAGTCATGAGTATGAGAATGGGAAAGGGGATTGTATGGATTTCCAGGATACCCAGTCGAAGAAGAAGCATGGTTTTGCATCTACTTCAGGTGTTCTTGTAATTGAGAACTGTTTTACGGTCAGCCCTACCTCCTGGGTACTTGATACCGGATCAGGATCTCATATCTGTAATTTATTACAGGGACTGAGAAAAAGTAGGAAAGTTGCACCGGGTGATATGTCGCTCAGAGTAGCGAATGGAGCACAAGTTAATGCGGCAGCCGTCGGTGAATATCACCTAGTATTGCCAAATGGCAAGACTATGATTTTGAACGATTGCTACTATGTACCCTCCATGGTTTGCAACATCATATCAGTTTCTTTACTCGATAAAGATGGATATAACTTTGTTCTTGAAAAGAATATCATGAACATTTACCTTGATAAGGTACTGGTTGCAGAGGGTACACTGTTTAATGGTATCTACGTTCTAAATCAGAATACAGTTCTCAACATACAAAACACACGCAAGAGGAAGAATTCAGATACGAATGAATCCTACTTGTGGCATTGTAGACTTGGTCATATCGGAGAGAAAAGACTGAGTAAGTTGCATAAAGATGGACTCTTGGATACGTTTGAGTTTTCATCTTATGAAACTTGTCAGTCTTGTCTCAAAGGGAAGATGACCAAATCTCCGTTCACCGGACATGGAGAAAGAGCAGCAGAGCTCTTGGGACTCGTACATAGTGATGTATGTGGTCCGATGTCTATACATGCAAGGGGTGGGTTCTCGTACTTCATCACATTCACTGACGATCTCTCTAGGTTCGGATATGTGTATCTGATGAAACACAAATCTGAAGCTTTTGAGAAATTCAAGGAATTCAGGAACGAAGTAGAGAACCAGACAGGCAAAAGTATCAAGATCCTCCGGTCTGACAGGGGAGGGGAGTACTTAAGCACGGAATTCCTAGATTACTTAAAAGAGAATGGTATTCTCTCTCAGCTTACTCCTCCTTATACACCACAGCACAACGGTGTTTCGGAGCGGAGGAATCGTACCCTATTGGATATGGTTCGCTCCATGATGAGTAGTGCTGAGTTACCTCTTTCATTCTGGGGATATGCACTTCAAACTGCAGCACATCTATTGAATCAAGTTCCATCCAAATCCGTGCCTAAGACTCCATATGAAATATGGAGTGGTAAAAGTTTGTATCTTAAACGTATTAAGATTTGGGGTTGCCCAGCTTATGTCAAAAAGCAGAACCCAGACAAACTTGAGGCACGGGCAGTTTTGTGTAAGTTTGTGGGATACCCAAAAGATTCAAGTGGGTATCTATTCTACCATGCAGAGGAACAGAAGATAATTGTTTCAAGAAATGCCACATTTTTAGAAAAAGAATTTCTTGTTAAAAACATTAGTGGCAGCACGGTAGAACTGGATGAAATTCCAGAAACACAAGCTTTAACAGAAAATTTGGAGGAACCGCTAGATTCAATAACCCCGAACGAACCTCAGCCACTCCGCAGATCTGGTAGGATTTCTCATCCGCCCGAGAGATACTACGGTTTTCTCATTGACGGGGATCGAGAGGATTGCATCTTGGAAGAAGATGACCCTACCAGTTTCAGGCAGGCCATTATCAGTAGAGACTCTGATAAGTGGCAGGAAGCAATGCAATCCGAAATGGAGTCCATGTACGCCAATAAAGTGTGGACCTTGGATATTGCACCACCTGGGGTAAAACCCGTTGGATGCAAATGGATCTACAAAAGGAAACTTGGTGTAGATGGGCAGGTGGAAACCTATAAAGCTAGACTCGTTGCAAAAGGTTTTCGTCAAAGACCTGGTTTGGACTATGATGAAACTTTTTCTCCGGTGGCTATGCTCAAATCCATTCGGATCCTACTTGCCATTGCTGCCTTCCATGACTATGAAATCTGGCAGATGGATGTTAAAACGGCTTTCCTAAACGGTTGTTTGGAAGAGTGCGTTTACATGGATCAACCAGAAGGTTTCGTTGACAGTGGGAGCAGCGGAAAGGTGTGCAAGTTGCTTAAATCCATTTATGGATTAAAGCAGGCATCGCGGAGCTGGAACATCTGTTTTGATGAGGCAATCAAGGAATTTGATTTCATCAAGAACGAAGATGAACCCTGTGTATATAAGAAGATTGTAGGACGAACTGTCGTATTCCTAGTCTTGTACGTGGACGACATTCTTTTGATAGGAAATGATATTCCTATGCTACAATCGGTCAAGCTATTTTTGTCACAAAGGTTCTCCATAAAGGACCTGGGTGATGCCTCGTACATTCTGGGGATCAAGATCTATAGAGATAGATCTAAGAAACTATTGGGACTTTCGCAGTCCAGGTACATAGAGACCGTACTAAAGAGATTTAGTATGGAGGGTTCCAAGCGCGGTAACATACCCGCATTGCACGGAATTACCCTCTCCAAGAAGATGTCTCCTAAGACTGACGAGGAGAGGGTTCGCATGAGCACTATACCCTACGCTTCGGCGGTAGGATCTATAATGTATGCGATGCTATGTACAAGACCAGATGTAGCTTACGCATTGAGCACGGTAAGCCGGTATCAGTCAGACCCAGGGGAGGACCACTGGACAGCAGTGAAGAACATTCTCAAGTACCTGAGAAGGACTAAGGAGATGTTCCTGGTTTACGGTAATGGAGACCTCAGGGTTGAGTCCTTTACCGATTCAAGCTTCCAGAGTGACAAAGATGACAGCAAGTCTGTCTCGGGTTTTGTGTTTACCCTCAACGGAGGGGCGGTATGTTGGAGGAGTTCCAAGAAGGATACCGTCCCAGACTCGACGATGGAGGCTGAATACATTGCTGCAAGCGATGCCGCAAAAGAGGCGGTCTGGATTAAGAAGTTCATTAGTGAACTTCAGGTGGTTCCGTCCATTGTTAACCCAATACCTTTGTATTGCGATAACAATGGGGCTATAACTTTAGCGAAGGAACCAAGGTCCCATCAGAAATCCAGGCACATCTTAAGGCGGTATCACCTGATCAGGGAGATCATTGATCGACAGGAGATCGAGGTGCGGAGAGTAGACACAAAAGACAACACTGCAGACCCATTCACGAAGGCTTTACTCCAGACTCAGTTCGAGCGGCTGATCGAGATGATAGGTCTTCGATACGCCAGTACATGGCCTTAGTGCAAGTGGGAGATTGTTAGTGTATATGCCCTAGAGGCCATTACTGTATCATACTAGTATGTATATTACTTGATGGAAGCTTGGGATATTCACAGTTGTACAGACAATCTTGCTCAATATAGTAGTATGCTACTTGGTTTGTCTCTGCTTTAATGTGTACTTGTGTGTTTATTTATTATATCACCTATACGCATTAGTAGAGCCCTTTGGATCTTTGCTTGATTACCGGCGTTGTGATGGCGATCACACTCGTGGGGGCTGGGTAATCTACAAGCACATCCTTATACACGTCCCTAGTCATGGGAGTATCGAGATAGGGCATCGATACTCCGGAGTAGACTAGCGTATACGCTTCTCATCCCAGCACGGGAGACGGTCTGTCCCACAGCCGTCGGTACGTCGTACTTGAGATAGTATGCGGGTGCTCGTTAGGTTACGAGTATACTGGACAGGACTCGTAAGGAACTGATGGTTGGTATTATACCTATCGTCAGTTATCAGTTCCCAGGTGACATGAGTACAGCTTAGTCCGCTGACTTGACACTGTCACTTCGCCTCGAGTGTGTTCCTACTATTCTTTGATTACTACCCAACCGCGGCTCTTCTGAGTCGTGCAAACAGGTAGTAGTTGGGAGCAGTCCTGAAGAACTTAGAGGCAGTGACGGTTAGACAGGATTCGTCTCTCCCGGTATTGGGGGTTGACATCGCGCTGTGTCTAGGAGAGCCATTACACAAGTAGTCCCTGGCCAGGGCAAGCGAGATATACTGGTAGGTTCCAGTGCTATCTCAGGGTGTTCTGGGCTTCACTCCGACACGACTTGTACCGCTATTAGGGGTCTGACGCTTGCCGCCCCCCTAGGCCCGACATGCGATGTATCAGACGAACAGACCGGACTGTACGAAGAATGTCACATTCAGACTCAGTAGGAGTTCAGATGGGTTTAACCTCGTCAGTCTTCTTATCGGCATCTACCTAGGGACCGTTACGCACAGCTAGTGCCGCTTGCGGTCTGTGGTTAAACCCACTGCCAGCGTAGTGTCGAGTCTTTAGAGTCCCACACAGAGGGTATTCGCCTCTGGGCAAAACTGAGTAGAGGTCGCATGGTTTTGCGACAGGGTTCGTTCTCATCCGCGCACTTGTGCACGTTTGGAGTCCGGACGGATATTGCCAGCGCGCTCTGGTTTGAGCCGGATACTGGTATATGTTTTGGGATTACTTTTATCTCTCACTATTCATGTTCCTCGGAACAAGAATGCAGGTGTGTATGCACAGTTGTTTGAGGCGGAAGAAGAGGTTTTTCATTAGGGTTTCGGAACGGGTGCGCATGCACAGTTGACAGTCGTTTTTTCCAAACCCTAATGAATTAATGAGATATCAATTAATAATAGTAATTAAATGAAATTATGTTATGGTTGGTTTTGTTGACTTGTTGACCATGGTTGACTTGTTGACCATGGTTGAATGTTTGACCATCATCATTACTTTGCAAGGATGCTCCTTGATTCTTGCTTACATTTCATTTAATGAAGTATGATAGTGGTCATTCCAAAACAACCATCAACTATTCTCATTTGAATTATTATTATTATTTAGATAATTCTTTTTCTTTTTGATATGGTTGCAAAAAAGGAAAAGAGAGAGCTCATTCTATCATATTGATTCTCTCTCCTCACTTCATCTTCTTCCTCCTCTTGTTCAAGGAGAGCAAATATCATGTGTTGAGAATCATCTCCTTGAAGATATAACACCCCATAACACACTCTACTCACTCTAAGGTAGAAGTTCTAGGAAGCCGAATACCTTAGTTCTCTCAAGATCGAGAAAGGAGCCCAAGGTTGAAGCCCTCAGGTGGATCTATCTTCGGCAAAGAGGAGATGAGGAGGGAAAGCCATTCAAGCTACTACAAAGAGCAAGAAAGTAGAAGAACAACAAGAAGAGAAGGAGTTCAAGTTGAGGTATAACCACTTTGCATAGTAGTTAACTCTTCTTTGCAAGTATGCTAGTTTAGTTTAGCAAAGATCCGGCTTTTACGGTCCATGTTACAAGTTTAGAAAAAAAAAATTTACCGTTTCCGCATCCCCGAAAGTACCGGGAGAGGTAACGTGGACCTAACAGTTATATATATTTATATATACTAGTAGATGTTGTATATGTTTTGCACCCGCGCTAGCTCAGTCCCCGCTCTTTTGTTAGTTAAGTAACCTAACGGGTGATGACGGGACCTAGTGGCGAATGCGGATGGCATATACAAACATTTTATTTTCGTTCTTTTCTGGTGTGATTTATTGATGGGACTGTGTTGATTCTTATCAATGCAAGGAAAACAAACCTATTTATATGATGTTGTTGGAACCAAGATTTTAAAACTGACATTACAGACGTACGCTTTTGCTTTGCACAGTGGTATTCAGTTTGGAATATCCTGCACCTCATTCAACGAGGCAAGGGCCGAGATCCCTTCATCGGGAGTGACCCCTTGAGTAAAAGTTTGCGTCAACGTAATAACTTCACTATAGTCATTTACTTTTTGCTTTGTATCGTGGTATTCAGTTTGGAATATCCTGCACCTCATTCGACGGGGAAAGAGCTGAGATCCCTTCACCGGGAGTGATCTCTTTAGCAAAAGTTTTCGCCACTATACTTTTGTAAAACCACTTGGATTCCTTCAACGATATCAAGTTCATTACGTTAAAGGTTTTTCGCCAAAAACCAGCTGTAGCCCTCCATCATTTCAGATTAGTATTGCTTAGTATTCGTGCTGCGTTTGTTGACCTTGTCAAGGCGTAGTGATCTGTAGCTCTGTAATACTTTTCTGTCGCAAGCAAATGTGGATTGGTTAGGACAGTCGTTCGACCTTGTTGACCTTGTCAAGGGTCTGTGCGGGTGGGTCTAATGCAATCAATATAATGACGGGTTGAACTTGACTAGGACCCTTTGACTTGTTGACCTTGTCAAGGTCACTTGGATCCTAGGGGTAAAAATCATATCGGGAGTTTCAAACATACAGGAAACTTGCCAGGCTTGCGCATACCTTCTGGAGTGTGATGACTTGAGTGGCTTCCATCAAGTTATCATACGATGATAGTTGGATCCCGATTCCCACTGATGAGTAGGATTACTCCTCGGGTGATTCCGATTAATTCTCCTTTTGGGTTTGGAGGAGAATTCGAGGAAACAGTGGGAGCCATCCAGATTAGATAAAATGATTATCAATTCTGATCTAGGTTAGAGTGCACGCTGAGTGTTTCTTTTCTCTCTCTCTTTGGCATCGACCATGCCCCGACCTTAGACATTGACTCAGTAACCAAGTTAACCGAACTTTCTTAAAAACACTGGCTTTTGGATTATCCAAGTTGCATACATCATTGCCACTCCTTCTTTTAACCTTTGCTTTTTTCCAGAACACCCCGTATTAGAACGTATATCCACTTCCATTGCATAAAACCATCGTATGGTTATATACGAACTCGAAGGAACTTTTTCGAGAATGGCTTTTGGTTCTGGAGAAAATGAATAGGACTATTAAGTTGTCTTTTCCTTTTACCTTCTCTCATGTTGTGAGGGCTCCTAGGATTAGGAGACAGTACACCTATTATGCTTATTAGATAGTCTTCTTCCAAACCGTAGGCAGGTGCCGAAAGGTAGGGAATGAAGAAAACCAATTAGCCTAAGTATGGTGTGCAGAAGGTAATAAATAAAGACAAATAAAGGGATTAGAAAGAGGGCAAAGTAAAATGCGACTGCTATGATTCACGACCAAACCATGTATTTCATCTCCACTCCTACTTCACCTTTGTACTTCTCGAGAGCACCCCGTATCACTACGAACATCCAATTCCATTAGAAAAATCCATCGTAAGGTTATATACGAACTCAAAAGAACTTTTTCGAGGATGGATTCTGGTTCAGGAGAAATAGGAATAAGGTTTATTCAGTTGTCTTTTATCCTTACCTTCTCTCAGGTTGCGAGTGCTCCTAGGATTAGGAGAGTACACCTATTATGCTTATTGGATAGTCTTCTTCCAAACCATAGACTGGTGCCGAACGGTAGGGAAGGAAGAAAACCACTTAGCCTAACGATGGTGTACAGAAGGTAATGAGTAAAGACAAATAAAAGGAATTGGAGAGATGGCAAGGAAATATACGGTTACAATCATGAATCTAATAATGGAAGAGGCATTACTAGAAATACCCGGATACCCCTTCGAAACATATTCATGTTTCAGTTTCACTGTGTATTGTTAATAGAAAACTGATTTCCCAATTAGACCCTTGCTCCAGGGTATGTATTTACCAGGTATGATTCTCACATCTGTATGGTTTTACGGATGATGAGTAGGAGTAAGTTATTGGGAATTAGGTGATCATTCTTATTATATCGGAATTCGTTGTAATTGGTGATATTTGATGAAATCACCTGGGTACAGTTTTCAACCTACGACGCACAGGGTTTGAAAGATTAAACTCAGGGGACTTATACAAAGTATTGTATGTTGTCCAGTGTCCATTAGGACAAAGGGGTTGGTCCTCGTACAATATTCTATTTACTTGTGACTTCTCAAGTTTTGGACAAGTGTTTCGTAGAAATACAAGGTCCAAGTTTGAGAAGTTATAGGTACAAGAATAAAGTAGAGAACCAGGTGTCGCAAGTATCGGGATTCTTCAAGGTGATCGAAGATGTAGATACTTGTATGAGGTATTCAGTTGATAGTAATGGTTTTGAGAAACTTGTTTCTCTTTCAGGTTACTCATAATTGGACGCACTCCTAAGTTGAGTAATGCTGATTGGCCTCTCTCCATTTAGTTGACATGCACTGGAGATAGCTGCATGATTTGAATCTGGTTCCAATTAAATTAGTGCTTTTGTTTCTATATTAGATATATATAGAATCAATTTATATCTTAACGATGTTAAGGTATAGGGAGTCCTCCGGCTGATGCTAAAAACTAGAATCCGGATAAACTCAGGGCACGTTTCAGTAATGGTTGTTTGTGGATTATCCCGGGCTTTGACGAGGGTTAACTTTCTACCATCTGGAAGATCAATAGTGATATTGTTCTTGACTCGCCACAGTTTTAGTAAAATGGAATTTTTTCAGAAAACAATATTGGGAGTATTGTAGAACTGGAAGTGATTCCAGAACCACAAACTGTAAGTCGATGTTCAACACCCCAATACTTATAGGGAGGCGGAAATATGAATAACAATCTTGTTCTATGATCAAACATCGATTAACCGTATGAATCGTTTGCTAAACAAGTTTTAACAAAAGCTATAGAGTTCTAAACTACTATGTTAAGAGATTATACCAAACGGTTCTAGTCCTTCGTCTTAATGTTATCTACGGCCTCTTTGGATCTCCACATCCTCTTCGGCTTTCTTCCGTGATAGACGATCCACCCGAGAACCCTAATCCAAGCTATAACCTCTAAACTTGAGGTTACTTAGTTTCTCTAGTTGCTAAATAGAGTAGCTAAGGTGATGTAGAGATAGGTTATGAAGTAATTAGTCTTTCCTAATTCTTGTTCTCAACTCATGAGGGGTAGGATTAGGCTTGGTGAAGGAGAGAGAACTTGAAGAGAGAAAGTGAGAAGATGATAATGATAATATTATATGAAATGAAAAAGCTTCTTACTAGATATATGAAACATAATGAATTAAAAAGAAATGAATAATAAGAGATTATTCATCATGTTTCATTAATGCAAGTGGGTGATTCATTATGTGAGTCATTAAGCATTTAATAATGCATTAATGACATGATGAATCACTCACAATGAGTCACTAATTCATTAAATGAAAATGCCACCTCTCCCTTCATGTCACATCCTTCTAGAAGATTCTCGGAAAATTACGAGAACGTCCCTCTCATCCGTGAAAACACGGAAAAACTTTAGACTGTATAAATCCAATAACCTGATACTAGAATCTGGCTTAAACCAAAGCCGGCTAGTAAAAACTGTCCGAATGTCGTACGTGCGTTCAAACACGTATGCGTCCGAACCTTTGTCGTAAAACCATACGACCTCTATATCTTTTTGCCTGGGTTTGGGAAATCTCTGTGTAGGACTCTAAAGACTCGACTACTATGCTGGCAGTGGGTTTAACCACAGACCGCAAGCGGCACTAGCTGTACGTAACGGTCCCCAGGTAGTTGTCGATAAGAAAGCTGATGAGGTAACCCATCTGAAATCCTACTGAGCCTGTCTGTGACAATATCCGCGCAGTCCGGTCTGTTCGTCTAAGAGTATCGCATGTATGGTCTAGGGAGGTGGTGGACGTCAGACCCCTAATAACCGTACAAGTCATGTCGGTATGGTTCAAGACCACCCGAGAATCTACTGATCATTCCATCAGTAATTCTCAATCAGCCCTGGCCAGGGACTTATGGTAATGACCAAACGACCACAGTGCGATATCAACTCCCTATACCGGGAGAGACGAATCCCTAACAGTCGCTCACTGCCTCCATGTGGCTCGGGACTGTGCCCAACTGAAACCTGTTTGCACGACTCCTTTGAGCCGTGGTAGGGTAATAATCAAAGCACAGTGGGAACTCACACGAGACAAATGATGACCTTAAGTCAACGGACTATCTGCACACATGTCACCTGAGAACTGCTATCTGACGTTAGGTATGATACCATCCAGTCAGTTCTCGGCGAGTCCTGTCCGGTGTACTCACACCCAGTGAGCATCTGTATACAATCTTAGGTGAACACCACCAATGGTTGCGGGACCAATCCATTGCCCCTCGTTAGGGTCTAGATATGTATACACTAGTCTACTCCGGAGTATCGATGCCCAATCTCGATACTCCTGCGACCAGGGACATCTAAGGGTGTGCCTATTGACTATCCAGCTCCCACTAGTATGACTGCCATCACAACGCCGGTAGTCAGACAAAACACCCTATGGGCTTTATCAACATATATATATATAGATACCAAGTAAAAAATATCATACGTTAAGACAAAGTCAAACCAAATAGCGTACTATCATATCAAGCAAGACTGTCATGTACATACATATCCCAAGCATCCTATACAATGTAGGCCTCTAGGGCATATATATCCAACAATCTCCCACTTGCACTAAGGCCTATAATTGGCGCAATGAGTACCCACTGTCTCTACCAGATCCAGTTGCTTGCGTACCGCATGCCCAACATCTCAAAAAGCCTCTCGAACTGTACTTGAGGAATGGCCTTGGTGAATGGATCTGCCGTGTTGTCTTTTGTGTCTACTCTCCGTATCTCGATCTCCCGACGATCCACGATCTCCCTGATCAGGTGAAACCGCCTTAAGATATGCCTGGATTTCTGATGGGACCTTGGTTCCTTCCCTAAAGCTACAGCGCCATTGTTATCGCAATACAAAGGTATTGGATTGGCAATGGACGGAACTACCTGAAGTTCAGAAATGAACTTCCTCAACCAGACAGCCTCTTTTGCGGCTTCACTAGTAGCTATATACTCAGCCTCCATAGTTGAGTCTGCGACGGTATCTTGTTTGGAACTCTTCCAACATACCGCTCCTCCATTGAGGGTAAACACAAAATCCGAAATGGATTTAGAATCATCCTTGTCACTTTGGAAGCCGGAGTCGGTAAAAGCCTCTACCTGGAGGTCCTCATTACCGTAAATCAAGAACATCTCCTTAGTCCTTCTCAGGTACTTGAGAATGTTCTTCACCGCTCTCCAATGTTTCTCACCTGGGTCAGACTGATACCTGCTTACCACACTAAGTGCGTAAGCTACATCCGGTCTGGTATATAACATCGCATACATTATTGATCCTACCGCCGAAGCGTAGGGTATAATGCCCATGCGAGCCCTCTCTTCATCAGTCTTTGGAGACATCTCTTTGGAGAGGGTGATTCCATGACAAGCGGGCATATTACCGCGTTTGGAATCTTCCATTCTGAATCTTTTTAGTATAGTGTCTATATACCTGGACTGTGAAAGTCCCAATATTCTATTAGATCTATCTCGATAGATCTTAATGCCCAGAATGTATGATGCATCTCCCAAGTCTTTCATAGAGAATTTCTGTGATAAGAAGAGCTTTACTGATTGTAGTATAGGGATATCATTCCCTATCAGTAGTATGTCATCGACGTATAAAACGAAGAAGACTACTGCTCCTTCTACAATCTTCCTATAAATACATGGTTCATCTACATTTTTGATAAAGTCAAATTCCTTGACTGTTTCATCAAAGCAGATGTTCCAACTCCGTGATACTTGCTTTAACCCATAAATGGATTTAAGCAATTTGCACACTCTTCCGCTGCTCCCACTGTCTAAGAAACCTTCTGGTTGATCCATGTAAACACTTTCTTCTAGATGTCCATTTAAAAAAGCTGTTTTTACATCCATTTGCCAGATTTCATAGTCATGGAAGGCAGCAATGGCAAGCATGATCCGAATGGATTTAAGCATAGCTACTGGTGAAAAAGTTTCATCATATAGTCCAATCCTGGTCTTTGACGAAAACCTTTTGCAACTAGTCTAGCTTTGTAGGTTTCCACCTGTCCAAATGTACCAATCTTCTTTTTGAAGATCCATTTGCACCCAACTGGTTTTACCCCACGAGGAGCAACTTCTAAAGTCCATACTTTATTGGTGTACATGGATTCCATTTCGGATCTCATTGCATCCGGCCACTTCACTGAGTCGCTACTTGTGATAGCCTGCTGAAAACTAGTAGGCTCATCGTCATCGATGATGCAATCCTCTCGATCCCCATCAAGAAGAAAACCATAGTATCTTTCAGGAGGATGAGAAAGCCTACTAGATCTGCGGAGTGGCGTTGGTTCGTCATGTTCTATTGAAATCTTAGATTCTTCTAAGTCCTCGGTTGCAGTTTGAGGTTCTGGAATTTCTTCCAGTTCTACCGCACTCCCACTAATTTCTTTTGTAAGAAATTCGCTTTCTAAGAAGACAATATGGCGAGTGACAAACACCTTTTGTTCTTCAGTGTGGTAGACCATATACCCCCTTGAATGCTTGGGGTATCCTACAAACTTGCATAAAACCGATCGTACTTCGAGCTTGTCCGGATTATGCTTTTTAACATATACCGGATACCCCCATATCTTGATATACTTGAGATATGGTCTCTTCCCACACCACATTTCATATGGAGTGGTAGGTACAGACTTAGTTGGAACTCTATTCAATAGGTATGCGGCTGATTCTAGAGCAAATCCCCAGAAGGAAAGTGGTAACTCAGCACTACTCATCATTGAACGCACCATATCTAATAGCGTGCGATTCCTTCTTTCTGATACACCATTTTGCTGAGGTGTATAAGGTGGAGTAAGCTGAGAGAGAATTCCATTCGCTTTTAAGTATTCAAGGAAACTGGTACTTAAGTATTCTCCGCCTCGATCAGATCGAAGTGTCTTGATGCTTTTACCAGTTTGTTTCTCTACTTCATTTTTATACTCCTTAAACTTCTCAAAAGCCTCGGATTTATGCTTTATTAAGAACACATGTCCATACCTAGAGAAGTCATCAGTAAAACTGATGAAGTAGGAGTGACCACTTCGTGCATGTATAGACATCGGACCACATACATCACTGTGTACTAGTCCCAAGAGTTTAGTGGCTCTTTCTCCGTGTCCAGTGAACGGAGATTTGGTCATTTTTCCTTTGATACATGATTGACAAGTTGCATATGATGAATATTCAAACGGATCTAGATATCCATCTTTATGTAACTTAGTCAACCTTGTTTCATTTATATGACCAAGTCTACATTGCCATAGGAAGGCTTGATTCGAATCTGGAGCCTTTCGTTTACGCGTGTTTTGAATATTGAAAATTTGAGGTTGATTAAGTATGTATATGCCGTTTTCCAGTGTGCCAAACCCAATCAGTTCTTGATTTAGGAGAATGTTCATAACATTTCTTTCAAGCGCAAAATTATATCCTTTATTAGACAACAAAGATACTGATATAATATTACACAACATACTGGGAATACAAAAACAGCTATACAATACCAAAATGTGTCCACTATTCAACCCTAGGTGATATTCCCCTATTGCAACTGCATCTACATGCATTCCATTGCCCATTCGGAGAGTCATATCACCTGCCCCCAGTACTCTACTATTTCTCAGATCCTACAAAGAATTACAGATGTGAGAACCAGAACCGGTATCAAGTACCCATGAAGTAGAGTTTACTGAAAGACAATTTTCGATTACGAACACACCTGAAACAGAAGCAACAGCTTGCTTCATGTCCTTGGCTTTAAAGGCCAAACAGTCCTTCTTCCAGTGCCCTTGCTTGTGACAATAGAAGCATTCGTTCTTTTCTGCCTTCACTCTTCCTGCCTTGTTCGTTCCCTGCACCTTCTTGACCCCACCCTTCGGTTTGGTGGCTTTCATCTTCTTCTTCCCTTTAGCTTACGCTTTAGATTTAGAAGAAGATGATTGGCCAACATACAGAACGGGGTCTTCTCCTTTTTCAAGGAGGTCTCTGCTACCCTCAACATATTGAGGAGCTTTGGAAGATCCGCTTCCATTTCGTGCATGTTGAAGTTTAGTACGAACTGAGAGAAGGTGTGGGGAAGGGACTGCAAAATCAAGTCGATATACAAATCATTCTCTAGCACACATCCCAGGTTTGCGAGTTCCTCAATGAGGGTGATCATTTTGAGGACGTGCTCTCCAACAGGCGATCCTGGAGCCAACCTCATCTGGAAGAGTTTCCTTGAGGTTTCGTACCTTGCGATACGGAAGTGTTCATCATACAATTCCTTGCAATGGAGGAATATGGATGCAATATCCATACTCTCGTGCTGTTTCTGGAGTTCATTATTCATGGACGCCAGCACGATACACTTAGCTCGCTCACAGTCTAGATCCCAGGTTTTACGATCTTCCTTATCCGCAACTGAGGAATCTGGTCCTGGGATAAGGGGAGGAACAGCGGTGGTAACATATGCAACTTTGTCATAAGTCAGCGCAATATTGACGTTCCTTAGCCAATCTTTATAGTTCTGCCCGGTCAGTATATTCTTTTCAAGTAATAGTTTTAGTCCAGTCATGGTAGCTGCCAGAGAGAGAGAAAAGAAAACACTCAGCATATGCTCTTGCAAGTTTAGATTGGTTAGTATTTATCTAAACAGGATGGCTCCAACTGTTTCCTCAAATCCTTCTTCAAAACCTAAAAGAAGAACTAGTCAGGATTTAATCTTACGTTACAATTCTTGCTTAACCTTTCAGCCAGGCTGGTGTTGGTACTTCGAGGGAGGTTTTCCAACGCTTTCGCGAAGTTCCTTAATTAAAGAACCTCTTTTCCCTGGAGGCGTAGCCCCTCTAACACCTTTCTAGGCACCTACTTGGTTTATAGCATTGATTGTTAAGTGAGAGAAATTCCCGAGAGTAATCCTACTCATCAGTGAGATCGGGATCCAACTATCATTGCATGATGCCCTAGATGGAAGCCACTCTAGTCACCACACTCCAGAAGGTAAGCTAAATCTGCAAGTTTCCTTTATGTTTGAAACTCCCGATGTGATTTTTACCCCAAGCTCTTATAGACCTTGAGGTAGGCCAACAAGTCATAAGACGCAAGTCAAGTTCTACCCGTCGTTGTCCTGATCAATTTAAATACATCGTACAAGCCCTTGACGTAGGCCAACAAGGTGTACGTCTGTATTAAACTAATGCATCTATCTATGCAACAAATAGGCACACACACTGCTACCATTCACTATGCCTTGACGTAGGCCAACAAGCATAGCATGAATACGATGTGCTGTCTATCTGAAACGACGGAGGGTTACGGCTGGTTTTTGGCAAAAAACCGTTAACGTAGTGAACTTGATTTGATCGAAGGAACTAAGATAGCTTTTATTAAAAGGAGTGGTTTAAGCTCCGCATTTAAAATTTGCTTTTTCAAGAAAACCGAGTGGTTTTTAGAAATTGTTCCAATGATTTCAGTTTAGGTTTTATTTTCTTTGCATTAATAATAATGCGTCCTATCTTTAACCTATCATTACAGATAACAACGAAAATACAACGTCCTCTTATGCCATCCGCATTCGCCACGGGGTCCCGTCATCACCCGTTAGGTTACTTAACTAACGACAGAGCGGGGGCTGAGCTAGCGCGGGTGTAAAACATAAGCGACGTCTAAATAGCTATCATATATAGATATTGTAATTCGTCAGACGCAATAATAGGCATTCCAGATCACAGATAAACAATATTGGATTTGCAAGCAATCCGCATTTCTTTTGAGCCTGCAATGAAAGACGGATTACACAGTTGTGATGAATAGCCATTTTCCCACCCCAGACCCCTACGGGTATGGCAAACTACCCGCCAAGTACCAGAAGTGAAGCGGTCTGCCCCAACATTTCAAAATACCCGGTAGTTTGTGCACCCCACCTTGGGTCTATCCTAGGAGCAAAAACAGTAAAAAGAAATAATACAACGATGGCTACAACCGTAACCTGGATGTGCCCCGCAAAATAATATTACAACTTATTACATTTACATCAAATGAATTGATACAAAAACCCATTACAAAACCCGGCTAAACACCACAACAGTCCAATACAGTTTATATACACAAACAGTTATATATAACATCACAGATATGTGCAACCCCCTGCCAACCGACATACTAGCAGTTAGGGGAGGTTTACGAACACATATAACATTTCACAGATATAATCAAACAAGCAAATACTGTATAATTTCGATCGATTAAACACATTAAATCTTGCTCCAATACTTCTCTGTAAATCTGAAACCTGAGCAAAAATAAAAATTACCAGAAAACACCAAATATCACAGAGAAACAACACAAGAAAGTTGGGATGATGAATCGTCCAAAGCGCGGCGGAATCGCGGCGGATCGGTGGGATCGGCCGCGATTCCGCAGCGCTATGGCCGATTCATGAGCCCAATTTTCTTGGGTGTTCTAATACATTCATTTAGGTCATTCTGAAGGTCCCTGAAAAATTTTTGGACCTCATTTAAAATTCGACAGAAAGTACATGAAAACGGGGTTTTTCCGGTTTGTTTTTCCGTTCGAAATTCATACAAATTTGCAAGTGTGTTAAATACTGTTTAGCTAGGCTCTGATACCACTGTAAGTCGATGTTCAACACCCCAATACATATGGGGAGGCGGAAATATGAATAACAATCTTGTTCTATGATCAAACATCGATTAACCGTATGAATCGTTTGCTAAACAAGTTTTAACAAAAGCTATAGAGTTCTAAACTACTATGTTAAGAGATTATACCAAACGGTTCTAGTCCTTCATCTTAATGTTATCTACGGCCTCTTTGGATCTCCACGTCCTCTTCGGCTTTCTTCCGTGATAGACGATCCACCCGAGAACCCTAATCCAAGCTATAACCTCTAAACTTGAGGTTACTTAGTTTCTCTAGTTGGCAAATAGAGTAGCTAAGGTGATGTAGAGATAGGTTATGGAGTAATTAGTCTTTCCATATCCTTGTTCTCAACTCATGAGGGGTAGGATTAGGCTTGGTGAAGGAGAGAGAACTTGAAGAGAGAGAGTGAGAAGATGATAATGATAATATTATATGAAATGAAAAAGCTTCTCACTAGATATATGAAACATAATGAATTAAAAAGAAATGAATAATAAGAGATTATTCATCATGTTTCATTAATGCAAGTGGGTGATTCATTATGTGAGTCATTAAGCATTTATTAATGCATTAATGACATGATGAATCACTCACAATGAGTCACTAATTCATTAAATGAAAATGCCACCTCTCCCTTCATGTCACATCCTTCTAGAAGCTTCTCGGAAAATTACGAGAACGCCCCTCTCATCCGTGAAAACACGGAAAAACTTTAGACTGTATAAATCCAATAACCTGATACTAGAATCTGGCTTAAACCAAATCCGGCTAGTAAAAACTGTCCGAATGTCGTATGTGCGTTCAAACACGTATGCGTCCGAACCTTTGTCGTAAAACCATACGACCTCTATATCTTTTCGCCTGGGTTTGGGAAATCTCTGTGTGGGACTCTAAAGACTCGACTACTACGCTGGCAGTGGGTTTAACCACAGACCGCAAGCGGCATTAGCTGTACGTAATGGTCCCCAGGTAGTTGTTGATAAGAAAGCTGATGAGGTAACCTATCTGAAATCCTACTGAGCCTGTCTGTGACAATATCCGCGCAGTCCGGTCTGTTCGTCTAAGAGTATCGCATGTATGGTCTAGAGAGGTGGTGGATGTCAGACCCCTAATAACCGTACAAGTCATGTCGGTATGGTTCAAGACCACCCGAGAATCTACTGATCATTCCATCAGTAATTCTCAATCAGCCCAGGCCAGGGACTTATGGTAATGACCAAACGACCACAGTGCGATATCAACTCCCTATACCGGGAAAGACGAATCCCTAACAGTCGCTCACTGCCTCCATGTGGCTCGGGACTGTGCCCAACTGAAACCTGTTTGCACGACTTCTTTGAGCCGTGGTAGGGTAATAATCAAAGTACAGTAGGAACTCACACGAGACAAATGATGACCGTAAGTCAACGGACTATCTGCACACATGTCACCTGAGAACTGCTATCTGACGTTAGGTATAATACCATCCAGTCAGTTCTCGGCGAGTCCTGTCCGGTGTACTCACACCCAGAGAGCATCTGTATACAATCTTAGGTGAACACCACCAATGGTTGCGGGACCAATCCATTGCCCCTCGTCAGGGTCTAGATATGTATACACTAGTCTACTCCGGAGTATCGATGCCCAATCTCGATACTCCTGCGACCAGGGACATCTAAGGGTGTGCCTATTGACTATCCAGCTCCCATTAGTATGACTGCCATCACAACGCCGGTAGTCAGACAAAACACCCTATGGGCTTTATCAACATATATATATATAGATACCAAGTAAAAAATATCATATGTTAAGACAAAGTCAAACCAAATAGCATACTATCATATCAAGCAAGACTGTCATGTACATACATATCCCAAGCATCCTATACAATGTAGGCCTCTAGGGCATATATATCCAACACAAAGATTATGGAAAATTTAATAGGACCTAAAGATTCGATCAGGATTGACATTCCATTAGCCACTCCGCAGATATGGAGGGTAATCTCAGCCACCCGAGAGGTACTCAGGTAGCCTCAAGGACGGTGACAGAGAGGTTCTTGTTTACCCGGACTTGACACTACTGTTGTTCCAGACTATGAGACCCGGCAGAAGGATGAGTATAGCATCATTCTAAACTAGCTATGGAAGTGCACGTGTATATGACTCTACCAGAGGGTTGTCGTAGTCAGTGGGAGCAGCGGAAGCGTAGTGGACAAGTAGCATGTCTATTTATATACTAAAGTGGATATGGCGGAGATAGATCATCTATTTTGATGTGACGGTCATAGGTTTTTGACTTCATCAGAATAGGACATGGATCTGTTAAGAAAGTAGTAGGGTGTGTGTCCTGGTATTGAGGATGACATACATAGAGTAGGAAGTGAAATTCCTATACTACGATCGGTTATACTTTGGTTGTCACACAGTGTTTTCTCCACATAGGTTATGGATATAATATTAGGCATTCTGGTTACTGGATCTATAGTTTTAGATCTAGATTTGGGTAGTTTCCCAATCTGGGTACTTAGACAGTATTCTAAAGATATTTAGAATGAACGACTCCTGGCATGGTAGTGTACCTGCAGGTGATGTTGTCACCCTCTCTAAAGGTGTCTTACAGACTAAATGGGAGAGGTGTGTGCATGATTAGCATATCACTTGCTTAGGAAATTGAGTCAATTATGAAATGTCAAGTACCACACCAGATGTTGTTTTTGCACTAGATGCAATAAGTTATGATATTAATCCAATCCTGGACAAACGTTAGGAAGCAGTTTTAGAACATAAGTAGATGTTCTAGGGTTTTGATAACAGCAGTGTCCTTTGGGAGACGGTTATCATTTTAGGCTTCCAAAGTGACCTAGATGACAGAGTGACTGTCAGAGTTATTGTTTTCCCTCTGACGAGGGGCAATATTTTGGACAGGTGGTCCAAGCGGATACTAAGGAAGGCATGGCGCAGCATACTAATTAAGTTCAATAGATGATACAGTCTAAGAAGTTTGCTGGATTTGGAGTTCATTTGTGAACTGGGTCCCATCAGATATCCAGAAATATTCTAAGACGGGTATTGCTCATTTCGGGAGATAGTTTTCTCCGCGAAATTGAGATAAAGAGAGACATTGAAAGTAACACTGGAGCGGATCCACATACTGAGGCTATTTCTCGAACGCAATAGTTTTACAAACGAGGTTTGTGAAACTGATTAGTTGATGAGTTGGGTGTTCGGTATCACACGGGCTATGAGTATGCGACATCGCAATAATTAGCCTTAAGTGCAAGTGGGAGATTGTTGGCTATAGTGCCCTCAAGGCAATTATCATAGTCGCAGGCATGTGATCATGATGATTGAGGGAGGACCTATATCGATAAAACAGTCTTACTCAAGATGATAGTATGCTATCTAGTTTGTCTTTATCATCATGTAAATGTTGATAAGGCCCATAGGATTTTTCTTGACTACCAGGATTGTGATGGCGATCACATACCTGGGAGCTGGGGGTTTATAAGCACATCCTTAAATATCCCTAGTCGTGGGAGTATCTGTTAGTTATATGTATGCCCTAGAGGCCATTACTATACATAGGATGTATATTGTAGTGGATGCTTGGACATATATAGGGATGACTTTCTTGCTCGATATGATAGTATGCTATCTGGTTACTCTTTACCTTAACGTGTACACTGATTGTCTCTCTATTACATGTTGGTAAAGCCCTTAGGATGTGTACTTGACTACCTGGACTATGATGCGGATCATACTAGTGGGGACAGGGTAGTCCATAAGTACATCCTTCAAAGTCCCTAGTCGTGGGTGTATCGAGACGGGGCATCGATATACCAGAGTAGACTAGCGTATACCTTCTCGACCCATACAGATGGGCGATGGATGATCCCATATCCATTAGTGTTTGACATCAGAGATGATATACGGGTGCTCAGTGGAGACTGGGTACACTGGACGGACTCGCCGAGAACTCCCAGATGGTATTATACTTCACGTCAGATGGCAGTTCTCTGGTGACACTGGTACAGAGTAGTCTGTTGACCCGAGATATTCATAAAGTCTTGTGTGATTCCCACTGTGCTTTGATTTCCACCTTACCACGTCCAAGAGGGCGTGCAAAAGGGTGGTTTTTGGGTACAGTCCCGAATCACATGGAGGCAATGAGCGATAGGAGGGGATTCGTCTCTCCCGGTATAGGGAGTTGATGTTGCGCTGTGTTCGATTGGCTATAACCAGAAATCCCTGGCCAGGGTTGCTGAGATTTACTGGTAAGTGTTACCAGTGGTTTCTCAAACTGTTATAGACCTCATATCGACACGACTTATCGAGCTACTGGGGTCTGACGTTTACCACCCCAAGGCGAGATATGCGACATATCAGACGATCAGACTGGACTGTGCGGTAAGTGTTACTGGTTGGATTCACAGGAGTGTGAGCGGGCTTGCTCGTTGATCTTCTGATCGCTCAATACCCGAGTGGCCGTTACGTTTGGCTGACCGCTTGCGGCTTGTGAGTGTTTGATATGATCATCACCTGCTGCCGGCGTATTGACGAGTCTTTAGAGTCCTACACAGAGGTTTCCTGGCTCAAGCGAAACGAAATAGGAGAGCATATGAGATATGTGCGGGGCCGAGAATAATGCGTGTATGTGATACCGTATTCTATTCTCGCGATGAATGTATCGATTGGTTGTATGCGATATAACCTAGTTATCGAATCGAGGATTGATTCGATAAGTCGATACATTGGATATTAGTCGGTCATATGCGATATGACCGGATCGTTAAATCAAGTGTTGATTTAATGATTTAATGTATAATTATATATTTGATATATTACTTTACATTAACTAGTATTGGTTCACTTAAGATTGATTATCTCACTTGAATGTGCACATTGTATATATGATATATGTTTGTGCACTAGTTTGTATCATGTTTGATGATACATGCAAACTTGGGTATGTGTTTACTTTAAACTATGATTAGGTTAATGGTTAGGGTTTGATTTATTTATTTATTTACTTTATTCATTTTGGCAAAGAATAAAATGGAGGCATGCTTTGTTTTATCCATGAAGCTTCATGAAGCTTTGAAAGTCTTTGCCATTTTGTCTTTTGGCTTAACCTAACCATTAAACCTAAACCCTAATTTATTCTCTACACAAGTTAACTCACCCATGGTTGCTAAATGATAAGATTCACTTGAATTATTTTAATTGATAATTCTTTTTCTTTCTTCTTCTTCATCTTCATCAAGAGGTGAAGAAAGCTTACTTGAAAATTACAAGTGATGAATCCAAGTGAGAAATCCAAATCCAAAGTGAACCCACTTCCTATTTCTTCATCCTCTACCACTTGCCATGTAGTATATGGTGTTTTCTTCACAAGTTTCATGACTTGGTGAAGTTGGAGCTCGAGTTAGAGTCGCCTCGACGTAGATCATCTTCGGCATCAAAGTCAACGACCTAGACCGATCATTTCTTCGATGAAACCACCGCGAGAGTCCAGGATTCCGATGGTTGCAGCGAAGGGACGTCATCACGGAGCTAAAGGAGTGGTGGACCGGATCTACAAAGGTTGTATTTCCATTCACTTAGCACTAAAGTAGTTTAGTAGCTTGTTGTTTCGCCTAAACTCTAGTTAACGATCTTGCATAAGATTCTTAGGCACATAGAAAATTTTCATTTTGGCATGGTTGATGCCTTGTGGAACCACTTGAGTGTGCCTAGGAACCCTACTGTATCGAGACTGGGCATCGATACTCCAGTGTAGACAGGTGTATACTTATCTAGACCCTAACGAGGGACGGTGGCCGGTCTCACAAGCCATTGGTGTCAGTTGTTCACCTAAGATAGTATACAGGTGCTCATTTGGTTATGAGTACACTGGACGGACTCGCCGGGAACATGCTAGTTGGTAATATACCTATAGTCAGATAGCAGTTCCCTTGTGACATGTGTACATGTTAGTCTGTCGACCTGATATCGTCATTTGTCTCGTGTGAGTTCCCACTGTGCTTTGATTACTACCCTACCACGGCTCAAAGGAGTCATGCAAACAAGTTTTAGTTGGGTACAGTCCGGAGCCACATGGAGGCAGTGAGTGGATTGTCGAGGATTCGTCTCTCTCGGTATTGGCGGTTGATGTCGCGCAGTGCACGGGTGGCCATCACTAGAAATCCTCGGCCGGGGTATGTGAGAACTACCGATCCAGGATCGATAGTTTCTCAGGTAGTGATGGGTTTCATACCGACACGAATTATCGCGTTGTTAGGGGTCTGACTTTCTCCACCCTCCTAGACTCGATATGTGATACTCTTAGACGAACAGACCGGACTGTACGGCTATTGTCACTGAAAGGCTCAGTAGGGGTTCGGATGAGTTTGCTCGTCGGCCTTCCTTTCGCTCAATACCTGGGTAGCCGTTACGTAAAGCTAGTGCCGCTGTCGTGCTTGTGGTTAAATCCACTGCCAGCGTATTGACGAGTCTTTAGAGTCTCACACAGAGGGTTTTCTCGGTTCAGGCGATATAGTGTAGGTGACGTATGTTGATCCATACAGATGTCCGATTAAATATGTCCAAGGACTGCACAGACTTTAGTCGGACGATTGATAATACTAAAGGCTTAGGATTAAGCCAGATTGTTAAATCAAGTTTTGATTTAATAATTTACATATGTATTTATATATATGTATTCTAGTATTATTGCTCACTATTCGTTTTCTCTCTTGGCTATTCGTATTTTCGTACGAATACGCGTATGTGTATTCCGATACATATACCGGGAAGCATTCCGTATTTATACGGAATGGCTTCTAGAAGATGCCACCTCATTATTGATTTTCTTTTGAAAATCATTTAGTTTATAATGAGGTGGAAAAGGTGACATGGCTAGGCATGGGTCTTTTGGTCAAAGCATGGACTTTGGCAATGTAGAGATTGGTATGGGTATTAATTTATTGCAATTAAGCAATGAGATTTTTTTTTTTGAGTGAGCATGAGAGAGGGTCGGCCAATTCTTTTTAGGTATGGAGATTTGCTTGCTCATTTTGTTGGATAATTTTTTGTGCTCTCTCATTCTCATACTCTCACAAAATACTTAGCCATTTTTGAGCTCATGCCATTCTTGTCTTGATCACCTCCAAATCTTTCATGGTTGAGAGAAAGTTTTAGTGAGACTATTCTACACTCCCCACTCTCTACTACTAGAAATCCTAGAGTCAGTTGGTTTGCTTGGCGAACCTAAAGCTTTCGCCGTTTCCCTCGGGTGGATCATCGGAGATGAAGGAAGACCGGCGACCAAAGTCGATCCGCATCGCTAGGAGCTTGGAAATGGTTGAAGACCCGAAAGACTTGGTTCATTAGGTATAACCATTCTATCTCTTTTTGGTAGCTTGCTATTTTTAGGGTTAATGGTTTCGATCTTGCAAATCGGGTAATGGTAGCGCCGGGTTTTATGAAATTTTTGTTCCGCATTAGGCCACGGTTCGATGGCCGGGGCGCTCCCACTACCCGTCATGGCATGGTCATCTGGGTCAAAGCATGTTGGAATATCCTGCACCTCATTCGAATATAGGTTTATTTTCCTTGCAAATTTTTGCATCGTGGTATTCAGTTTGGAATATCCTGCACCTCATTCGACGGTCAAAGAGCCGAGATCCCTTCACTGGGAATGACCTCTTTAGCAAAAGTTTTCACCACTATATATTTATAAAACCGCTCTGATACTATTGTTGGGTAGTGGGAGCACCCCGGCCATCGAACCGTGGCCAAATACGGAACAAAAATTTCATAAAACCCGGCGTTACCATTACCCGATTTGCAAGATCGAAACCATTAACCCTAAAACTAGCAAGCTAACAAAAGGAGATAGAATGGTTATACCTAATGAACCTAGTCCTTCGGGTCTTCAACCATTTCCAAGCTCTTAGCGATGCAGATCGACTTTGGTCGCCGGTCTTTCTTCATCTCCGATGATCCACCCGAGGGAAACGGCACAAGCTTCAGGTTCGCCAAGCGAACCAACCGACTCTTCAAAATTGCTAGTAGCAAAGAGTGGGGAGTGTAGGATAGACTACATCCCTCGGGTGGATCATCTTCGATGGAGAGAGACCGGCGACCAAGCTAGATCAAGGAACCACTAGGAGCTTGGAATGAAGACCGAAGGATACGGATAAACTCGGTATAACCATTCTAACTTCTTTATTAGCTTGCTAGTTGTAACACCTTAGGATGTGTTTAGTGACTAATTATGTTTAAATAAAGGGTTTTTAATAAAAAGTTTACCAAATTGTGTTTCAAATATTTTTCCAAATTTAATAAATATTTTTCTAAAATTTTCCTAGGCTTGCACATACATGTGCATGTAAACTAGGGTTTTAAAATGAGTTAATACCATGATTAGTAACCATGGTGGGTTAATCATGGGAATTAAGTCTTTTGGGTTTTAATTAAGTTTAATTAGTTAATTAATAGTTGCTTTAATTTGAATTTCCTAGGGGTGTTGACTTGGTGAGAGAGAGAGAGTGCATCATGGCTTAAGCCATGCTTGCAATTAATGAGGAGAGAGAGAGTGAGGGGTTGACATTGGTGGTTATGATTTCCTCTCATTTGTTTTGTTCTTTTTCAAAACTTCACTCACACACACACACCCACTTACCTCACAGCAGCAGCAGCAGCAAGCATCCACAGCAGCAGCAGCAAGCATCCACAGAAGCAGCAGTAAGCATTCCAGCAACAGCAACAGCACCAGTAGCAGCAGCTAGCAGCAGTAACAGCCACAACTCCAGCTGCAGCTCCTTCCCTTCACTTCTTCTTCTTCCTCCAGCTCCCTAGGGTCGAGTGTGGGGTATATTTCCTAAACTTACTCCCTAGTTTACTTTTTTAGTGTAGTTTTGCTTCGGTTAGTGGTTATTGGTGCGATTTAGTGCGATATGTGGTGTTTAGTAGGAACCTTGAGCAAGTGATGTGTGATTTGGTTTCAGTAGGTTGATAGAGTGTTGTTAAGGCCACATTAACCCAGCTTAAACCCCAATTGCACTAAAATACCACCAGATCCCTATTTGATGCAAATTCATCGTTTTTAAGTAAAATTTGAGTTTCTGGAAACAGCTATCGACCCGATGAGTTCAGATTAATTTTGAGAAGACTGCAGTATAGTGGTTAGGTACTGATACCCCAGGTAGAACCCGACCCCCTTTCTTCATGTTCAGGCCGCCGGAATATTGTTTCTGGCCGTAAATTGTGGCCAGATGGGTAGGGTTTGGGTTGGGGTTTGGTCCTATAGGTGTCTGTTGCAACCCTTAGACTCATGGCATGTGCAATTTTGTTTGGTTCTCACTGCAGGAAAATCTGGGACTAAATACCTATTTCTCGTATTTTAAACCTTCACGACACACGTGATACGCGTGTGGGTTTGGGGTTTCTGCGTATCGCGACGCGTCAGGGTAGTTTCAGGCGCGTGATCACACGTTTTAGCGTATCGCGCACACGCGTGCTTGGTTTGCGACACGGGTCTCTAGGTTGACCCTAATATCATGTTTTTGTGAAATTGAGCTTATGTGTAATATATGTTATGTGATTCTAGGTTCGCAGACAAGTGAGACGGACGCTGCGAAGAAGGGCAAGCAAGTCGTCGGCTACACTTAGCGAGAGACTTCTGTGAGTAGATTTAACATCTACGGGGATATCGCCCGCATGGCGTTATGCGTCAGGGCTGATAGGACCTTATTATTATATGTTGCATTTACCTCATGGACTGTCATTGCATATTGCATTCCCTACTGTATGTATGCTTAGAATTGATAGAACACCGCACTATTACTAACGGTTCATGTTGCACGAGCACTAATCTGCATGCTACACACACACCATTAGTAATTGCCATGACACACTCACTGTAGAACTGCCATGATTATATTGCTGTAGTTCATTTCATATATGATTCGATATGACTTTCATGAAAATTGGGAGCCGCATGATATCTTTAAAAACGGAAACTAATTTTAAAAGCAGTTTTCCCTTATACCTATATCATGGATTGATGTACATAGCACATCGCATTGGATTTACTTCTTGGTGTTGGATTTTCATTTGATTTCTGGTTTTGAGGACCGTGGGATTTTTAAGAAAAGATGCACTATTTGAAAACCTAGTTCCTCGTGATATGATATTTTGGTACGTCCACCACGCGTTTTCTCGGTGCTGAGACGTGTACTTGAAACCCGATTCGAGGAGTTGGATGATCCGTTTGCGGGTTCGTGGTGGACCCGGTATGGTTCCCGGGGGCGAGAAATGTTTTTCGTAGAGTAGACGATGAGCCTGACAGGGTGGCGAGTACCTACCAGTGATTGGTTGGATATGGCGGTTATCCGGAGGATACCGACCAGAGTCGAGAGATGGATGCGGGATGATCCATACTGCCGAGGCCGAGGGCCGATACCGCAGACGGAGCCCGTGGGCTGATCCGGACTGACGGAGCCCGATATATGAGGATTTGCGTGTCGATACTGGACACGAGTATTTTATGATATTTTTGGTGCCGATGTTGGGCACTCGTGATTTCTCAGAGATTTACAGGATTTGAGGGCCGATGGGTGTGCCGGTGCCTGAGTTATTTTAGATTTGGGTGCAGTTGTGGGCACCGATTATTTTCCACGTTGATATTCCGTGTAGATGTTGTTTATCCCATGCTCAGCATTGATTGTCATATATCTCATCCTGTAGTTATTTTACCTGACAGATCATTTGCATGGTTATTACACCTACTGCTTGTCGCATATAGATCTTACTTGCTGACATTTGATAGAGTAGCGCAGTACGTGCATGCTCGCGATTACCTTTATATGTTATCTCTATTCACGAGTTGGCAACTCACCCCCGTTGTGCCACAGTATTTGCAGGTTGCCCTTCAGAGTAGTCGTGGCAGGCTACCTTTTGCATCTTTTGGCTACAGATACCACTACCGTTAGTGTGAGAGCTGTTTTGCATTTTAGGTGGGTTGTGGTATCTGATTACTTTTATTGTACTCCTTAGGTATCTAGTATTCTCCATCTACCATTTATGTACTGGACTTAGATACTGTGTGAGGATGATATTGTGTATTTTGTATTCTGGTGTCGAGCTCGTGGGAGCCGACTGTTTTTATATGCAGTTTATATTCTGTGATGTTTACTTATTGCTCATTCTTCGCTACGGCGTCGTATATTACTCTTGTGATGATGGTTTCCGCCGTTGGGCGTGATTGCTCCGGTTTGGGAATGTTTTGTTTCATTATATCTCATTTTTACTCATATCCTCTTTTATACCCGGTCTCGGGGCTACTTTTACAGAGGAAATGCTGCCAAAATTATTTAAATGATTAAGTAACTTTAAAGGAACTTGTTGAATTATTTAAGGTTTTCTAAATGTTTTAACTAAATGTTTTCAACACTCACCATGTTTAAATGGTTTTGATTTCTGGGTTCGGCTTACTTAGTCGTGTTACCCCTGTAGACGTAGCGTGGTTAAGTGCCGGTCACGAGTCGAAATATTCGGGTCGTGATAAAGTTGGTATCAGAGCGTAGGTTTTACCTTTCGGAGTGTAGGATGACCTTGGTATGATGGAGTAGGTAGCTGAAGCAGAGTGGCGTAGCGTGTGTATGTTCCGCGGCATACTCACGACACGGTACTCCGCCAAGGCGACCTTAGGACTTATTGATTTAAATTCCTTCTTGAGTATATATATATTCTTTTAATTCGATTTCCGTATTCTTATCGGATCCTAATTTCCTTTCAGCCATTATGCCGCCAAAGACTACGAGGGCGCAGAGAGCGGCCGCGAGGGCCGAGATTCGAGTTGACTCGTCCAAGACGAGGAATGATCCGGGCAGTGCACCCGTTGTACTCGAGCAGACTGTTCCTCCTGTGACAGATCAGATCGCCACGCTAGGGGCTGGTGTGCAGGAGATACGTCAGACGGTGGGATCCAGCATGCAGGAGATGCGCCAGATGATAGGATCGCTAGTTGAGACGCTTCGAGCGCAGCGACCAGAGGTAGCTGTAAGTCTATGCTATCTCTCCCGGTACTTTCGGGCATGCGGAATTTGTTGAAAAACAATTTTCTAGAGGCGGTAACATGGACTCTAAACCGGATCTTGGTTAAACATCTAACTAACAACCTAACTAGGAGTTGTTAACTACTCGGTTAGGGGGTTATACCTTTCCTTCTTGAACTCCTTCGTCTTCAAGCCTCGATGGTTGTCCGGATCGGCTTCACCCCGTCGTCTC
Organism: Agapanthus africanus; assembly: GCA_030015575.1. Taxonomy (NCBI): domain Eukaryota; kingdom Viridiplantae; phylum Streptophyta; class Magnoliopsida; order Asparagales; family Amaryllidaceae; genus Agapanthus; species Agapanthus africanus. The sequence continues at coordinate 96,619,020 of CM057343.1, read as the reverse complement.
CTTGCACCGAAAATTGATCCACCTGAAAGCTTCTACCTTTGGCTTCTTCTTCGGTCTTTGAAGAAACTAGTTCACTCGGTTGCTAAACCTTGTGAACTAGAGTGAGTAGAGGAGAGTGTGTTGGGATTTTCTCTATGGTTCTTGGTTCTCAACACATGAGACAAGTGAACCATAGACTAAAGAAAGGAAGAGCAAGAGGAAGAAGATGAGAGCTCAAGAACAAGAGAGAGAATGAAAATGATAGAATTAGAAAGACTTTCCTCACTTGGCTCTCATAATCCAAAACCATCATCACAAAAATAGTAATCAAGTATTCTGTAAATGGTTTAAGTCAAAATGGCTATATCATTTCATGCACTCATATTGCACAAGAGAACAAGCAAGTGAAAAGTCTTTGCCATGAAATGATAGCCATTGTCATCATGATGGTCAACTAGTCCAACCTAGTCAACCGGTCAACAAAGTCAACAAGTCAACAAAGTCAACCCCTCAACAACCATGTCACCACAATACTTATTAATATTATTGTTAATCATATCATATTCTCATTAGGGTTGAGCAAAAAGTCAATAGTCAACAGTCAACGGTCAACAACCCTAATGAGAATCCTCTGCCTCTGTCTCTCCGTCAACTGTGCATACACACCCGCATTCGCGTTCCGAGGAACACGAATACAAACTGGATAAAACCAATCCCAATACGTACACTAGGATCTGGATTAAACCAAAGCCCGCTAGTGTAAACTGTCCGGACACTAAACGTGCACAAGTGCATGGATGTGACTGAACCCTGTCGCAAAACCATGCGACCTGTCGCAAAACCATGCGACCTGTCGCAAAACCATGCGACCTCTACTCTTTTGCCTAAAGGCGAATAGCTTTCTGTGTGGGACTCTAAAAAGACTCGACACTACGCTGGCAGTGGGTTTAACCACAGACCGCAAGCGGCACTAGCTATGCGTAACGGTCCCCAGGTAGATGCCGACAAGAAGACTGACGAGGTGAAACCCATCTGAACTCCTACTGAGCCTAAATATGACAATCTCCGTACAGTCCGGTCTGTTCGTCTGATACATCGCATGGCGGGCCTAGGGGGCGGTAAACGTCAGTCCCCTAATAGCGGTACAAGTCGTGTCGGAGTGAAGTCCAATACACCCTGAGATAACACTGGAAGCCTACCAGTATATCCCGCTTGCCCTGGCCAGGGACTACTCGTGTAATGGCTCTCCTAGACACAGCGCGATGTCAACCCCCAATACCGGGAGAGACGAATCCTGTCTAACCGTCACTGCCTCCAAGTGGTTCGGGACTGCACCCAACTACTACCTGTTTGCATAACTCCTTTGAGCCGTGGTAGGGTGGTAATCAAAGTACAGTGGGAACACACTCGAGGCGAAGTGACAGTGTCAAGTCAGCGGACTAAGCTGTACTCATGTCACCTGGGAACTGATAACTAACGATAGGTATAATACCAACCGTTCAGTTCCCGACGAGTCCTGTCCAGTGTACTCGTAACCCAACGAGCACCCACATACTATCTCCAGTACGACGTACTGACGGCTGTGGGACAGACCGTCTCCCACACTGGGATGAGAAGCGCATGCGCCAGTCTACTCCGGAGTATCGATGCCCTGTCTCGATAGTCCTGCGACTAGGGACCTGCATAAGGATGTGCTTATAGATTACCCAGCCCCCACTAGTGTGACTGCCATCACAACGCTGGTAATCAAGCAAAGATCCTAAGGGCTCCACTAATGCGTATAGGTGATATAATAAAATAAACACATGTACACATTGAAGTAGAAACAAACCAAGTAGCATACTACTATTTTGAGCAAGATTGTATATACAAGGTGAATATCCAAAGCTTCCATTAAGTAATATACAAACTAGTATGATACAGTAATGGCCTCTAGGGTATATACACTAACAGTAGCTCCACCCTTTCCAGAGACCGCGATGGTACCTACCGCACAGCCAGTTACCCCTGCAGCCACGGAGGTGATTACAGTATCGCTGTCAGAGTTCATGAGGCTGAAGCCTTCGGTCTTCACAGGCACCGATACAGCCGAGGACCCACAGTCTTTCATCGACAGGATGGCCCGGATATGCCGTTCCCTCAGATGCGCAGATACGAGATGGGTTGAGTTCGCGAGCTTTCGCCTGGAAGGTCTTGCGCAGAAGTGGTGTGATTCAGTTGAGAAGGGCAGAGCGGCAGGTCTTCCTCCTATGACCTGGACGGAGTTCGTGACAGTATTTCTAGCCCGTTTCCTTCCCCAAAGTGTTAGGGATGCCCGAGCACGCAGATTTGAGTCCTTGCGCCAGACGCCAGGGATGACAGTGGCAGAGTATGACGAGCTGTTTACAGAGCTAGCAGCTTATGCCCCGTATTTAGTGGCTACCGAAGAGTTGCGAGTCAAGAGATTTGTTCGAGGCTTGCTTACACCACTATTCCTTGCGATCAGCGCGCAGCACTACGAGACCTATGCAGCAGCTGTAGACGCAGCCCTATTAGTCGAGGAGCGCCTTGCTGAGACTTCGGTAGTTCCAGAGCCGAAGAGAGTTCGTACTAGTATATCCGTGCGGAGGCAGTCATTCAGACGCCGCGATAGGTATCGTTCTGGTACGAGAAGTAGCAGAGATTCGGGACGAGGCCAGATGTTTAGTTCGTATCCCCAGGAGAGTCAGCAGTCGCCGCGGGGTTGCTTTAGATGCGGCAGTCTACTTCACCTCGTTAGAGATTGTCCTGAGATACACCGGAGGGAGGTGGCAGCACCGCATGTTACCTTACCACCTTCACCACCCCAGAGGGCGTTGCCTATTGTACCTACCGTTGCTCCGCGCCAGACTCATACACAGAGAGGTCGTGGGTGTGGAGGAGTTGCTTAGAGAGGACGGGATGACCGAGGCAGAGGGCAGTCAGTCGCAGGTGGTGGACAGGCACGGGTTTTTGCTTTGACGCATCAGGACGCGCAGGCGTCCAATGCGGTGGTTTCAGGTATCCTTTCAGTATGTTCAGTTGATGCACACGTTTTGTTCGATCCCGGATCTACGCACTCATACGTATCCATACACTTTGTGCCGAGTTTGGGTAGAGAGTCCGGTCTGCTTGATCAGCCGCTTGTTGTGACCACTCCTGTGGGAGAATCGTTTGTTGCTAGGCACGTGTTCCGGTCCTGCACCGTCTGTATTGGCGAGAGAGAGTTGCATGTCGACTTGATCCTTCTGGAGATGTTGGACTTCGACGTTCTTTTGGGCATGGATTGGTTAGCCACGTGCTATGCTTCTGTGGACTGCCGTGAGAAGACAGTTAGATTTTGTTTTCCCGGCGAGTCGGTTTTTGTTGTGTTGGGGGACCGTGGTGCCGCCCCTCACAGTGTGATTTCTTCTTTTCGTGCTGGACAGCTTTTGAGGAAGGGATGTCAGGGATTTCTCGCCTATGTTTGCGATGCTAGTGCTACACAGGTTCCATTGGGTCAGGTTCCGGTGGTTAGCGAGTTCCCTGATGTGTTCCCTGACGAGCTTCCTGGGCTACCGCCCGAGCACGACATTTCTTTCTGTATTGATTTGGTTCCTGGCACGAGGCCTATTTCCATACTGCCTTATCGGATGGCCCCGGCGGAACTTAGAGAATTGAAGGGTCAGTTGCAAGATTTGCTGGACAAGGGACTTATTCGACCCAGTGTTTCTCCTTGGGATGCTCCAGTCCTGTTCGTCAAGAAGAAGGACGGCAGTTTGCGTCTGTGTATCGACTACCGCCAGCTGAACAGGGTGACAGTGCGGAACATGTATCCTTTGCCACGTATCGATGATTTATTCGACCAGCTCCAGGGGGCAGGATACTTTTCGAGGATCGATTTACGATCGGGCTATCATCAGCTGCGGGTTCGACAGGAGGACATTCCCAGGACAGCTTTCCGTACGCGCTATGGCCATTATGAGTTTTTGGTGATGTCGTTCGGACTCACCAATGCGCTAGCAGCATTCATGGACTTGATGAACCGTATTTTTCGGCCATATTTAGATCTGTTCATCATAGTGTTCACCGACGATATCTTGGTGTATTCCCGGAGTAGTAAGGAGCACGAGCAGCACCTGCAGATTACACTGCAGACTTTAAGGGAGCACCAGCTTTATGCAAAATTCTCCAAGTGTGCTTTCTGGCTGGGCAGCGTAGACTTCTTGGGGCATGTGATTTCACGAGACGGTATATGTGTGGACCCGAGGAAGATCGAGGCCGTGCAGCGTTGGCCCAGACCCACATCGGTTATGGAGATTCGCAGCTTTTTGGGGTTGGCCGGTTACTACAGGCGATTTGTGCAAGACTTCTCCAGTATCGCTACCCTTTTGACCGGGTTGACCCGGAAGGGAGTTCCTTTCGATTGGACGGAGGAGTGCGAGCACAGTTTTCAGCAGCTACGGACTCGGCTGACGACGGCACCGATATTATCATTACCTTCAGGCTCAGGCGGGTTTGTGGTCTATTGTGATGCCTCTCGAGTGGGGCTAGGGTGCGTTTTGATGCAGCATGACAGGGTGATCGCGTATGCTTCTCGACAATTGAAGAAACATGAACAGAACTACCCCACTCATGACTTGGAGATGGCTGCAGTGGTCTTTGCACTTAAGATCTGGCGACATTACCTATACGGCGAGTCGTGCCAGTGAATGATATTCACTGATCACAAGAGTTTAAAGTATATATTTCAGCAGCGAGACCTGAACCTTAGACAGTGCCGATGGATGGAGTTAGTGAAAGATTACGACTGCGAGATCTTGTATCACCCGGGCAAGGCGAATGTGGTGGCAGATGCTTTGAGCAGGAAGCCCGGGAGTAGTCTATCTTGTTTGAGCGCAGTACAGGGGCAGTCGTCAGCAGATTGGCAGATATTATGCGACAGCCGGGTACGGTTCGAATTCACGCCGATTGGAGGACAGATAGCGCATGTCTACGCACGCCCACAGTTGATCGACCGTATACATGAGGCACAGCGCAGTGATGACTGATGTTCAGAGATCATGGCACAGATTGGATAGGGCAGATTTTCCGAGTTCGTGATCGATGATCAGGGATACTACGATTTGGGACTAGACTGTGCGTACCAGATGCTGAGGGACTGTGGCGCGAGATTCTTGAGGAGGCACATCGATCGGTATAAAGTGTCCATCCTGGTTCCACCAAGATGTATCATGATATGAGAGATATTTACTGGTGGTACGGAATGAAGAGAGACATCGCAGATTTGTGTCGAGATGCCTGACTTGTCAGCAAGTCAAGGCTGAGCACCAGAGGCCCGCGGGAGAGCTATAGCCGTTACCCATTCTGGAGTGGAAATTGGAGCAGATTTCGATGGATTTCGTTGTGGGTCTACCCAGGACTAGGCGAGGGTATGACTCCATTTGGGTGATCGTAGATCGTTTGACGAAAGCGGCTCACTTCCTGCCAGTGAAGACGACTTTCGGATTTGCTCAGTACGCCTAAATTTACATTGACGAGATAGTACGACTGCACGGAGTCCCGACATGTATTGTGTCCGACAGAGGCACCCAGTTTACCAGTCGACTATGGCAGAGGCTTCAGGAGGCTTTAGGCACTCGCTTGAGTTTCAGCACAGCATTTCATCCGCAGACCGACGGACGGTCAGAGCAGACTATTCAGACTCTCGAGGACATACTCAGAGCTTGTGTATTAGATTTCGGAGGTAGCTGGGATCATCATTTGCCCTTAGTAGAGTTCTCCTACAATAACAGCTACCAGGAGACCATTCAGATGGCACCATTTGAGGCTTTTTATGGGAGGAGATGCTGATCGCCCGCCTGTTGGACAGAGCTCAGTGAGAGCAGTATCTTAGGGCCACAGATCGTTGAGGAAATGACCGCGAAGATCCAATTGATTCGTGATAGGATGAGAGCAGCCCAGAGTAGGCAGAGATCTTATGCGGACCGTCGGCGACGCAGACTTGAGTTTTCGGTTGGTGATCATGTTTTCTTGAGGGTCTCCCCTATGAAAGGTGTGATGAGGTTTGGGAAGAAGGGGAAGCTCAGTCCTAGATATGTGGGCCCCTTCGAGATCCTCGAGCGTGTTGGTGCAGTTGCATACCGGTTAGCCCTTCCGCCCAGTTTTCCAGATGTGCACCCCGTATTTCACGTCTCGATGCTCCGTAGATATCTTCATGATCCTTCGCATGCGATTCAGCACCCGACGATCCAGCTTGAGCGCGACCTTTCCTATGCAGAGCAGCCGGTGATGATCTTGGATCGACAAGTGAAGAAATTGAGATCAAAGGACATTCCATCAGTCAAGGTACTTTGGCGTGGTCAGGGCCATGAGGAGGTCACTTGGGAGACCGAAAGCGAGATGAAGAAGAAGTATCCCCATCTTTTCGAAGGTACGTGTAGTTAGATTTTGAAATTCGGGGACGAATTTTTTTAAGGGGGAGAGATTGTAACACCTTAGGATGTGTTTAGTGACGAATTATATTTAAATAAAGGGTTTTTAATACAAAGTTTACCAAATTGTGTTTCAAATATTTTTCCAAATTTAATAAATATTTTTCTAAAATTTTCCTAGGCTTGCACACACATGTGCATGTAAACTAGGGTTTTAAAATGAGTTAATACCATGGTTAGTAACCATGGTGGGTTAATCATGGGGATTAAGTCTTTTGGGTTTTAATTAAGTTTAATTAGTTAATTAATAGTTTCTTTAATTTGAATTTCCTAGGGGTGTTGACTTGGTGAGAGAGAGAGTGCATCATGACTTAAGCCATGCTTGTAATTAATGAGGAGAGAGAGAGTGAGGGGTTGACATTGGTGGTTATGATTTCCTCTCATTTGTTTTGTTCTTTCTCACAACTTCACTCACACACACACACACACATACCTCACAGCAGCAGCAGCAGCAAGCATCCACAGAAGCAGCAGTAAGCATTCCAGCAACAGCAACAGCAACAGCACCAGTAGCAGCAGCTAGCAGCAGTAACAGCCACAACTCCAGCTGCAGCTCCTTCCCTTCACATCTTCTTCTTCCTCCAGCTCCCTAGGGTCGAGTGTGGGGTATATTTCCTAAACTTACTCCCTAGTTTATTTGTTTAGTGTAGTTTTGCTTCGGTTAGTGGTTATTGGTGCGATTTAGTGCGATATGTGGTGTTTAGTAGGAACCTTGAGCAAGTGATGTGTGATTTGGTTTCAGTAGGTTGATAGAGTGTTGTCAAGGCCACATTAACCCAGCTTAAACCCCAATTGCACTAAAATACCACCAGATCCCTATTTGATGCAAATTCATCGTTTTTAAGTAAAATTTGAGTTTCTGGAAACAGCTATCGACCCGATGAGTTCAGATTAATTTTAAGAAGACTGCAGTATAGTGGTTAGGTACTGATACCCCAGGTAGAACACGACCCCCTTTCTTCATGTTCAGGCCGCCGGAATATTGTTTCTGGCTACAAATTGCGGCCAGATGGGTAGGGTTTGGGTTGGGGTTTTGTCGTATAGTTGTCTGTTGCAACCCTTAGACTCATGGCATGTGCAATTTTGTTTGGTTCTCACTGCAGGAAAATCTGGGACTAAATACCTATTTCTCGTATTTTAAACCTTCGCGACATGCGTGATATGCATGTGGGTTTGGGGTTTCTGCGTATCGCGACGCGTCAGGGTAGTTTCAGGCGCGTGATCACACGTTTTAGCGTATCGCGCACACGCGCGCTTGGTTTGCGACATGGGTCTCTAGGTTGACCCTAATATCATGTTTTTGTGAAATTGAGCTTATGTGTGATATATGTTATGTGATTCTAGGTTCGCAGGCGAGTGAGACGGACGCTGCGAAGAAGGGCAAGCAAGTCATCGGCTACACTTAGCGCGAGACTTCTGTGAGTAGATTTAACATCTACGGGGATATCGCCCGCATGGCGTTATGCGTCAGGGCTGATAGGACCTTATTATTATATGTTGCATTTACCTCATGGACTGTCGTTGCATTTACCTCATGGACTGTCATTGTAGAACTGCATGTTGCACGGGCACTAATCTGCATGCTACATACACCATTAGTAATTGCCATGACACACTCACTGTAGAACTGCCATGAATATATTGATGTAGTTCATTTCATATATGATTCGATATGACTTTCACGGAAATTGGGAGCCGCATGATATCTTTAAAAACGGAAACTAATTTTAAAAGCGGTTTTCCTTTATACCTATATCATGGATTGATGTACATAGCACATCGCATTGGATTTACTTCTTGGTGTTGGATTTTCATGTGATTTCTGGTTTTGAAGACCGTGGGATTTTTAAGAAAACATGCACTATTTGAAAACCCGGTTCCTTGTGATATGATATTTTGGTGCGTCCACCACGCGTTTTCTCGGTGCTGAGACGTGTGCTTGAAACCCGATTCGAGGAGTTGGATGATCCGTTTGCGGGTTTGTGGTGGACCCGGTATGGTTCCCCGGGGCGAGAAATGTTTTTCGTGGAGTAGACGGTGAGCCTGGCAGGGTGGCGAGTACCTACCGGTGATTGGTTGGACCTGGCGGTTATCCGGAGGATACTGACCAGAGTCGAGAGATGGATGCGGGATGATCCGTACTGCCGGGGCCGAGGGCCGATACCGCAGACGGAGCCCGTGGGCTGATCCGGACTGACGGAGCCCGATATATGAGGATTTGCTTGTCGATACTGGACACGAGTATTTTATGATATTTTGGGTGCCGATGTTGGGCACTCGTGATTTCTCAGAGATTTACAGGATTTGAGGGCCGATGGGTGTGCCGGCGCCTGAGTTATTTGGGATTTGGGTGCAGTTGTGGGCACCGATTATTTTCCATGTAGATGTTGTTTATCCCATGCTCAGCATTGATTGTCATATATCTCATCCTGTAGTTATTTGACCTGACAGAGCATTTGCATGGTTATTACACGTACTGCTTGTCGCATATAGATCTTACTTGCTGGCATTTGATAGATTAGCACAGTACGTGCATACTCGCGATTACCATTATATGTTATCTCTATTCACAAGTTGGCAACTCACCCCCTTTGTGCCACGGTATTTGCATGTTGCCCTTCAGAGTAGTCGCGGCAGGCTGCCTTTTGCATCTTTTGGCTATAGATACCACTACCGTTGGTGTGAGAGTTGTTTTGCATTTTAGGTGGGTTGTGGTATATGATTACTTTTATTATACTCCTTTTGTATCTAGTATTCTCCATCTACCATTTATGTACTGGACTTAGATACTGTGTGAGGACGATGTTGTGTATTTTGTATTCTGGTGTCGAGCTCGTGGGAGTCGGTGATGTTTACTTATTGCTCATTCTTCGCTATGGCATCGCATATTACTCTTGTGATGATGGTTTCCACCGTTGGGCGTGATTGCTTCCATTTGGGAATGTTTTGTTTCATTATATCTCATTTTTACTCATATCCTCTTTTATACCCGGTCTCGGGGCTACTTTTACAGAGGAAATGCTGCCAAAATTATTTAAATGATTAAGTAACTTTAAAGGAACTTGTTGAATGTCACGTCCCGAAAGTACGGAATATGACCGGCACTTAAACTACGAAACGTCTCGAAGCGTACGTAATCTAAGTAAGTCGAAAACCCAGAAATCCAAACCAAGGAAAGTAGTAGAGTGAAGGAAAACCAATTTAAAATCAAGTAGTTTTAATAGCATAAGCCGAGTTATGCGGTTTTAAAAATATCAAGTATTTCCTGAAAGTTTCGGCAGAGTCTCTTTTGTAAATACTAGCTCCCAAACGGGATACAACATGAATAGTATACGAAATCAATAAAAAGGCATCCCCAAGCGGGAGCTAGCTCTTCGTTAATCGACGGTCACAACCACACAAGCAATATAATATACAACGCCAAGGGCGAGGATCAAAACTCAAAAGGAAACTCAAAACAGCAAGAAATCTAAAGAAATACAACGCGCGACTCTAAGGTCGAAAGAATAAACATCACTGGTCTCTATCTGAGATAAATACAAGTTTGGTTGATGGAACTTCTAGATACAACAGATTAATAATATACAAGATATATAATGGGGGTACGATACAAGTAACCCACCTACTAGCAAAACACCCGAAGGAAACTATGCCCGCAAGCCGTAAAGAAACCTGTACGGCAAACCTGCAAGAAACTGGGGCACAACGGGGGTGAGTTGCCAACTCGTGAATAGAAAAAACATCTACGCACAGAAATCGCATAAATAACGCAACCTAGGTCAATGATCATAATATATCCTCAAATATATGAATAACATGCAGCCTATAACAATGGCTAGGGTAATATCTAACCCGAGTATGATCTCATATGCCCGTGTCCGTACCTCAGGTAGCAATATATCATATGAATGAGGTATGAATGCATGAAAACAGAATACATGTAAATGAAGAAACTGTTTTCATAAATTAGTGAGGTTTCCTTTGTATTTTTAAAATGAGGTATCATAAATGAAATCGGCATCAACAGTGTCTAGCATCGACACAAAACAAAAATCTCAATGTCTCAAAACCTCAGGCTCCGGCTATCCGGACTGGCCTGTATCATCAAATCTCAGTACCACAATATCTCGAAATCTCAATGTCTCAATCTCAATATTTAGGGCGCCGTCAGTCCAGACCGGCCCCTACCATCCATCTCAAGACCACGACGGTACCCTCCGGATATCCGACGCGTCGGGTAAAATCACCGGTAGGTAGTCTCCCCCTGCCAGGCTCATCGTCATCACCACGAGCTTCTTGCCCCGGGGTACCTTACCGGGTCCTCCATGTACCCGAAACGGTTCATCCAACTCCTCGAATCGGGTCTCGAAATCCATCCGCAAACTCATGGTGGACGACTCATACATCATGGGAAAAACCGCGCTTTTCATTTAAAAAGAGAAAGAAGAAGTTTGTATATGTTTTGCGGTTTTCCCCAAATCCAGAAAATCTCATGGAAATCCGAATCCAAAACCTCAATAGCACGTAAAAAGTGAAAATATGCATGAGAATCCATGAATGCGGCATAACAAAGAATAACAGTATGCATGAAGTAGCAGGTAATAACTACAATGTCTAGACTAACATATAAGGCAAGTACACTAATATCATGTCTAAACTACTAGCTAACAGTCTATGTCAAGCAATAATATTTTCTAAGGTGTACGTGACATGGCAATTACCGATGAAGATGTGTGTGAGCCGGCAAGTAAGTGTACGTGGTACATATGCATCATCGGTAATGGTGCTGGTGTCCTAACCACAAGATATCAACAGTAGAATATGAAGCATAATATAAGCATGTGATGCGAAGCGAACAACAATAATGAGCGGGAGCTGAATACTAGACGCAACGATAACTAATCTGTATTAATCTAATATAAGTCCTACAATGGTGCCTTTTGAAATAACACGAAACGTGGGGTTTTGAAAATAGGGGCTACGGTGTTTTTAAGAAAAGATACCTTTTTTGAAATATCCGTAGAATCCCTTGACTTGTCTTTTAAAATACGCACGATTCGTAAGCTTTGAAATAGGTAGGAACCGAATCTAATCTAACAACTAACTAAACTAAAGGGCTAAGCTACAAGCTAGACTACAGGTAAGGAAACCGCCTAACATCTGAGTCGATACATATACATACCTGTATATATATTAGTCGGTGATCCCGCCTCAATAATATCATATCCGATACCATATCTATAATCAGACATCCCAAGTCAAGAGTGCGGATCAATCATCAAGATATAGCTCGTACGTAAATCCGTCATACGGCATCCCCAAATCTGGGTACGGGTAAATATCATATTCCTCACACAATTCCTCTGGTATCCTCTTTATCCAAGATCATAGTCTAGGGTACTGACTTATGTCTAGTACAATACTAATATCCTCAATATACTCATGATCTGACTACTGATCGATAATCTCGTACAAACCGATATCGTCAGCACATATCATCATCAAGGGGTATATATCGCCCGATACGGCCTAATATCAATATCTTAGCATATCATGCCTCATATCACGATCACATGTCGACCATTTTATTTATAACACTATTCACCCGTATCGCCGCCCCAAGATCCGCTATGACACCAGGACGTACCTCAAGTACGAATCCTGCCATATCACCGACATTACAACCTCAACACAAATCTCATCGACTCATCTCAATCCCAAGTATCATCCTCAAATCCGTATGTGAACACATAGTCCCATACCCATGTGAACACATAACTATATATATTCCCGTAAACACAAATGGAAGAAGAATGTATGCAAGTATGGGTGGGTGGGTGCATGTACGGTGCGACCACTACTCTAGGGTTTCGCGATACTAAACCATCCATATTTATCATCAATAAACTCAAACAAAATATAATCAATAATGTGTGTATACGTATTCGTATACATCACCATGAACTGCGGGGGTGCTATACGCCATCCACCCGACTTCTCCCCGTAGATATAAATCTACTCACCTGGTCCTCGCTCGTCGGTGCAGACGTCGCCACGCGCTTGCTTGTCGTCTCGAAGTCCACTTGGAGTACCTACACATCATAACGTACCATATCGCATTAAAATCCGACTCATGACCAAAACGTCCCACATAGGTCAAAACCTATGGTTGCTTTCACAAATCAACCCAAAAACCCTCGACGTCGGCGTACAAACGCCAAACCATCGAGAAAAACCTAAACACACTCATTTGTACAATCACAAGCACTAATTATAATACAAAATAGCTTAAAATTCACAAAAACCCCAAATTCACTTTAAAAGCCATTTTTTCCAAAAATCTAGCAAGCACAAATTACCCGTTTTTGTACAAAACTCGATGTTTAAACAAATCTAATGGCCATAATACTTATTAAACATCTTAAATAAGTCATAAAAACCATTTCCATAATTTAATCTCACAAATTTGCATAATTTCCAAAATCATAGTTTGCAAAAATATCAATTTTTAACACCTTTTAAAGCAAAATTCACAATTCATCAATTAAGCTTGGTTTTGCATGATCCAAAATCATTAAACCGCTCATTATAATATTAATAATGACATGAAACCTTAATTTAGATTTTAATCTCAATATAAAACAATTTCAAAAAAACCTAGTTAGCAAAAAGCACATTTATCACAATTTCCAACTAACAAATTTTGAAATTAGTAACTAGATTAGGTTTTAGCAAGAATTAACATGTCAATCTACTCATGGCAACCTTAATGATGTGATAAAACCCTATCTTGATTTTAATCTCACATATAACCATTAACCCCACAATTCAAGTTTGCAATATGTACACAAATTAAACACCATTTTTAGTTAAATTGGAGTAATTAACCAACAATTAAGACATGGGTTAAGATTTATACCTCCCAATTAGAGATCTAGAAAGGATCTAAGCCTCCCAAATTGCTCTCTTGCTCCCAAAATCCATGCTAGATAGGCAAATAAATAATGGGTAGGAGTTGGATTTCGGTTTTGAGTTTTAGTTGATTTTTCATGAAATTTTTTGTGAATTTTTTTGTAGAAGAGATGAGATGAGGAATGAGAGGGGAGGGGCTGCTGAAAATGTGCAGGATTCGGCCAGCATGGGGGGGGGAATGGGTGAGGGAGGAGAGAGAGTGAGGTGGGGAAAGTTGAATTTAGTCAAAGTTCACTCTATTCTTGTCATTTTCTACTCTTTTCTTTTCTTTTCTTTTCTTTTGAAAAAAAAGAAGTGATTGGAGAGAGGGAGAGGGGGAATGGTGGGGCCGGCCATATGGGGAGAGGGTGAGGTGTGGGTATGTGGGTTAGGAAAAAGATAAATGCTATACCCCAATTCCCATTAACACTAATATCACCGAAAAAAGCATTTTTCTTCGATATTTTCTAAACCGTTTTGGCAAACGATTTCATTTCAAAAACCACATGATAAAATTTTATTTAAAGTTTTATGATGCACAAAATTTGTTTCAACTCATTCCAATTTGTAATTTTCCCTAATTAAATATATTAGTGACGGCTTAAAATAATATTAAAATAATTAATTTCGGAAAAATTTTCAGAAAATTTAAAATTTCACCAGTGGCTCAATAAACACCAAATAATAGCAATTACATAGCTAGAATATGTATTTTTAATTTTTATAATAAGATATTTGCATTTTGACTTTTTACAGAAAACCCCCTTATTTTACCGATTTTCCGAAATTTCACCGAAACGATTTTCAAAACGTTACAATCTTCCCCCCTTAAAAAAAATTCGGTCCCCGAATTTAAAGTAAAACTCTCCCCAAATACTAAAACATCTAAACCAAAACCATCAAGTCGTCGGGACTCCGAAATTGTAAATACATAAAACAAATCGTAGCGCAGCGCATGCGCATGAAAAATGAGCATATAACTCAAATCAAAACTCCGTCAAGCATCTCACAATCATCGGAGTCATGGGGAAGACATCAATGCCAAATCCAAAGAAAAACCAAAATGATATAACTCGAAACTATATATGTAAATATCGAATCTATATATGTAAGTATCTGAAGGAAATGCATGCCAAATCTCTTTAAGTCGCTGTGCAACGCGTATAACACTGCACAATGGCGGACGTCTATCATAAGAAAATAACTATATATATATATATACCTTTGTTTGAAATGTACGTTCCGCCATTTTGGAAACAATTTAGAAGGGTCTCCTTATTTTAAACATTTCGTGTCATATCAGACACGTAGGTAAATGCTGCGGCTATAGCTCGCTTTTTGGAAATCCCTTCAATAACTATCAATGCATGCAAAATATATTCAGGTACTGTCCTCTGACTAGTCCTGCTCAGTACGAAAACACATAGCAATATCATAAAAACGTACTGCTCTATAAGAAAAATCAATCCCAAAATACGCGTATGAATACTACGTGCGTCTGGTGCGCAGGGAAATCAAAATCCATGAATGTGCCATACATGCGCGCAGAAACAATATCTAAGTGCATCGGGTGTGCACGAAACATCTGTCAATGGCAACAGGTGTGCCTGACAGCAAAACAGGTGCATCTGACATGGACGAAGAATCTCGATTTAGTGCATCTGGTGTGCACCAAAATCGTATCTCAAAACCTGTGCTCAACATGCGCGAAAACCCAAAACCAGAGGCATCCATCATGCACGAAATCATGAAATCCAATATCAAGCGCCGAACATGCGTAAAATCAAATCAGGTGCACAAGGTGCATAAAACAAACATTGAGTATCACAATCGAAATCGAAGTCCAGCGCATCTAAGTGCACAAAATGCGTATCACTGCACTGCAAGCATATGTGAACTATAATGAGTGCAAAAACCAACTCGTATGTGTACATACGCACAAAATCAATTCAACTGTATGAAACCCATAAAATCATAAACATGCAAAACCAAGGCACGAAAATGATATCAAGTGCAACAACTATGCAAAAATCGTAAATACTCAGTAGGTGCAACCATGGTCCATGAAAACAAATATCATGAAACTCAATCATCAAAATCAATCATGCGAATAGACCGCCCAAAATACGCAAAATCAAGTATGGCGGAATAGTCCCGCTCAAGCACATCCTCCAAGAATCTCTGGCCAACTGCCGTGGTCACTCATAGCATGTCTCGCCGACGATCCTGAACTTTGGCCTGCCGGTGTGCATAACATGACCACTACTGGGTCCAAGTCTTCTCGTAATTTATTCCAGAAAGGTCCTATCGAGATCTCTCCCAATCTCTTCTCTACCGAACTGTCCGGAAGTCATCGTCCCTTACTAGATCTGTTCGCGTTCTGGAACGGCTGCATACTCAACGCGACTCCTTCTGGAAGGTATATCCAAGTACAATGCCTCAGCATACGTATCGCATCTCTGATGTCGGCGGAGTGGAACGTCGTTTCATCTAGATCTGGTACGAACCTCTTACTTCACCTTTCTCTAATGTCGACCGCTTTGGACTCGTCTCGTCGTGGCTGCATGGACTGAGCTCCAACGGCTATCCTCGTATCGGGAGTCTCCCAAGAAATGCATCCCACCACCTAGCATCCGAATTAAGTCAAGCCATCCGATCGAGTCGTCAAAACCTCATAATCCCCCAAGAGCTCAACATCTTGGGCACAGTTTAATAGTATCGAGTACATACTACAGCATCGGTGGTCCTGCCGTAGAAGGGCAAACCCAAGCCTCACTAATGGCGCCGTAGAACTGCCGCAAACCCGAATGTTCAAAGGCTTTCACACTGTCATTAAGTCGAGTTAGGGTTTCATTCTTCTAGAGGGACCATAGAATTGCCTGCATGTCTTTCCGACTACTTTAAACTTGGAATAATAGGTTTCTGACATTCGATCGTCTCTGTCGACTCCCAACGTCTCCGCGTGAAGTCGTCTCTAGCTGGAATCAATCTATCTGATGACCTCGCATCGGGGTAGGCGAACGAATCACATGTCCTGGTCATTCATCCTCGGTGACTAGCGACCTTTTATCATCTCATAGTACAACTCGTACCGCAATAGCTCCAACACCTGGGCGATATCTCGTCGTCCGCAGCAACAACTGGCTCACTCGTCGCACGCTGAATAGTGCCTCAATCATCATGAGTAAGCAATACACCAACGGTCATCAAAATCTGGCTGGCCTCTGTCAGTGACTCAATCCTCCAGTGTCGATCAGCACATCCGAGCGACCTCATAAAGGCGATCCGCCAAACGCTCGTGGCGCGGAAACACAGTAAAAAGACACATCTCCGCAATCGTGTGTCGCCGGAATTTCGCCCTGGTCAGTCCTCGTTCGCGACGAGCTCGTGCTGACCACAACTCTAGCTGTAGCTCTCCCTGCCCGTAATCGTGGCAGCAAAACCATAACTGGTACTGATGAGGCTAGATCGGAATGAATATAATACTGAGCAAAGAAATGTACATCCTAAGGCTCCTTAAGCGGAGTGGCGTGTCGTAAGTATGCCGCGGAACATACCCATGGTACGTCACTCTACTTTAGTCACCTATTCCATCAACCAAGGGTCATCCTATGCTCCGAAGGTAAAACCTAACGCTCTGATACCAACTTTGTCACGTCTCGAAAGTACGGAATATGACCGGCACTTAAACTACGAAACGTCTCGAGGCGTACGTAATCTAAGTAAGCCGAAAACCCAGAAATCCAAACCAAGGAAAGTAGTAGAGTGAAGGAAAACCAATTTAAAATCAAGTAGTTTTAATAGCAAGACGAGTTATGAGGTTTTAAAAATATCAAGTATTTCCTGAAAATTTCGGCAGAGTCTCCTTTGTAAATACTGGCTCCCAAACGGGATACAACATGAATAGTATACGAAATCAATAAAAAGGCATCCCCAAGCGGGAGCTAGCTCTTCGTCAATCGACGGTCACAACCACACAAGCAATATAATATACAACGCCAAGGGCGAGGATCAAAACTCAAAAGGAAACTCAAAACAGCAAGAAATCCAAAGAAATACAACGCGCGACTCTAAGGTCGAAAGAATAAACATCACTGGTCTCTATCTGAGATAAATACAAGTTTGGTTGATGGAACTTCTAGATACAACAGAATAATAATATACAAGATATATAATGGGGGTACGATACAAGTAACCCACCTACTAGCAAATCACCCGAAGGAAACTATGCCCGCAAGCCGTAAAGAAACCTGTACGGAAAACCTGCAAGAAACTGGGGCACAACGGGGGTGAGTTGCCAACTCGTGAATAGAAAAAACATCTACGCACAGAAATCGCATAAATAACGCAACCTAGGTCAATGATCATAATATATCCTCAAATATATGAATAACATGCAGCCTATAACAATGGCTAGGGTAATATCTAACCCGAGTGTGATCTCATGTGCCCGTGTCAATACCTTAGGTAGCAATATATCATATGAATGAGGTATGAATGTATGAAAACAGAATACATGTAATTGAAGAAACTGTTTTCATAAATTAGTGAGATTTCCTTTGTATTTTTAAAATGAGGTATCATAAATGAAATCAGCATCAACAGTGTCTAGCATCGACACAAAACGTAAATCTCAATGTCTCAAAACCTTAGGCTCCGGCTATCCGGACTGGCCTGTATCATCAAATCTCAGTACCTCAATATCTCGAAATCTCAATGTCTCAATCTCAATATCTAGGGCGCCGTCAGTCCAGACCGGTCCATACCATCCATCTCAAGACCACGACGGTATCCTCCGGATATCCGACGCGTCGGTTAAAATCACCGGTAGGTAGTCTCCCCCTGCCAGGCACATCGTCATTACCACGAGCTTCTTGCCCTGGGGTACCTTACTGAGTCCACCATGTACCCGAAACGGTTCATCCAACTCCTCGAATCGGGTCTCGAAATCCATCCGCAAACTCATAGTGGACGACTCATACATCATGGGAAAAACCGCGCTTTTCATTTAAAAAGAGAAAGAAGAAGTTTGTATATGTTTTGCGGTTTTCCCTAAATCCAGAAAATCTCATGGAAATCCGAATCCAAAACCTCAATAGCACGTAAAAAGTGAATATATGCATGAGAATCCATGAATGCGGCATAACAATGAATAACAGTATGCATGAAGTAGCAGGTAATAACTACAATGTCTAGACTAACATATAAGGCAAGTACACTAATATCATGTCTAAACTACTAGCTAACAGGCTATGTCAAGCAATAATATTTTCTAAGGTGTACGTGACATGGCAATTACCGATGAAGATGTGTGTGAGCCGGCAAGTAAGTGTACGTGGTACATATGCATCATCGGTAATGGTGCTGGTGTCCTAACCACAAGATATCAACAGTCGAATATGAAGCATAATATAAGCATGTGATGCGGAGCGAACAACAGTAATGAGCGGGAGCTGAATACTAGACGCAACGATAACTAATCTGCATTAACCTAATATAAGTCCTACAATGGTGCCTTTTGAAATAACACGAATCGTGGGGTTTTGAAAATAGGGGCTACGGAGTTTTTAAGAAAAGATACGTTTTTTGAAATATCCGTAGAATCCCTTGACTTGTCTTTTAAAATACGCACGATTCGTAAGCATTGAAATAGGTAGGAACCGAATCTAATCTAACAACTAACTAAACTAAAGGGCTAAGCTACAAGCTAGACTACAGGTAAGGAAACCGCCTAATATCTGAGTCGATACATATACATACCTGTATATATATTAGTCGATGATCCCGCCTCAATAATATCATATCCGATACCATATCTACAATCAGACATCCCAAGTCAAGAGTGCGGATCAATCATCAAGATATAGCTCGTACGTAAATCCGTCGTACGGCATCCCTAAATCTGGGTACGGGTCAATATCATATTCCTCACACTATTCCTCTGGTATCCTCTTTATCCAAGATCATAGTCTAGGGTACTGACCTATATCTAGTACAATACCAATATCCTCAATATACTCATGATCTGACTACTGATCGACAATCTCGTACAAACTGATATCTTCAGCACATATCATCATCAAGGGGTATACATCGCCCGATACGGCCTAATATCAATATCCTAGCATATCATGCCTCATCTCACGATCACATGTCGACCATTTTATTTATGACACTATTCACCCGTATCGCCGCCCCAAGATCCGCTATGACACCAAGACGTACCTAAAGTACGAATCCTGCCATATCACCGATATCACAACCTCAACACAAATCTCATCGACTCATCTCAATCTCAAGTATCATTCTCAAATCCGTATGTGAACACATAGTCCCATACCCATGTGAACACATAACTATATATATTCCCGTAAACACAAATGGAAGAAGAATGTATGCAAGTATGGGTGGGTGGGTGCATGTACGGTGCGACCACTACTCTAGGGTTTCGCGATACTAAACCATCCATATTTATCATCAATAAACTCAAACAAAATATAATCAATAATGTGTGTACGTATTCGTATACATCACCATTAACTGCGGGGGTGCTATACGCCATCCACCCGACTTCTCCCCGTAGATATAAATCTACTTACCTGGTACTCGCTCGCTGGTGCCGACGTCGCCACGCGCTTGCTTGTCGTCTCGAAATCCACATGGGGTACCTACACATCATAACGCACCATATCGCATTAAAATCCGACTCATGACCAAAACGTCCTACATAGGTCAAAACCTATGGTTGCTTTCATAAATCAACCCAAAAACCCTTGACGTCGGCGTACAAACGCCAAACCATCGAGAAAAACCTAAACACACTCATTTGTACAATCACAAGCACTAATTATAATATAAAATAACTTAAAATTCACAAAAACCCCAAATTCACTTTAAAAGCCATTTTTTCCGAAAATCTAGCAAGCACAAATTACCCGTTTTTGTACAAAACTCGATGTTTAAACAAATCTAATGGCCATAATACTTATTAAACATCTTAAATAAGTCATAAAAACCATTTCCATAATTTAATCTCACAAATTTGCATAATTTCCAAAATCATAGTTTGCAAAAATATCAATTTTTAACACCTTTTAAAGCAAAATTCACAATTCATCAATTAAGCTTGGTTTTGCATGATCCAAAATCATTAAACCGCTCATTATAATATTAATAATGACATGAAACCTTGATTTAGATTTTAATCCAAATATAAAACAATTTCAAAAAAACCTAGTTAGCAAAAAGCATATTTATCACAATTTCCAACTAACAAATTTTGAAATTAGTAACTAGATTAGGTTTTAGCAAGAATTAACATGTCAATCTACTCATGGCAACCTTAATGATGTGATAAAACCCTATCTTGATTTTAATCTCACATATAACCATTAACCCCACAATTCAAGTTTGCAATATGTACACAAATTAAACACCAATTTTAGTTAAATTGGAGTAATTAACCAACAATTAAGACATGGGTTAAGATTTATACCTCCCAATTAGAGATCTAGAAAGGATCTAAGCCTCCCAAATTGCTCTCTTGCTCCCAAAATCCATGCTAGATAGGCAAATAAATAATGGGTAGGAGTTGGATTTCGGTTTTGAGTTTTAGTTGATTTTTCATGAAATTTTTTGTGAATTTTTTTGGAGAAGAGATGAGATGAGGAATGAGAGGGGAGGGGCTGCTGAAAATGTGCAGGATTCGGCCAGCATGGGGGGGAATGGGTGAGGGAGGAGAGAGAGTGAGGTGGGGAAAGTTGAATTTAGTCAAAGTCCACTCTATTCTTGTCATTTTCTACTCTTTTCTTTTCTTTTCTTTTGAAAAAAAAGAAGTGATTGGAGAGAGGGAGAGGGGGAATGGTGGGGCCGGCCACATGGGGAGAGGGTGAGGTGTGGGTGTGTGGGTTAGGAAAAAGATAAATGCTATACCCCAATTCCCATTAACACTAATTTCACCGAAAAAAGTCTTTTTCTTCGATATTTTCTAAACCGTTTTGGCAAACGATTTCATTTCAAAAACCACATGATAAAATTTTATTTAAAGTTTTATGATGCACAAAATTTGTTTCAACTCATTCCAATTTGTAATTTTCCCTAATTAAATATATTAGTGACGGCTTAAAATAATATTAAAATAATTAATTTCGGAAAAAATTTCAGAAAATTTAAAATTTAACCAGTGGCTCAATAAACACCAAATAATAGCAATTATATAGCTAGAATATGTATATTTAATTTTTATAATAAGATATTTGCATTTTGACTTTTTACAGAAAACCCCCTTATTTTACCGATTTTCCAAAATTTCACCGAAACGATTTTCAAAACGCTACATTGAATTATTTAAGGTTTTCTAAATGTTTTAACTAAATGTTTTCAACACTGACTATGTTTAAATGGTTTTGATTTCTGGTTCGGCTTACTTAGTCGTGTTTGTTAGTTGTATGTATGCCCTAGAGGCCAGTATTGTACAGATGATGTATATTATATTGGATGCTTGGACATATATAGAGATGACTTTCTTGCTCGATATGATAATATGCTATCTGGTTACTCTTTATCTTAACATGTACACTCGTCTCTTTAAACTGTCTTATAGTTACATGTTGATAAAGCCCTTAGGATGTGTACTTGACTACCTGGACTATGATGCAGATCATACTAGTGGAGACATGGTAGTCCATAAGTACATCCTTCAAGGTCCCTAGTCATGGGTGTATCGAGACGGGGCATCGATATACCAGTGTAGACTAGCGTATACGCTTCTCGACCCATGAGATGGGCGATGGATGATCCCATATCCATTGGTGTTTGACATCAGAGATGGTATACGGGTGCTCAGTGGAGACTGGGTACACTGGACGGACTCGCCGAGAACTCCCAGATGGTATTATACCTCACGTCAGATGGCAGTTCTCAGGTGACACTTGTACAGGTTCGTCTGTAGACCCGAGATCGTCATAGAGTCTTGTGTGATTCCCACTGTGCTTTGATCTCCACCTTACCACGTCCATGAGGGCGTGCAAAACGGTGGTCTTTGGGTACAGTCCCGAGTCATGTGGAGGCAATGAGCGATAGGAGGGGTTTCGTCTCTCCCGGTATTGGGGGTTGATGTTGCGCTGTGCTTGATTGGCCGTAACAGGGAAGTCCCTGGCCAGGGCTGATCAGAGATTTGCTGGTAAGTGTTACTAGTAGTTTCTCGACCCGTTATGAGCCTCACATCGGCACAATTTATCGGTTATTGGGGTCTGACGTATACCACCCCTAGACTTGATATGCGACATATCAGACGAACAGACCGGACTGTACAGTAGGTGTTACTGGTTGGATTCACAGGAGTGTGAGCGGGCTAGCTTGTCGATCTTCTGATCGCTCAATACCCGGATGGCCGTTACGTTTAGCAGACCGCTTGCGGCTTGTGAGTGCTTGATATGATCATCATCTGCTACCGGTGTATTGACGAGTCTTTAGAGTCCTACACAGAGGTTTCCTGGCTCAAGCGAAACGAAATAGGAGTGCATATGAGATATGTGCAGGACCGAGAATGATGCGTGTATGTGATACCGTATTTCATTCTCGCGATGAATGTTTCGATTGGTTATATGCGATATAACCTAGTTATCGAATCGTAGATTGATTCGATAAGTCGATACATTGGATACTAGTCGGTTATGTGCGACATGACCGGATCATTGAATCAAGTGTTGATTTAATGATTTAATGTATAATTATATATTTGATATATTACTTTGCATTAACTAGTATTGGTTCACTTTAATAGGATTTTCTCACTTGTAGTTCACAAGTTGTATATGTGATATACTTTTGTGCACTATAATGTGTCATGTTTGATGATGCATGTAAATTGGTTTTGTGTTAAGACTTAAACCATGGTTATGATAATAGTTACGGTTTTGATTTATTTACTTATTTATTTATCTATTCTTTTTTGATAAATAAATAAAAAAAAAAGATAACAAAATGGTTTCTTTCATGAAGCTTGATGAAGCTTCATGAAGCTTGATGAAGCTTCATGAAGCTTTGACTAAAGTGACCATTTTGTCGTCATCCTTAACCCTAACCATTCTCACTTGACCATGGTCTATTCTCTACACTTAACCAAGGTTAGAAGATGATAAGTATTGATTTTTATTATTCTTTTAACAACACTTATCATAATTCTAGCTTCATCTTCTTCTTCATCTTCAAGAGAGAAAGCTTGATGCCATCAATGGCAACTTGAGCTCTAAAGTGAGAAATCCAATTCTAAAGTGAACCCACCTCCTATTTCTTCACCCTCTACCTCTTGCCAAGTTGTTTTGGGTGTTTTCTTCACAAGTTTCACAACTTGGTGAAGTCGGAGCTTGAACTTGTGAAATCTCGACGTAGATCATCTTCGGCACGAAGCCGATGACCTAGTCCGCCCAATTCTCCGATGAAGCCGACGTTTGAGTTCGGAATTCGAGATGGACAGCGAGAGGACGCCTACGTGGAGCTAAGGAAGTGGAGAACCGGATCTACAAAGGTTGTAGCCCCTCTCCTTTAGTTAAGATGTTAACTATTTTCGTTTATCGCCTAAATTTCTAGTTAACGATCCTTATTAGGGTTTCTCGGCACCCATAAAATTTGAAATTGGCATGGTTGATGCCTTGTGAGACCTCTATAGTGTACCTAGGAACCCTACAGTGGTATCAGAGCCTAGCTAGAGCCTTAGGCGAAGTCTAGACGATTTTTGAAACCCGATCGAACCCGGAAACCTAACTTTTTGATGCTCTCTGGACTTTTTCTAAAAACTGGGATTTTTCCAGATTAAAAATTCCTAAAAAATTCAGCAGGAAATTGTAAGAATTACTGTGCAAATACGACACTGTTTGGAGCTTAAACAGCCGCGGAACCGCGGCAAGAGCTGCCTCATGCGGCGGTTCCGCCGCCACTTGATGACGTCATCCCTATCAATTTGCACAGTAATTCCCATTTAACAGTGCTGAGTTCTCTCGGTATTTTTAATATTTATTCAAGAGTTGAATATTCCAGGTTGTTTTGGGGATTCGATAATTCGATCGGATTATCAGATTTTGTCTATGTGGATTCCGGATAATTTTTGAATTTGTTAAAAAGTTCGACCGGCTATAAATACCCAACTTTTCCCCTGTCGGGAAATTTCCAAGTGTTGGATTTTTCCGTAGTTTAACGACGTTCTAAGTAGTGCAAGTAACGCGATGGACCCTCTAGAAGACAACAAACCTTAACTCGATTATGTGACCGTCTTGAACTGCCCTTTGAACCTTCGGGTTTGGGGCAGTACGGCATGCCACATGTGAGGCGTTAGCTTGACGCTTCTACGGCTGGACCATTGGTACTGAGGCACGAACTGAATGTTGTTAGACTTATTTCATGTGTTGAGCTGTATCGGGAAAACTTGGGTATTCGACTGTTCGATCGGAAAGTTTAACATTTTTTGTTTATCTGGAATGTGATACAATAATTGGAATTCACAAACAGTTATGAGATAACTGAATGAATGCTATAAATCTAGCGGTTTAGTCTCATTTGATATTGAAAAGAGTTTTCGATAATGGGACTAAAATGCGGGGTTTATAACTGTTCGGCATGTGATGTCTAAGTATTTCATTTGATTAGGCATGTGATGTCTAAAAGGGTTGCGGATTCCAATTGTTGTAGTTTTACACTTTCTTTTCTGTGACCGTAAGTGTAATATGTGATATCGCCGGTTTCGTTGCTATATGTCAACGACAATTGGGATGCGCATATTTACTTACGTTGATGACATATGATGTTATGGGTTGCTTGATATGTTATATTGGATTGTCGTGTTTGAATAGCCGGGGGTTTTTATATGAGATGAGTGTTTTTCATTTTCATTCATGTAAAAACTTGTATGTAATATTCTTTTATTTGGGGCACTTCCAGGTTGCGGAAGTTGTCACCTTTTGTATATTATTTATTTTTCCGCATTACGATAGACCCAAGGAGGGGAGCACAAGTAACCGGTTTCTGGGGTCCAGTGGGAGACCAACTCGAGGAGTCGAGTCCGGGTCTCCTAACCCTAGAATTGGTAGGGTTGCTTGCCGCTCTTGTAGGGGTCTAGGGGTGTGGGATTGGCTATTCATCACGACCGTGGAATCCGTGTTTTATACTAGCTCGTATTGAAAACACGGACGTCCTAGTATATCCAATATTTCATATGTTTCTTCTGCTGCGATATCTGTGATATGATCATGTGATGTTCTGTGATAGATACAGTATATAGTATATATGATATATTATATAGACGTTACTTATGTTTTGCACCCGCACTAGCCCTGCCCTGCTCTGTCGTTAGTTACCTAACCTAACGGTGCACGAGGGGACATCGAGGCGAATGCGGATGGCATAAGAGTACGTCGTATTTATCTGTGATGTTTAGGTATTTAAATGATGGGACTTCATTAATGTGATTAATGAAAGAAAAGAAACCTAAGATGTTGTAGAATCAAATTTTTAACAAAACAGGTAGCTACAGTTCTTGCTTTGCATAGCGGTATATGTGATATATCCTGCACCTTATTCAATGAGGAAAGGACCGAGATCCCTTCACCGGGAGTGACTCCTTTAGCAATAACTGGCAGATGCTACACACTCAGTTTGCTTTTGACTGCCTCTATAGTTTCTGCTTTGCATAGTGATATATATGATATATCCTGCACCTCATTCGACGAGGAAAGGGCCGACGATCCCTTCACCGGGAGTGACCCCTTTAGCAAAACTAAAAAAGCCTCAAAATCACTCCATTTCAAAACTTCATTTGATTCTACAACGATATCAAGTTCATTACGCTCATGGTTTTTTCTGAAAGAACCCACGTAGCCCTCCGTCATTTCAGATAGATATTATTTAGTATTCGTGCTGTGTTTGTTGACTTAGTCAAGGCATAGTGTATGGTAGCTAAATTATGTTTATCTGTAACAACATGAGATGTGATTGGATTAGAGCATTCGCACGGCCTTGTTGACTCAGTCAAGGGTCGTACGGGTGAGTTTAATTCAATCGGGAAATGTACGGGTTGAACTTGACTTGCGATTTATGGTTTGTTGACTTAGTCAAGGTCATAGATCGCTAGGGGCAAAAGCATTATCGGGAATTTCAAGTGTTGAAATTTGCAATGAGATTGCATACCTTCTATGAGATAGTTGGATCCCGATACCCACTGCGAGTAAGAGTTACTCCTGGGAGAGTTTTACACATTACAATTAGCCGATCAAGTAGGTGTCTAGAAAGGTGTTAACGAGGTTACGCCTCTGGGAAAACGAGGTTTACATTAATTAGGTTCGTGCGACAGCACGGGGGACCTCCCTCAAAGTACCGACACTGGCCTGGCTGAAAGATTGGCGAACTTGTAGTGTGTAATTAATCCCGGCTAGTCTTTCCTTTTAGGGTTTGAAGGAAGATTTGATAAAAACCAGTGGGAGCCATCCTGATTAGATAAGATAATAACCAATCTGATCTTGCACGAGCTTACGCTAAAGTGTTTTCTTCTCTCTCTCTCCACGTAGCGACCATGTCATGCCCTAAACAAGATAATAATATGGATGTATTGACCGAACCCGCATGTTATACTGTGCAGGGGAACGTTGGACCCGTTCTATCTTATAAATGTTATAAGACTGAACAGGAAACAGGAGAATATCTAGATTCTCACGCCGCCCAAACGGAGAACGTGCATGATGATGCACCTTCTTCGGGTGTGTTTGTTATTGAGAACTGTTTCTCAGTTCACCCTACGTCCTGGGTATTAGATACCGGATCAGGATCCCATATATGTAAGCAGTTACATGGGCTACGAAAAGGTAGAGAACTGGGAAAAGGTGATCATTCCGTTCAAGTAGGGAATGGGGCAAATGTTGCAGCCAAAGCAGTTGGCATATATCACCTGGTATTACCAAATGGTGATACACTAGTCCTGAATGAGTGCTATTATATACCGAACATAATGTGCAACATTATATCAGTTTCTTTATTAAGTAAAGAAGGATATAATTTTATAGTAAAGGATATTGTTATGAACATATTCCTAGATCAAAAGTTGATTGCATCAGGCTCGCTACATAATGGCATATTCATTCTCAATCAAAATACAGTCTTCAATATACAAAACACACACAAGAGGAAAAGCTCAGAAATGAACGAATCCTTCTTGTGGCACTGTAGACTTGGCCATATCAATGAGACACGACTGGCTAAGTTGCATAAGAATGGATATTTGAATTCATTCGAATTATCATCTTATGACACTTGCCATTCATGTCTCAAAGGAAAAATGACCAAAACTCCGTTTACGGGACACGGAGAAAGAGTTACTGAACTTTTGGGACTGGTGCATAGTGATGTATGCGGTCCTATGTCTACACACGCCAGAAATGGTTCTTCCTACTTCCTTACATTCACTGACGATCTCTCTAGATACGGGCTTTTGTTCCTGTTGAAACACAAGTCTGAAGCTTTTGAGAAATTCAAAGAATATAAGCACGAGGTAGAGAACCAAACGGGCAAAAGTATTAAGATTCTTCGATCTGATCGAGGAGGTGAATACTTAAGCAGTGAATTCCTGGATTATCTAAAAGAGAATGGGATTCTCTCTCAGCTTACTCCTCCTTATACACCACAGCACAACGGTGTATCGGAGCGAAGGAATCGCACCCTATTAGATATGGTGCGTTCAACGATGAGCAATGCTGAGTTACCTATTTCCTTTTGGGGGTATGCGCTTGAGACAGCCATATACCTATTGAATCTGGTTCCGTCTAAATCTGTTCCTACCACACCATATGAGATATGTAGTGGGAAGAGACCATATTTTAAACGAATTAAGATATGGGGTTGTCCGGCCTATGTCAAAAAGCAAAATCCGGACAAACTCGAGGCACGATCAGTCCTTTGCAAGTATGTGGGATATCCTAAGAATTCTCAAGGATATTTTTTCTACCAAGCTGAGGAACAAAGAGTGTTTGTTGCTCAACATGCCACCTTTTTGGAAAGGGAATTTCTTGCAAAAGAAATTAATGGCAAAGACGTAGAGCTGGAAGAGGTTCCAGCAGCACAAACTGCAACTAATGATTTAGTAGAACCAGAGGATTCAGTGGTGCCCGACGTACCCCAGCCTCTCCGCCGATCTAGTAGGGTTTCTCGACCACCTGAGAGATACTATGGTTTTCTCATTGATGGTGGCAGTGAGGATTGCATCATGGAAGATGATGACCCAACTAGCTTCGAGCAGGCCATCACGAGTGGGGACTCAGTGAAATGGCTGGATGCTATGGGGTCCGAGATGGAATCCATGTACACCAACAAAGTATGGAGTTTGGAAGTTGCTCTTGAAGGGGTAAAACCCATTGGGAGCAAGTGGATCTTCAAGAAGAAACTTGGTGTAGATGGGAAAGTGGAGACTTTCAAAGCTAGACTAGTTGCAAAAGGTTTTCGTGAAAGACCAGGTGTGGACTATGACGAAACCTTTTCTCCAGTAGCTATGCTTAAATCCATCCGGATCATGCTTGCCATCGCTGCATATCATGATTACGAAATCTGGCAAATGGATGTTAAGACCGCCTTTCTAAATGGTGATTTAGAAGAGTGCGTGTACATGACTCAGCCAGAGGGCTTCGTAGACAGTGGGAGCAGCGGGAAGGTGTGCAAGCTGCTTAAATCCATTTATGGATTAAAGCAAGCATCGCGGAGTTGGAACATCTGCTTTGACGTCGTTATCAAAGAGTTTGATTTCGTCAAAAATCCAGATGAACCTTGTATCTACAAGAAGGTGGCAGAGAGTAAGGTTGTCTTCCTCGTATTGTACGTGGACGGCATACTCTTGATAGGAAATGATATTCCTATGCTGCAATCGGTCAAGCTCTTCTTATCACAAAGATTCTCGATGAAAGATCTTGGTGATGCCTCCTGCATATTGGGAATTAGGATCTATAGAGATAGATCCAAACGGATATTGGGATTGTCCCAATCCAGGTACATTGACACCATACTAAAAAGGTTTAGTATGGAAGATTCCAAGCGTGGGAACTTGCCCACGATCTCTGGAGTCACTCTCTTCAAAGAGATGTCTCCCAAGACTGATTTGGAGAGAGCTCGCATGCAAGGGATACCCTATGCTTCGGCTGTAGGCTCTATCATGTATGCGATGCTATGTACCAGACCCGATGTAGCATACTCACTAAGTATAGTGAGCAGGTATCAAGCTGATCCTGGAGAGAGTCACTGGACAGCTGTGAAGAGCATTCTCAAGTACTTGCGAAGGACTACAGAGATGCTCTTGGTGTATGGTAATGGAGAACTCCAAGTGGAGTCCTTTACCGATTCGAGCTTCCAGAGTGATAAGGACGACTCTAAGTCGCAGTCAGGATTTGTCTTTACCCTTTACGGAGGGGCGGTTAGCTGGAAGAGTTCCAAGCAGTAAACCGTGGCAGACTCGACGATGGAGGCTGAATACATCACTGCCAACGATGCTGCCAAAGAGGCTGTTTGGATCAAGAAGTTCATTACTGAACTTGGAGTGGTTCCATCCATTGAGCGTCCAATACCTTTGTATTGCGATAACAATGGAGCGGTGGCTTTGGCCAAGGAACCCAGGTCCCATCAGCGATCCAGGCATATCCTGAGGCGGTATCACCTGATCCGGGAGATAGTTGATCGCCGGGAGATCGAGGTCAGGAGAGTTGACATGAAGAACAACACGGCGGATCCACTCACGAAGGCCATTCCCCAGATACAGTTTGAGAGATTCTTCGGGATGCTCGGTATGCGATACTACAGCAGCTGGCCCTAGTGCAAGTGGGAGATTGTTAGTTGTATGTATGCCCTAGAGGCCAGTATTGTACAGATGATGTATATTATATTGGATGCTTGGACATATATAGAGATGACTTTCTTGCTCGATATGATAGTATGCTATCTGGTTACTCTTTATCTTAACATGTACACTCGTCTCTTTAAACTGTCTTATAGTTACATGTTGATAAAGCCCTTAGGATGTGTACTTGACTACCTGGACTATGATGCAGATCATACTAGTGGGGACATGGTAGTCCATAAGTACATCCTTCAAGGTCCCTAGTCGTGGGTGTATCGAGACGGGGCATCGATATACCAGTGTAGACTAGCGTATACGCTTCTCGACCCATGAGATAGGTGATGGATGATCCCATATCCATTGGTGTTTGACATCAGAGATGGTATACGGGTGCTCAGTGGAGACTGGGTACACTGGACGGACTCGCCGAGAACTCCCAGATGGTATTATACCTCACGTCAGATGGCAGTTCTCAGGTGACACTTGTATAGGTTAGTCTGTAGACCCGAGATCGTCATAGAGTCTTGTGTGATTCCCACTGTGCTTTGATCTCCACCTTACCACGTCCATGAGGGCGTGCAAAACGGTGGTATTTGGGTACAGTCCTGAGTCACGTGGAGGCAATGAGCGATAGGAGGGGTTTCGTCTCTCCCGGTATTGGGGGTTGATGTTGCGCTGTGCTTGATTGGCCGTAACAGGGAAGTCCCTGGCCAGGGCTGATCAGAGATTTGCTGGTAAGTGTTACCGGTTGTTTCTCGACCCGTTATGAGCCTCACATCGGCACGACTTATCGGTTATTGGGGTCTGACGTATACCACCCCTAGACTTGATATGCGACATATCAGACGAACAGACCGGACTGTACGGTAGGTGTTACTGGTTGGATTCACAGGAGTGTGAGCGGGCTAGCTCGTCGATCTTCTGATCGCTCAATACCCGGATGGCCGTTACGTTTAGCAGACCGCTTGCGGCTTGTGGGTGCTTGATATGATCATCATCTGCTACCGGCGTATTGACGAGTCTTTAGAGTCCTACACAGAGGTTTCCTGGCTCAAGCGAAACGAAATAGGAGTGCATATGAGATATGTGCAGGACCGAGAATGATGCGTGTATGTGATACCGTATTTCATTCTCGCGATGAATGTTTCGATTGGTTATATGCGATATAACCTAGTTATCGAATCGTAGATTGATTCGATAAGTCGATACATTGGATACTAGTCGGTTATGTGCGACATGACCGGATCATTGAATCAAGTGTTGATTTAATGATTTAATGTATAATTATATATTTGATATATTACTTTGCATTAACTAGTATTGGTTCACTTTAATAGGATTTTCTCACTTGTAGTTCACAAGTTGTATATGTGATATACTTTTGTGCACTACAATGTGTCATGTTTGATGATGCATGTAAATTGGTTTTGTGTTAAGACTTAAACCATGGTTATTATAATAGTTAGGGTTTTGATTTATTTACTTACTTATTTATCTATTCTTTTTTGATAAATAAAAAAAAAAAAAAAGATAACAATATGGTTTCTTTCATGAAGCTTGATGAAGCTTCATGAAGCTTTGATTAAAGTGACCATTTTGTCATCATCCTTAACCCTAACCATTCTCACTTGACCATGGTCTATTCTCTACACTTAACCAAGGTTAGAAGATGATAAGTATTGATTTTTATTATTCTTTTAACAACACTTATCATAATTCTAGCTTCATCTTCTTCTTCATCTTCAAGAGAGAAAGCTTGATGCCATCAATGGCAACTTGAGCTCTAAAGTGAGAAATCCAATTCTAAAGTGACCCACCTCCTATTTCTTCACCCTCTACCTCTTGCCAAGTTGTTTTGGGTGTTTTCTTCACAAGTTTCACAACTTGGTGAAGTCGGAGCTTGAACTTGTGAAACCTCGACGTAGATCATCTTCGGCACGAAGCCGACGACCTAGTCCGTCCAATTCTCCGATGAAGCCGACGTTTGAGTTCGGGATTCGAGATGGACAGCGAGAGGACGCCTACGTGGAGCTAAGGAAGTGGAGAACCGGAGCTACAAAGGTTGTAGCCTCTCTCCTTTAGTTAAGATGTTAACTATTTTCGTTTATCGCCTAAATTTCTAGTTAACGATCCGTATTAGGGTTTCTCGGCACCCATAAAATTTGAAATTGGCATGGTTGATTCCTTGTGAGACCTCTATAGTGCGCCTAAGAACCCGACAGTGTTACGCCTGTAGACGTAGCGTGGTTAAGTGCCGGTCACGAGTCGAAATATTCGGGTCGTGACACTAGTTTAGGGTTTAAGGTAGATCCAGGCATCGGGTAATGGTAGCGCCAGTTTAGTAAATTTTTGTTCCATATTTGGCCACGGTTTGATGGGTGGGGCACTGCCGTAACCCAACAATTGCATACCTCTATATGATAGTTGGATCCCGATACCCACTGCGAGTAAGAGTTGCTCCTGGGAGAGTTTTGCACTTTAAAATTTTCTAATCAAGTAATTGTCTAGAAAGGTGTCTAAGGGGTTATGCCTTTAGGGAAACGAGGTTTATTTTAATTAGGTCCATGCGAAAGCATGGGGAACCTCCCTCGGAGTACCGATACCTGCCTGGAAGAACGATTGGCGAACCTGTAGGGTGTAATTAATCCCGGCTAATCTTACCTTTTAGGGTTTGAAGGAAGATTTGATAAAAATAGTGGGAGCCATCCTGATTAGATAACATAACCAATCTAATTTTGCAAAAAGCGCACGCAAAGTGATTACCCTTCTCTCTCTCGTGGTAGCGACCAATGAAATGCCTTAATCAAGATAATAATATGGATGTATTGAGCGAACCTACTTATTATATTAGGCTAGGTTCCGCTCTACCTTATGATTGTCATAAGTCTGAGCAAAGAATAAGTGGAATATACGGATTCCCACGCCACCCAAATGAAGAATAAGTATGTTGATGCATTATCTTTGGGTGTGTTCATAACCAAGAACTGTTTCTCAGTTACCTCTACTCCTGGGTATTGGATACCGGATCAGGATCCCCTATATGTAATTTGTTACATGGCTATAGACAGGTGGAGAACTGGGAAAGGGTGATATATTTCTAGTAGTAGAGAATGGTGCAATTGTTGCAACCAAAGTAGTTGGCAGATATCACCTGGTGTTACCAACTGGTAATACATTGATTCTTAGCGATTGTTATTTCATACCAATAAATATTGTGAATATTTTCCTAAATCAAGTGTTGATTGGGTAAGGTACGTTGTATAATAGTGTACACGTTCTGAACCAAACTACAGTTCTAAACGTACGGAACACACATGTAACATTTCAGAAATCATTTAGGCGAATTTTTTTCCGTTAATCGGTAAATAATTTGGGTTTTCCGTAAAAACCAAGGTGTGATCATTTTTCAATATAGACTTGATTGCACCTAGTTTAACTAGGAAATTGCTAGTATGCGGGTTTTGATTACTCGCTTGTAATTTTTAGTTCACTTAAATATTTTTCCTTAATTAAAATATTATTATAGGCTTTTAATTATACACTTAATTAGTGGTAATTAAAATTTGGTTTTGGTTAATTATGCTAATGTGAACCATGTCAACTTAATTGCAAGATTAAGTATTTTGTCTACTTTTCAAAATATCTTAGACTTCTAGATATTTTGAAGGGTTTAAAGAAAATTTTAAATTAAAATTATTAAGAGGTGGCATAAAGATAAGTGTTTTAATTGAACTTTAATGTGTTTTAACCTAGACTTTTCCACGACATTTCACACTCTTCCCTAGCCTGGCTGACCCCCCCTTGGCTGGCCCATTTCTTTTCCCACTCCATTTCCACTTCTTCAAGCTTCAAAAATTCATCAAAAATCAACAAATAATCCCACAAAGTCTAAAACAAATCCATACCCATTATTTTTTATCCTTAATCAAGCTTGGATCTTCATAAAAGTTAGTATTTTGGAAGCTATTTTAGAAGTTTAGTTGCAAGTTTGAGAATCAAGTGGAGGTATAAAATCCTAACCCTAAGTTTTAGTTGTTTTTTAAATACCTTAATCTAGTTATTAGATGTTTTAATATGGCTTTAACTAGCATGTTTTGGAATTCAAGAAAAGATTTATGAAGATCAAGTTAAGGTTTTGATTGTTTGTAATGGTTAATTGAGTGGTTTAGTTTTGGAAAACTTAACCTAGTTGTGAGATTGTTAAATTATATTTTTCCTAATTGTCTAATTAAGCTTGATTGCAAACTAACTTTTACTAAATCTATATGGGTGAGATTAAAATTATAGTAAAGATTTGTGTGATTTAATTAAGCTACTATATGATGATTGTGGCCACTAGTTTTGGTTAAACTTCTAGATTTGAGCTAAAATGATTAAAAGATGCTTACTAGGTTTTCGGTAAAATTATACGTGAGTTTTATTTGGCGTAGTAATGAAAAATATATTATCTTGTATGATATTTATTGTGTTGTGAATGAGTATTGGTACAATTGGATTTTAGGTTGACGGTTTTCATGAATAACGACCCTAGTAAGGGTTTTGGCTATGTTTTCCGGTATTAGGATTCTTGGTTTTGAAACTTGATATTGTATTTGGTCGTTGGACGTTTGTACGTCAATGACGAGGGTTGTTTGGTTGTCTTGCATGTGTAGGCTATAGGTTCTAATCTATGAGCGCAGCATGTGGCGTATCGGTTTTCGGACTTGGTTTTCATAACATTGCGATATGTGTTGACTTGTAGGTACCCTCTGCGGATTCCGAGATGACGAAGCACATCAACTACGCCTGGACGAGGAGTTCCACAAGCGAGTAGATTTATATCTATAGGGGAAGTCGGGTGGATGGCGTATAGCACCCCCGCAAATTATGAATGGAGACCAATATATATATATAGAATACAGTCGGAGAAACCTACATTAGAAAACTATAGATGTGGTTAAAAAGATAGTTAGAGGTGATATTAATGATTTAGTATATATCGAGATATGAGATGAAAGGTATAGGGACATAACTCTTGGAGATTTATATGATAGAATGCATATGTAAAATAACTTGATGTGAGA
The DNA here is from genome assembly GCA_030015575.1 of Agapanthus africanus. NCBI lineage: Eukaryota > Viridiplantae > Streptophyta > Magnoliopsida > Asparagales > Amaryllidaceae > Agapanthus > Agapanthus africanus. Next base: position 96,583,699 of record CM057343.1, on the reverse strand, counting down.
GATTGATGCGATGAAAAGAGTATACGATGAGATATAATGACTTAGTTGATATGTCGTTATATGGATCTGAGTCGATAAGAGATAGTCGATACCTTGTCGGTCCCTTGATACGAGATTGACACGGATGTGACCTAAGAGATAGGTATATATATATATATATATATATATATATGGATAATGATGTGCATAATCAGTGATATGCCATACGAGACTTAGATCCGTACCCGTGTTGTTGTATAGGTTGATAGAATCCCTAATTGTTTAATGCCGACGTATGATGGATTACCGTACGCGATGATTTTTACCTGTTGATTGATCCATACCCTTGATTAGAGGATATCGTATGATAAATTATACCGTACGTGATGTTGTGAGGCTGGATACCGATTGATAGATTCACCGACTCGGATATATTATAGATACGTATACCTTTTAACATTGAGCTTACGATTTACTTGTTGCTACGTTAGGGATATTCGCATCTTATTATATATATGCATATGCTAGTACACCTACACCATTATCGATGATGCTTATGTTACACTTACGCAGATTGGCCGGCTCACACACTTTTATCATCGATAATTGTTATGTTACTACACAGTAGAATTGCTGCATCATGCTATGATTATTAATTGTTCGGTACTATCATATGACTCTTTTCATGATATACTTGCTATGTTCGCCTCATTTTGATATGTTGCATGATATACGGATATGCTCACATTTTTGTTCTATGTTTGCATAAATCATGCTTTAAGATATTACGCATTGAGATGCCGTTTACATGAGATTCTGGATTTGAGAACCGTGGTTATATTTCCAAGGAAAATGTGTATTGTTTTAAAAACCCGGTTTCTCTTGGTATGATATTTCGATGTGTCCACCATGAGTTTTCTCGGTTCTGAGACTTGCGTTAGATACCCGATTCGAGGAGCGAGTGGGAACCGTCTGCGGGTACCTGGTGCTGGGTTATGGCAGCGCCCCGGCCGTCAATCCGAGGCCAAATGAGGAACAAAAAATTTATAACTGGCGCTACCACAACCAAATACCCGGATAGTTCCATTAACCCAAACTAGCAAACAACAAAAGATGTTAGAATGGCTATACCGATCGATCCGTGTCCTTCGGTCTTTAGCCATCATCCCACGCTCCTCGTGGCATCTCTGATCTCGCTCGATCTCCGGTCTCCTCGTCGAAGTGGCATCACGTCAACGAATCATTATACGGACCCCCACTTCAAACCAAAGCAACTCGGACATGAAGTTTGCTAGCCGACATGTCCAAGATTGAAGTAGAAAGAGTGTAGAATACTTTGTCTCAAGACACCCAAGTATTTCCGTGGAGGTAAATGAAGTTGCTATCGGATAGAATGTGAGCACATGAGAAAAACTTGTGAAGCAAATGAAAATGGGGCTCTAGAATTTATGCTCGGCCATGCATGAAGAAAGGCTCTCTGGGGATCTCTGAAAATTGGAGAGAGGGGGTGTTTTTTGTGGAGAAGTGTATGATTAAACAAATACAAGAAAATGACACCTCACCCAACAAATCATGCAGCCCATGCCTTCCCATGAATTGCAATGTCACCTCACAATAAAAACCATGCCCATTCAATGCAAACATAATGCCCATGCCTCATTAAATTTCGGCCAGGATGCAAGAAGACAGGAAATGGTGGCCAAAAAAAGAATGCACACATATAAAACATTAATTAAACATTAAAACTAATGTTTAATCAAGCGGAGAAAAACTGGCAACTTCAAAAGTAATCCCGTAACGAATTACAGGATTACCCCATAACTGTATATACATACCCGCATTTGTATTCCGACAGAATATGAATGCAAGGAGACAAAAATATTCCTACACAATATAGTACTAGGATCCGGTTTAAACCAAACCCTGCTAGTACTATCTGTCTGAACCATGACACGTGCACAAGCGCACGTGCATGTTCAAACCCTGCCATAAAACCATAAGGCCTCTACAACGTTTCGTCCGAACTTGGGAAACTTTATGTGGGGGACTCTGATGACTCATCAATACACTGGCAGTGGGTTTAACCACAAGCACGTCAGTGGTAATAGCTGTACGTAACGGTTGCCCATGTACTGATCGGAAGGGAAGCTGACAAGCGAACTCATCCAGAAATCCTACTAACCCTGACAGTGACAAAATCCGTACAGTCCGGTCTATTCGTCTATGAGTATCGCATATCGAGTCTAGGGGGTGGATAAAGTCAGACCCCTAACAACACGATAAGTCGTGTCGGTATAAAGCCCATCACCACCTGAGAAACTATCGATCCTAGATCGGTAATTCTTGACTACCTTGGCCAAGGTTTTCTGGTGATGGCCAGCCGTGCACTGCGCGACATCAACCCCCAATACCGGGAGAGACGAATCCCCGACGATCCGCTCACTGCCTCCATGTGGCTCGGGACTGTACCTAACTAAAACCTGTTTGCACGACTCCTTTGAGCCGTTGTAGGGTAGTAATCAAAGCACAGTGAGAACTCACATGAGACAAAAGACGATCCCAGGTCGACGGACTAACCTGTACACATGTCACCTAGGAACTGCTATCTGTCAATAGGTATAGTACCAACTAGCAGGTTCCCAGCAAGTCCGTCGAGTGTACTCATAACCCAATGAGCACCTGTATACTATCTTAGGTGAACAAACTGATACCAATGGCTTGTGAGACCTGGCCGCCGCCCCTCGATGGGGTCTTGATCAGTATACACTAGTCTACTTGTAAGTGCACGGCGGCGCCCCGGCCGTCAACCCGACGCCGGAATGCGGAAGCGGTGAATAACTTTAATTTTGCGGACTTTGCAAACCGGCACCACCGCGCACTTTAACCGGATCGAACCATTAACTAGTCTAAGCTATCTACAAGAATGGGGATAGAGATATACCGACGATCCAAGTCCTCCGGTCTTCATCTCCACTCCGATCTCCTCGCGGGATCTCCGTCCGTCTCCTCCTCGTCGGAAAGGGCACCACAACGCCTGTAGCTTTTACGGGCTCCCACCTCAATACCGAGGCAACTCGGGCGCGAAGCTGGCGAATCGACGCGTCCAAGATTTGCTGTAGAATGTGTAGTGTAGAATCATAGTCTCTTTTGGGGTGGTGAAGTTGCCATGGAGGGAGAAGGAAATCATGAACTTTGGAGAGGGTTTTGGTGGTATGATAAAAATGAGATGATTGATAAATTTCCAACACCAAAACAAATGAACCATCCTCTTCATCTCATCAAAGAGGCCGGCCAAAATATCAAGTAGGAAATTGGTGGGAGGAAAAAACAAGGGAGGTGAGTGTAGGATCAAAAAATGGTGACCACATCCAAGGTCAAAGAAACATACACCATACTTCATTTCAAATCACACCATACTTACACTTTATCACAATAAATGCAAAAGCATGGTGAAAAGATAATGATAGCTATCATAATCAATAGTTTTGCAAGAAACCCCCTCCACAAAGATTATTTGCACAATTGCAAATAACCCCCTCCATCGGAAAAGTCCGGCCGGGAAAAAGCAAAGGAAAACCGGCCGGAACGGAATGCAAACTGGCAACTCCAGAAAACAGGTCCCGTAATAAATTACAGGAAAACCCCGATACTGTGCATACACACCCACATCTGTATTCCGTCCGGATACAAATGCAAAGAGACAAAATTACACTATCAAATACTAAGATCCGGCTTAAACCAAAGCCGGCTAGTAAAAACCGTCCGATCACGATCCGTGCAATACCGCACGTATCTGATCGAACCCTGCCATATCTCCATACGGCCTCTACAGCGTTTCGCCCGAAAGCTGAGTAACTGAAAGTGTGGTGGACTCTAAAGACTCGTCAATACTATGGCTGTGGATTTAACCACTAGCCCGTCAGAGGTATAAGCCAATACGTAACGGGCCACCAGCTATTGACTAAAAGGGACGTCGATGAGCGAACTCATCCTGACACCCTACTGAGCCTGTCAGTGACAATATCCGTGCAGTCCGGTCCGTTCGTCTATGAGTATCGCATGGCGGGCCTAGGGGGTTGGTAAAAGTCAGACTCCCAAAAGCGGTACAAGTCGTGTCGGAGTGTAGCCCAGAACACCCTGAGATACTACTGGAATACCTACCAGTAAATCTCCTTGCCTTGGCCAAGGACTTTGTGTAATGGCTCTCCTAGACACAGCACGACCTCACCCCCAATACCGGGAGAGACGAACCCCTGAAGATACGCTCACTGCCTCCATGTGGCTCGGGACTGTACCCAACTAAAACCTGTTTGCACGACTCCTTTGAGCCGTGGTAGGGTAGTAATCAAAGTACAGTGGGAACTCACACGAGACAACTGACGATCCCCAGGTCGATGAACTAACCTGCACACATGTCACCAGGGAACTGCCATCTGACGTCTGGTATATGACCAACTAGCAGGTTCCCGGCGAGTCCTGTCCGGTGTACTCATAACCCAATGAGCACCTGTATACATCTTAGGTGATCCAACTGACACCAGTGGCTTGTGAGACCGGCCACCGCCCCTCGACGGGGTCTCGACTGTATACACTAGTCTACTAATGGAGTATCGATGCCCGGTCTCGAAACTCCCACGACTAAGGACCTTTTAAGGATATGCTTGTAGACCCCAGCTCCCACTTATATGATCGCCCTCATACTGCTGGTGGTCAAGCAAGAATCCTAGGGGCTCTATCAATGTGTAATAGCGACGTGTCATGTCACTTAAAACAGTACACGATGATAAAGGTAAACCAGATAGCATACTATCATCTCGAGTAAGACTGTCCTACCGGGATAGGTCCTCCCTCAATCATTACAATCACGTACCGGTGACCTAATAATTGACTCTGAGGGCACTATCTCCAACAATCTCCCACTTGCACTCAAGGCTAATTATTGCGATGTCGCATACTCACAGCCCGTGTGATACCGAACATCCAACTCCTCTACTAGTCAGTCTCACAAAGCTCGTTTGCGGAACTATTGCGTTCGAGGAATAGCCTCAGTGAGTGGATCCGCTTAGTTGTTTCTTTCTATGTCTCTCTATATCTCAAGTTCGCGGAGAAACCCATCTCCCGAAATGAGCAATACCTGTCTTAGAATGTGTCTGGATGTCTGATGGGACATAGCTCATAAATGAACTCCAAATCCAAACTTCTTAGACTGTATCGTCAACTGAACTCAATCAGTATCCTGCGCGCCATGCTTCCCTCAGTATTGCCTTTGATCACCTGTCCAAAATACTGCCCCTCATCAGAAAGAAAAACTATAACTCTGACAACCTCCTTGTCGTCCATGTCACCTTGGAAGCCTGGAATGATAACTGTCTCCTGAATGAGGCTGTCGTTATCATATCCCTAGAACATCCACTTATGTTCTAAAATTGCTTCCGACTGTTTCTCCAGGATTGGATCAATGTCAGCTTATTGCATCTGGTGCAAGAACAACATCTGGTGTGGTACTTGACATCTCATGATTGACTCAATTGCCTGAGCAAGTGATCTGCCAATCATGCCCGTCCCTCTCCCCTTTAGTCTGTAAGACACCTTTGGAGAGGGTGACTCCATTACCTGCAGGTACACTACCGTGCCAGGAGTCGTCCATCCTAAATACTCTTAGAATGCTGTCAAGTACGCTGATTGGGAAACCACCCAAATCTAGATCTAAAACCATAGATCTAGTAACCAGTATGTCAGATATAAAATCCATTTCCTTTGTGGAGAAACCACTGTGTGACGACCAAAGTATAACCGATTGTAGTATAGGAGTTTCTTTTCCTATTCTGTGTATGTCATCCAGATACCAGGACATCACACCCTACTACCTTCTCAACAGATCCATCCCCTATTCTGATGAAGTCAAACCCATGACTGTCACGTCAGAAATAGATGATCTATCTCCGCTATATCTGCTCTAGTCTATAAATAGACATAAGCTACCTGTCCACCAATGCTTCCGCTGCTCCCACTGACTACGACAACCCTCTGGCAGAGTCATATAGACGTACACTTCTAGAACTGGTTTAGAATGACGCTATACTCATCCTCCCGCCGGGTCTCGCAACCTGGAACAACAGCAATGGCAATTGTGGGTAAACAAGAACTTCCCTGTCACCGTCCTTGAGGCCACCGTAGTGCCTCTCGGGTGCCTGAAGTTACCCACCTTATCTGCGGAGTGGCCAATGGAATGTCAATCCAGATTGAATCTTTAGGTTCCTTATCAAATCTTCAGTAATCGTTTGTGGTTCTGGAATCACTTCCAGTTCTACCATACTCCCACTACTGTTTTCTGAAAAAATCCATTTTTAATAAAACTGTGGCGAGTCTAGAACAATATCGCTATTGTTCATCCAGATGGTAGAAAGTCAACCCTCGTCATAGCCTGGGTCAACCCACAAACAGCCATTACAGAAACGTGCCTTGAGTTATCCAGAGTCTGGTTTTAAGCATAAACCGAACAACTCCCCGTACCTTAACATCGTTAAGATATGAACTGTTCTATATCCAATATAGAAACAGAGGCACTGATATAATTGAACCAGATTCAAATCATGCAGCTGTCCCCAGCGCATGTCAACTAATGGAAGGAGGCCGATCAGCGTTACTCAACTTAGGAATACTTCCAATTATGAGTAACCTGAAAGAGAAGCAAGATCTCTTTATCATTACTATCAACTGAATACCATACACAAGTATCTACATCTTCGATCTCTTTGAAGAATCCCGATACTTGCTATACCTGGTTCTCTACTCTATTCAAATACCAATAACTTCTCCAAATTCGGACCCTGTGTTTCCACGAAACACCTGTCTAAAAACTAGAGAAGTCATAAGTAAACCGAATATAGTACGAGGACCAACCCCTCTGTCCTGATGGACCCTGGACAACATACAATACTCTGTACAAGTCCCTTGAGTCTGATAACTCATTCACTGTGTGTCGTAGGTTGAAAACTGTACTTATGGTTAAGAAGAATTACACCGCTGTTTAATGCTCCTTACCTAACCATCCACTGATATAGGTAAATGTCGTAGACATAATTTCAGAAAGGTATATCTCACTCTATGAAAATAGACGTACAGATATATCAATTTGAAATTGGTGCATAACAGCGGATATTCAAAACCAAATATTTGCCGACCGGCAAACAGGCCAGGTGATTTCCTCAAATATCACCGATTACAACGAATCCCGATATAATGAGGATGATCACCCAATTCCCAATAACTTACTCCCACTCATCATCTGTAAAACCATACAGATGTGAGAATCATACCTGGTAAATACATACCCTGGAATAAGTATCTAATCGGGAAATCAGTTTTCCTTTAACATTACACAGTGAAACTGAAACATTGAAATGTTCCGATGGGGTATTTTGGTATTCCTAGTAATGCCTCTTCCAGATTCACGACTATAACCGTATAGTTCTTTGCCACCTCTCCAAATCCCTTCATATGTCTTTAGTCTTTACCTTCTGCACACCCCTTTAGGCCAAATGGTTTTCTTCCTTCCCTACCGTTCGGCACCAGCCTATGGTTTGGAAGAAGACTATCCAATAAGCATAATGGGTGTACTGTCCCAATCCTAGGAACACTCGCAACACGAGAGAAGGTGAAGATAAAAGACACCTGAATGTACTTTATTCCTATTTCTCCTGAACCAGAATCCATCCCCGAACTGGAACAAGTTCCATTCGAGTTCGTATATAACCATACGATGGAGTATCCAAATAAACTGTGGATCTTCGTAGTGATACGGAGTGTCCTGGAGAAATACAAAGGTGATGTGGGAGTGGTAACGAAATATTTGGTTTGGTCGTGAATATCTGTTGCAATTTACTTTGCCCTCCTACTAATCCCTTGCTTTGTCTGAACTTAATACCTTCTGCACACCATCGTTATGCTAATTGGTTTTCTTCATTCCCTACCGGTCGGCACCAGCCTAAGGTTTGGAAGAAGACAATCCAATTTGCGTAATAGGTGTACTACCCCTAAACCAAGGAGTACTCGTAACCTGAGAGAGGGTAAAAGGAAAAGACAACTGAATAATCCTATCCGTTTTCTCCAGAACCGGAAACCATCCTCGAATAAATTCTTTCGAGTTCGTATCTAACCATACGATGGTTTTGTCCAATGGAAGTGGACGTTCGTAGCAATACGGGGTGTCCTGGAGAAAAGGGTAAAAGTAGGAGTGGCAATGAGGTCTGCAACTCTGACAATCCAAAAGCCAGTGTTAAGAAGGTTCGGTCAACTTGGTCACTGAGTCAAAGTCTTAGGGTCGGGTCAATGGTCGCTGCCAGAGAGAGAGAGAGAAGAAACACTCAGCGTGCACTCTAACCTAGATCAGAATGGTTACCAATTTATCTAATCTGGAAACCTCCCACTGTACCTCAAATTCTCCTCCAAACCTGAAAGAAGAATTAGTCGGGGTTACCCGAGGAGTAAACTAACTCATCAGTGGGAATCGGGATCCAACTCTCATCGCATGACAACGTGACGGAATCCGCTCACGGTATCACACTCCAGAAGGTATGCGCATATCTGGCAAGTTTCAGTACTTTTGAAACTCCCGATGTGATTTCTGCCCCATGCTCTTATGACCTTGGCGTGAGGTCAAAATATCATAAGTCACATGTCAAGTTCTGCCCGTCATTATCCAGGTTAATCTGAACCCACCCGTACATACCCTTGACGTAGGCCAAAATAGTAGTACGACTGTCCCAAACCAACGCATCTATCTATGCAACAGATAAATACCCGGCAGCTACCAATCACTATGCCTTGGCGTGAGGTCAAAATACATAGCTTGAATACTACCGAATATTTAACTGAAATGACGGAGGGCTACGAATGGTTTCTGGCGAAAACCTTTAACGTAATGAACTTGATATCGTTGAAGGAACGGATAGCTTTTTAGAAATATAGTGACGACAACTTCCGCTAAAGAGGTCACTCCCGGTGAAGGGATCTCGGCTCTTTCCCCGTAGAATGGGGTGCAGGATATTCCAACTGAATACCACGGTGCAAAGCAAAAGTAATCGGCTATAGTGAAGTTAATGCCCTGACGCAAACTTATTGTCCAAGGGGTCACTCCCGGTGAAGGGATCTCGGCCCTTGCCTCGTCGACTGAGGAGCAGGATATTCTAAATGAATACCGCGATGCAAAACAAAAGTGAACGTCCTTGCAATAACAGCTTTTTGAAAAGTGTTCCAACAACATCAGATTAGGTTTGTTTAACTTGCATTGATCCGAATCAATGCAGTCCCATCAATTGATCACACCACAAAGAACGAAAAAATATACTGACGTACGTATATGCCATCCGCATTCGCCACTGGGTCCCGTCATCACCCGTTAGGTTAGCTAACTAACGGCAGAGCGGGGACTGGACTAGCGCGGATGAAAAACATATACAACATCTACTAATATATATACCAATATATTATATTCGCTCAAGGCATGAAAGAAATGCAACATCACAGAGAATGAACAATACAGATATCTGGGATCCCCGGGTTTCACAGAGCCACTATTGAAACCCGACGTTCCCCTGGTCGTGTGGATAGCCTGTGCAATGAAATCCTATACCCCCTACGAGTGCGGCGAATTGCCAGCCAATCCTGGAGTGAAGCCCCCTCCGTCTCAATGCCACTGTAAGTGCACGGCGGCGCCCCGGCCGTCAACCCGACGCCGGAATGCGGAAGCGGTGAATAACTTTAATTTTGCGGACTTTGCAAACCGGCACCACCGCGCACTTTAACCGGATCGAACCATTAACTAGTCTAAGCTATCTACAAGAATGGGGATAGAGATATACCGACGATCCAAGTCCTCCGGTCTTCATCTCCACTCCGATCTCCTCGCGGGATCTCCGTCCGTCTCCTCCTCGTCGGAAAGGGCACCACAACGCCTGTAGCTTTTACGGGCTCCCACCTCAATACCGAGGCAACTCGGGCGCGAAGCTGGCGAATCGACGCGTCCAAGATTTGCTGTAGAATGTGTAGTGTAGAATCATAGTCTCTTTTGGGGTGGTGAAGTTGCCATGGAGGGAGAAGGAAATCATGAACTTTGGAGAGGGTTTTGGTGGTATGATAAAAATGAGATGATTGATAAATTTCCAACACCAAAACAAATGAACCATCCTCTTCATCTCATCAAAGAGGCCGGCCAAAATATCAAGTAGGAAATTGGTGGGAGGAAAAAACAAGGGAGGTGAGTGTAGGATCAAAAAATGGTGACCACATCCAAGGTCAAAGAAACATACACCATACTTCATTTCAAATCACACCATACTTACACTTTATCACAATAAATGCAAAAGCATGGTGAAAAGATAATGATAGCTATCATAATCAATAGTTTTGCAAGAAACCCCCTCCACAAAGATTATTTGCACAATTGCAAATAACCCCCTCCATCGGAAAAGTCCGGCCGGGAAAAAGCAAAGGAAAACCGGCCGGAACGGAATGCAAACTGGCAACTCCAGAAAACAGGTCCCGTAATAAATTACAGGAAAACCCCGATACTGTGCATACACACCCGCATCTGTATTCCGTCCGGATACAAATGCAAAGAGACAAAATTACACTATCAAATACTAAGATCCGGCTTAAACCAAAGCCGGCTAGTAAAAACCGTCCGATCACGATCCGTGCAATACCGCACGTATCTGATCGAACCCTGCCATATCTCCATACGGCCTCTACAGCGTTTCGCCCGAAAGCTGAGTAACTGAAAGTGTGGTGGACTCTAAAGACTCGTCAATACTATGGCTGTGGATTTAACCACTAGCCCGTCAGAGGTATAAGCCAATACGTAACGGGCCACCAGCTATTGACTAAAAGGGACGTCGATGAGCGAACTCATCCTGACACCCTACTGAGCCTGTCAGTGACAATATCCGTGCAGTCCGGTCCGTTCGTCTATGAGTATCGCATGGCGGGCCTAGGGGGTTGGTAAAAGTCAGACTCCCAAAAGCGGTACAAGTCGTGTCGGAGTGTAGCCCAGAACACCCTGAGATACTACTGGAATACCTACCAGTAAATCTCCTTGCCTTGGCCAAGGACTTTATGTAATGGCTCTCCTAGACACAGCACGACCTCACCCCCAATACCGGGAGAGACGAACCCCTGAAGATACGCTCACTGCCTCCATGTGGCTCGGGACTGTACCCAACTAAAACCTGTTTGCACGACTCCTTTGAGCCGTGGTAGGGTAGTAATCAAAGTACAGTGGGAACTCACACGAGACAACTGACGATCCCCAGGTCGATGAACTAACCTGCACACATGTCACCAGGGAACTGCCATCTGACGTCTGGTATATGACCAACTAGCAGGTTCCCGGCGAGTCCTGTCCGGTGTACTCATAACCCAATGAGCACCTGTATACATCTTAGGTGATCCAACTGACACCAGTGGCTTGTGAGACCGGCCACCGCCCCTCGACGGGGTCTCGACTGTATACACTAGTCTACTAATGGAGTATCGATGCCCGGTCTCGAAACTCCCACGACTAAGGACCTTTTAAGGATATGCTTGTAGACCCCAGCTCCCACTTATATGATCGCCCTCATACTGCTGGTGGTCAAGCAAGAATCCTAGGGGCTCTATCAATGTGTAATAGCGACGTGTCATGTCACTTAAAACAGTACACGATGATAAAGGTAAACCAGATAGCATACTATCATCTCGAGTAAGACTGTCCTACCGGGATAGGTCCTCCCTCAATCATTACAATCACGTACCGGTGACCTAATAATTGACTCTGAGGGCACTATCTCCAACACTACTCTGGAGTATCGATGCCCAGTTTCGAAACTCCCACGACTAGGGACATTTAAGGATGCGCTTATAGACCACCAGCTCCTACGTATATGATCGCCATCATACTGCTGGCAGTCAAGCAAGAATCCTATGGACTCTATCAACATGTAATAGTGATTATAAAGACAAACCAGATAGCATACTATCATCTCAAGTAAGACTGTTCTACCGGTATAGGTCCTCACTCAATCATCATAATCATGTGCTTGCGATCTAATAATTGACTTTGAGGGCACTATATCCAACAATCTCCCACTTGCACTTAAGGCTAATTATTATGATGTTTCATACTCACAACCCGTGTGATACCGAACATCCAACTCCTCTACTAATCAGTTTCACAAAGCTCATTTGCAAAACTATTGCTTTCAAGAAATAGCCTCAGTGAGTGGATCCGCCCTAATGTTTCTTTCTATGTCTCTCTTTATCTCAAGTTCACGGAGAAAGCCATCTCCCGAAATGAGCAATACCTGTCTTAGAATATGTTCGGATATCTGATGGGACCCAGTTCACAAATGAACTCCAAATCCAGCAAACTTCTTAGACTGGATCATCAACTGAAATTAATCAGTATCCAGCACCATGCTTCCCTCAGTATCCGCTTGGACCTCCTGTCCAAACTATAGTCCCTCGTCAGAGGGAAAACTATAACACTGACAGTTACTCTGTCGGCCTGGTCTCCTTAGAAGACTGGAATGATAATCGTCTCCTGAAGGAGGCTGTCGTTATCAAATCCCTAGAACATCAATTTATGCTTATAAGCTGCTTCCGAACGTTTCTCCAGGATTGGATTAATATATCAACTTATTGCATCTAGTGCGAAAATAACATCTGGTGTGGTACTTGACATCTTATGATTGACTCAATTGCCTAAGCAAGTGATATGCCAATCATGAACATCCCTCTCCTCTTTAGTCTGTAAGACACCTTTAGAGAGGGTGACTCCATCACCTGCAGTTACACCACCATACCAGGAGTCGTCCATTCTAAAATACTCTAGAATACTGTCTAAATACCCAGATTGGGAAAGTACCCAAATCTAGATCTAAAACCATAGATCTAGTAACCAGAATGCCTGATATAATATACATATCCTATATGGAGAAACCACTGCGTGACAACCATAGTATAACCGATCGTAGTATAGAAATTTTACTTCCTACTCTGTGTATGTCATCCAAATACCAGGACATCACACCCTACTACCTTCTTAACAGATCCATCCCCTATTCTGATGAAGTCAAAAACCTATGACTGTCATATCAAAAATAGATGATCTATCCCCGTTATATCTGCTTTAGTCTATAAATAGACACAAGCTACTTGTCCACTATGCTTCTGCTGCTCCCACTGACCACAATAACCCTCTGGCAGATTCATATACACGTACACTTCTAAAGCAATTTTAGAACGACACTATACTCATCCTTCTGTCGGGTCTCATAGTCTGGAACAGCAGTAGTGTCAAGTCTGGGTAAACAAGAACCTCCCTATCACCGTCCTTGAGGCTACTGGAGTACCTCTCGGGTGCCTGAGGTGTTGGAGATAGTGCCCTCATAGTCAATTATTGGATCGCAGGTACGTGATTGCAATGATTGCGGAGGACCTATCCCGGTAGAACTGTCTTACTCGAGATGATAGTATGCTATCTGGTTTGCCTTTATCAGTCGTGTACATGTTCAGGTGACTGATTGCATGTTACACTTTGATAGAGCCCTTAGGATCTTGCTTTACTACCAACTGTATGATGGCGATCATATACGTGAGAGTTGGGTAGTTTATATGCATATCCTTAATTATGGTCCCTAGTCGTGGGAGTTTCGAGACAGGGCATCGATACTCCGGAGTAGACTAGTGTATACAGTCGAGACCCCGACGAGGGGCGGTGGCCGGTCTCACAAGCCACTGGTGTCAGTTGGATCACCTAAGATGTATACAGGTGCTCATTGGGTTATGAGTACACCGGACAGGACTCGCCGGGAATCTGCTAGTTAGTACTATACCTATCGTCAGATAGCAGTTCCCTGGTGACATGTGTACAGGTTAGTTCATTGACCTGAGGTCGTCATTTGTCTCGTGTGAGTTCCCACTGTGCTTTGATTTCTACCGTACCACGGCTCAAAGGAGTCGTGTAAACAGGTAGCTTTTGGGTACAGTCCCGAGCCATATGGAGGCACGTGAGCGGATCGACAGAGGATTCGTCTCTCCCGGTATTGGGGGCGAGGTCGTGCTGTGTCTAGGAGAGCCATTACACAAAGTCCATGGCCATGGCAGGAGATTTACTGGTAGGTACTCCAGTAGTATCTCAGGGTGTTATTGGGCTACACTCCGACACGACTTATACTGCTATTGGGGGTCTGACGTTACTAGCCCCCTAGGCGGATATGCGATACTCATTGACGAACGGACCGGACTGTATATACATTGTCACTGTTAGGCTCAGTAGGGTTTCCGGATGAGTTCGCTCATCGGCCTCCCTTGAGTTCGCTCATCGGCCTCCCTTGAGGTCAGTCCATGGGCAGCCGTTACGCATAGCTAGTGCCGCTGACGGTTTGTGGTTAAACCCACTGCCACGGTACTGACGAGTCATTAGAGTCCCCCACAGACAGTTTCCTAAGTTCGGGCGAAAAGTTGTAGAGGCCGTATGGTTTTATGGCAGGGTTTGGAAAATACACGTGCGTTTACGCACGTGTTATTTTTCGGGCAGATGATACTGGTCGGATTTGGTTTAAGCCGGATCCGAGTATTATATTGAGTCGGTATAATATCTTTGTCTCAGTTGCATTTGTATTCGGTCGTAATACAAATGCGGGTATATTTATACAGTTACGGGGTTATCCTGAAAGTCGTTTCAGGATCACTTTTGGAAGTTGCCAGTTTCCAGTTTTCTATCAGCCGTCTTTTAACATTCGGTTAAAGACGGATTTATCTTTTCTTGGATGAGAGTGAGTCATGCTTCTAGAAGGTTCTAGAAGTTTCTAGAATGAGGTGACAAGGATTATGACTCATGCTTTGATTTCTAAACATTCTTGTTTTCCTTAAGATATTTTATTTTATGTTCACACATGATATTTGCTTAAGGTTACTCTCCCCTCTCCTACACTCACCTCCCTCTTTGCTATATATATGGCCGGCCCCTCCCCACTCTCACTCACTTGAGGTTTTCACTTGAAAAGATTATGATAGGTTTTATCGGTGTATGGAATTTCACAGCTCATTTCATTCCATCACCCGATTCCCACGGCAACTTCATTAACCGATCGTCCACGGACTTGGACGAAGAGAGACAAAGTCATCTACTCATTCTCTACATCATTCTTGGTCGTCTCTTTTAGCAAACTTGACGACCAAGTTGCCTCGAGTCAGAGGCGGGAGCCCGTTTAAAGAATCAGTGATGTGGTGCAACCTGGACGAGCAGATCGGAGATCGACGAGATCGGAGCAGCCGCAACGGAGCGTGGGATGATGGTTAAAGAACGAAGGACTCGGATCGTTCGGTATAACCTTTCTACACACTTTACAGTTTGTTAGTTTAGCAATAATGGTAGATCCGGGTTAAAGTATACAATAGCGCCAGTTAAAAAGTTTTTATTCCGCATTTGGCGTCTGTAGACGGCCGGGGCGCTAGCGTAGACTTACAGTGGTATCAGAGCCTCACCATTTTGCTATACTAACTTGTGCTAACGCGTTTAAAATATCGATCGAACCGAAAATCAAAAATGGCATTTTTCTTGCTTGACAATTTCTGTTGATTTTAAACGGTGTCCTAAAAATATTTCACATATCTCAGAAAACTGTGCAGGGTTTTTTAAGAACGACGTACAAATTTGAGCACATGAGTCGACAAGACAGCCGCGGAAACGCGGTCAAATCCATGGTTTGGCCGCGCATCCGCGGCAGTTCTGGGCGATCATGCCCCCAAATTTGCACAGTGTGTTCCCCTCTGGAAATTGTGGTTTTTGGTATATATATTTTGGGCCCAGATTTTGTTACTGTGCAGCAGATTTGCGTAGGGCCCACTTCGGAAAATTTAGTCGATCGAAATTTAAACATGTTAGTTTACAGTGCTTACATTATATCTCCGACCGGAATGTCATTTGATCGGTAAACCGCGTCTGATTGCTATAGTTCTTTTAGACGGGTTTGCGAACGTGACATTCGCGTTGATGTTCTGTGTTGTGCTGTGATGTTGCGGATTTGTCGTGGTGGATAGCAGTGTGCAATGGTAGTACGGTTTGAGTTTATTTGTACATTTGATATTGCGGGGCGAGCGTCCAACATGTGGACTGCCGTCACTGCCTGTTGTATAATATTCTTTTGGGGCACGACCAGGTTGCGGCCGATGTACCTGTTGTACTATTTTTCATTACTGTACTAGGTTTTGCCCCGAGACGGAGTGCACGAATAGCCGGGTTCTGGAGGGCAACGGGTCCGCATCTCATGGCTTTGAGAGGCAGAGGGGCCCCACTCTAAAATTGGCAGACTATTCGCCGCACTCGAAAGGGGTACAGGTTAACCTAAGGAGGGGTGCTCAATTTACCGGATTCCGTGAAGTGCCGGGTGTTCCATTCACTATGCTGTGGGGACTACCTCGCTTCAGGTTTTGGCGGGTAACTTGCCGCACCCGTAGGGGTCTAGGTTTCATTGCACAGGCTATCCACACGACAGGGGAACGTCGGGTTTCAGCAGTGGCTCTGTGAAACTCGGGGATCCCAGATTATCTGTATTGTTCTGTGATGCTTATTACTTTTCTGTAATGTTGCATATTATCACGCCTGGAGCGATTATTGTATATTGGTTTATATACTATTAGATGTTGTATATGTTTTACACCCGCGCCAGTCCAGTCCCCGCTCTGTCGTTAGTTAAGTAACCTAACGGGTGATGACGGGACCCAGTGACGAATGCGGATGGCATATACGTACATTTTATTTTCGTTCTTTTCTGGTGTGATTGATTGATGGGACTGCGTTGATTCTGATCAATGCAAAAAGTTATACAAACCTGTTTTTAGTTGTTGGAACAAATTTAAAAAGTGTTATTGCAAAGACGTTTCCTTTTGTTTTGCATAGCGGTATTCAGTGGAATATCCTGCACCTCATTCGACGGGGCAAGGGCCGATATCCCTTCACCGGGACTGACCCCTTGGACAGAAGTTTGCGTCAGGGTAATAACTTCGCTATAGTCGATTACAAGTTGCTTTGCATAGCGGTATTCAGTGGAATATCCTGCACCTCATTCCACGAGGAAAGAGCCGAGATCCCTTCACCGGGAATGACCTCTTTAGCAAAAGGTTTTCGCCACTATATTTTAAAAAGCTATCAGGTTCCTTCAGCGATATCAAGTTCACTACGCTAAAGGTTTTTCGCCAAAAACCAGTCGTAGCCCTCTGTCACTTCTTTTGAGTATTCAGTAGTATTCAAGCTATGTATTTTTGCCAAAGTTAAGGCATAGTGTTTGGTAGCTGCTGGGTATTTCAATTGTTGCATAGATAGATGTGTTAGTTTGGGACAGTCGTTCTGCCGATTGGCCAAAGTCAGGGGCATGTGCGGGTAGGTTCAAATTGACAAGATAGTGATGGGTAGAACTTGGCATGTGACTTATGACATTTTGACCAAAGCCAAGGTTATAAGAGAATGGGGCAAAAAATCTGATCGGGAGTTTCTAAAGAAAATGAAACTTGCCAAGTATGCGCATACCTTCTGGAGTATGAGTAACGTGGATGCATTCCATCACGTTATCATGCGATGAGAGTTGGATCCCGATTCCCACTGATGAGTTGGTTTACTCTTCGGGTGATCCCGATTGATTCTTCTTTCAGGTTTGGAGGAGAATTTGACAGGACAATGGGAGGTTTCCGGATTAGATAAAGTGATAACCATTCTGATCTAGGTTAGAGTGCACGCAGAGTGTTTCTTTTCTCTCCCTCTTTGGCAGCGACCTTTGACCGACCCTAGACTATGACTCAGTGACCAGGTTGACCGAACCTTGTTAAAATACTGGCTTTTGGATTGTCTATGTTGCATAAGTCATTGCCACTCCTTCTTTTACCCTTTGCATTTCTCAGAACACCCGTTTTACTACGGATATCCACTTCCATTGGATAGATCCATCGTATGGTTATATACGAACTCGAAGGGACTTCTTTGAGGATGGATCAAGGTTCAGGAGAAATAGAATTGGTTTATTCAGTTGTCTTTTATTATCACCTTCTCTCAGGTTGCGAGAGCTCCTTGGTTTAGGAGAGTACACCTATTACGCTTATTGGATAGTCTTATTCCAAACCATAGGCAGGTGCCGAAAGGTAGGGAATGAAGAAAACCAATTAGCCTAAGTAGGGTGTGCAGAAGGCAATAACTAAAGACAAGATAAAGGGATTAGAAAGAGGGCAAAGTAAATTGCGACTGATATCATTCACGACCAAAACCGCGTACTTCATCGCCACTCCTATTTCACCTTTAAAGGAATAAGGTATTATTCAGTTGTCTTTTATCATTACCTTCTCTCAAGATATGAGTACTCCTTGGTTTAGGAGGGTACACCTATTATGCTTACTGGATAGTCTTCTTCCAAACCATAGGCTGGTGCCGAACGGTAGGGAAGGAAGAAAACCATTTAGCCTAACGATGGTGTACAGAAGGTAACGACTAAAGACAAATAAAGGGATTTGGAGAGATGGCAATAAAATATACGGTTGAAGTCATGAATTGGATTATGGAAGAGGCATTGCTATGAATACCAGGATACCTCTACGAAACATTTTCATGTTTCAGTGCGCTGTTAAAAGAAAACTGTTTTCCCGATTAGACACTTACTCCAAGGGTATGTATTTACCAGGTTTCATTCTCATATCTGTATGGTTTTACAGATGATGAGTGGGAGTAAGTTATTGGGAATTAGGTGATTATCCTCATTATATCGGAATTCGTTGTAATTGGTGATATTTGAGGAAATCGCCAGGGTACAGTTTTCAACCTACGACGCACAGGTTTTGAGTTATTCAACTCAGCGGACTTATACAGAGTATTGTATGTTGTCCAGTGTCCATCAGGACAAAGGGGTAGGTCCTCGTACTATGTTCTATTTACTTATAACTTCTCTAGTATTTGGACAAGTGTTTCGTTGAAATACAAGGTCTAAGTTTTGAGAAGTTGTGGGTATAAGAATAAAGTAGAGAACCAAGTATCACAAGTATCGGGATTCTTCAAAGAGATCGAAGATGTAGATTCTTGTGATTAGTATTCAGATGATAGTGATGGTTTTGAGAAACGTGTTTCTCTTTCAGATTACTCATAATTGGATGGATTCCTAAGTTGAGTAATGCTGATTAGCCTCTTTCCATTAAGTTGATATGCACTGGAGACAGCTGCATGATTTGAATATGGTTCCAATTAAATAAGTGCCAAAGTTTCTATACTGGATATAGAATGGATCGTACCTTAAAAGATATTAAGGTATAGGGAATTGTCCAGCTTTTGCTTAAAACCAGACTCTGAATAACTCAGGGCACGTTTCTGTAATGGCTGTTTGTGGGTTGACCCTGGCTATGACGAGGGTTGATATTCTACCATTTGGAAGATCAATAGTGATATTGTTCTTGACTCGCCACAGTTTTAGTAAAATGGATTTTTTTTTCAGAAAACAGTAGTGGGAGTATGGTAGAACTGGAAGTGATTCCAGAACCGCGAACGATTACAGAAAATTTAATAGGATCTATATATTCAATCAGGTTTGACATTCCAATAGCCACTCCGCAGATATGGTGGGTAACCTCAGACACCCGAGAGGTACTTCGGTAGGCTCAAGGACGGTGGCAGGGAGGTTCTTATCTACCCAGACTTGACACTACAGTTGTTCCAGGCTATGAGACCCGGTAGGAGGGTTGTCGTAGTCAGTGGGAGCAGCGGAAGTTTAGTGGGCAAGTAGCTTATGTCTATTTATAGACTAGAGCAGTTATAGCGGAGATAGATCATCTAATTTTGATGTGACAGTCATAGGTTTGACTTCAATCAGAATAGGGGATGGATCTGTTAAGAAGGTAGTAGGGTGTGATGTCATGGTATCTGGATGACATACACAGAGTAGGAAGTAAAATTCCTATACTACGATCGGTTGTACTGTGGTCGTCACACAGTTGTTTCTCCAGACAGGATATGGATATAATATTTGACATTCTGGTTCCTGGATCTATGGTTTTAGATCTGGATTTGGGTAGTTTCCCAATGTGGGTACTATGACAGTATTCTAATGGTTTTTAGAATAGATGACTCCTAGCATGGTAATGTACCTGCAGGTGATGGAGTCACCCTCTCTAAAGGTGTCGTATAGACTAAAGGGGAGAGGGAGGTGCATGATTGGCAGATCACTTGCTTAGGCAATTGAGTCAATCATGAGATGTCAAGTACCACACCAGATGTTGTTTTTGCACTAGATGCAATGAGTTTGTATTAATCCAATCCTGGAGAAACATAAGGAAGCAGTTTTAGAACATAAGTGGATGTTCTACGGATTTGATAACGGCAGCCTCTTTCGGGAGACGATTATCATTCCAGGCTTCAAAGGTGACATGGTTGACAGAGAGATTGTCAGAGTTATAGTTTTTCCCTCTGACGAAGAGGGACAGTATTATGGACAGGTGGTCCAACGGAATACTGTGGGTGGCATGGTGCCGGATACTGATTAGGTTCAGTGATCTATACAGTCTAAGAAGTTTGGATTTAGAGTTCATTTATGAACAAGGTCCCATCAGATATCCAGACATATTCTAAGACAGGTATTACTCAATTCGGGAGATGGCTTTCTCCGCGAACTTGAGATTAAGAGAGATGTAGAAAGAAACTTCTAGGCGGATCCACTCACTAAGGCTATTTCTCGAACACAATAGTTTTACAAACGGGCTGTGAGTAGTCGACATCGCAATAATTAGCCTTGAGTGCAAGTGGGAGATTGTTGGAGATAGTGCCCTCATAGTCAATTATTGGATCGCAGGTACGTGATTGCAATGATTGCGGAGGACCTATCCCGGTAGAACAGTCTTACTCGAGATGATAGTATGCTATCTAGTTTGCCTTTATCAGTCGTGTATATGTTCAGGTGACTGATTGCATGTTACACTTTGATAGAGCCCTTAGGATCTTGCTTTACTACCAACTGTATGATGGCGATCATATACGTGAGAGTTGGGTAGTTTATATGCATATCCTTAATTGTGGTCCCTAGTCGTGGGAGTTTCGAGACAGGGCATCGATACTCCGGAGTAGACTAGTGTATACAGTCGAGACCCCGACGAGGGGCGGTGGCCAGTCTCACAAGCCACTGGTGTCAGTAGGAACACCTAAGATGTATACAGGTGCTCATTGGGTTATGAGTACACCGGACAGGACTCGCCGGGAATCTGCTAGTTAGTACTATACCTATCGTCAGATAGCAGTTCCCTGGTGACATGTGTACAGGTTAGTTCATCGACCTGAGGTCGTCATTTGTCTCGTGTGAGTTCCCACTGTGCTTTGATTTCTACCCTACCACGGCTCAAAGGAGTCGTGCAAACAGGTAGCTTTTGGGTACAGTCCCGAGCCATATGGAGGCACGTGAGCGGATCGACAGAGGATTCGTCTCTCCCGGTATTGGGGGCGAGGTCGTGCTGTGTCTAGGAGAGCCATTACACAAAGTCCATGGCCATGGCAGGAGATTTACTGGTAGGTACTCCAGTAGTATCTCAGGGTGTTATTGGGCTACACTCCGACACGACTTATACTGCTATTGGGGGTCTGACGTTACTAGCCCCCTAGGCGGATATGCGATACTCATTGACGAACGGACCGGACTGTATATACATTGTCACTGTTAGGCTCAGTAGGGTTTTCGGATGAGTTCGCTCATCGGCCTCCCTTGAGTTCGCTCATCGGCCTCCCTTGAGATCAGTCCATGGGTAGCCGTTACGCATAGCTAGTGCCGTTGACGGTTTGTGGTTAAACCCACTGCCAGGGTACTGACGAGTCATTAGAGTCCCCCACAGACAGTTTCCCAAGTTCGGGCGAAAAGTTGTAGAGGCCGTATGGTTTTATGGCAGGGTTCGGAAAATACACGTGCATTTACGCACGTGTTATTTTTCGGGCAAATGATACTGGTCGACTTTGGTTTAAGCCGGATCCGAGTATTATATTGAGTCGGTATAATATCTTTGTCTCAGTTGCATTTGTATTCGGTCGTAATACAAATGCGGGTATATTTATACAGTTACGGGGTTATCCTGAAAGTCGTTTCAGGATCACTTTTGGAAGTTGCCAGTTTCCAGTTTTCTATCAGCCGTCTTTTAACATTCGGTTAAAGACGGATTTATCTTTTCTTGGATGAGAGTGAGTCATGCTTCTAGAAGGTTCTAGAAGTTTCTAGAATGAGGTGACAAGGATTATGACTCATGCTTTGATTTCTAAACATTCTTGTTTTCCTTAAGATATTTTATTTTGTGTTCACACATGATATTTGCTTAAGGTTACTCTCCCCTCTCCTACACTCATCTCCCTCTTTGCTATATATATGGCCGGCCCCTCCCCACTCTCACTCACTTGAGGTTTTCACTTGAAAAGATTATGATAGGTTTTATCGGTGTATGGAATTTCACAGCTCATTTCATTCCATCACCCGATTCCCACGGCAACTTCATTAACCGATCGTCCACGGACTTGGACGAAGAGAGACAAAGTCATCTACTCATTCTCTACATCATTGTTGGTCGTCTCTTTTAGCAAACTTGACGACCGAGTTGCCTCGAGTCAGAGACGGGAGCCCGTTTAAAGAATCAGTGATGTGGTGCCACCTGGACGAGCAGATCGGAGATCGACGAGATCGGAGCAGCCGCAACGGAGCGTGGGATGATGGTTAAAGAACGAAGGACTCGGATCGTTCGGTATAACCTTTCTACACTCTTTACAGTTTGTTAGTTTAGCAATAATGGTAGATCCGGGTTAAAGTATACGATAGCGCCAGTTAAAAAGTTTTTATTCCGCATTTGGCGTCTGTAGACGGCCGGGGCGCTAGCGTAGACTTACATGAGGTTACCCACCATATATGCGAAGTGGCTAATGGAATGTCAAACCTGATTGAATCTTTAGGTTCTATTAAATTTTCAGTAATCGTTTGTGGTTTTGGAATCACTTCCAGTTCTACCATACTCCCACTACTGTTTTCTAAAAAAATCCATTTTACTAAAACTGTGGCGAGTCAAGAACAATATCACTATTGATCTTCCAGATGGTAGAAAATCAACTCTCGTCATAGCCCACAAACTGCCATTACAGAAACGTGCATTGAGTTATCCAGAGTCTGGTTTTAAGCATAAGCCGGACAACTCCCCGTACCTTAACATCATTAAGATATGAATCATTCTATATCCAATATAGAAACAGAGGCACTGATTTAATTGGAACCAGATTCAAATCATACAGCTGTCTCCAATGCATGTCAACTAAATGGAGAGAGACCGATCGACATTACTCAACTTAGGAGTGCATCAAATTATGAGTAATCTGAAAGAGAAACAAATTTCTCAAAACCATTACTATCTACTGAATACCATACACAAGTATCTACATCTTCAATCACCTTGAAGAATCCCGATACTTGTAACACGTGGTTCTCTACTTTATTCTTATACCTATAACTTCTCAAAACTTAGACCTTGTATTTCTACGAAACACTTGTCTAAAAAATGAGAAGTCACAAGTAAACAGAATACAGTACGAGGACCAACCCCTTTGTCCTAATGGACAGTGGACAACATACAATACTTTGTATAAGTCACCTGAGGTGAATAACTCAAACCTTGTGCGTCGTAGGTTGAAAAATGTACCCAGGCGATTTCCTCAAATATCACCAATTACAACGAATTATGATATAATGAGGATAGTCACTTAATTCCCAATAACTTACTCCCACTCATCATCAGTAAAACCATACAGATGTGAGAATCATAACTGGTAAATACATACCCTGAGTAAGGATCTAATTAGGAAATCAGTTTTCTATCAACAACGCATAGTGAAACTGAAACATTAAAATGTTTCGAAGGGGTATCCGGGTATTCTTAGTAATGCCTCTTCCATTATCAAGATTCGTGACTATAACCGTGTATTTCTTTGCCATCTCTCCAAATCCCTTTATTTGTCTTTACTCATTTCCTTCTGTACACCATCGTTAGGCTAAATGGTTTTCTTCCTTCCCTACCCACCAGCCTATGGTTTGGAAGAAGACTATCCAATAAGCGTAATACGTGTACTCTCCTAATCCTAGGAGTACTCGCAATCTGAGAGAAGGTGATGATAAAAGACAGCTGAATAAACCTTATTCCTATTTCTCCTGAACCAGAATCCATCCCCGAACTGGAACAAGTTCCTTCAAGTTCATATATAACCATATGATGGATTTATCCAATGGAAGTGGATGTTCGTAGTGATACGAGGTGTTCTGGAAAAATACAAAGGTGAAGTAGGAGTAGCGATGAAATACGTGGTTCGGTCGTGAATGATAGCAGTTGCAATTTACTCTGCCCTCTTTCTCATCTCTTTATTTTGTCTTTACTTATTACCTTCAGTACACCCAACTTAGGCTAATTGGTTTTCTTCATTCCTTACCTTTCGACACCTGCCTATGGTTTGAAAGAAGACTATCCAATAAGCATAATAGATGTACCCTCTCCTAATCCTAATAGCCCTCGCAACCTGAGAGAAGGTAAAAGGAAAAGACAACTGAATAGTCCTATTCATTCTCTCCAAAACCAGAATCCATCCCCGAAAAAGTTCCTTCGAGTTCGTATGTAATTATACGATGGATTTATCCAATGGAAGTGGATGTTCGTGGTGATACGAGGTGTTCTGGAGAAATGCAAAGGGTAAAAGAAGGAGTGGCAATGATGTATGCAACTCAGACAATCCAAAAGCCAATGTTTTAAGAAAGTTCGGTTAACTTGGTCACTGAGTTATAGTTTAGGGTCGGGTCATGGTCGCAGTCAAAGAGAGAGAGAAAAGAAACACTCTGCGAACACTCTAACATAAATGTCTCCCACTGTATCTTCAAATTCTCCTCCAAACCTGAAAGAAGAATTAATCGGAATCACCCAAGGAGTAAACCAACTCATCAGTGGGAATCAAGATCCAACTATCATCGCATGATAACTTGATAGAACCCACTCAAGTCACCACACTCCAGAAGGTATGCGCAAACCAGGCAAGTTTCCTGTATGTTTGAAACTCCCGATGTGATTTTTTACCCCTAGGACCCAAGTGACCTTGACACAGTCAACTTATCAAAGGGTCCTAGTCAAGTTCAACCCGTCATTATCTTGATTGCATTAAACCCACCCGTATGAGTCCTTGACACAGTCAACATGACCGTACGACTGTCTTAACCAATCCACATATCCATGCGATAGAAAAGCATTACAGAGCTACCGCACACTACACCTTGACACAGTCAACATACGTAGCACGAATACTAAGCAATACTGATCTGAAATGACAGAGGGCTATGACAGGTTTTTGGCGAAAAACCTTTAACGTAATGAACTTGATTTCGTTGAAGGAACCGGATAGCTTTTTATAAAAATATAGTGGTGAAAACCTTTGCTAAAGAGGTCACTCTCGGTGAAGGGATCTCGGCTCTTTCCTCTTGGAATGAGGTGCAGGATATTCCAAACTGAATACCACGATGCAAAACAAAAAGTAATTGACTATAGTGAAGTTATTACCCTGACGCAAACCACTGTCCAAGGGGTCACTCTCGATGAAGGGATCTCGGCCCCTGCCTCATCGAATGAGGTGCTGGATATTCATAACCGAATACCACTGTGCAAAATAAAAGAAAACGCCCTAGTAATAACAGCTTTTTTGAAAAATGTTCCAACAACATCATATATATGTTTGTTTTATCCTTGCATTGATCAAAATCAACGCAGTCCCATCAATTAATCACACCAAAAAAGAACGAAATTATATGATGTACGTACATGCCATCCGCATTCGCCACTGGGTCCCGTCATCACCCGTTAGGTTACTTAACTAACGACAGAGCGAGGACTGGACTAGCGCGGGTGCAAAACATATACAACATCTACTAGTATATATATCAATATATAATAATCACTACAGGCATGATAAAGGCAACATCACAGAAAAGTAATAAGCATCATAGAACAATACAGATAATTTGGGAGCTCCAGATTTCCTTTGAGCCGCAAATGAATCTCGACATTCCCCTGGTCGTGTGGATAGCCTGTGCAATGAAATCCTAGACCCCCTACGAGTGCGGCAAGTTACCCGCCAAAACCTGAAGCGAGGCAGCCCTCTTCAGAAAAGTGAATGGACCACCCAGCACTTCACGGAATCCGATAACTTGAGCACCCCTCCTTGGGTCATCCTGTACCCCCTATGAGTGCGGTGAATAGCCCGCCAATTCTAGAGTGAAGCCCCCTCCATCCCAAAGCCATGAGATGCGGGCCCGTTGGCCTCTAGAACCCGGCTATCCGTGCGCTCCACCACGGGGTAATCCTAGTACAGAAAATAAAATATATACAACGGGTACATCGACCTCAACCCGGTCGTGCACCAAAAGAATAATATTCAAACAGGCAGTGACGGCAGTCCACATGTCGTATGCTCTCCCCGCGATATCAAATGTACAAATAAAACTAAAAAGCACTAATATTGCACCAAGCTATCCACCACAACAAATCCACAACAACACAGCACAACACAGAACATCAACGTGAATGTCACGTTCGCAAACCCGTCTAAAAGAGCTATAGCGATTAGACAAGATTTACCGATCAAATGACATTCACGGTCAAAGATAGAAAAGTAATGCACTGCCAACTTTAAACAATGTTAGAAAATATCGAATTCAAAATAACCCCGGAATAGCCCAAACATCCTGATAAAACTTTATCCAAACTGGGCCACACAAACAACACCACTGAACAAAAACCACAGAGACAAGAACACCCTAAAAATAAACCCCAGAGGTGATGAACTGGTCGGCGACCTCGGTTTTGGTAAGCTTGGGCTCGGCCAAAATCCGATGGGTGGGGTCTGTCTTTGGGGTGTGGTCTTTTGGTCTCTTGAGTAGTCTTCTGCACATGTTTAAATAATTTTTCAAGACACTTTGAAAAGCAACAGAAACTGCTAATTCAGTGGCGGTGTTTGGTTTCGTTTCAGTTTCGATACTTTAACATTGTCTAAACAATCTAGTTTACGGTTAATGGGTGGCTCTGATACCATGTTGGGTTACGGCAGCGTCCCAGCCGTCAATCCGATGCCTAATGCGGAACAAAAATTTTATAACCGGCGCTACCACAACCAAATACCCAGATCATTCCATTAACCCAAACTAGCAAATAACAAAAGATGTTAGAATGGCTATACTGATCGATCCATGTCCTTCGGTCTTTAGCCATCATCCCATGCTCCTCGCGGCATCTCCGATCTCGCTCGATCTCCGGTCTCCTCGTCGAAGTGGCATCACATCAACGAATCTTTATACGAGCTCCCGCTTCAAACCGAAGCAACTCAGACATGAAGTTTGTTAGCCGACATGTCCAAGATTGAAGTAGAGAGAGTGTAGAATATTTTGTCTCAAGGCACCCAAGTATTTCGGTGGAGGTAAATAAAGTTGCCATTGGATAGAATGTGAGTACATGAGGAAAACTTGTGAAGCAAATGAAAATGGGGCTCTGGAATTTGTGCTCGGCCATGCATTAAGAAAGGCTCTCTGGGGATCTCTGAAAATTAGAGAGAGGAGGTCTTTTTTGTGGTGAAGTGTATGATTAAACAAATACAAGAAAATGACACCTCACCCAACAAATCATGCAGCCCATGCCCTCCCACGAATTACAATGTCACCTCACAATAAAAACCATGCCCATGCCTCATTAAATTTCGGCCAGGATGCAAGAAGCAAGGAAATGGTGGCCAAAAAACGAATGCACACATATAAAGCATTAATTAAATATTAAAACTAATGTTTAATCAAGCAGAGAAAAACAGGCAACTTCAAAAATAATCCCGTAACGAATTACAGGATTACCCCACAACTGTATATACATACCCGCATTTGTATTCCGACCGAATACGAATGCAACGAGATAAAAATATTCCTACACAATGAAATACTAGGATCCGGCTTAAACCAAACCCCACTAGTACTATCTATCCGAACCATAACATGTGCACAAGTGCACGTGCATGTTCAAACCCAGCCATAAAACCATACGGTCTCTACAACGTTTCTCCTGAGCTTGGGAAACTTTCTGTGGGGGACTCTAATGACTCATCAATACACTGGCAGTAGGTTTAACCACAAGCATGTCAGTGGTAATAGCTATACGTAACGGTTGCCCATGTACTGATCGGAAGGGAAGCTGACGAGCGAACTCATCCAGAAACCCTACTGAACCTGACAGTGACAACATCCGTACAGTCCGGTATGTTCGTCTATGAGCATCGTATATCGAGTCTAGGGGGTGGATAAAGTCAGACCCCTAACAACGCGATAAGTCGTGTCAGTATGAAACCCATCACCACCTGAGAAAGTACCGATCCTAGATCGGTAATTCTCGACTACCTTGGCCAAGGTTTTCTGGTGATGGCCACCCGTGCACAGCGCGACATCAACCCCCAATACCGGGAGAGACCAATCCCCGACAATCCGCTCACTACCTCCATGTGGCTTGGGACTGTACCCAACTAAAACCTGTTTGCACGACTCCTTTGAGTTGTGGTAGGATAGTAATCAAAGCACAGTGGGAACTCACATGAGACAAAATACGATCTCAGGTCGACCGACTAACCTGTACACATGTCACCCGGGAACTGCTATCTGACAATAGGTATAGTACCAACTAGCAGGTTCCCGGCGAGTCCGTCCAGTGTATTCATAACCCAATGAGCACCTATATACTATCTTAGGTGAACAAACTGACACCAGTGACTTATGAGACCAGACCACCGCCCCTCGTCGGGGTCTCGATCAGTATACAATAGTCTGTAAGTGCACGGCGGCGCCCCGGCCGTCAATCCGATGCCGGAATGCGGAAGCGAAAAACTTTGCAAACTAGCAAACCGGCACCACCGCGCACTAAAACTAGGATCGGGCCATTAAACTAGTCCTAGCAATCAAGGGAAGGGGGTAGAGAGATATACCGAGCGATCCGTGTCCTTCGGTCTTCTCGTCGTCGTCCCGATCTCCCGCGGAATGTCCGGTCTCCACCACCTCGCCGGAAGGGCACCACGTCGCCGGCTTCTTTTACGGGCTCCCACCTCTGGACCAAGGCAACTCGGGCACGAAGTTGGCGAGTCGACGTGCCTAAGGGTTGCTGTGGAATGGTGTAGTGTTATATGTGTCTCTAGGGGTTGAGGGAGTTGTCATATGGTGGAGGAAATGATATGAGCTTATGGAGATGGAACTTGTGGGATTTTACAAAGCCAAAAGAGCAAAAACCCCACACCAAAAAAATTGGACAGCCCCTTTCTTATGGCCGGCCATATCATGGAGAGAATGAGAGGAGAGTGTGAGGCCAAATGAATATGGGTGTCTCCAATAAACAAGAGAGGGAAAGGGTGATCATTGACAAAAGAAAATGATCACAAACTAATCCAAACACTCCATGAATCATAACCCTCCATCATCACCAAACATCATCATCAAGTATGATGATTCCAAAAGTGAACCATGATGAATAAGAAAGTCAAGCTATGATGACTAGAAGAAGTCAAATGGTGGAGGAATTATCATGAAGCAATAAAATGCAAAGACCACCCTCCACAAATGCTAATTTGCACAAATGCAAATAAGCCCTCCTCCACCAATCTTCGGCAAATGAAAGATACAAAGAAAAAATGGCCGAAACGGAAAGCAAACTGGCAACTCCAAAAAACTGATCCCGTAATAAATTACAGGAAAACCCCGCTACTGTGTATACACACCCGCATTTGTATTCCGACTGAATACAAATGCAATGAGACAAAATCTACACTGTACTATACTAGGATCCGGCTTAAACCAAAGCCCGCTGGTATTTTCCGTCTGATCATGATCCGTGCAATACCGCACGTATCTGATCGAACCATGCCATATCTCCATACGGCCTCTACAGCGTTTCGCCCGAAAGCTTGAGCAACTGTCTGTGGGGGACTCTAAAGACTCGTCAATACTATGGCTGTGGATTTAACCACTAGCACGTCAGAGGTATTAGCCATACATGACGGGCTACCAGCTATTGACCAAAAAGGACGTCTGTGAGCGAACTCAGCCTGACACCCTACTGAGCCTGTCAGTGATAATATCCGTACAGTCCGGTCCGTTCGTCTATGAGCATCGCATGGCGGGCCTAGGGGGCTGGTAAAAGTCAGACCCCCAAAAGCGGTACAAGTCGTGTCGGAGATCAGCCCAGAACACCCTGAGATACTACTGGAATACCTACCAGTAAATCTCCTGCCTTGGCCAAGGACTTTTCATGTAATGGCTCTCCTAGACACAGCGCGGCCTCACCCCCAATACCGGGAGAGACGAACCCCTGCAGATCCGCTCACTGCCTCCATGTGGCTCGGGACTGTACCCAACTAAAACCTTTTTGCATGTCTCCTTTTAACGTGGTAGGGTAGTAATCAAAGTACAGTGGGAACTCACACTAGACAAATGACGATCTCAGGTCGATGAACTAACCTGTACACATGTCACCAGGGAACTGCTATCTGACGTCAGGTATAAGACCAACTAGCATGTTCCCGGCGAGTCCTGTCCGGTGTACTCATAACCCAATGAGCACCTGTATACATCTTAGGTGATCCAACTGACACCAGTGGCTTGTGAGACCGGCCACCGCCCCTCGTTGGGGTCTCGACTGTATACACTAGTCTACTCTGGAGTATCGATGCACTGTCTCGAAACTCCCACGACTAGGGACCTTTAATGGATGTGCTTATAGACCCCAGCTCCCACGTATATGATCGCCTTCATACCGCTGGTAGTCAAGCAAGAATCCTAGGGGCTCTATCAACGTGCAATAGTGACCTGTAGGGTCACCTAAAGCAGTGCATGATGATAAAGATAAACCAGATAGCATACTATCATCTTGAGTAAGACTGTCCTACCGGGATAGGTCATCCCTCAATCATTGCAACCACGTGCCTGTGATCCAATAATTGACTCTGAGGACACTATCTCCAACAATCTCCCACTTGCACTCAAGGCTAATTATTGCGATGTCGCATACTCACAGCCCGTGTGATACCGAACACCCAACTCCTCTACTTGTCAGTCTCACAAAGCTCGTTTGCGAAACTATTGCGTTCGAGGAATAGCCTCAGTGAGTGGATCCGCTTTGATGTTTCTTTCTATGTCTCTCTATAACTCAAGTTCGCGGAGAAAGCCATCTCCCAAAATGAGCAATACTTGTCTTAGAATGTGTCTGGATGTCTGATGGGACCTAGCTCATAAATGAACTCCAAATCCAAACTTCTTAGACTGTATCGTCAACTGAACTTAATCAGTATCCTGCGCCATGCCTCCCTCAGTATCCTCCTGGACCACCTGTCCATAATACCGCCCCTCGTCAGAAGGAAAACTATAACTCTAACAACCTCCTTGTCATCCAGATCACCTTGGAAGCCTGGAATGATAACTGTCTCCCGAATGAGGCTGTCGTTATCATATCCCTAGAACATCCACTTATGTTCTAAAACTGCTTCCGACTGTTTCTCTAGGATAGGATCAATGTCAACTTATTGCATCTACTGTAAAAACAACATCTGGTGTGGTACTTGACATCTCACGATTGGCTCAATTGCCTAAGCAAGTGATCTGCCAATCATGTATATCCCTCTCCCCTTTAGTCTATAAGACACCTTTAGAGAGGGTGACTCCATCACCTGCAGGTACACCACCATGCCAGGAGTCGTCCATTCTAAAGCACCTCTAGAATGCTGTCTAAGTATCCTGATTGGGAAACTGCCCAAATCTAGATCTAAAACCATAGATCCAGTAACCAGTATGCCTGATATAATGTCCAAGTCTTATGTGGAGAAACCACTGTGTGACGACCAAAGTATAACCGATCGTAGTATAGGAATATCACTTCCTACTCTGTGTATGTCATCCAAATACCATGACATCACACCCTACTACCTACTCAATAGATCCATCCCCTATTCTGATGAAGTCAAACCTATGACTGTCACATCAGAAATTGATGATCTATCTCCGCTATATCTGCTTTAGTCTATAAATAGACATAAGCCACTTGTCCACCATGCTTCCGCTGCTCCCACTGACCACGACAACCCTCTGGCAGAGTCATATAGACGTACACTTCTAAAGCCAGTTTAGAACGACGCTATACTCATCCTCCTGCCGGGTCTCACAGTCTGGAACAACAGCTATGGCAAGTCTGGGTAAACAAGAACCTCCCTGTCACTGTCCTTAAGGCTACCGGAGTACCTCTCGGGTGCCTGAGGTTACCCACCTTATCTGTGGAGTGGCTAATGGAATGTCAAACCAGATTGAATCTTTAGGTTCTTATCAAATCTTCAGTAATCGTTTGCGGTTCTGGAATCACTTCCAGTTCTACCATACTCCCACGACTGTTTTATGAAAAAATCCATTTTTATTAAAACTGTGGCGAGTCTAGAACAATATCACTATTGATCTTCCTGATGGTAGAAAGTCAACCCTCGTCATAGCCTGGGTCAACCCACAAACAACCATTACAGAAACGTGCCTTGAGTTATCCAGAGTCTGGTTTTAAGCATAAGCCAGACAACTCCCCGTATCTTAACATCGTTAAGATATGAACTGTTCTATATCCAATATAGAATCAGAGGCACTGATTTAATTGAACGAGATTCAAATCATGCAGCTGTCTCCAGTGCATGTCAACTAAATGGAAGGAGGCCGATCAGCGTTACTCAACTTAGGAATGCTTCTAATTATGAGTAACCTGAAAGAGAAGCAAGTTTTCTTAATCATTACTATCAACTGAATACCATACACAAGTATCTACATCTTCGATCACCTTGAAGAATCCTGATACTTGCAGTACCTGGTTCTCTACTTTATTCATATACCTATAACTTCTCAAAATTTGGACCTTGCGTTTCCACGAAACACTTGTCTAAAAACTAGAGAAATCATAAGTATACCGAATATAGTACGAGGACCAACCCCTCTGTCCTAATGGACACTGGACAACATACAATACTCTGTATAAGTCCCTTGAGTCTAATAACTCATTCCCTGTGTGTCGTAGGTTGAAAACTGTACTTATGGTTAAGAAGAATTACACCGCTGTTTAATGCTCCTTACCTAACCATCAACTGATATAGGTAAATGTCATAGACATAATTTCAAAAAGGTACATCTCACTCTATAAAAAATAGACGTACAGATATATCAATTTGAAATTGGTGCATAACAGCGGATATTCAAAACCAAATATTTGCCGTCCGGCAAACAACCCAGGCGATTTCCTCAAATATCACCAATTACAACGAATTCCGATATAATGAGGATAATCACCTAATTCCCAATAACTCACTCCCACCCATCATCTTTAAAAACCATACATATGTGAGAATCATACGTGGTAAATACATACCATGGAGTAAGTATCTAATCGGGAAATCAGTTTTCCTTTAATAGTACACAGTGAAACTGAAACATTGAAATGTTTTGATGGGGTATCCGGGTATTCTTAGTAATGCCTCTTCCATTATCCAGATTCACAACTGTAACTGTATATTTCTTTGCCACCTCTCCAAATCCCTTTATATGTCTTTAGTCGTTACCTTTTGCACACCCCTTTAGGCCAAATGGTTTTCTTCCTTCCCTACTGTTCGGTACCAGCCTATGGTTTGGAAGAAGACTATCCAATAAGCATAATGGGTGTACTGTCCTAATCCTAGGATCACTCACAATGCGAGAGAAGGTGAAGATAAAAGACACCTGAATAAACCTTATTCATATTTCTCCTGAACCAGAATCCATCCCCGAACTGGAACAAGTTCCTTTCGAGTTCGTATATAACCATACGATAGAGTATCCAATAAACTGTGGATCTTCGTAGTGATACGGAGTGTTCTGGAGAAATACAAAGGTGAAATGGGAGTGGTAATGAAATACTTGGTTTGGTCGTAAATAGCAGTCGCAATTTACTTTGCCCTCCTTCTAATCCCTTTCTTTGTCTTAACTCAATACCTTCTGTACACCGTTTAGGCTAACTGGTTTTCTTCATTCCCTACCGGTCGGCTCCAGCCTAAGGTTTGGAAGAAGACTATCCAATTTGCATAATAGGTGTACTATCTCCTAAACCAAGGAGTACTCGCAACCTGAGAGAAGGTAAAAGGAAAAGACAACTGAATAGTCATATCCGTTTTCTCCAAAACCGGAAACCATTCTCGAATAAATTCCTTCGAGTTCGTATATAACCATACGATGGTTTTGTCCAATGGAAGTGGACGTTCGTAGTAATACGGGGTGTCTTGGAGAAAAGGGTAAAAGTAGGAGTGGCAATGAGATTTGCAACTCTGAAAATCCAAAAGCCAGTGTTTAAGAAGGTTCGGTTAATTTTAGTCACTGAGTCATAGTCTTAAGGTTGGGTCAAGGGTCGCTGCCAAAGAGAGAGAGAAAAGAAACACTCAGCGTGCACACTAACCTAGATCAGAATGGTTACCAATTTATCTAATCTGGAAACCTCCCACTGTACCGTCAAATTCTCCTCCAAACCTAAAAGAAGAATTAGTCGAGATCACACGAGGAGTAAACCAACTCATCAGTGGGTATCGGGATCCAACTATCGTCGCATGATAACGTGACGGAATCCGCTCACGTCATCACACTCCAGAAGGTATGCACATATCTGGAAAGTTTCAGTTTCTTTAGAAACTCCCGATGTGGATTTTTGCCCCATGCTCTTATGACCTTGGCGTGAGGTCAGAATATCATAAGTCATATGTCAAGTTCTACCCGTCATTGTCCAGGTTAATTTGAACCCACCCGTACATACCCTTGACGTAGGCCAAAATAGTAGTACGACTGTCCCAAACCAACGCATCTATCTATACAACAGATAAATACCCGGCAGCTACCAATCACTATGCCTTGGCTTGAGGTCAAAATACATAGCTTGAATACAACCGAATATTTAACTGAAATGACGGAGGGCTACGAATGGTTTCTGGCGAAAACCTTTAACGTAATGAACTTGATATCGTTGAAGGAACCGGATAGCTTTTAAAAATATAGTGACGAAAACCTTTGCTAAAGAGGTCACTCCCGGTGAAGGGATCTCGGCTCTTTCCCCGTAGAATGAGGTACAGGATATTCCAACTGAATACCACGATGCAAAGCAAAAGTAAACGGCTATAGTGAAGTTATTGCCCTGACGCAAACTTCTGTCCAAGGGGTCACTCCCGGTGAAAGGATCTCGGCTCTTGCCTCGTCGACTGAAGAGCAGGATATTCCAACCGAATACCACTGTGCAAAACAGAAGTGAACGTCCTTGCAATAACAGCTTTTTGAAAAGTGTTCCAACAACATCAGAATATGTTTGTTTTTAACTTGCATTGATCCGAATCAACGCAGTCCCACCAATTGATCACACCACAAAGAACGAAAATAATGACGTACGTATATGCCATCCACATTCGCCACTGGGTCCCGTCATTACCCGTTAGGTTAGTTAACTAACGACAGAGCGGGGACTGGACTAGCGCGGATGCAAAACATATACAACATCTACTAGTATATATATCAATATATAATATTTCGCTCAAGGCGTGATAAAATGCAACATCACAGAAATGTACAGCATCACAGAACAATACAGATATCTGGGATCCCCGGGTTTCACAGAGCCGCTACTGAAACCCGACATTCCCCTGGTCGTATGGATAGCCTGTGCAATGAAATCCTAGACCCCTACGGGCGCGGCAAGTTACCCGCCAAAACCTGAAGCGAGGCAGCCCCCTTCAGCAACATGAATGGACCACC
Source organism: Agapanthus africanus (assembly GCA_030015575.1). Taxonomy (NCBI): domain Eukaryota; kingdom Viridiplantae; phylum Streptophyta; class Magnoliopsida; order Asparagales; family Amaryllidaceae; genus Agapanthus; species Agapanthus africanus. The sequence continues at coordinate 96,547,817 of CM057343.1, read as the reverse complement.
CAGCACTTCACGGAATCCGGTAACTTGGACACCCCTCCTGGGTCAACCTGTACCCCCTACGAGTGCGGCGAATAGCCCGCCAATTCTAGAGTAAAGCTCCCTCCGTCTCAATGCCATGAGATGCGGGCTTGTTTCCCTCTAGAATCCGGCTATCCGTGCACCCCTCCGCAGGGCAATCCTAGTACAGAAAGTAAAATATACATACAACGGGTATATCAACCGCAACCTGGTCGTGCCCCAAAAGAATAATATACAAACAGGCAGTGACGGCAGTCCACATGTCGGACGCTCGCCCCGCAATATCAAATGTACATAATACAACAAAAACTGTACTAACATTGCATCCAGGCTATCCCCCACGACCAATCCGCAACATCACAGCAATACACAGAACATCAACGTCAATGTCACATTCGCAAATCCGTCTAACCGGGCTATAGCAGTTAGACAGGATTTACCGATCAAGTGCCATTCAAGGTCGCAGATATAATGTAAATACTGTGAACTAATGTGTTTAAAAAATTCGATCGATCGAATTTACCCAAGTAGGCCCCAAGCACTACAGTAGCACATAAAGAAATTCTGGGCCCCAAAAAAAAGACGATCTCAGGTCGACCGACTAACCTGTACACATGTCACCTAGGAACTGCTATCTGACAATAGGTATAGTACCAACTAGCAGGTTCCCGGCGAGTCCGTCCAGTGTATTCATAACCCAATGAGCACCTATATACTATCTTAGGTGAACAAACTGACACCAGTGACTTATGAGACCTGACCACCGCCCCTCGTCGTGGTCTCGATCAGTATACAATAGTCTGTAAGTGCACGGCGGCGCCCCGGCCGTCAATCCGACGCCGGAATGCGGAAGCGAAAAACTTTGCAAACTAGCAAACCGGCACCACCGCCCACTAAAACCTGGATCGGGCCATTAAACTAGTCCTAGCACTCAAGGGAAGGGGGTAGAGAGATATACCGAGCGAACCGTGTCCTTCGGTCTTCTCGTCGTCGTCCCGATCTCCCGCAGAATGTCCGGTCTCCACCACCTCGCCGGAAGGGCACCACGTCGCCGGCTTCTTTTACGGGCTCCCACCTCTGGACCGAGGCAACTCGGGCACGAAGTTGGCGAGTCGACGTGCCCAAGGGTTGCTGTAGGATGGTGTAGTGCCATATGTGTCTCTAGGGGTTGAGGGAGTTGCCATATGGTGGAGGAAATGATATGAGCTTATGGAGATGGAACTTGTGGGATTTTACAAAGCCAAAAGAGCAAAAATCACACACCAAAAAAATTGGACAGCCCCTTTCTTGTGGCCGGCCATATCATGGAGAGAATGAGAGGAGAGTGTGAGGCCAAATGAATATGGGTGTCTCCAATAATCAAGAGAGAGAAAGGGTGATCTTTGACAAAAGAAAATGATCACAAACTAATCCAAACACTCCATGAATCATAACCCTCCATCATCACCAAACATCATCATCAAGTATGATGATTCCAAAAGTGAACCATGATGAATAAGAAAGTCAAGCTATGATGACTAGAAGAAGTCAAATGGTGGAGGAATTATCATGAAGCAATAAAATGCAAAGACCACCCTCCACAAATGCTAATTTGCACAAATGCAAATAAGCCCTCCTCCACCAATCTTCGGCCAATGAAAGATACAAAGAAACAATGGCCGAAACGGAAAGCAAACTGGCAACTCCAAAAAACTGATCCCGTAATAAATTACAGGAAAACCCCGCTGCTGTGTATACACACCCGCATTTGTATTCCGACTGAATACAAATGCAATGAGACAAAATCTACACTGTACTATACTAGGATCAAGCTTAAACCAAAGCCCGCTAGTATTTTCCGTCCGATCATGATCCGTGCAATACCGCACGTATCTGATCGAACCCTGCCATATCTCCATACGGCCTCTACAGCGTTTCGCCCGAAAACTTGAGCAACTGTCTGTGGGGGCTCTAAATACTCGTCAATACTATGGGTGTGGATTTAACCACTAGCATGTCAGAGGTATTAGCCATACATGACGGGCTACCAGCTATTGACCAAAAGGGACGTCTGTGAGCGAACTCAGCCTGACACCCTACTGAGCCTGTCAGTGACAATATCCGTACAGTCTGGTCCGTTCGTCTATGAGCATCGCATGGCGGGCCTAGGGGATTGGTAAAAGTCAGAACCCCAAAAGCGGTACAAGTCGTGTCGGAGATCAGCCCAGAACACCCTGAGATACTACTGAAATACCTACTAGTAAATCTCCTGCCTTGGCCAAGGACTTTTCATGTAATGGCTCTCCTAGACACAGCGCGGCCTCACCCCCAATATCGGGAGAGACGAACCCCTGCAGATCCGCTCACTGCCTCCATATGGCTCGGGACTGTACCCAACTAAAACCTGTTTGCATGTCTCCTTTGAGCGTGGTAGGGTAGTAATCAAAGTACAGTGGGAACTCACACGAGACAAATGACGATCTCAGGTCGATGAACAAACCTGTACACATGTCACCAGGGAACTGCTATCTGACGTCAGGTATAAGACCAACTAGCATGTTCCTGGCGAGTCCTGTCCAGTGTACTCATAACCCAATGAGCACCTGTATACATCTTAGGTGATCCAACTGACACCAGTGGCTTGTGAGACCGGCCACCGCCCCTCGTCGGGGTCTCGACTGTATACACTAGTCTACTCTGGAGTATCGATGCCCTGTCTCGAATCTCCCACGAATAGAGACCTTTTAAGGTTATGCTTATAGACCCCAGCTCCCACGTATATGATCGCCCTCATACTGCTGGTAGTCAAGCAAGAATCCTAGGGGCTCTATCAACGTGCACTAGTGACTTGTAGGGTCACCTAAAGCAGTACACGATGATAAAGATAAACCAGATAGCATACTATCATCTTGAGTAAGACTGTCCTACCGGGATAGGTCCTCCCTCAATCATTGCAATCACGTGCCTGTGATCCAATAATTGACTCTAAGGGCACTATCTCCAACATAGTCTACTCTGGAGTATCGATGCCCTGTCTCGAAACTCCCACAACTAAGGACATTTAAGGATGCGCTTATAGACCACTAGCTCCCACGTATATGATCGCCATCATACTGCTGGCAGTCAAGCAAGAATCCTATGGGCTCTATCAATATATAATAGTGATGATAAAGACAAACCAGATAGCATACTATCATCTCGAGTAAGACTGTTCTACCGGTATAGGTCCTCACTCAATCATCATGATCACGTGTTTGCGATCCAATAATTGACTTTGAGGACACTATATCCAACACATGGTGGACGCGGTGAGGTACCCCGGAGCAAGAAGACTCGTATTGTTAGGTGGTGAGCCTGGCAGGGGAGCACTACCTATCGGTGATAGTATTTGGACTCGGCGGTTATCCAGAGGATATCGACCGGAGTCGTAAGATGGAGATGAGGGCCGACCAGAGTATGCGGCGCCTGAGGGCCGATCTGAGGATGCGGCGCCTGAGATATGAGGATTTACGTGTCGATGCTAGACACAGGTTTCATGATGTTTCGAGTGTCGGTGTTTGACACTCAGGTTACATGATTTGGTGTGTCATTAATGGACACACGTTCTTTGATATCCTCATATATTTATAGGCATTGATTATATTGTTGGACGAGATCCACCTGCATACATGCATTGATTATATTGTTGGACGAGATCCACCTGCATACATGCATTGATTATATTGTTGGACGAGATCCACATGCATACAGGCATTGATTATTATTGGCATATATGTAGACACGGTCACCCTAGATATCATAGTATTACCTTTATCATATAGTTGACCTAGGAAATCATTGTTTTATTCGATTTCTACCTGCTGATGTTTTCTACTCACGAGTTGGCAACCCATCCCCGTTGTGCCACAGTTCTTGCAGGTTGACCGCATGGATCAGTAGCGGCATCCCTGGCACACAGCTTGCATTCGGGTGATTTGCTTTGGTAGGTGGTACATGTTGGATCGTGCCCCTCTTGCATTATTATTCCTATTGTATCTAGTCAACTCTATCTATCAGAAACTAGTGTTTGTATATGTTGTAAGACTTAGCAAGACTTGTAGTTGCGAGACTTAGAGTGATGGGTTATATGTTCGCTTGGTGAGTTGATGTCTTGCTTTTCATTTTCCTTTGTGTTGATCTTCGTCGTTGGGCGTCATATACATATATATACTTGTGGTGGTTGTTTCCGCCGTTGGGCATGATTTGCTCCCGTTTGGGGATACTTTCTTTATATTCTATGTTGTACCCGTTTCGGGGCTAGTTTTTGCAAAGGAGGTGCTGCCGAAATTTTTAAGAAAACAAAAGAAAGGAAAGTAAAAATAAGTTTAAGGATTTTTACTTAAGCATTCCAAATGTTCTATCAAGGTTTTCATTACTTACTTCTTTCGGAGGGTTTAGATTTCTAGGATTCGACGTACTTAAGTTATGTTATGCCGGTAGACGTTGCGTGATTTAAGTGCCGGTCACGAGCTAATATTTTTGGGCCGTGACAAAATTGGTATAGAGTGCTAGGTTTAACCTTAGTTCGAGTCTAGGTTTGACTACGTGGAGTCTGGAGCGTAATTTATTTCGTTACATAGGCTTGACCTTACGGAACTTAGACTTGAACAGGGGGGTATTAGACCCGAACTTCCGTTTCATAGGCAGAACCTGATTGATGGAGTAGGTAGCTTGAGTAGAGTGACGTACCGTACGTATGATCCGCGGCATATTTACAATATGATACTCCACTTAAGTGACCTTAGGATGTACATATCTTGGACTTGTGATTCTCTTCGTTCCCTTGATTATACGTCCATTTGAGATCCTTGATTCTATTCGTTTCCATAATCATACTCTTACTTATTCCGTTCCTCCTTATGATCATGTATTCGTTCTGAATCTGTTGAGTCATTTCATCCTTTTGATCTATTTTCGTCGATACTTGATTGAGGTTCCTGTCACCATGGTTTGAGCGCAGATTGAGCTGCTGCTAGTGATGCGGTCAGGGCGAGCTCGTCATGGACGAGAACTGACCATCGTGTTTTCTTGTGACATGGGAACGTATCAATTTAGTGCTTGTGTTGTGACCTCTCGTTGAGACGAGTGTTCGGATTTGCACCGGATGATCGGGCCATTGTTAGAGGCTGCTAGTTGTGAGAGGACTGTTGATGTACAGCCTACCTCAGAGTTTGATGCCGTCTACCGTGCAGACAGATGACCCAGCTGTTGCTGAGATGGATGGAATGTCACTTCCAGAGCTTACGAGCTGAGATCGCTGGAGCTTCCAGGCAGAGATGCGACAGAAGATAGCTAGTCTATCATGAATGGAGTTGAGAGACAAAGGTGATTCGTCATATTTGATGCGCCGACGTAGGCCCAGTTGAGTTGAAGATTTCCAGTATGGAGAATCTTACTCAGATCTAGAGTAGATCGATTCAGATATGACGTTGTTCGTTGGATGATCCGATAGGAGATCAGTAAGATAACCAGTTACGGATAGAGGACCTTACCCAGATGCGTTGTGAGTTGATCGAGAACGGACGAATATAGAGTGTTCCTTCGATGATTGGGGCGAGTTCCCGAGGACGTGTTCGGCTAGATATATTCTACTGAGTGATGAAGATACCGAGATCGCAATTTCGAGTCCGTGTGAGAGACTCCAGATTGACTATAGCCGAGAACCATTGCAGTACGCAGATAGCGAGACGTGACGTCGAGGTGGACGGAAATAAAGACGAATGGAACAAGAGGTTCATGCGAGATGTTAATGAGCTATTTTTACTCCCCGTTGAGATTAGAGATCTGATATATATACAGAGGCGCTGGGATATGGCCAGTTTCCGAGGAAATATGTGCTGAGAATGCAGATGTCTAAAAAACGAGAAAAGATTATGCACGAGTACCAGCCTCCATATAGTTCGGCATATGCGAGATCGGAAGAGACCTTGAGCAGGTGCCTTCCAGGACACTGCTGCGATAAGATTTGCACCGAAGATCAATTGTGTCACATGTATTCAGAAGGCCAGGGGCCGACGCCAGTGACGTGCTGCTTTACGAGTGTTCATGCTAATTGGCCGAGAAATGACCAGAGGAGTGCCAGAGCGAAATCATTTCCATTAGCACACCTGACCGGGCCGATGAGCCGATGGATTGCGAGATTGGTAATCCACAAAGAAAATGAGTACCCAGAGACAGAGGACGCTAGACAATGAGCAGAAAGCAAGCAGATGTTCTTGGTCTGCCAGTTTTGGGTGCACCAACATTTTTTCGATATTGTAGGAGGTATACCTCAATGTCATTTGTTGCGATTTGTGTTGGATATGTATGCCCTATAGGCCATTATTGTATAGTACTAGTTTGTATAATATATTTTGGAAGCTTGGGATATATATACGGGTTTACGACAGTCTTGCTCAATATAGTAGTATGCTACTTGGTTTATTTCTATCTTAATATGTGTTGGAGATAGTGCCCTCAGAGTCAATTATTAGGTCACAGGTACGTGATTGTAATGATTGAGGGAGGACCTATCCCGGTAGGACAGTCTTACTCGAGATGATAGTATGCTATCTGGTTTACCCTTATCATCGTGTACTGTTTTAGGTGACATGACACGTCGCTATTACACGTTGATAGAGCCCCTAGGATTCTTGCTTGACCACCAGCAGTATGAGGGCGATCATATAAGTGGGAGCTGGGGGTCTACAAGCATATCCTTAAAAGGTCCCTAGTCGTGGGAGTTTCGAGACTGGGCATCGATACTCCATTAGTAGACTAGTGTATACAGTCGAGACCCCGACGAGGGGCGGTGGCCGGTCTCACAAGCCACTGGTGTCAGTTGCATCACCTAAGATGTATACAGGTGCTCATTGGGTTATGAGTACACCGGACAGGACTCGCCGGGAACATGCTAGTTGGTAATATACCAGACGTCAGATGGCAGTTCCCTGGTGACATGTGTGCAGGTTAGTTCATCGACCTGGGGATCGTCATTTGTCTCGTGTGAGTTCCCACTGTACTTTGATTACTACCCTACCACGGCTCAAAGGAGTCGTGCAAACAGGTTTTAGTTGGGTGCAGTCCCGAGCCACATGGAGGCAGTGAGCGTATCTTCAGGGGTTCGTCTCTCCCGGTATTGGGGGTGAGGTCGTGCTGTGTCTAGGAGAGCCATTACACGAAGCCCTCGGCCGAGGCAAGGAGATTTACTGGTAGGTATTCCAGTAGTATCTCAGGGTGTTCTGGGCTACACTCCGACACGACTTGTACCGCTTTTGGGGGTCTGACTTTTACCAACCCCCTAGGCCCGCCATGCGATGCTCATAGACGAACGGACCGGACTGCACGGATATTGTCACTGACAGGCTCAGTTGGGTGTCGGGGTGAGCTTCCTCATCGACGTCCCTTTTGGTCAATAGCTGGTGGCCCGTCACGTATTGGCATATACCTCTGACGTGCTAGTGGTTAAATCCACAACCATAGTATTGACGAGTCTTTAGAGTCCACCACACTTACAGTTACTCAGCTTTCGGGCGAAAGGTTGTAGAAGCCGTATGGAGATATGGCAAGGTCCGATCAGATACGTGCGGTATTGCACGGATCAGGATCGGACAGTTTGTACTATAGGCCGTATGGTTATATGGCAGGGTTCGATCACATACGTGCGGTATTGCACGGATCAGGATCGAACGGATATTACTGGCCGGCTTTGGTATAAGCCGGATCCTAATATAGTACAGTGTAGATTTTGTCTCATTGCATTTGTATTTCGGTCGGAATACAAATGCGGGTGTGTATGCACAGTATCGGGGTTTTCCTGTAATTTATTACGGGACCAGTTTTTGGAGTTGCCAGTTTGCTTTCCGTTTCGGCCGATTTCCATTATTCCGTTCATTGGCCGAAGATTGGTGGAGGAGGGCTTATTTGCATTGTTGCAAATAAGTATTTGTGGAAGGGGGTATTTGCTTATTGTTGTATCATGATGGTTTCATGATGGAGCCCATCCTTTGACTCCTAGCTTTGTGATGATGGCTTGACCATTGTAGGTTATGATTGGCTTTTGGAGTGTTGGGTTTTAATTCTCTCATCATCTCTTTTCATCATTGCTTCCACCCACCCCTTGACCTTGCTCTCTCTTTCTCTCTCCAATCACACAAAGGGGGTGTGGGCCGGCCATTCCAAGAGAAAGATGGGAATTGATTCATTTTTGGGGTGGCAATCTTTTCTCTCATGATGCTATGAAAATTGCTCTCTTGTTCATCCAAAAACCTCCTTGAATCCCTTCACCAATGGCAACCTCCACTACCCCAAAAAGAGACACAAGTTCTACTACACATTCTACAGCGAATCTTGGGCACGTCGAGTAGCCGGCTTCGTGCCCGAGTTGCCTCGGCATTGAGGTGGGAGCCCGTAAACGATGTAGGCAACGTGGTGCACTTCCGGCGACGAGGAGGAGACGGACGGAGATCCCGCGAGGAGATCGGATTGGAGATGAAGACCGGAGGACTTGGATCGTCGGTATATCTCTTTCCCATCTTCTAGTTTGCTTAGACTTGTTAATGGTAACGATCCGGGTTATAGTGCGCGGTGGTGCCGGTTTGCTAAGTCCGCAAATTTTAAGTTATTCACCGCTTCCGCATTCCGGCGTCGGATTGACGGCCGGGGCGCCGCCGTGCACTTATAGTGGTATCAGAGCCTCGCCATTAACTTAGTCTAGCTTTGTGTAATGTGTTTGCATTTCCGATCGATCAAAAAGTCCAAAAACCCGTATTTTGTCGCATCAGTTTTCTGTTGGAAATTTTTAGTGTCGAAAAATTTTTCAGGTTGTCTCAGAGTGATGCGCAGGGAGTTCTAAGACTACTGAAAAAATTTGGTAAAGTGATCCTACCATTCGACCGCGGAAGGGCGGCGTTAGCCCTTCATTGGCCGCGCTTCCGCCGCGGAAATGAGGTTTCACTTCACCAATTTCTTTAAGTGGGCTTGTGGGCTTATTTTAGGGGTTTTGGGATATTAAAATTGGGCTAATTGTTTCTGTGAGTGCTACAGTTTTCTATGGGGCCCACTTGTTAATTGTTTGATCAATCGGAAAATTTTAAACACATTTTTCACAGTATTTACATTATATCTGCGACCGTGAATGTCACTCGATCGGTAAATCCGGTCTAACTGCTATAGCCCGGTTAGACGGATTTGCGAACGTGACTTTCACGTTGATGTTCTATGTATTTGCTGTGATGTTGCGGATAGGTCGTGGGGGATAGCCTGGATGCAATGCTAGTACAGTTTTTGTGGTATTATGTACATTTGATATTGCGGGGCGAGCGTCCGACATGTGGACTGCCGTCACTGCCTGTTTGTATTATTATTTTGGGGCACGACCTGGTTGCGGTCGATGTACCCGGTGTATGTATATTTTACTTTCTGTACTAGGATTGCCCCGCGGAGGGGTGCACGGATAGCCTGGTTCTAGAAGGCAACAAGCCCGCATCTCATGGCATTGGGACGGAGGGGGCTTCACTCTAGGATTGGCGGGCTATTCGCCGCACTCGTATGGGGTACAGGTTGACCCAGGAGGGGTGCCCAAGTTACCGGATTCCGTGAAGTGCTGGGTGGTCCATTCACGGCGCTGAAAGGGGCTGCCTCGCTTCAGGTTTTGGCGGGTGACTTGCCGCGCCCGTAGGGGTCTAGGATTTCATTGTGCAGGCTATCCACACGACCAGGGGAACGTCGGGTTTCATTAGTGGCTCTGTGAAACCCGGGGATCCCAGATATCTGTATTGTTTCTGTGATGCTGTTCATTCTCTGTGATGTTGCATTTCTTTCACGCCTTGAGCGAAATATAATATATTGGTATATATATTAGTAGATGTTGTATATGTTTTACATCCGCGCTAGTCCAGTCCCCGCTCTGTCGTTAGTAAGCTAACCTAACGGGTAATGACGGGACCCAGTGGCGAATGCGGATGGCATATACGTACATCAGTATATTTTCGTTCTTTTTGGTGTGATCAATTGATGGGACTGCATTGATTCGGATCAATGCAAGTTAAAAACAAACCTAATCCGATGTTGTTGGAACACTTTTCAAAAAGCTGTTATTGCAAGGACGTTCACTTTTGTTTTGCATCGTGATATTCAGTTGGAATATCCTGCTCCTCAGTCGACGAGGCAAGGGCCGAGATCCCTTCACCGGGAGTGACCCCTTGGACAGAAGTTTGCGTCAGGGCATTAACTTCACTATAGCCGATTACTTTTGCTTTGCATCGCGGTATTCATTAGGAATATCCTGCACCCCATTCTACGGGGAAAGAGCCGAGATCCCTTCACCGGGAGTGACCTCTTTAGCAACGGTTTTCGTCACTATATTTTTAAAAAGCTATCCGTTCCTTCGACGATATCAAGTTCATTACGTTAAAGGTTTTCGCCAGAAACCATTCGTAGCCCTCCGTCGTTTCATATGGGTGGTCAATAGTATTCAAGCTGTGTTTGTTGGCCTTAGTCAAGGCACAGTGTTTGGTAGCTATTGGGTGTTCATATGCTGCATAGATAGATGCGTTGGTTTGGGACAGTCGTATAGCCTTGTTGGCCCTAGTCAAGGGCTTGTACGGGTGGGTTCAAATAAACCTGGATAATGACGGGTAGAACTTGACATGTGACTTATGATTTGTTGGCCTTAGTCAAGGTCATAAGAGCATGGGGTAAAAATCCACATCGGGAGTTTCAAAAGTACTGAAACTTGCCAGATATGCGCATACCTTCGGGAGTGTGATACCGTGAGCGGATTCCGTCACGTTGTCATGCGATGAGAGTTGGATCCCGATTCCCACTGATGAGTTGGTTTACTCCTCGGGTGATCCCGACTAATTCTTCTTTCAGGTTTGGAAGAGAATTTGAGGTACAGTGGGAGGTTTCCAGATTAGATAAATTGGTAACCATTCTGATCTAGGATAGAGTGCACGCTGAGTGTTTCTTCTCTCTCTCTTTGGCAGCGACCATTGACCCGACCCTAAGACTATGACTCAGTGATCAAGTTGACCGAACCTTCTTAAACACCGGCTTTTGGATTGTCAGAGTTGCAAACCTCACTGCCACTCCTACTTTTACCCTTTTCTCCAGGACACCCCGTGTTACTACGAACGTCCACTTCCATTGGACAAAACCATCGTATGGTTAGATACGAACTCGAAAGAATTTATTCGAGGATGGTTTCCGGTTCTGGAGAAAACAGATAGGATTATTCAGTTGTCTTTTCCTTTTACCCTCTCTCAGGTTACGAGTACTCCTTGGTTTAGGGGTAGTACACCTATTACGCAAATTGGATTGTCTTCTTCCAAACCTTAGGCTGGTGCCGACCGGTAGGGAATGAAGAAAACCAATTAGCATAACAATGGTGTACAGAAGGTATTAAGTTCAGACAAAGCAAGGGATTAGTAAGAGGGCAAAGTAAATTGCAACAGATATTCATGACCAAACCAAATACTTCGTTACCACTCCCTCATCACCTTTGTATTTCTCCAGGACACTCCGTATCACTACGAAGATCCACAGTTTATTGGATAATCCATCGTATGGTGATATACGAACTCGAAAGGAACTTGTTCCAGTTCGGGGATGGATCCTGGTTCAGGAGAAATAGGAATAAAGTACATTCAGGTGTCTTTTATCTTCACCTTCTCTCGCGTTGCGAGTGCTCCTAGGATTAGGACAGTACACCCTTTATGCTTTTTGGATAGTCTTCTTCCAAACCATAGGCTGGTGCCGAACGGTAGGGAAGGAAGAAAACCATTTGGCTTAAAGGGGTGTACAGAAGGTAAAGACTAAAGACATATGAAGGGATTTGGAGAGGTGGCAAAGAATTACAAGGTTACAGACGTGAATATGGAAGAGGCATTACTAAGAATACCGGAATACCCCATCGAAACATTTCAATGTTTCAGTTTCACTGTGTACTGTTAAAGGAAAACTGATTTCCCGATTAGACGCTTACTCCAGGGTATGTATTTACCAGGTATGATTCTCACATCTGTATGGTTTTACAGATGATGAGTGGGAGTAAATTATTGGGAATTGGGTGATCATCCTCATTATATCGGGATTCGTTGTAATCGGTGATATTTGAGGAAGTCACCTGGGCTGTTTGCCGGTCGGCAAATATTTGGTTTTGAATATCCGCTTTTATGCACCAATTTCAAATTGATATATCTGTACGTCTATTTTCATAGAGTGAGATATATCTTTCTGAAATTATGTCTACGACATTTACCTATATCAGTGGATGATTAGGTAAGGAGCATTGAACAGCGGTGTAATTCTTCTTAACCATAAGTACAGTTTTCAACCTACGACACACAGTGAATGAGTTATCAGACTCAAGGGACTTATACAGAGTATTGTATATTGTCCAGGGTCCATCAGGACAGAGGGGTTGGTCCTCGTACTATATTCGGTTTACTTATGACTTCTCTAGTTTTTAGACAGGTGTTTCGTGGAAACACAGGGTCCGAATTTTAAGAAGTTATAGGTATTTGAATAGAGTAGAGAACCAGGTGTAGCAAGTATCGGGATTCTTCAAAGTGATCGAAGATGTAGATACTTGTGTATGGTGTTCAGATGATAGTAATGATTAAGAGAAATTGTTTCTCTTTCAGGTTACTCATAATTGGAAGCATTCCTAAGTTGAGTAACGCTGATCGGCCTCCTTCCATTAAGTTGACATGCACTGGGGACAGCTGCATGATTTGAATCTGGTTCAATTAAATCAGTGCCTCTGTTTCTATATTGGATATAGAACAGTTCATATCTTAACGATGTTAAGGTACGGGGAGTTGTCCGGTTTATGATTAAAACCAGACACTGAACAACTCAAGGCACGTTTCTGTAATGGCTGTTTGTGGGTTGACCCAGGCTATGACGCGGGTTGACTTTCTACCATCTGGATGAACAATAGCAATATTGTTCTAGACTCGCCACAGTTTTATTAAAAATGGATTTTTTCAGAAAACAGTAGTGGGAGTATGGTGGAACTGGAAGTGATTCCAGAACCGCAAACGATTACTGAAGATTTGATAAGGAACCTAAAGATTCAATCTGGATTGACATTCCATTGGCCACTCCGCAGATAAGGTGGGTAACTTCAGGCACCCGAGAGGTACTACGGTAGCCTCAAGGACGGTGACAGGGAAGTTCTTGTTTACCCACAATTACCATTGCTGTTGTTCCAGGCTACGAGACCCGGCGGGAGGATGAGTATAGCGTCGTTCTAAACTAGTTTTAGAAGTGCACGTGTATATGACTCTGCCAGAGGGTTGTCGTAGTCAGTGGGAGCAGCGGAAGCATTGGTGGACAGGTAGCTTATGTCTATTTATAGACTAAAGCAGATATAGCGGAGATAGATCATCTATTTCTGACGTGACAGTCATGGGTTTGACTTCATCAGAATAGGGGATGGATCTGTTGAGAAGGTAGTAGGGTGTGATATCCTGGTATTTGGATGACATACACAGAGTAGGAAAAGAAACTCCTACACTACGATCGGTTATACTTTGGTCGTCACACAGTGGTTTCTCCACAAAGGAAATGGATTTTGTATCAGACATATTGGTTACTGGATCTATGGTATTAGATCTAGATTTGGGTGGTTTCCCAATCAGGGTACTTGACAGCATTCTAAAAGTATTTAGGATGGACGACTCCTGGCACGGTAGTGTACCTGCAGGTGATGGAGTCACCCTCTCTGAAGCTGTCTTACAGACTAAAGGGGAGAGGGATGTGCATGATTGGCAGATCACTTGCTTAGGCAATTGAGTCAATCATGAGATGTCAAGTACCACACCAGATGTTGTTCTTGCACTAGATGCAATAAGTTGACATTAATCCAATCCTGGAGAAACAGTCGGAAGCAGTTTTAGAACATAAGTGGATGTTCTAGGAATATGATAACGACAGCCTCATTCAGGAGACAGTTATCATTCCAGGCTTCCAAGGTGACATGGACGACAAGGAGGTTGTCAGAGCTATAGTTTTCCTTCTGATGAGGGGCAGTATTTTGGACAGGTGGTCCAGGGCAATACTGAGGGAGGCATGGCGCAGGATACTGATTAAGTTCAGTTGACGATACAGTCTAAGAAGTTTGGATTTGGAGTTCATTTATGAGCTATGTCCCATCAGACATCCAGGCACATTCTAAGACAGGTATTGCTCATTTCGGGAGATGGGTTTCTCCGCGAACTTGAGATATAGAGAGACAAAAGAAGAAACAACTATGCGGATCCACTCACTGAGGCTATTCCTCGAACGCAATAGTTTCGCAAACGAGCTTTGTGAGACTGACTAGTAGAGGAGTTGGATGTTCGGTATCACACGGGCTGTAAGTATGCGACATCGCAATAATTAGCCTTGAGTGCAAGTGGGAGATTGTTGGAGATAGTGCCCTCAGAGTCAATTATTAGGTCACAGGTACGTGATTGTAATGATTGAGGGAGGACCTATCCCGGTAGGACAGTCTTACTCGAGATGATAGTATGCTATCTGGTTTACCTTTATCATCGTGTACTGTTTTAGGTGACATGACACGTCGCTATTACACGTTGATAGAGCCCCTAGGATTCTTGCTTGACCACCAGCAGTATGAGGGCGATCATATAAGTGGGAGCTGGGGGTCTACAAGCATATCCTTAAAAGGTCCCTAGTCGTGGGAGTTTCGAGACTGGGCATCGATACTCCATTAGTAGACTAGTGTATACAGTCGAGACCCCGACGAGGGGCGGTGGCCGGTCTCACAAGCCACTGGTGTCAGTTGGATCACCTAAGATGTATACAGGTGCTCATTGGGTTATGAGTACACCGGACAGGACTCGCCGGGAACATGCTAGTTGGTAATATACCAGACGTCAGATGGAAGTTCCCTGGTGACATGTGTGCAGGTTAGTTCATCGACCTGGGGATCGTCATTTGTCTCGTGTGAGTTCCCACTGTACTTTGATTACTACCCTACCACGGCTCAAAGGAGTCGTGCAAACAGGTTTTAGTTGGGTGCAGTCCCGAGCCACATGGAGGCAGTGAGCGTATCTTCAGGGGTTCGTCTCTCCCGGTATTGGGGGTGAGGTCGTGCTGTGTCTAGGAGAGCCATTACACGAAGCCCTCGGCCGAGGCAAGGAGATTTACTGGTAGGTATTCCAGTAGTATCTCAGGGTGTTCTGGGCTACACTCCGACATGACTTGTACCGCTTTTGGGGGTCTGACTTTTACCAACCCCCTAGGCCCGCCATGCGATGCTCATAGACGAACGGACTGGACTGCACGGATATTGTCACTGACAGGCTCAGTTGGGTGTCGGGGTGAGCTTCCTCATCGACGTCCCTTTTGGTCAATAGCTGGTGGCCCGTCACGTATTGGCATATACCTCTGATGTGCTAGTGGTTAAATCCACAGCCATAGTATTGACGAGTCTTTAGAGTCCACCACACTTACAGTTACTCAGCTTTCGGGCGAAAGGTTGTAGAAGCCGTATGGAGATATGGCAAGGTCCGATCAGATACGTGCGGTATTGCACGGATCAGGATCGGACAGTTTGTACTATAGGCCGTATGGTTATATGGCAGGGTTCGATCACATACGTGCGGTATTGCACGGATCAGGATCGAACGGATATTACTGGCCGGCTTTGGTATAAGCCGGATCCTAATATAGTACAGTGTAGATTTTGTCTCATTGCATTTGTATTTCGGTCGGAATACAAATGCGGGTGTGTATGCACAGTATCGGGGTTTTCCTGTAATTTATTACGGGACCAGTTTTTGGAGTTGCCAGTTTGCTTTCCGTTTCGGCCGATTTCCATTGTTCCGTTCATTGGCCGAAGATTGGTGGAGGAGGGCTTATTTGCATTGTTGCAAATAAGTATTTGTGGAAGGGGGTATTTGCTTATTGTTGTATCATGATGGTTTCATGATGGAGCCCATCCTTTGACTCCTAGCTTTGTGATGATGGCTTGACCATTGTAGGTTATGATTGGCTTTTGGAGTGTTGGGTTTTAATTCTCTCATCATCTCTTTTCATCATTGCTTCCACCCACCCCTTGACCTTGCTCTCTCTTTCTCTCTCCAATCACACAAAGGGGGTGTGGGCCGGCCATTCCAAGAGATGGATGGGAATTGATTCATTTTTGGGGTGGCAATCTTTTCTCTCATGATGCTATGAAAATTGCTCTCTTGTTCATCCAAAAACCTCCTTGAATCCTTTCACCAATGGCAACCTCCACTACCCCAAAAAGAGACACAAGTTCTACTACACATTCTACAGCGAATCTTGGGCACGTCGAGTAGCCGGCTTCGTGCCCGAGTTGCCTCGACATTGAGGTGGGAGCCCGTAAACGATGTAGGCAACGTGGTGCACTTCCGGCGACGAGGAGGAGACGGACGGAGATCCCGCGAGGAGATCGGATTGGAGATGAAGACCGGAGGACTTGGATCATCGGTATATCTCTTTCCCATCTTCTAGTTTGCTTAGACTTGTTAATGGTAACGATCTGGGTTATAGTGCGCGGTGGTGCCGGTTTGCTAAGTCCGCAAATTTTAAGTTATTCACCGCTTCCGCATTCCGGCGTCGGATTGACGGCCGGGGCGCCGCCGTGCACTTACAATATGTGTATATGTTTCTTTTAACATATCGCTAATATATATTGATGGAGCCCTTAGGATCTTTGCTTGACTACCAGCGTTGTGATGGCGATCACACTAGTAGGGGCTGGGTAGTCTATAAGCACATCCTTATACAGTTCCCTAGTCATAAGATTATCGAGACAAGGCATCGATACTCCAGAGTAGACTGGTGCATACGCTTCTCGTCCCAGCAGGGGAGATGGTCTGTCCCACAGCCATCAGTACGTCGTACTGGAGATAGTATGCTGGTGCTCGTTAGGTTACGAGTACACTGGACAGGACTCGTCGGGAACTGTTGGTTGGTATTATACCTATCGTCAGTTAACAGTTCCCAGGTGACATGAGTACAGCTTAGACCGTTGACTTGACACTGTCACTTCGCCTCAAGTGTGTTCCCACTGTTCTTTGATTGCTACCCTACCACGGCTCTATTGAGTCGTGCAAATAGGTAGTAGTTGGGTGCAGTCCCGAAGCACTTGGAGGCAGTGATAGTTAGACAGGATTCATCTCTCCCAGTATTGGGGGTTGATATCGTGCTGTGTCTAGGAGAGCCATTACATATAGTCGTCCCTGGCCAGGGAAAGCGATATTTACTGGTAGTGTTTTCCAGTAGTTTCTCAGGGTGTTCTGGGCTACACTCCGACACAACTTATACTGCTATTAGGGGTCTGACGTTTACCCACACCTAGGCCCGTTATGCGATACTCTTAGACGAACAGACCGGACTGTACGGAGATTGTCACATTCAGGCTCAGTAGGAGTTCGAATGGGTTCACCCCATCGGTCTTCTTATCGGCATCTACCTGGGGACCACTACGTACAGCTAGTACCGCTTGCGGCCTGTGGTTAAACCCACTGCCAGCGTAATGTTGAGTCTTTAGAGTCCCATACAGAGGGTTGTTCATCTTTAGGAAAAACGGAGTAGAGGTCGTATGGTTTTACGACGGGGTTCGTTCACATATGCGTACTTATGCGTGTTTGGTGTTCGAGCAGTTGATACTAGTGGGCTTTGGTTTAAGCCAGATCCTAATATTTGATTTTGGCTTGGTTCAGTCTCATTGCATTCGTGTTCTTCGGAACGCGGAAGCGGGTATGTATATACAGTTTACAGAGACAAATGATGTAGACATCTCATTAGGGTTTTTGACCACTGACTTGATTAAGATCTTAATGAGATAAATGTAATTGATTAATAGTTTTAATTAGTGATAATTGTGTTATGGTTATTTGGATTGACCATTTGACTTGTTGACCAAAGTTGATTAAGATATTTTTCTTAAGCAAAAGATTCTTTGCTTCGCATTAATGGTGACATGATAATGGTCAAATCAAATGAACCATCACAACTTTTTTTCTGATTAAAATTATTATTCTTTTATGCTAATATGAGAGCTATCTCTTCATTCTATCATATTCATTCTCTCTCCTAGCTCTCTCTCCTTCATCCTCTCTCTCAAACCCTAACATCTCATGTGTAGAGAACCAAGGGAAATTGAGATCAAACTATAAAATCACTCTCTACTCACTCTAGGGTTCTTAGTCTAGCAAGCAAAGCACTCTAGTTACTTCATGGTTGAGGTAGGAGCTCAAAGTAGAGGCCTTCGGGTGGATCTTCTTCGATATAGAGAAACCGGTGAGGAGGAGCCATCTAGATCATTCCAAGGAGCTCACAACAAGGAGAAGGAGGAGTTCAAGTTTAAGGTATAACTTTTTATCATAGTAGATAGAACTCTATTTAGTGCTTACTAGGTTTATGGTAAAGATCCGGTTAAGGTTTATTCTAGCGCGAAGTTCGTTATCGCTACGAAATTTTTGTTCTGCATTTGGCCACTGAAGTTGGCCGGGGCGCTAGTGCAACCCTTCATGGTATCAGAGCCTACCCATAAACCCTACTAGCTAGTTTGCACAAGGTTAAAATCTCGATTGACAAATTTTTCCGAATCACGAATCGATGTTCATGAGCTTGCTGTCGATTTTTGAAGTTGTCCTAAAATTTTTATGAGTATGTTAGAATTACATGCAGGCAAAACTATAGCTACAGAAAACATTTAGGAGCCTAACTCCAAAATTCCACCGCGGAAAGTGAGCAAAATGGCGCATTTTGCGGCCCTTCCGCGGTGCTTTTTGGGCTACAATACCCAAAAAAATTTCTGGGGCTCTATTTCATGAAAATATGATATTTGTGATATATAGTTTTGGCCCAGGTTTATTTGAGTGCTAGATTTGCTTTTGGGGCCTATTTGGAAAAGTTTAGTCGATCGAAATATTAAATGTGTATTTTACAGTACATTCACTTTTATCTGCGACCGGGAATGTCACTCGATCGGTAAAACTCGTCTGATTGCTATATGTTCTTTTAGACGGGTTTTGCGAACGTGACATTCGCGTTGATGTTGTATGCTTGTTATGTGGTTGTGGTTGGATAGTCGTGTTGGATAGCATGTGATGAAATGTTAGTGGTGCAGTTTAAATTCTTTTGTACATTTGTTATTGCGGGGCGAGCGTCCGACATATGGACAGCCATCTTTGCCGGGTTGTATATTATTTTGGGCACGACCGGGTTGAGGTTGATGTCACCGTTTGTACATATTATTTTCTTTTTATGTACTAGGATTACCCCGCGGTGGAGTGCACGAATAGCCGGGTTCTAGAAAGGCAGCAAGCCCGCATCTCATGGCGTTGAGACGGAGGGGATTCTTTCTCATGGTGTTGAGACGGAGGGGGCTTCATTCTAGAATTGGTGGGCTATTCGCCGCACTCGTAGAGGGTACTGGTTTTCATTGCATAGGCTATCCACACGACCGGGAACGTCGGGTTTTATTTGTGGCTCAAATGAAACCCGGAGATCCAAGATTATCCACTATTCTGTATCGTTGGCTGTTCTTCTGTGATGTTGTTTACTATCATGCCTGGGACGAATGTTGTATATACTTATATATATACTAGTAGATGTTGTATATGTTTTTCACCCGCGCTACTCTATACCCCGCTCTATCGTTAGTTAAGTAACCTAACGGGTGATGACGGGGCCCAGTGGCGAATGCGGATGGCATATACATACATTTTATTTTCGTTCTTTTCTGGTGTGGTAGGTTACATTGATGGGACAGCATTAATTTTGATTAATGCAAGAAAAACAAACCTAAAAGATGTTGTTGGAACCAAGTTTTAAAAACAGACATTACCGACGTTCTCTTTTGCTTTGCACAGTGGTATTCAGTTTGGAATATCCAGCACCTCATTCGACGGGGCAAGGGCCGAGATCCCTTCATCGGGAGTGACCCCTTGAGTAAAAGTTTGCGTCAACGTAATACTTTCACTATAGTCAATTATTCTTGCTTTGCATCATGGTATTCAGTTTGGAATATCCTGCATCTCATTCGACGAGGAAAGAGCCGAGATCCCTTTACAGGGAATGACCTCTTTAGCAAAAGTTTTCGCCACTATATATTTTAAAAGGCAATCAGGTTCCTTCAACGATATCAAGTTCATTACGTTAACGGGTTTTTTGCCAAAAAACCAGCCATAGCCCTCCGTCATTTCGGATTGGTATTATTTAGTATTCGTGCTGCGTTTGTTGACCTAGTCAAGGCGTAGTGAACAGTAGCTAAGTGATATTTTTTCTGTGCATTACAAATGTGATTGGTTAGGACAGTCGTCGGCCTTGTTCACCTAGTCAAGGGCACGTACGGGTGGGTTTAATGCAATCAAGATAATGACAGGTAGAACTTGACTAGCGATTTATGATTTGTTGACTTAGTCAAGGTCATAAACCGTTAGGGGTAAAAATCACATCGGGTGTTTCAAACATACAGGAAACTTGCAGATTTAGCATACCTTCTGGAGTGTGGTGACTAGAGTGGATTCCATCTAGGCCATCACACAATGATAGTTGGATCCCGATCCCACTGATGAGTTGGATTACTCTCGGGAGATTATTTCACTTAACAATCAATGCTATAAACCAAGTAGGTGTCTAGAACGGTGTTAGCGGGGCTACGCCTCCAGGGAAAAGAGGTTATGTAATTAAGGAACTTCGTGAAAGCGTTGGAAAACCTCCCTCGAAGTACTAACACTAGCCTGGCTGAAAAGTTAAGCAAGTATGGTGACGTGCGATTAATCCTGACTAATTCTTCTTTTTAGGTTTGAAGAAGAATTTGAGGAAACAGTGGGAGCCATCCTGATTAGATAAATTAATAAACCAATCTAATCTTACAAGAGCGCATGCTGAGTTGTTTCTTTTGTCTCTCTCCTGGTAGCAACCATTTCACACCCTAATCAAGATAATAAAATGTATCGCTTGACCGATCCGAATTCTTATTCGAGGCTGGGGAACGTCAGTTCGGATCTAACTTACGACAACAGTCATAAGTATGAGCAAGGGAAAGAGGAATGTATGGATTCCAAGGAGACCCAGTTGAAAAAGAAGTATAGTATTGCATCTACTTCAGGTGTTCTTGTAATTGAGAACTGCTTTTCGGTCAGCCCTACCTCTTGGGTACTTGATACCGGATCAAGATCTCATATCTGTAATTTATTGCAGGGGCTGAGAAAAAGTAGGAAAGTTGCACCTGGTGATATGTCCTTCAGGGTAGGGAACGAAGAACAAGTTAATGTTGCAGGCATCGGTGAATATCACCTAGTGTTGCCAAATGGCAATACTATGATTTTGAACAATTGCTACTATATACCTTCCATGGTTTGCAACATAATATCAGTGTCTTTACTTAATAAAGATGGATATAATTTTGTTCTTGATAGAAATATCATGAACATTTACCTTGATAAGGTACTGGTTGCAGAAGGTACACTGTGTAATGGTATCTATATTCTAAATCAGAATACAGTTCTCAATATACAAAACACACGCAAGAGGAAGAGTTCTGATACGAACGAATCCTACTTGTGGCATTGTAGACTTGGTCATATCGGGGAGAAAATACTAAGTAAGTTGCATAAAGATGGACTCTTGAATACGTTCGAGTTTTCATCTTATGAAACTTGTCAGTCTTGTCTCAAAGGAAAGATGACCAAATCTCCGTTCACCGGACATAGAGAAAGGGCAGCAGAGCTCTTGGGACTCATACACAGTGATGTATGTAGTCCAATGTCTATACATGCAAAGGGTAGGTTCTCGTAATTCATCACATTCACTGACGATCTCTCTAGGTTCAGATATGTGTATCTGATGAAACACAAATCTAAAGCTTTTGAGAAATTCAGAGAATTCAGAAACGAAGTGGAGAACCAGATAGGAAAAAGTATCAAGATCCTCCGGTCTGATAGAGAAGAGGAGTACTTAAGCACGGAATTCCTAGATTACTTAAAAAAGAATGGTATTCTCTCTCGGCTTACTCCTCCGTACACACCACAGCATAATGGTGTATCGGAGTGGAGGAACCGTACCCTATTGGATATGGTTCACTCCATGATGAGTAGTGCTGAGTTACCTCTTTCATTTTGGGGACATGCGCTTTTGACAGCGGCATATCTATTGAATGATGTTCCGTCTAAATCAGTGCCTAAGACTCCATTCGAGATATGGAATGGAAAAAGGTCATATCTTAAAAGATTTAAAATATGGGGTTGTCCGGCTTATGTTAAAAAGCATAAACCAGATAAACTAGAGGCGCGGTCAGTTTTATGTAAGTTTGTGAGATATCCAAAGAATGGTTATGGATATCTATTCTACCACACCGAGAAACAAAAGGTGTTTATTGCTCAGCATGCCGTTTTCTTAGAAACGGAGTTTCTTGCAAAAGAAATAAGTGGGAGCACGGTAGAACTGGAAGAGATTCAGCAATCACAAACTGAAACTGAAGATTTGACAGAACCTCAGGATTTAATAACTCCATACGAAGCTCAGCCACTCCACAGATCTGGTAGGATTTCTCATCCGCCCGAAAGATACTTCGGTTTTCTCATAGACGGGGATTGAGAGGATTGCATCTTGAAAGAAGATGACCCTACCAGTTTCAGTCAGGCCATTATCAGTAAGGACTCTGATAAGTGGCTGGATACTATGCGATCCAAAATGGAGTCCATGTACACCAATAAAGTGTGTACCTTGGATATTGCTCCACCTGGGGTAAAACCCGTTGGATGCAAATGGATTTATAAAAGGAAACTTGGTGTAGATGGGCAGGTGGAAACCTATAAGGCTAGACTCGTTGTAAAAGGTTTTCGTCAAAGACCTGGTGTGGACTATGACGAAACTTTTTCTCTAGTGGCTATGCTCAAATCCATTCGAATCCTACTTGCCATTGCTGCCTTCCATGACTATGAGATCTGGCAGATGGACGTAAAAACGGCTTTTCTAAACGGCGGTTTGGAAGAGTGCATTTATATGGATCAGCCAGAAGGTTTTGTAGACAGTGGGAGCAGCGGGAAGGTGTGTAAGTTGCTTAAATCCATTTATGGATTAAAGCAGGCATCGCGGAGCTGGAACATCTGTTTTGATGAAGCAATCAAGGAATTTGATTTCATCAAGAACGAAGATGAGCCTTGTATTTATAAGAAGATTGTAGGACGAACTGTCGTATTCCTAGTCTTGTATGTGGACGACATTCTTTTGATAGGAAATGACATTCCTATGCTACAATCGGTCAAGTTATTCTTATCACAAAGGTTCTCCATGAAGGACCTGGGTGATGCCACATGCATACTGGGGATCAAGATCTACAGAGATAGATTCAAGAGATTACTAGGACTTTCGCAGTCCAAGTACATAGAGACCGTACTAAAGAGATTTAGTATGGAATATTCCAAACGCAGTAATATACCAGCATTGCACGGAATCACCCTCTCTAAGAAGATGTCTCCTAAGACTGACGAGGAGAGCGTTCACATGAGCATTATACCCTACGCTTCGGCGGTAGGATCTATAATTTATGTGATGCTATGTACAAGACCAGATGCAGCTTACACACTAAGTGTGGTAAGCCGGTATCAGTCAGACCCAGGTGAGAACCACTGGACGGCAGTGAAGAACATTCTCAAGTACCTAAGAAGGACTAAGGAGATGTTCCTGGTTTACGGTAATGGAGACCTCAGGGTCGAGTCCTTTACTTATTCAAGCTTCCAGAGTGACAAGGATGACAGCAAGTCTGTCTCGGGTTTTGTGTTTACCCTCAACAGATGGGCAGTGTGTTAGAGGAGTTCCAAACAGGATACCGTCACAGACTCAAAGATGGAGGCTGAATACATTGCTGCAAGCGATGCCGCAAAAGAGGCGGTCTGGATGAAGAAGTTCATTAGTGAACTTCAGGTGGTTCTGTCGATTATTGACCCAATACCTTTGTATTGCGATAACAATGGGGCTATAGCTTTAGCGAAGGAACCAAGGTCCCATAAGAAGTCCAGACACATCTTAAGGCGGTATCACCTGATCAGGAAGATCATTGATCGCCAGGAGATCGAGGTACGGTGAGTGGACACAAAAGACAGCACGACGGATCCATTCATAAAGGCCCTCCCTCAAATACAGTTCGAGCGACTTTTTGAGCTATTGGGTATGCGGTACGCCAGCAGCTGGCCATAGAGCAGACGTTGGGTATACGGTACACCAATTACTGGCCTTTAGTGCAAGTGGGAGATTGTTGGATATGTATGCCCTATAGGCCATTATTGTATAGTACTAGTTTGTATAATACATTTTGGAAGCTTGGGATATATATATGGGTTTACGACAGTCTTGCTCAAAATAGTAGTATGCTACTTGGTTTGATTCTATCTTAATATATGTATATGCTTCTTTTAACATATCGCTAATACATATTGATGGAGCCCTTAGGATCTTTGCTGGACTACAGGCATTGTGATGGCGATCACACTAGTGGGGGCTGGGTAGTCTATAAGCACATCCTTATATAGGTCCCTAGTCGTAGGATTATCGAGACAGGGCATCGATACTCCAGAGTGGACTGGTGCATACGCTTCTCGTCCCAGCAGGGGAGATGGTATGTCCCACAGCAATCGGTACATCGTACTGGAGATAGTATGAAGGTGCTCGTTAGGTTACGAGTACACTGGACAGGACTCATCGAGAACTGTTGGTTGGTATTATACCTATCGTCGGTTAACAGTTCCCAGGTGACATGAGTACAGCTTAGTCCGTTGACTTGAAGCTGTCACTTCGCCTCAAGTGTGTTCCCACTGTTCTTTGATTGCTACCCTACCACGGCTCTATTGAGTCGTGCAAACAGCTAGTAGTTGGGTGCAGTCCCGAAGCACTTGGAGGCAGAGACGGTTAGACAAGATTCGTCTCTCCCGGTATTGGAGGTTGATATCGCGCTGTGTCTAGGAGAGCCATTATGTAGGGTTCCTAGGCAGTCATACAAGGGTTCATAAGGCATCAATCATGCCCGAATAAAATTTTAGACGTGCCGAACAACCTAAAGCCGGGATCTTTGCTAGATTATTAGGGTTTAACATGCAAGTAAACATCTTTACAACTAAGTGTAAGGGATAGCAACCTTTGTAGTCCGCTCCTTCGCTTCATAAGCTTCGAGTAGAGGTCCCTTTGCCGCGATCCATGATCTCCCGGACTCAAGAGAGGCTCCCCGACTAGAACGATCCATGCTAGCTTGTAGTGTTCATTTTCTCCGATGATCTACGTCGAAGTTTCTATAACTCAAGCTCTCTCACTCTAATGAAGTGAACACCTTAATCTAATTGGCTAGATTAGATGAGGATGATGGAGTAGTATTTATGCTTTCTTTTTATATCAAATTCTCACATGAAATCATCACAAAATGAAAACCTAGTAAGCTTTCTCAAAGCTCAAGGTTGAAGAAGAAGATGAAAAATGAATTAAACCTTTTGTGATGAATAATGAAATGAATATATGATTAATAATGCAACCATGGTCAAGTATGACAAGGATAACTCTTGTAGAGAATTAACTAAGGTTAGGATTTGGGTTGAATTAAAGAATGAGTCATAAGAAAATATCAACCATAATATCTTCTTCATGACAAAAGAAAAGTTTCTAGAAGGTGCAAGAAAGAACTAACCCAAATCAAACCCTAACCTTGTTTAATCTCCACTAAATAAGTTGCATTAGTAATCATATCATGTTACTATAATATATATCACATATATATTATATATTTGTAACAAAAGAAAATAATACAATTAACATATATCTCATATATATCAATGTATTACCCGGTGAGAAAATGAAATAATAAAGCGAGCCAATATTAGATAATGTAATACAATATATCATATATATTATTATACATTAAATTATCGAATCAACACTTGATCCGACAATCCGGCTATATTGAATATAACCGACTAATATATCATGCACCGATTCATCGAATCAACACTTGATCCGATGACCCGGCTCATATCTAAATATCGCGAGAATATAATACAGTATCTCATATCGTATTATCCTCGGTCCTGCACATATCATATATGTGCCCCTACTCCGTTTTGCTTGAGTCAAGAAACCTCTGTGTAGGACTCTAAAGAATCGTCAATACGCCGGTAGCTGGTGATGATCATATCAAACACCCACAAGCTGCAAGCGGTCAGCTAAACATAACAGTCACCCAGGTATTGAGCGATCAGAAGATCAACAAGCTAGCTTGTACGTTCTCCTGTGAATCCAATCAGTAACACTCCCATACAGTCCGGTCTCTTCGTCTGATATGTCGCATATCAAGTCTAGGGGTGGTATACGTTAGACCCCAGTAACCAATAAGTAGTGTCGATGTAAGGCTTATAACGGGTCTAGAAACTACTGGTAACACTTACCAGTAAATCTCTATATCAGCCCTGGCCAGGGACTTTCCAGTTATAGCCAATCGAACACAGCACAACATCAATTCCCTATACCGGGAGAGACGAATCCCTTCCTATCGCTCATTGTCTCCATGTGATTCGGGACTGCACCCAGTGTTAGTGCATGACGGCACCCAGGCCGTCAATCCGAGGCCAAAATGCGGAAACGATACTTTTCTTTAAACTTTGAACCGGCACCACCGCGCACTATAAAACCCGTATCGGGCCATTAATCTAATCCTAGCTAACTAGAGAAGGCGTAGAGAGATATACCGAGTGATCCGTGTCCTTCGGTCTTCTCGTCGTCGTCTCGATCTCCCCGCGGAATCTCCGGTCTTCATCTCCTCGTCGGAAGGGCACCACATCGCCGGATTCTTTTACGGGCTCCCACCTCTGGACCAAGGAAACTCGGGCATGAAGTTGGCAAGCCGACGTGCCCAAGAAGTGTTGTAGATGAAGTGTAGAACTCTATGTGTCTCTAGGGGTTGAAGTTGCCATGTATTAGTGGAGGTAATGAAGTAAACCTTTTGTAGATGAACTTGGGGATTTTTACAAAGCCAAAGAGATCAAAATTCCCCACAATCATTTTGGGACAGCCCCCATCAAATTTGGCCGGCCATGCATCCATGAGAGAAAATGAGAGGAGAGTGTATGTGGATCAAAAATGAGAGTGAGCCAAATAATGCAAGAGAGAGAAAGGGTTATCATGAGAAGAAATGATCACTAACTAAATCCAACACTCCATCAACCATCATGAAAACCATGTCCCCACAAAAGTCAAGCCATGATGAAGTCAAAAAAGTCAAGGGATGGTGCAACCATCATGAAACCATCATGATGCAACTACTTGCAAAAACAACCCTCCAAAATGCTAATTTGCACAATTCCAAATAAGCCCTCCTCCACCAATTTTCAGCCAAGAAAAGATACAAAGGAAAATGGCCGAAACGGAAAGCAAACTGGCAACTTCAGAAAACCGATCCCGTAATAAATTACAGGAAAACCCCGCAACTGTATATACATACCCGCATTTGTATTCCGACCGAATACAAATGCAATGAGACAAAATCTACACTGTACAATACTAGGATCCGGCTTAAACCAAAGCCCGCTAGTATTATCCGTCCGATCATGATCCGAGCAATACGCACGTAAATGATTGAACCCTGCCATATCTCCATACAGCCTCTACAGCGTTTCGCCCGAAACTTGAGATACGGTCTGTGGAGGACTCTAAAGACTCGTCAATACTTTGATTATGGATTTAACCACTAGCACGTCAGAGGTATTAGCCATACGTAACGGGCTACCAGGTATTGACCAAAAGGGACGTCGATGAGCGAACTCATCCTGACACCCTGTTACGACCCAAAGTCTGGCCCGTGACCGGCACTTAACCACGTAACGTCTACAGGCGTAACGCGGCTAAGTGGACCGAAAACCCAGAAATCAAACCAGTAAAAGTATAGAGTGTTTTAAGTTTTAAATGGAAACAATCACCAAGATAACAATATACGACGCCGTAGCGAAGATCAAGATCAACAAGTGGGAGCATCACAGAAAAAGTAACTGCATAAGAAAAGTCGGCTCACAATGAGCGCGACACCAGAAAACCAATAATATACATCATCGTCCTCACACTGTCTCTAAGTCAAGTAAATACATACATGGTAGATGGAGAATATTAGATACAACAATATACATAACTGAAAGATAAACAGATACCGCACAGAACCCACCTATCAACAAAAGAGCTAGTACACCAACTATGGGGGTATCTGTGTCAAAAGATGCAAAACGCAGCCTGCCGCGACTACTTCGAAGGGCAACCTGCAAGTACTGCGGCACAACGGGGGTTAGTTGCCAACTCGTGAATAGAAATAACATATAAAGGTAATAGCGAGCATGCACGTACTGTGCTACTCTAACATATGCCAGCAGATGATATCAATGCGAGGTAAGCAGTATGTACAATAATCATGCAAGTCCTCTATCAGGTGATATAACTACAGGATGAGATGCAATAATGAATGCTGAGCATGGGAATATAACATCTACACGGAATGTCAAGGTGGAATAAATATATATATACACCGCAAATCCCAACAACCCAGACGCCGGCACTCCCATCGGCCCTCAAATCCTGTACACCCCTGAGAATCATGAGTGCCCAACATCGGCACCCAAATATCATAAATACTCGTGTCTAGCATCGATACGCAAATCCTCCTCTATCGGGCATCCGTCAGTCCGGGTCAGCCCTCTCTCTATATATCGGGCATCCGTCAGTCCGGGTCAGCCCTCTCGCAATATATCGGGCATCCGTCAGTCCAGGTCAGCCCTCTCTCAATATACCGGGCATCCGTCAGTCCGGATCAGCCCTCTCTCAATATATCGGGCATCCGTCAGTCCGGGTCATCCCTCTCTCAATATAAGCCACTCTAGCACCGAGAAAACACAGGGTGGGCGCATCGAAATATCATATCAAGGGAACCGGGTTTTTAAATGATTACATATTTGAAAAGGCCACTGTTCCCAAATCCAGAAATCACATGTAATCCCAACCAATATGCATGTAAATGTGATGTGATATGTGCATCAAGTATGAATATCATGTCAAGTCACACAAAAGATGAGCTACAGCATAATGATCCGGTGCGATACATGCATCAAGTATGAATATCATGGCAATTCTAACGGTATGTGTAACATGCAGGGTAGTGCTCGTGCAACATGAACTGTCAGTAAGGGTGCGGTGTTCTATCAATTCTATTTTATATATACATATAGCAGGGAATGCAGTATGCACTAAATAGTAGCCATGAATAGTCAATGTATGTAAATGTAGCTATAAGGTCCTATCAGCCATGACGTAGAACGCCATGTGGGCGATATCCCCGTAGATGTTAAATCTACTCACCGTAGTCTCCCGCTAGGTATAGCCGATAACTTGTTTCCCCATCTTCGCGGCGACCGTCGCACTCGCCTGCGAACCTAGAATTCCACAGAATATGACGCATAAGCTCAAACCATACAAACACGACATTTAAGGTCAACTAGAAACCCGTGTCACAAACCAAGCGCGTGTGTGCGCGATACGCTAAAACGTGTGATTACGCGCCTGAAACCACTCCGACGCATCGCGATACGCAGAAACCCCAAACCCACACACGCGTACCACGCGTGTCGCGAAAGATTAAAAAAATATGGGAAATAGGGTATTCTACTCTAAATTTTGGTACAGAAATGATATTAGAACTATACATATACCATGTCACGACCCGAAAGAGCACGTGACTGGCCCTTGAATCCTATGAAGTCTATAGGACTCCATCTGATCCAAGTAAGCCAAAAGCCCAGAAATCTAAAACCATTTAAAGAGTAAATAAGGAAAAGTAGTTTTAAGAAGTAAAGAAATCGTGTTTCGAAAATCCAAGTTTTTAAATAACTAAGCCGAATATGTATTTTTAAAATGTGTAAGCTTTCCTGAAAATTTCGGCAGAGTTTCCTTTGTAAAAACTGGCCCCGAACGGGGTACAACAAGAATAATATATATGAAATGATAAAAGGCATCCCCAAGCGGGAGCTAGCTCTTCGTCAAACGACGGTCACAACCACGCAAGCAATAATAGTATACAACGCCAAAGGGCGAGGATCAAAACCCAAAAGAACTCAAAACAGCCAGAAAACCGTAATACTACAAGCGCGACTCTAAGGTCGAAATAATACAACACTGTTTTCTAAGTCTGAAGCAATATACAAGTTTTGGTTGATGGAAATTCAAGATACAATAAATAATACATGAACAATGGCGGTTCTGATACAAAAGAACCCACCTATCCAAGCAAATCACCCATAAGGAAGCAATGTGCCAGAAATGCCGCTATGGAATCTGTACGGCAAACCTGCAAGAACTGGGGCACAACGGGGGTGAGTTGCCAACTCGTGAATAGAAAATATCTACAAGCAGAGGTCGAATGCATGACCTATCTGTTGGAGATAGTGCCCTCAGAGTCAATTATTGGGTCACAGGCACGTGATTGCAATGATTGATGGAGGACCTATCCCGGTAGGACAATCTTACTCGAGATGATAGTATGCTATCTGGTTTACCTTTGTCATCGTGTACTGTTTTAGGTGACCAGACAAGTTGCTATTACACGTTGATAGAGCCCCTAGGATTCTTGCTTGACCACCAGCAGTATGAGGGCGATCATATAAGTGGGAGCTGGGGTCTATAAGCATATCCTTAAATGGTCCCTAGTCGTGTGAGTTTCGAGACAGGGCATCGATACTCCAGAGTAGACTAGTGTATACAATCGAGACCCCGACGAGGGGCGGTGGCCGGTCTCACAAGCCACTGGTGTCAGATGGTTCACCTAAGATGTATACAGGTGCTCATTGGGTTATGAGTATACAGGACAGGACTCGCCGGGAACATGCTAGTTGGTCATATACTAGACGTCAGATGGCAGTTCCCTGGTGACATGTGTACAGGTTAGTTCATCGACCTGGGGATCGTCATTTGTCTTGTGTGAGTTCCCACTGTACTTTGATTACTACCCTACCACGGCTTAAAGGAGTCGTGCAAACAGGTTTTAGTTGGGTGCAGTCCCGAGCCACATGGAGGCAGTGAGCGCATCTTCAGGGGTTCGTCTCTCCCGGTATTGGGAGTGAGGTCGTGCTGTGTCTAGGAGAGCCATTACACGAAGCCTTCGGCCGAGGCAAGGAGATTTACTGGTAGGTATTCCAGTAGTATCTCAGGGTGTTCTGGGCTACACTCCGACACGACTTGTACCGCTTTTGGGGGTCTGACTTTTACCAACCCCCTAGGCCCGCCATGCGATACTCATAGACGAACGGACCGGATTGTACGGATATTGTCACTGACAGGCTCAGTAGGGTTGTCAGGCTGAGTTCGCTCACAGACGTCCCTTTTAGTCAATGCCTGGTAGCCCGTTACGTATTGGCTTATACCTCTGACGTGCTAGTGGTTAAATCCACAACCAAGGTGTTGACGAGTCTTTAGAGTCCCCCACATTCAGTTACTCAACTTTCGGGCGAAAGGTTGTAGAGGCCGTATGGAGATATGGCAGGGTCCGATCAGATACGTGCGGTATTGCACGGATCAGGATCGGACAGTTTGTACTATAGGCCGTATGGGTATATGGCAGGGTTCGATCAGATACGTGCGGTATTGCACGGATCAGGATCGAACGGATATTTCTAGCCGGCTTTGGTATAAGCCGGATCCTAGTATAGTACAGTGTGAATTTTGTCTCATTGCATTTGTATTTCGGTCGGAATACAAATGCGGGTGTGTATGCACAGTATCGAGGTTTTCCTGTAATTTATTACGGGACCAGTTTTCTGGAGTTGCCAGTTTTCTTTCTGTTTCGGCCAATTTCCTTTGTATCGTTCATTGGCCGAAGTTTGGTGGAGGAGGGCTTATTTGCATTGTTGCAAATAGGCATTTGTGGAGGGTGTTCTTTGCATATATTTGTATCATGATGGTTTCATGATGGAGCCCATCCTTTGACTCTTTCTTTTCCATCATGGCTTGACTTTGTAAATCATCATGGTTGTTGATGATGAGGTTGGTGGTAGGTGGTTGAGTGTGGGTTTTGATTTGGTGATCATTTCCTTTTGCATGATAGCCTTCTCTCTCTCTCCCTTTTGTATTATTGGATGGCTCTCTCATTATCTAACACACTACACTCTTATTCTCTCTCCTCCCTCACCTCTCATGGCCGGCCCAAGCATTAAGAGGGCTGTCCAAACTTTTTGGTGTGGGATTTTGCTTCATTTCATGTTGCAAAAATCCCACAAGATCAATCTCAAAAGCTCCAAGTTCAATCCCTCCACCAAAGGCAATTCTACAACCCCAAAATGAGACACAAGTTCCACACTATATTCTACAGCAAACCTTGGCCACGTCGACTATCCAGCTTCGTGCCCGAGTTGCCTCGGCATTGAGGTGGGAGCCCGTAAAAGAAGTAGGCGATGTGGTGCACTTCCGGCGACGAGGTGGAGACCGGAGCTTCCGCAGGAGATCGGGACGACGACGAGAAGACCGGAGGACTTGGATCAGTCGGTATATCTCTCTTCCCCTTCTTGTAGTTAGCTAGGACTAATTAATGGTTCGATCCGGGTATTAGTGCGCGGCGGTTTGCCAGTTAAAGTAAAATTTAAAGTTTATCACCGCTTCCGCATTTGGCCGTCGGATTGACGGCCGGGGCGCCACCGTGCACTTACAGTGGTATCAGAGCCTCGCCATTAACTTAGTCTAGCTTTGTTTAATGTGATTTACAATTCCGATCGAACAAAAATCCCAAAAGCGCATTTTTTGCTTGCATCAGTTTTCTGTTGAAAATTTTTGGTGTCAAAAAATTTTTAAGGTTGCAGAAACGTGATCTACTAGAAAAAATAAGAGCTCTGTAAAAATTCGATGAAGTGATTCCACTGTGGGAGCGCGGAACCGCCGCAAACACCCCCTTCTCGCCGCGGTTCCGCCGCACACTGTGGAGATCCCTGCACCAAATTTCTACAGTTCCTTTCTGGGGTTAAAATTGGGGTTTTGGAATAATAACATTGGGCCCAGAATTTCCTGATCTGCTACAGTAATGCTTTGGGGCCCACTTGTTAAAATTTGATTGATCGGATTTTTTAAACACATTATTTCACAGTATTTACATTATATCTGCGACCGTGAATGTCACTTGATCGGTAAATCCGGTCTAACTGCTATAGCCCGGTTAGACGGATTTGCGAACGTGACTTTCACGTTGATCTTCTGTTTTTGCTGTGATGTTGCGGATCGGTCGTGGGGATAGCCTGGATGCAATGCTAGTACAGTTGTGATTGTATTATGTACATTTGATATTGCGGGGCGAGCATCCGACATGTGGACTGCCGTCACTGCCTGTTTGTATTATTATTTTGGGGCACGGCCAGGTTGCGGTCGATGTACCCGTTGTATGTATATTTTACTTTCTGTACTAGGATTGCCCCGCGGAGGGGTGCACGGATAGCCGGGTTCTGGAGGGCAACAAGCCCGCATCTCATGGCATTGAGACGGAGGGGGCTTCACTCTAGGATTGGCGGGCTATTCGCCGCACTCGTAGGGGGTACAGGTTGACCCAGGAGGGGTGCCCAAGTTACCGGATTCCGTGAAGTGCTGGGTGGTCCATTCACGTCGCTGAAGGGGGCTGCCTCGCTTCAGGTTTTGGCGGGTAACTTGCCGCGCCCGTAGGGGTCTAGGATTTCATTGCACAGGCTATCCACACGACCAGGGGAACGTCGGGTTTCAGTAGTGGCTCTGTGAAACCCGGGGATCCCAGATATCTGCATTGTTTCTGTGATGCTGTTCATTCTCTGTGATATTGCATTTCTTATCACGCCTTGAGCGAATATAATATATTGGTATATATATTAGTAGATGTAGTATATGTTTTGCATCCGCGCTAGTCCAGTCCCCGCTCTGTCGTTAGTTAGCTAACCTAACGGGTAATGATGGGACCCAGTGGCGAATGCGGATGGCATATACGCACATCAGTATATTTTCGTTCTTTTTGGTGTGATCAATTGATGGGACTGCGTTGATTCGGATCAATGCAAGTTTAAAAAACAAACCTAAACTGATATTGTTGGAACACTTTTCAAAAAGCTGTTATTGCAAGGACGTTCACTTTTGTTTTGCATCGTGGTATTCATTTGGAATATCCTGCTCCTCAGTCGACGAGGCAAGGGCCGAGATCCCTTCACCGGGAGTGACCCCTTGGACAGAAGTTTGCGTCAGGGCATTAACTTCACTATAGCCGATTACTTTTGCTTTGCATCGCGGTATTCATTTGGAATATCCTGCACCCCATTCTACGGGGAAAGAGCCGAGATCCCTTCACTGGGAGTGACCTCTTTAGCAACGGTTTTCGTCACTATATTTTCAAAAAGCTATCCGTTCCTTCAACGATATCAAGTTCATTACGTTAAAGGTTTTCGCCAGAAACCATTCGTAGCCCTCCGTCGTTTCATATGGGTAGTCAATAGTATTCAAGCTGTGTTTGTTGGCCAAAGTCAAGGCACAGTGTTTGGTAGCTGTTGGTTATTCATATGCAGCATAGATAGATGCGTTGGTTTGGAATAGTCATATAGCCTTGTTGGCCAAAGTCAAGGGCTTGTGCGGGTGGATTCGAATCAACCTGGAGAATGACGGGTAGAACTTGACATGTGACTTATGATTTGTTGGCCAAAGTCAAGGTCATAAGAGCATGGGGCAAAAATCACATCGGGAGTTTCAAAAGAACTGAAACTTGCCAGATATGCGCATACCTTCTGGGGTGTGATGACGTGAGCGGATTCCGTCACGTTATCATGCGATGGGAGTTGGATCTCGATTCCTACTGATGAGTTAGTTTACTCCTCGGGTGACCCCGACTAATTCTTCTTTCAGGTTTGGAGGAGAATTTGAGGTACAGTGGGAGGTTTCCAGATTAGATAAATTGGTAACCATTCTGATCTAGGTTAGAGTGCACGCTGAGTGTTTCTTTTCTCTCTCTCTTTGGCAGCGACCATTGACCTGACCCTAAGACTATGACTCAGTGACCAAGTTGACCGAACCTTCTTAACACTGGCTTTTGGATTGTCAGAGTTGCAAACCTCATTGCCACTCCTACTTTTACCCTTTTCTCCAGGACACCCCGTATTACTACGAACGTCCACTTCCATTGGACAAAACCATCGTATGGTTAGATACGAACTCGAAAGAATTTATTCGAGGATGGTTTTGTTGCGCCACGGCAGCGCCCCGGCCGTCTTACTCGAGGCCTAAATGCGGAATCAAAATTTTTTCCTTACTCGGAAACCGGCGCTACCGCGGACAAAGAAAACCCGGATCGTTTACCATTAACCTAATGCTAGCTAACAAGAGATAGGGTGAGAAGTATACCGAGTGATCCGAGTCCTCCGGTCTTCTCGTCATCGTCCCGATCTCCCGCGGAAAGTGTTGCCTCCACATCGTCGCCTCCTCGCCGGAAAGGGCACCACATCGCCTTCTTCTTTTACGGGCTCCCGCCTCAATACCGAGGCAACTCGCGCATGAAGCCGGCAACTCGACATGCTCAAGATGTGCTGTAGAATGTGTAGTAGATTGTCTCACTTGGGTTTTGTTGCCATTTGAAGATGATGGAGGAAACAAGGATTAGAAAAATGGTGCTTGCATTTTTCTAGCATGAAAAAGAGATCAAGAAAGAAACTCTCAAGAATGAAGCTCTCTCTTCTTCTTCCTCTCTTTCTTTTTCTTCTTATGAAAAACTTATCTTCTAAATGAGAATGGTGGAGGAGATAATATGAAGCATGAAGGGAGGTGAGTGTAGGGTAAAGGAAGTGGTGACCACATCAAGACATAATCATCACAAACTCACATCAACTCTAATCCACATCTTATCTTCATAAAGCATGAAATGAATGGTATCTTAAAAAGGTTATCATAATAAATCATTTGCAAGAAAAACCTCCACAAAGTGTTATTTGCAAAACTGCAAATAACCCCCTCCATCAGAAAAGTCCGGCCGGGAAAGAACAAAGGAAAACCGGCCGGAACGGAATGCAAACTGGCAACTCCAGAAAACTGGTCCCGTAATAAATTACAGGAAAACCCCTATACTGTGCATACACACCCGCATCTGTATTCCGACCGGATACAAATGCAATGAGACAAAATCTACACTGTACTAAACTAGTACCGGCTTAAACCAAAGCCGACTAGTAAAATCCGTTCGATCCTGATCCGTGCAATACCGCACGTATCAGATCGAACCTTGCCATATTAATATACGGCCACTAGTACAAAACTGTCCGATCCTGATCCGTGCAATACCGCACGTATCTGATCGGACCCAGCCATATCTCCATACGGCCTCTACAGCGTTTCGCCCGAAAGCTTGAGTAACTGTAAGTGTGGTGGACTCTAAAGACTCGTCAATACTATGGCTGTGGATTTAACCACTAGCACGTCAGAGGTATCAGCCAATACGTGACGGGCCACCAGCTATTGACTAAAAGGGACGTCGATGAGCGAACTCATCCTGACACCCTACTGAGCCTGTCAGTGACAATATCCGTACAGTCCGGTCCGTTCGTCTATGAGTATCGCATGGCGGGCCTAGGGGGTTGGTGAAAGTCAGACCCCCAAAAGCGGTACAAGTCGTGTCGGAGTGTAGCCCAGAACGCCCTGAGATACTACTGGAATACCTACCAGTAAATCTCCTGCCTCGGCCGAGGGCTTTGCGTAATGGCTCTCCTAGACACAGCGCGACCTCACCCCTAATACCGGGAGAGACGAACCCCTGAAGATCCGCTCACTGCCTCCATGTGGCTCGGGACTGTACCCAACTAAAACCTGTTTGCACGACTCCTTTGAGCCGTGGTAGGGTAGTAATCAAAGCACAGTGGGAACTCACACGAGACAAATGACGATCCTCAGGTCGATGAACTAACCTGTACACATGTCACCAGGGAACTGCTATCTGACGTCTGGTATAAGACCAACTAGCAGGTTCCCGGCGAGTCCTGTCCGGTGTACTCATAACCCAATGAGCACCTGTATACATCTTAGGTGAACCAACTTACACCAGTGGCTTGTGAGACCGGCCACCGCCCCTCGTCGGGGTCTCGACTGTATACACTAGTCTACTAATGGAGTATCGATGCCCTGTCTCGAAACTCCTACGACTAGGGACCTTTTAAGGATGTGCTTATAGACTACCAGCTCCCACGTATATGATCGCCATCATACTGCTGGTAGTCAAGCAAGAATCCTAGGGGCTCTATCAACGTGTAATAGCGACATGTCAGGTCACCTAAAGCAGTACACGATGATAAAGATAAACCAGATAGCATACTATCATCTCGAGTAAGACTGTCCTACCGGGATAGGTCCTCCCCCAATCATTGCAATCACGTGCCTGTGATCCAATAATTGACTCTGAGGGCACTATCTCCAACAATCTCCCACTTGCACTCAAGGCTAATTATTGCGATGTCGCATACTCACAGCCCGTGTGATACCGAACACCCAACTCCTCTACAAGTCAGTCTCACAAAGCTCGTCTGCGAGACTATTGCGTTCGAGGAATAGCCTCAGTGAGTGGATCCGCTGTGAAGTTTCTTTCTATGTCTCTCTATATCTCAAGTTCGCGGAGAAAGCCATCTCCCGAAATGAGCAATACCTGTCTTAGAACGTCTGGATGTCTGATGGGACCTAGCTCATAAATGAACTTCAAATCCAAACTTCTTAGACTGTATCGTCAACCGAACTTAATCAGTATCCTGCGCCAAGCCTCCCTCAGTATTGCCTTGGACCACCTGTCCAAAATACTGCCCCTCGTCAGAAGGAAAACTATAACTCTGACAACCTCCTTGTCGTCCATGTCACCTTGGAAGCCTGGAATGATAACTGTCTCCCAAATGAGGCTGTCGTTATCATATCCCTAGAACATTCACTTATGTTCTAACACTGCTTCCGACTGTTTCTCCAGGATTGGATCAATATCATCTTATTGCATCTAGTGCAAGAACAACATCTGGTGTGGTACTTGACATCTCATGATTGACTCAATTGCCTAAGCAAGTGATCTGCCAATCATGAGTATCCCTCTCCCCTTTAGTCTATAAGACACCTTTAGAGAGGGTGAATCCATC
This sequence comes from Agapanthus africanus, assembly GCA_030015575.1. Taxonomy (NCBI): domain Eukaryota; kingdom Viridiplantae; phylum Streptophyta; class Magnoliopsida; order Asparagales; family Amaryllidaceae; genus Agapanthus; species Agapanthus africanus. The sequence continues at coordinate 96,509,655 of CM057343.1, read as the reverse complement.
AACTGCAGGTGTACTACCGTGTCAGGAGTCGTCCATTCTAAATACTCATAGAATGCTGTCAAGATACCCAGATTGGGAAACCACCCAAATCTAGATCTAAAACCATAGATCTAGTAACCAGTATGTCTGATATAATATCCAAGTCCCTTGTGGAGAGACCACTGTGTGACGACCAAAGTATAACCGATCGTAGTAATAGGAATATCACTTCCTACTACCTTCTCAACAGATGCATCCCCTATTCTGATGACGTCAAACCTATGACTGTCACATCAGAAATAGATGATCTATCTCCGCTACATCTGCTTTAGTCTATAAATAGACATAAGCCTGATGTCCACCAATGCTTCCGCTGCTCCCACTGACTACGACAACCCTCTGGCAGAGTCATATAGACGTGCACTTCTAAAGCTAGTTTAGAACGACGCTATACTCATCCTCCTGCCGGGTCTCGCAGCCTGGAACAACAACAATGGCAAGTGTGGGTAAACAAGAACTTCCCTGTCACCGTCATTGAGGCTACCGGAGTACCTCTCGGGTGCTTGAAGTTACCCACCTTATCTGCGGAGTGGCCAATGGAATGTCAAATCAGATTGAATCTTTAGGTTCCTTATCAAATCTTCAGTAATCGTTTGTGGTTCTGGAATCACTTCCAGTTCTACCATACTCCCACTACTTTTTCTGAAAAAATCCATTTTTAATAAAAACTGTGGCGAGTCTAGAACAATATTGCTATAGTTCATCCAGATGGTAGAAAGTCAACCCTCGTCATAGCCTGGGTCAACCCACAAACAGCCATTACAGAAACGTGCCTTGAGTTGTCCAGTGTCTGGTTTTAATCATAAACTGGACAACTCCCCGTACCTTAACATCGTTAAGATATGAACTGTTCTATATCCAATATAGAACCAGAGGCACTGATTCAATTGAACCAGATTCAAATCATGCAACTATCTCCAGTGCATGTCAACTAAATGGAAGGAGGTCGATCAGCGTTACTCAACTTAGGAATGCTTCCATTTATGAGTAACCTGAAAGAGAAGCAATCTGTCTTCATCATTACTATCAACTGAATATCATACACAAGTATCTACATCTTCAATCTCTTTGAAGAATCCCGATACTTGCTACACCTGGTACTCTACTCTATTCAAATACCTATAACTCCTCAAAACTTAGACCCTGTGTTTCCACGAAACAGCTGTCTAAAATCTAGAGAAGTCATAAGTAAACCGAATATAGTACGAGGACCAACCCCTCTGTCCTGATGGACACTGGACAACATACAATACTCTGTATAAGTCCGCTGAGTCTAACAACTCTTTCACTGTGTGTCGTAGGTTGAAAACTGTACTTGTGGTTAAGAAGAATTACACCGCTGTTTAATGCTCCTTACCTAACCATCCACTGATATAGGTAAATGTCATAGACATAATATCAAAAGGTATACCTCACTCTATGAAAATAGACGTACAGATATATCAATTTGAAATTGGTGCACAACATCGGATATTCAAAACCAAATATCTGCCGACCGGCAATCAACCCAGGTGACTTCCTCAAATATCACCGATTACAACGAATCCCGATATAATGAGGATGATCACCCAATTCCCAATAACTTACTCCCACTCATCATCTGTAAAACCATACAGATGTGAGAATCCAACCTGGTAAATACATACCCTGGAGTAAGTGTCTAATCGGGAAATCAGTTTTCTATTAACAGTACACAGTGAAACTGAAACATTGAAATGTTTCGTCGGGGTATCCTGGTATTCCTAGTAATGCCTCTTCCATTATCCAGATTCACAACTGTAACCGTATATCTCTTTGCCATCTGTCCAAATCCCTTTATATGTCTTTAGTCATTACCGTCCGCACACCCCTTTAGGCCAATTGGTTTTCTTCCTTCCCTACCGTTCGGCACCAGCCTATGGTTTGGAAGAAGACTATCCAATAAGCATAAAGGGTGTACTGTCCTAATCCTAGGAGCACTCGCAATGCGAGAGAAGGTGAAGATAAAAGACACCTGAATGTACTTTATTCCTATTTCTCCTGAACCAGAATCCATCCCCGAACTGGAACAAGTTCCTTTCGAGTTCGTATATAACCATACGATGGAATATCCAATAAACTGTGGATCTTCGTAGTGATACGGAGTGTCCTGGAGAAATACAAAGGTGATTTAGGGTTGGCGAAGAAATACTTGGTTTGGTCGTGAATAGCAGTCGCAACTTACTTTGCCCTCTTACTAATCCCTTGCTTTGTCTTAACTTAATACCTTCTGTACACCGTTTAGGCTAACTGGTTTTCTTCATTCCCTACCGGTCGGCACCAGCCTATGGTTTGGAAGAAGACTATCCAATTTGCGTAATAGGTGTACTACTCCTAAACCAAGGAGTACTCGCAACCTGAGAGAAGGTGAAAAGAAAAGACAACTGAATAGTCCTATTCGTTTTCTCCAGAACCAGAAACCATCCTCGAAGTCCTTCGAGTTCGTATCTAACCATACGATGGTTTTGTCCAATGGAAGTGGACGTTCGTAGTAATACGGGGTGTCCTGGAGAAAAGGGTAAAAGTAGGAGTGGCAATGAGGTCTGCAACTCTGACAATCCAAAAGCCATTGTTAAGAAGGTTCGGTCAACTTGGTCACTGAGTCAAAGTCCAGGGTCGGGTCAATGGTCGCTGCCAGAGAGAGAGAAAAGAAACACTCAGCGTGCACTCTAACCTAGATCAGAATGGTTACCACTTTGTCTAATCTGGAAACCTCCCACTGTACCTCAAATTCTCCTCCAAACCTGAAAGAAGAATTAGTCGGGATCACCCGAGGAGTAAACCAACTCATCAGTGGGAATCGGGATCCAACTATCATCGCATGATAACTTGACGGAATCCACTCAAGTCACCACACTCCAGAAGGTATGCGCATGCCTGGCAAGTTTCAGTTCTTTTGAAACTCCCGATGTGATTTTTACCCCAAGCGGTTTATGACCTTGACTAGGTCAACAAACCATAAACCGCCAGTCAAGTTCAACCCGTCATTGTTCTGGATCGCATTAAACCCACCCGTACGTGCCCTTGACTAGGTCAACAAGGCCGCACGACTGTCCTAACCAATCCCACTTATGCAACAAACAAGTACCACTTAGCTACCGAACACTACGTCTTGACTAGGTCAACAAACGCAGCACGAATACCAAATTATACCTGTAGGAAATGACGGAGGGCTACGAATGGTTTTTGGCGAAAAACCTTTAACGTAATGAACTTGATATCGTTGAAGGAACTGCATAGCCTTTTATAAAATATAGTGACGAAAACCTTTACTAAAGAGGTCACTCCCGGTGAAGGGATCTCGGCTCTTTCCCCGTAGAATGAGGTGCAGGATATTCCAGCTGAATACCACGATGCAAAGCAAAAGTAATCGGCTATAGTGAAGTTAATGCCCTGACGCAAACTTCTGTCCAAGGGGTCACTCCCGGTGAAGGGATCTCGGCCCTTGCCTCGTCGACTGAGGAGCAGGATATTCCAAATGAATACCACTATGCAAAACAAAAGAGAACGTCCTTGCAATAACAGCTTTTTGAAAAAGTGTTCCAACAACATCAGATTAGGTTTGTTTATCTTGCATTGATCCGAATCAATGCAGTCCCATCAATTGATCACACCACAAAGAACGAAAATATACTGACGTACGTATATGCCATCCGCATTCGCCACTGGGTCCCGTCATCACCCGTTAGGTTAGCTAACTAACGGCAGAGCGGGGACTGGACTAGCGCGGATGAAAAACATATACAACATCTACTAATATATATACCAATATATAGTATTTCGCTCAAGGCGTGAATAAAATGCAACATCACAGAAATGCAACATCACAGAACAATACAGATATCTGGAAGCCCCGGGTTTCACAGAGCCGCTGCTGAAACCCGACGTTCCCCTGGTCGTGTGGATAGCCTGTGCAATGAAATCCTAGACCCCTACGGGCGCGGCAAGTCACCCGCCAAAACCTGAAGCGAGGCAGCCCCCTTCAGTACCGTGAATGGACCACCCAGCACTTCACGGAATCCGGTAACTTGGGCACCCCTCCTGGGTCAACCTGTACCCCCTACGAGTGCGGCGAATAGCCCGCCAATCCTGGACTGAAGCCCCCTCCGTCTCAATGCCCTGAGATGCGGGCCCGTTGCCCTCCAGAACCCGGCTATCCGTGCACCCCACCGCGGGGCAAACCTAGTACAGAATGTAAAATATACATACACCGGGTACATCGACCGCAACCAGGTCGTGCCCCAAAAGAATAATACAAACAGGCAGTGACGGCAGTCCACATGTCGGACGCTCGCCCCGCAATATCAAATGTACATAATACAATAAAACTGTACTAGCATTGCATCCAGGCTATCCCCCACGATCGATCCGCAACATCACAGCATAAACATAGAACATCAACGTGAAAGTCACGTTCGCAAATCCGTCTAACCGGGCTATAGCAGTTAGACCGGATTTACCGATCGAGTGACATTCACGGTCGCAGATATAATGTAAATACTGTGAAATAATGTGTTTAAAATTTTCCGATTGACCAAAAATTAACAAGTGGGCCCCCAATCAAAACTGTAGCACTCACAGAGAAACTGGGCCCAAATTTAATATCCCAAAAGCCACAAAATCAAGTGCAAGACAATCTGAAAAAAAATAGTACAGTGAACAAATTAATTGGCCGCGGAAGCGCGGCCAAAGCACTACTTTGGCCGCTCTTCCGCGGTGGATTGAATGATTCAGGCTACCAATTTTTTTCAGATTTCTTATATTTCCTTGTACATAATTCTGCAACCACCTGAAAAATTTTTGGACTTCAAAAAAATTCGACAGAAACTGATGTGCAAGAAATACGTGTTTTCGGGATTTTGTACGATCGGAAACGTAAAACACATTACACAAAAGCTAGGTAAGGTTAATGGCGTGGCTCTGATACCATGTTGCGCCACGGCAGCGCCCCGGCCGTCTTACTCGAGGCCTAAATGCGGAATCAAAATTTTTTCCTTACTCGGAAACCGGCGCTACCGCGGACAAAGAAAACCCGGATCGTTTACCATTAACCTAATGCTAGCTAACAAGAGATAGGGTGAGAAGTATACCGAGTGATCCGAGTCCTCCGGTCTTCTCGTCATCGTCCCGATCTCCCGCGGAAAGTGTTGCCTCCACATCGTCGCCTCCTCGCCGGAAAGGGCACCACATCGCCTTCTTCTTTTACGGGCTCCCGCCTCAATACCGAGGCAACTCGCGCATGAAGCCGGCAACTCGACATGCTCAAGATGTGCTGTAGAATGTGTAGTAGATTGTCTCACTTGGGTTTTGTTGCCATTTGAAGATGATGGAGGAAACAAGGATTAGAAAAATGGTGCTTGCATTTTTCTAGCATGAAAAAGAGATCAAGAAAGAAACTCTCAAGAATGAAGCTCTCTCTTCTTCTTCCTCTCTTTCTTTTTCTTCTTATGAAAAACTTATCTTCTAAATGAGAATGGTGGAGGAGATAATATGAAGCATGAAGGGAGGTGAGTGTAGGGTAAAGGAAGTGGTGACCACATCAAGACATAATCATCACAAACTCACATCAACTCTAATCCACATCTTATCTTCATAAAGCATGAAATGAATGGTATCTTAAAAAGGTTATCATAATAAATCATTTGCAAGAAAAACCTCCACAAAGTATTATTTGCAAAACTGCAAATAACCCCCTCCATCAGAAAAGTCCGGCCGGGAAAGAACAAAGGAAAACCGGCCGGAACGGAATGCAAACTGGCAACTCCAGAAAACTGGTCCCGTAATAAATTACAGGAAAACCCCTATACTGTGCATACACACCCGCATCTGTATTCCGACCGGATACAAATGCAATGAGACAAAATCTACACTGTACTAAACTAGTACCGGCTTAAACCAAAGCCGACTAGTAAAATCCGTTCGATCCTGATCCGTGCAATACCGCACGTATCAGATCGAACCTTGCCATATTACTATACGGCCACTAGTACAAAACTGTCCGATCCTGATCCGTGCAATACCGCACGTATCTGATCGGACCCTGCCATATCTCCATACGGCCTCTACAGCGTTTCGCCCGAAAGCTTGAGTAACTGTAAGTGTGGTGGACTCTAAAGACTCGTCAATACTATGGCTGTGGATTTAACCACTAGCACGTCAGAGGTATCAGCCAATACGTGACGGGCCACCAGCTATTGACTAAAAGGGACGTCGATGAGCGAACTCATCCTGACACCCTACTGAGCCTGTCAGTGACAATATCCGTACAGTCCGGTCCGTTCGTCTATGAGTATCGCATGGCGGGCCTAGGGGGTTGGTGAAAGTCAGACCCCCAAAAGCGGTACAAGTCGTGTCGGAGTGTAGCCCAGAACGCCCTGAGATACTACTGGAATACCTACCAGTAAATCTCCTGCCTCGGCCGAGGGCTTTGCGTAATGGCTCTCCTAGACACAGCGCGACCTCACCCCCAATACCGGGAGAGACGAACCCCTGAAGATCCGCTCACTGCCTCCATGTGGCTCGGGACTGTACCCAACTAAAACCTGTTTGCACGACTCCTTTGAGCCGTGGTAGGGTAGTAATCAAAGCACAGTGGGAACTCACACGAGACAAATGACGATCCTCAGGTCGATGAACTAACCTGTACACATGTCACCAGGGAACTGCTATCTGACGTCTGGTATAAGACCAACTAGCAGGTTCCCGGCGAGTCCTGTCCGGTGTACTCATAACCCAATGAGCACCTGTATACATCTTAGGTGAACCAACTTACACCAGTGGCTTGTGAGACCGGCCACCGCCCCTCGTCGGGGTCTCGACTGTATACACTAGTCTACTAATGGAGTATCGATGCCCTGTCTCGAAACTCCTACGACTAGGGACCTTTTAAGGATGTGCTTATAGACTACCAGCTCCCACGTATATGATCGCCATCATACTGCTGGTAGTCAAGCAAGAATCCTAGGGGCTCTATCAACGTGTAATAGCGACATGTCAGGTCACCTAAAGCAGTACACGATGATAAAGATAAACCAGATAGCATACTATCATCTCGAGTAAGACTGTCCTACCGGGATAGGTCCTCCCTCAATCATTGCAATCACGTGCCTGTGATCCAATAATTGACTCTGAGGGCACTATCTCCAACAGGTTTCAGGTTCTGGAGAAAACGGATAGGACTATTCAGTTGTCTTTTCCTTTTACCTTCTCTCAGGTTACGAGCACTCCTTGGATTAGGACAGTACACCCATTATGCTTATTGGATAGTCTTCTTCCAAACCATAGGCAGGTGCCGACCAGTAGGGAATGAAGAAAACCAATTAGCATAACGATGGTGTGCAGAAGGTATTAAGTTCAGACAAAGTAAGGGATTAGTAAGAGGGCAAAGTAAATTGCGACTGCTATTCACGACCAAACCAAGTATTCCTTCGCCAATCCTATATCACCTTTGTATTTCTCCAGGACACTCCGTATCACTACGAAGATCCACAGTTTATTGGATACTCCATCGTATGGTTATATACGAACTCGAAAGGAACTTGTTCCAGTTCGGGGATGGATTATGGTCCAGGAGAAATAGGAATAAGGTTTATTCGGTTGTCTTTTATCTTCACCTTCTCTCATTACGAGTGTTCCTAGGATTAGGACAGTACACCCATTATGCTTATTGGATAGTCTTCTTCCAAACCATAGGCTGGTGCCGAACGGTAGGGAAGGAAGAAAACCATTTGGCCTAAAGGGGTGTGCAGAAGGTAAAGACTAAAGACATATGAAGGGATTTGGAGAGGTGGTAAAGAATTATACGGTTACAATCGTGAATCTGGAAGAGGCATTACTAGGAATACCAGGATACCCCATCGAAACATTTCAATGTTTCAGTCTCACTGTGTACTGTTAAAAGAAGACTGATTTCCCGATTAGATACTTACTCCATGATATGTATTTACCAAGTATGATTCTCACATCTGTATGGTTTTACAGATGATGAGTGGGAGTAAGTTATTGGGAATTGGGTGATCATCCGCATTATATCGGGATTCGTTGTAATCGGTGATATTTGAGGAAATCACCTGGGCTGTTTGCCGGTCGGCAAATATTTGGTTTTGAATATCCGCTGTTATGCACCAATTTCAAATTGATATATCTGTACGTCTATTTTTATAGAGTGAGATATACCTTTTTGATATTATGTCGATGACATTTACCTATATCAGTGGATGGTTAGGTAAGGAGCATTAAACAGCGGTGTAATTCTTCTTAACCATAGGTACAGTTTTCAATCTACGACACGCAGTGAATGAGTTATCAGACTCAAGGGACTTATACAGAGTATTGTATGTTGTCCAGCGTCCATCAGGACAGAGGGGATGGTCCTCGTACTATATTCGGTTTACTTATGACTTCTCTAGTTTTAGACAAGTGTTTCGCGGAAACACAGGGTCCGAATTTTGAGAAGTTATAGGTATTTGAATAGAGTAGAGAACCAGGTGTAGCAAGTATCGGGATTCTTCAAAGAGATCGAAGATGTAGATACTTACGTATGGTATTCAGTTGATAGTAATGATAAAGAGATCTTCCTTCTCTTTCAGGTTACTCATAATTGGAAGCATTCCTAAGTTGAGTAACGCTGATCGGCCTTCTTCCATTTAGTTGACATGCACTGGAGACAGCTGCATGATTTGGATCTGGTTCAATTAAATCAGTGCCTCTGGTCCTATATAGGATATAGAACAGTTCGTATCTTAACGATGTTAAGGTACGGGGAGTTGTCCGGCTTATGATTAAAACCAGACACTGGACAACTCAAGGCATGTTTCTGTAATGGCTGTTTGTGGGTTGACCCAGGCTATGACGAGGGTTGACTTTCTACCATCTGGATGAACAATAGCAATATTGTTCTAGACTCGCCACAGTTTTATTAAAAATGGATTTTTTCGGAAAACAGTAAGTGTGAGTATGGTAGAACTGGAAGTGATTCCAGAACCACAAACGATTACTGAAGATTTGATAAGAAACCTAAACATTCAATCTGGATTGACATTCCATTGGCCACTCCGCAGATAAGGTGGGTAACTTCAGGCACCCGAGAGGTACTGCGGTAGCCTCAAGGACGGTGACAGGGAAGTTCTTGTTTACCCACAATTAACATTGCTGTTGTTCCAGGCTGCGAGACCCGGCGGGAGGATGAGTATAGCGTCGTTCTAAAACTAGTTTTAGAAGTGTACGTCTATATGACTCTGCCAGAGGGTTGTCGTAGTCAGTGGGAGCAGCGGAAGCATTGGTAGACAGGTAGCTTATGTCTATTTATAGACTAAAGCAGATGTAGCGGAGATAGATCATCTATTTCTGACGTGACAGTCATGGGTTTGACTTCATCAGAATAGGGGATGGATCTATTGAGAAGGTAGTAGGGTGTGATATCCTGGTATTTGGATGACATACACTACACAGAGTAGGAAAAGAAACTCCTATACTACAGTCGGTTATACTTTTGGTCGTCACACAGTGGTTTCTCCACAAAGGAAATGGATTTTATATCAGACATACTGGTTACTAGATCTATGGTTTTAGATCTAGATTTGGGTGGTTTCCCAATCAGGGTACTTAGACAGCATTCTAAGGGTATTTAGAATGGATGACTCCTGGCACGGTAGTGTACCTGCAGGTAATGGAGTCACCCTCTCTAAAGGTGTCTTACAGACTAAAGGGGAGAGGGACGTGCATGATTGGCAGATCACTTGCTCAGGCAATTGAGTCAATCATGAGATGTCAAGTACCACTCCAGATGTTGTTCTTGCACTAGATGCAATAAGTTGACATTAATCCAATCCTGGAGAAACGGTCGAAAGCAGTTTTAGAACATAAGTGGATGTTCTAGGGATATGATAACGACAGTCTCATTCGGGAAACAGTTATCATTCCAGGCTTCCAAGGTGACATGGACGACAAGGAGGTTGTCAGAGTTATAGTTTTTCCTTCTGATGAGGGGCAGTATTTTGGACAGGTGGTCCAAGGCAATACTGAGGGTGGCATGGCGCAGGATACTGATTAAGTTCAGTTGACGATACAGTCTAAGAAGTTTGGATTTGGAGTTCATTTATAAGCTAGGTCCCATCAGACATCCAGACACATTCTAAGACAGGTATTGCTCATTTCGGGAGATGGGTTTTCTCCGCGAACTTGAGATATAGAGAGACATAGAAAGAAACAACAAAGCGGATCCACTCACTAAGGCTATTCCTCGACTGCAAGAGTTCCGCAAGCGAGCTTTGTGGGACTGATTAGTAGAGGAGTAGGGTGTTCGGTATCACACGGGCTGTGAGTATGCGACATCGCAATAATTAGCCTTGAGTGCAAGTGGGAGATTGTTGGAGATAGTGCCCTCAGAGTCAATTATTGGGTCACAGGCACGTGATTGCAATGATTGATGGAGGACCTATCCCGGTAGGACAATCTTACTCGAGATGATAGTTTGCTATCTGGTTTACCTTTGTCATCGTGTACTGTTTTAGGTGACCTGACAAGTTGCTATTACACGTTGATAGAGCCCCTAGGATTCTTGCTTGACCACCAGCAGTATGAGGGCGATCATATAAGTGGGAGCTGGGGTCTATAAGCATATCCTTAAATGGTCCCTAGTCGTGTAAGTTTCGAAACAGGGCATCGATACTCCAGAGTAGACTAGTGTATACAGTCGAGACCCCGACGAGGGGCGGTGGCCGGTCTCACAAGCCACTGGTGTCAGATGGTTCACTGAAGATGTATACAGGTGCTCATTGGGTTATGAGTACACCGGACAGGACTCGCCGGGAACATGCTAGTTGGTCATATACTAGACGTCAGATGGCAGTTCCCTGGTGACATGTGTACAGGTTAGTTCATCGACCTGGGGATCGTCATTTGTCTTGTGTGAGTTCCCACTGTACTTTGATTACTACCCTACCACGGCTCAAAGGAGTCGTGCAAACAGGTTTTAGTTGGGTGCAGTCCCGAGCCACATGGAGGCAGTGAGCGCATCTTCAGAGGTTCGTCTCTCCCGGTATTGGGGGTGAGGTCGTGCTGTGTCTAGGAGAGCCATTACACGAAGCCCTCGGCCGAGGCAAGGAGATTTACTGGTAGGTATTCCAGTAGTATCTCAGGGTGTTCTGGGCTACACTCCGACACGACTTGTACCGCTTTTGGGGGTCTGACTTTTACCAACCCCTTAGGCCCGCCATGCGATACTCATAGACGAACGGACCGGACTGTACGGATATTGTCACTGACAGGCTCAATAGGGTTGTCAGGCTGAGTTCGCTCATAGACGTCCCTTTTAGTCAATACCCGGTAGCCCGTTACGTATTGGCTTATACCTCTGACGTGCTAGTGGTTAAATCCACAACCAAGGTGTTGACGAGTCTTTAGAGTCCCCCACATTCAGTTACTCAGCTTTCGGGCGAAAGGTTGTAGAGGCCGTATGGAGATATGGCAGGGTCCGATCAGATACGTTCGGTATTGCAAGGATCAGGATCAGACAGTTTGTACTATAGGCCGTATGGGTATATGGCAGGGTTCGATCAGATACGTGCGGTATTGCATGGATCAGGATCGAACGGATATTACTAGCCGGCTTTGGTATAAGCCGGATCCTAGTATAGTACAGTGTGAATTTTGTCTCATTGCATTTGTATTTCGGTCGGAATACAAATGCGGGTGTGTATGCACAGTATCGGGGTTTTCCTGTAATTTATTACGGGACCAGTTTTCTGGAGTTGCCAGTTTGCTTTCCGTTTCGGCCAATTTCCTTTGTATCTTTCATTGGCCGAAGTTTGGTGGAGGAGGGCTTATTTGCATTGTTGCAAATAGGCATTTGTGGAGGGTGTTCTTTGCATATATTTGTATCATGATGGTTTCATGATGGAGCCCATCCTTTGACTCTTTCTTTTCCATCATGGCTTGACTTTGTAAATCATCATGGTTGTTGATGATGAGGTTGGTGGTAGGTGGTTGAGTGTGGGTTTTGATTTGGTGATCATTTCCTTTTGCATGATAGCCTTCTCTCTCTCTCCCTTTTGTATTATTGGATGGCTCTCTCATTATCTAACACACTACACTCTTATTCTCTCTCCTCCCTCACCTCTCATGGCCGGCCCAAGCATTAGGGGGGCTGTCCAAACTTTTTGGTGTGGGATTTTGCTTCATTTCATGTTGCAAAAATCCCACAAGATCAATCTCAAAAGCTCCAAGTTCAATCCCTCCACCAAAGGCAATTCTACAACCCCAAAATGAGACACAAGTTCCACACTATATTCTACAGCAAACCTTGGGCACGTCGACTAGCCATCTTCGTGCCCGAGTTGCCTCGGCATTGAGGTGGGAGCCCGTAAAAGAAGTAGGTGATGTGGTGCACTTCCGGCGACGAAGTGGAGACCGGAGCTTCCGCAGGAGATCAGGACGACGACGAGAAGACCGGAGGACTTGTATCAGTCGGTATATCTCTCTTCCCCTTCTTGTAGTTAGCTAGGACTAATTAATGGTTCGATCCGGGTATTAGTGCGCGGCGGTTTGCCAGTTAAAGTAAAATTTAAAGTTTATCACCGCTTCCGCATTTGGCCGTCGGATTGACGGCCGGGGCGCCGCCGTGCACTTACACTATCCTAGGTCAATACGATCAGATATAAATAAACCTCAATATGAATAAAGCTGAAGCATGCTAAACTGGCAATGTAATCTCTATACATGAGTGTAGTGCCAAGTGCTCGTGGTAGTGCCTCAGGTAATAGCATGTCATGAATATGAGGTATGATCAAAGTAATCAAATCTGCACACATGTGGATCCCGTCCACTCGTCACCCACTGACAATAACCACCATGCATGTAAATATCATAAATCATGTGCATGGGAATAATATGAGGATATAAACCATCTGTGTCCCTCGCGACACGTCAAAATCATGGAACCGGAGTGCCCAGCATCGACACTCGAAAACATCATGAAAATTGTGCCCAGCATCGGCACGTAAATCCTCATATATCGGGCTCCGTCAGTCCGGATCGGCCCGCGGGCTCTGTCTGCGGTATCAGCCCTCGGCCCCGGCAGTATGCCCATATCCATCTATCGACACTGGTCAGTATCCTCCGGATAACCGCCAGGTCCAACCAATCACCGGTAGGTACTCGCCCGCCTCCAGGCTCAATCGGCAAAGCTCATCGATCATCTTGCCGAGGGGAACCATACCGGGTCCACCATGTACCCGCAATCGGCTCGTCCACTCCTCGATTCGGGTTTCACATGTCGCTCTCAGCACCGAGAAAACACATGGTGGACGCACTGAAATATCATATCAAGGGTAACCAGGTTTTTAAAGCAATGACATATTCCCTTTCGAAACACCCTCGGTTCCCAAATCCAGAAATATCATAGAAACAACATATCTCAATGCGTATAATCAAAAGCATGAAGTATGCGACATGTAAAGGAAGGTATGCACATCATCAAGTCATGCAAGGATCATATACTGAATGCAATAGTACTACAGTGTAGTGACATGGCAATTATCGATGATGAAGTGTGTGAGCCGGCAAACAAGTGTACGTGGAACATACGCATCATCGATAATGGTGCTGGTGTCCTAGCAGCATGACTGAAATATAACCACAGTACAAGCGATGCAATGCAAATAGCATGAATATGCGGAATCGAATAATCAACGCAAAGGTAAAGAATCTACACCAATCTGTACATGTCATGCAGTGGTGCCATTTGAAATAAGAAGAATCAGGGCTTTTGGTAAAACAAGGGCTACGGTGTTTTAAGAAAAGATACATCATTTGAAAATACCCGTATAAACCCTTCTGCATATCTTTAAAATATCTCCGATTCGCTAGTTTTGAAATAGGTATGACTCGGGTCTAGCCTAACGCCTACTATGCGAACTACGAACCCGACAATCAAGCCAATAGAGAGGGGTATGGAAACCACCTAAATCTGAGTCGATATCACCATATCTCATCACATGACAGGCATCACTACCATCATATCACATCTCCAATACGAACTCTGTCATGTCGCCAAATCCTACGGCCTCAATCGAATCTCATCGACTCATCTCAATCACACGTATCATCCTCAAAACCCGCATATAAACACATAGTCCCATACCCATGTGTAGATATACACACCATCATATGCGCACAGATATATGAAAGGATGTATGCAAGTATGTGTGTATGTGTGAGTGCACCCACTACTCTAGGGTTTCGCACTACTAAACCAATACATCCTTATTGTCAATAATCCATTATTACCATCAATAATCCTAAACAACACATAATAATTATATGTGTGTATACGTATTCGTATACATCACCACGGACTGCGGGGGTGCTATACGCCATCCACCCGACTTCTCCCCGTAGATATAAATCTACTCACCTTGCGTCTCATGTGTCGGTGTCGATGTCGCCATCTTCATCTTCTTTGCCTCACATCTCGTAGGGTACCTACAAGTATATCACAACGCTAAAGCACATGAAAATCACATCGGAAACCAAAACGGCACACGCTACGCCTATAGGTAAAAACCCATAACCTCGCATGCAAACACGATCAATATCCACCTGTCGTTGACGTCAAAACGCCACCCGACAGGAACGAAACACCAAATACCAAAATCCATGCTAAAAAAAGTCTCAAATCATGCACCAACATAGGAAAATCATCCCAGATTTCACCCTAGATGGAATCTGTAAAAACTAGACATACCCAGGGTCAATACTATAGGAAATAGGGCCACAGAACAAAAACGAGCACCAGAACCCCTGCTCTGGCCGCAAATTGCGGCCACGGGGAATAAATTGGCGGCCGTACCAATGAGTTGGGGGCTAGGGTTTGCGGTGTTGGTTCTATGGTGCCTGCACATCTCACTGTCAACTCAGTTTTATTTTTGGGGTCTCGGGGTGATAGCAGATTTCATACAACAGTGACAGATTTCCGGTTTTTCCGATATCGGTTCCGTAATTCCGTATTCTGGTTTCAATTCCAGGTTTGGGTCCAATTTTGCATTACACCAGGGTTTCTAAGGTCACAACAAGCCTCAATTTCACTTTTAATCTCAGTTTTACCCTAAACCCTAACTTGATGTTTCACAAATCCACCAAACAACACCATATCGATATGAAACTAGTATAGATGCAAATGGAACGAAATACTACGATAATGGGTGCAGAAATTACCTCCTTAAGGACTCATGAACCTTCCCCGGTACCAAAACATCAACTTTCTTGGTCCATTGCGTAGATCTTGGGCTTGTGTGCATTTTTTGTGAAATGAGTGTGAGGTTTTGAGTTAGTTTTAATGGTGTATTTTGGGGGATTTGAAGAAGGAGGAAGAGGAAGGAAGGGAGCAGCAGCAGCAGATCTAGGAGTGGGGAGAGAAAGATGAGGGTTTGGAAATGATGGGAGCAAGGCTACAAGGAAAAGTTAACCTATACCTACCCCCCTCTCTCTCTTCATCATTCCATTTCCTTTTTCCCTTATCTTTTCTTTCCTTTTCAAAAACCCTTCTCACAAGAATAGTAGCCCCAAAAGACATGAAAGAAGATGCACAAGTGTAACAAGTGTGGAAAATGATATGTGCACATTTTTGCACAAAAATGCTAAAAATCCAATTAGCGATTTTTAATCGCGATTAACACTAAATTAGCATATAACTAGTCTTAAAACTTTAAATTGGCATAATCCCATAAAATACCTCATTTTAGAATTTTCCAAAATTTTCCAAAATTTTTCCCCATTTATTTGTATTTAATTCCACCCGAATATTAAAATATTCATTAAAATAATATTAAATTATAAAAATTCCCAAAAATATATTTTATTATTTTGGAAATGTTACATACCAAGATACTACAAATAGCAGCAGACTCCAGGGGACCAAACCCCAAACCCCAACTCACCCATCTAGCCGCAAATTGAGGCCAGAATGATTATTCCGGCGGCCTGGGTAGGGGGGTGGGCTGCCAGGTTTGGTGTGTGCACTCTATACCCCCTGTGTATGCTACAGTAATATCTAGTTTTGCTCTGCAACATCTCTGGTAGTAGCAGATCCTTCAGAGCCTTAAATCAAGTTAAAATCCACACTTTTGCACTAAAATGGAACTTTATGGTATTTCTGTGCAAACTGAAACAAACCTGGCCAAAAATAGCTCTAATAACACATAATAGAGCTAACCAAACTAACAAAACCCTAATCTAACATGTGAATCACAAATATCCTTTAATATCACCAAAAATGCACAAAAATGAGATTTTTGCTAAAGAATACTACAAGTTTATGGAAAAGGAGTGCTAATATGAGATAATACCTTCAAAAGACCCGATGAAACACCAAAAATCCCAGCTCCAACATCAAGTGTGCAGATTTGCCTCCAAACACCTCAAAAAGCTCACTTTTCCATAGTTTTGTGATGAAAATGTGTTGATTGTGTAGGGTTTTTGTGTAGGGATCAAAGAGGAGTGAAAAGAGAAGGAAAGTGTGATGAATTTCTGATGTTGCTGCAGCCTCTCCACAGAGAGTTCCAGAAAAAAGAAAGAGAGAGAAAAGAGAGAGAAGGAAATAGGTCAAAAGTCAAGTTCTTTACCTAACCCCCATGCCTCAATGTTTTATTTGGATTTTGATATTTAAAAAGGGTTATGACTTGATAAAAGGGTGGGGGAAAAATAATAGCAACCATGCAACAAAAGAATGACTAACACTTTAAACCTAGGTCTCAAAATGGCTAAGTGTGCAAGTGTACACAACAAGCAAAATTTTCCAGTTTGCTAACACGACTAAAAATAACTAGCAATCTTATGAACACATATAAAAAAACACGCTCAATTGCTAATTATCACGAAAAACATTCTAACGAAATTTCAACGTGTTACAATCTACCCCCGTTAAAGAAATTCGGTCCCCAAATTTAAAATCTAACTACACGTAGCTTCAAATAGGTGGGGATACCTCTTCTTCATCTCGCTCTCGGTCTCCCAAGTGACCTCCTCGCTGCTCTGGCCACGCCAAAGTACCTTGACGGACAGTAACTCTTTCGACCTCAATTTCTTCACTTGTCGATCCAAGATCATCACCGGCTGCTCTGCATAGGAAAGGTCGCGCTCAAGCTGGATCGTTGATTGAATGATTTAGCGTGCTTGCGCTTTCTAAAAGATAGATCAAAAATATTTTTAACCGCAATCAAGAACGGCGTCGCTTTGCAGCTAGCCGGTGAGTACGGGTCGGTCCACAGGGATGTTGTGAATCTCCGATTCGCGCTTACGAGTTAATTCCGAAGGGTGTTCGGAGTTGTTATTAAATCTAAAAATCTAAATTAACCTATCTACGATTATCTAGATCTACTCTTGCTAGGGCTAGGTTTAGGGATGGTTTGGAAATGTAATTAAATCTCACCGCTTTCAATACCCGAATGAAGATCTATGAAGAGTTATGGTAATTATCAATAAAGTGGATTAGATCCGTTCGGGAAGGTGTTCCTTCCTCTAGGTTCTTGTCCTTCCTTTAGAGATCCTTACCCTAACCTCCATGGAAAACATCACACCCGGGCCTTTATACTACGGTATCACCGCTACCTCGAGAGATAGAGTGCCGTAGGGAGCGGTATGTGCATGTATGCATGGAGTCCTATTGTAAATATTTGGTGGGTAAGAAAAGGATGAGAGATCTCATCTCTCAAAATCCTTCCCAAAAGCTAAACCCTAAACAAGTTCCTAGGGCATAAAATTAAATCTACCTAGGGCAAGGAATTTAAATCTACACTAAGGCAAGAAATTAAATCACTTACAGATGCATCCCTCCAATCATCCATGCAGGGTTGTCAGATCTGAATTTCTGAATGGAGAAGAAACACCGATGCTCTCCAAAAGATTTCTAAATTTTATTCATTAAAGGGAGGCATAAGAAATTACAATGAGTAGAGTTCCTATTTATAGAGAATAGGAAACCCTAGGTTACAATTGATTTGCATGTCTACATTTACCAAAATATCCTTAGGAAGACCTAGTCAAAGTAGACTTTAAGCTTTGGTAAAATTTTATATCTCTTTAAAAGAAAGTATTGGGCCTTAGATCTTTGGGCTTCCTTATTATTTGGTTCTTTATTAAAATAGCTTCTATATTTCTTCCAGATCTCCAGTGAATAATTGCGGTGGGCTTTTAACCGTTCGCTTTGTAATCTTGGACCTTGCATTGCCTTGTACTTTGTGAATTTTATCTTTGATGTAGGCTTGATCAAGAGTCTTCTATTTGTTGGTCAAAGTCCACTTTTTCATCGTTTTTACATTGTTTTCACTGTTTTCTGTCTAAGAACCTGTAACCTGTAACATGTAGCAGACATACGTCAAAAGCACCTGTTTTATTTGTAAAAAGAATAAGAATGGGGAATATAATAATGCAATATTATGGTGTGAACAATCGTCGGGTGCTGAATCGCATGCGAAGGATCATGAAGATATCTGCGGAGCATCGAACCATGAAATACGGGGTGCACGTCTAGAAAACTGGGCAGAAGGGCTAATCGATACGCAACCGCACCAACACGCTCGAGGATCTCGAAGGGGCCCACATATCTTGGACTAAGCTTCCCCTTCTTCCCAAACCTCATCACGCCTTTCATTGGGGAGACCCTCAAGAAAACATGATCACCAACAGAAAACTCAAGTCTGCGCCGACGACGGTCCGCATAAGATCTCTACCTACTCTGGGCTGCTCTCATCCTATCGCGAATCAACTGGATCTTCACGGTCGTCTCCTCCACAATCTGCGGCCCTAAAATACTGCTCTCACTGAGCTCTGTCAAACAGGTGGGTGATCTGCATCTCCTCCTATATAGAGCCTCAAACGGTGCCATCTGAATGGTCTCCAGGTAGCTGTTGTTGTAGGAGAACTCTACTAAGGGCAAATGATGATCCCAGCTACCTCCGAAGTCTAATACGCATCTCTGAGCATGTCCTCGAGAGTCTGAATAGTCCGCTCTGACTGCCCGTCGGTCTGCGGATGGAATGCTGTGCTGAAACTCAAGCGAGTGCCCAAAGCCTCCTGAAGCCTTTGCCATAACCGGCTGGTAAACTGGGTGCCTCTATCGGGCATGATACATGTCGGAACTCCATGCAGTCGTACAATCTCATCAATGTAAATCTGGGCATACTGAGCAAATCCGAAAGTCGTCTTCACCGGTATGAAGCGAGTCGCTTTCGTCAAACGATCCACGATCACCCAGATGGAGTCATACCCTCGACTAGTCCTGGGTAGACCCATAATGAAGTCCATAGATATCTGTTCCCATTTCCACTCCGGAATGGGTAACGGTTGTAGCTCTCCCGCGGGCCTCTGATGCTCAGCCTTAACTTGCTGACAAGTCAGGCATCTCGACACAAAATCTGCGATGTCTCTCTTCATTCCGTCCCATCAGTAAACACCTCTCAAGTCATGGTACATCTTGGTAGAACCGGAATGAACACTACATACCGATCGAGGTGCCTCCTCAAGAATCTCACGCCGCAATCCCTCAGCATCTGGTACGCATAGTCTAGCCCCAAATCGTAGTATCCCCTGATCATCGATCACAAACTCAGAAAATCTGCCATGTCCCATCTGTGTCCTGATCTCTGAACAGCGGTCATCACTGTGCTGTGCCTCATGTATACGGTCAAGCAACTGTGGGCGTGCACGAACATGCGCAATCTGTCCTCCGATCGGCGTAAACTCGAACTGTACCCGGCTGTCGCATAAGATCTACCGATCTGCCGACGACTGCCTCTGCACTGTGCTCAAACAAGATAGACTACCCCCAGGCCTCCTGCTCAAAGCATCCGCCACTACATTCGTCCTGCCCGGGTGATACAAGATCTCACAATCGTAGTCCTTCACTAACTCCATCCATCGGCGCTGTCTAAGGTTCAGGTCTCGCTGCTGAAATATATACTTTAAGCTCTTGTAGTCAGTGAATATCTGACACGACTCTCCATACAGATAATGTCGCCAGATCTTAAGTGCAAAGACCACTGCAGCCATCTCCAAATCATGAGTGGGGTAATTCTGTTCATATTTCTTTAATTGCCGCAAAGCATACGCGATCACCCTATCATGCTGCATCAAAATGCACCCTATCCCCAATCGTGAAGCATCACAGTAGACCACAAATCTGCCTGATCCTGAAGGCAATGATAGCACTGGTGTCGTAGTCAGTAGAGCCCGTAGCTGCTGGAAACTGTGCTCACACTCCTCCGTCCAATCGAAGCGAACTCCCTTCCGGGTTAACCCGGTCAAAGGTGTAGCAATGCGAGAGAAGTACTGCACGAATCGCCTGTAATAGCCTGCCAGCCCTAGAAAGCTGCGAACCTCCGTCACTGACGCGGGTCTAGGCCAACTCCGAACTGCCTCGATCTTCCTCGGGTCTATACATATACCATCTCGTGTAATCACGTGCCCCAAGAAGTCTACGCTGTCTAGCCAGAAAGCACACTTGGAGAATTTGGCGAAAAGCTGATGCTCCCTCAAGATCTGCAGTGTAATCCGCAGGTGCTGCTCGTGCTCCTCTCTACTCCGAGAATACACCAAGATATCGTCAATGAACACTATGATGAAAAGATCAAGATACGGCCGGAAAATACGGTTCATCAAGTCCATAAATGCTGCTGGCGCGTTGGTGAGTCCGAACGATATCACCAAAAACTCATAATGGCCGTAGCGCGTGCGGAAGGCTGTCCTAGAAATGTCCTCCTGTCGAACCCGCAGCTGATGATAGCCTGATCGCAAATCGATCCTCGAAAAGTATCCTGCCCCCCGAAGCTGGTTGAACAAATCGTCGATGCGTGGCAAAGGATATCTGTTCCGCACTGTCACCCTGTTCAGCTGGCGGTAGTCGATACACAAACGCATACTGCCGTCCTTCTTCTTGACGAACAGGACTGGAGCACCCGAAGGAGAAACACTGGGTCGAATAAGTCCCTTATCCAGCAAATCTTGCAACTGACCCTTTAGTTCTCTAAGTTCCGCCGGGGCCATCCGATAGGGCGGTACAGAAATAAGCCCCGCGCTAGGAACCAAATCAATACAGAAAGAAATATCACGCTCGGGCGGTAGCCCAGGAAACTCATCAGGGAACACATCAGGGAACTCGCTAACAACCGGAACCTGATCCATCGAAACTTCTGTAGCTCTAGTATCGCAAACATAGGTGAGAAATCCCTGACATCCCTTCTGCAAAAGTTGTCCAGCGCGAAAAGAAGAAATCACACTGTGAGGGGTGGCACCACGGTCCCCCAACACAAAAACAACCGACTCGCCGGGAAAACAAAATTGAACTGTCTTCTCGCGGCAGTCAACAGAAGCATAGCACGTGGCTAACCAATCCATGCCCAAAAGAACGTCGAAGTCCAACGTCTCAATAAGGATCAAATCGATCGGCAACTCTCTCGCCAATACGGACAGTACAGGATTGGAACACGTGCCTAGCAACAAACGACTCTCCCACAGGAGTAGTTACAACAAGCGGCTGGTCAAGCAAACCGGACTCTCTACCCAAACTCGGCACAAAGTGTGTGGATACGTACGAGTGCGTGGATCCGGGATCGAATAACACGTGCATCAACCGAACATACTGGAAGGATACCTGAGACCACCGCATTGGACGCCTGCGTGTCCTGATGCGTCAAGGCAAAAACTCGTGCCTGCCCTCCACCTGTGATTGGCTGTCCCCTGCCGGCAGCTGGCTGTCCTCTGCCACGGTCACCTAGTCCTCTATGAACAAATCCTCCATGACCACGACCTCCCTGTGTATGCGTCTGACGCGGAGTAATAGTAGGTACTATAGGCAACGCCGTCTGGGGTGGTGAAGGTGGTAGTGCGACGTGCGGTGCTGCTACCTCCTTCCGGGGTAACTCAGGACAATCTCGTACACGATGATAAAAACTCCCGCAGCGAAAACATCCCGACGATGACCGCTGACCCTCCTGGGGATAGGAACTGAATAACCGGCCCCGCCCTGAATCTCTGCTGCCTGCAATACGTCTATCACGGCGCCGAAAAGGCTGTCTCTGCGCTGATGTATCCGCACGAACTCTCTTCGGCTCTGGAACTGCCGAAGTCTCAGCAAGGCGCTCCTCAACCAATAAGGCTGCATCTACAACTGCGGCATAGGTCTCATAATGCTGGGAACTGATAGCAAGGAATAGCGGGGTAAGCAAGCCTCGGACAAATCTCTTAACTCGCAACTCCTCAGTAGCCACTAGGTACAGAGCATAAACTGATAGCTCGGTAAACATCACATCGTACTCTGCCACTGACATCTCTGGCGTCTGGCACAAGGACTCAAATCTGCGTGCTCAGGCATCCCTAACACTCTGGGGAAGAAAACGGGCAAGGAATAGCGCCACAAACTCGGTCCAGGTCATAGGAGGAAGACCTACTGCTCTACCCTTCTCGACTGATTCGCACCATTTCTGCGCGAGACCTTCCAGGCGAAAGCTCGCGAACTCAACCCATCTCACATCTGCGCATCTGAGGGAACGGCATATCCGAGCCATCCTATCAATGAAAGACTGTGGGTCCTCGTCTATATCGGTGCCTGTGAAAACTGAAGGCTTCAGCCTCATAAACACTGACAGCGATACTGTAATAACTTCAGTAGTCGCAGGTGCAACCGCCTGCACTGTGGGTACCACCGCGGTCTCTGCAACGGGTGGAACTACCTCTGGTCGCTGCGCTCGAAGTGTCTCAACTAGAGATCCCATCATCTGGCGCATTTCCTGCATACTGGATCCCATCGTCTGGCGTATCTCCTGCACACCAGCCCCTAACATAGCAATCTGATCTGTCACGGCAGGAACAGCCTGCTCGGGCACAACCGGTGTACTGCCCTGGCACAACCGGTGTACTGCCCGGATCAGTCCTCGTCTCGAACGAGTCAACTCGAATCTTGGCCCTCGCGGCCGCTCTCTGGGCCCTCGTAATCTTTGGCGGCATAATGGCTGAAAGGAACAATAGGATTCGATAAGGATACGGAAATCGAATCGCAAGAATGCATAGACTCAAGAAGGAATTTAAATCAATAAGTCCTAAGGTCGTGTAGGCGGAGTACCATGTCGTGAGTATGCCATGGAACATACACACGCTACGCTACCCTGCTGCAGCTACCTACTCTATCATACCAGGGTCGTCCTACACTCCGAAAGGTAAAACCTACACTCTGATACCAACTTTGTCATGACCCAAAGTATGGCCCGTGACCGGCACTTAACCACGTAACGTCTACAGGCGTAACGCGGCTAAGTGGACCGAAAACCCAGAAATCAAACCAGTAAAAGTATAGAGTGTTTTAAGTTTTAAATGGAAACAATCACCAAGATAACAATATACGACGCCGTAGTCAAGATCAAGATCAACAAGTGGGAGCATCACAGAAAAAGTAACAGCATAAGAAAAGTCGGCTCACAACGAGCGCGACACCAGAAAACCAATAATATACATCATCGTCCTCACACTGTCTCTAAGTCAACTACATACATACATGGTAGATGGAGAATACTAGATACAACAATATACATAACTGAAACATAAACAGATACCGCACAAAACCCACCTATCAGCAAAAGAGCTAGTACACCAACTATGGGGGTATTTATGTCAAAAGATGCAAAACGCAGCCTGCCGCGACTACTCCGAAAGGCAACCTGGAAATACTGTGGCACAACGGGAGTGAGTTGCCAACTCGTGAATAGAAATAACATATAAAGGTAATCGCGAGCATGCACGTACTGCGCTACTCTAACATATGCCAGCAGATGATATCAATGCGAGGTAAGCAGTATGTACAATAATCATGCAAGTCCTCTATCAGGTGATATAACTACCGGATGAGATGCAATAATGAATGCTGAGCATGGGAATATAACATCTACACGGAATGTCAAGGTGGAATAAATATATATATACACCGCAAATCCCAACAACCCAGACGCCGGCATTCCCATCGGCCCTCAAATCCTATACACCACTGAGAATCATGAGTGCCCAACATCGGCACCCAAATATCATAAATACTCGTGCCTAGCATCGACACGCAAATCCTCCTCTATCGGGCATCCGTCAGTCCGGGTCAGCCCTCTCTCAATATATCGGGCATCCGTCAGTCCGGGTTAGCCCTCTCTCAATATATCGGGCATCCGTCGGTCCGGGTCAGCCCTCTCTCAATATATGCCACTCTAGCACCGAGAAAACACAGGGTGGGCGCACCGAAATATCATATCAAGGGAACCGGGTTTTTAAATGATTACAAATTTTAAAAAGCCACGGTTCCCAAATCCAGAAATCACATATAATCCCAACCAATATGCATGTAAATGCGATGTGATATGTGCATCAAGTATGAATATCATGTCAAGTCACACAAAAGATGAGCTACAGCATAATGATCCAGTGTGATACATGCATCAAGTATGAATATCATGGCAATTCTAACGGTATGTGTAACATGCAGGGTAGTGCTCGTGCAACATGAACTGTCAGTAAGGGTGCGGTGTTCTATCAATTCTAGTTTATATATACATATAGCAGGGAATGCAGTATGCACTAAATAGTAGCCATGAACAGTCAATGTATGTAAATGTAGCTATAAGTTCCTATCAGCCCTGACGTAGAACGCCATGCAGACGATATCCCCGTAGATGTTAAATCTACTCACCGTAGTCTCCCGCTAGGTATAGCCGATGACATGTTTCCCCTTCTTCGCGGCGTCTGTCGCACTCGCCTGCGAACCTAGAATTCCACAGAATATCACGCATAAGCTCAAACCATACAAACACGACATTTAAGGTCAACTAGAAACCCGTGTCGCAAACCAAGAGCGTGTGTGCGCGATACGCTAAAACGTGTGATTACGCGCCCGAAGCCACTCCGACGCGTCGCGATACGCAGAAACCCTAAACCCACACACGCGTACTACGCGTGTCGCGAAAGATTAAAAAAATACAGGAAATAGGGTATTCTACTCCAGATTTCGGTACAGAAATGATATTAGAAATATACATATACCAAGATACTACAAATAGCAGCAGACTCCAGTGGACCAAACCCCAAACCCCAACTCACCCATCTGGCCGCAAATTACGGCCAGAATGATTATTCTGGCGGCCTGGGTAGGGGGTGGGCTCCCAGGTTTGGTGTGTGCACTCTATACACC
Organism: Agapanthus africanus; assembly: GCA_030015575.1. Lineage (NCBI taxonomy): Eukaryota > Viridiplantae > Streptophyta > Magnoliopsida > Asparagales > Amaryllidaceae > Agapanthus > Agapanthus africanus. The sequence goes on along the minus strand of CM057343.1, from coordinate 96,484,388 downwards.
CTGTGTATGCTACAGTAATATCTAGTTTTGCTCTGCAACATCTCTGGTAGTAGCAGATCCTACAGAGCCTTAAATCAAGTTAAAATCCACACTTTTGCACTAAAATGGAACTTTATGGTATTTCTGTGCAAACTGAAACAAACCTGGCCAAAAATAGCTCTAATAATACATAATAGAGCTAACCAAACTAACAAAACCCTAATCTAACATGTGAATCACAAATATCCTTTAATATCACTAAAAATACACAAAAATGAGATTTTTGCTAAAGAATACTACAAGTTTATGGAAAAGGAGTGCTAATATGAGATAATACCTTCAAAAGACCCTATGAAACACCAAAAATCCCAGCTCTAACATCAAGTGTGCAGATTTGCCTCCAAACACCTCAAAAAGCTCACTTTTCCATAGTTTTGTGATGAAAATGTGTTGATTGTGTAGGGTTTTTGTGTAGGGATCAAAGAGGAGTGAAAAGAGAAGGAAAGTGTGATGAATTTCTGATGTTGCTGCAGCCTCTCTGCAGAGAGTTCCAAAAAAAAGAAAGAGAGAGAAAGGAAAGAGAAGGAAATGGGTCAAAAGTCAAGTTCTTTACCTAACCCCCATGCCTCATTGTTTTATTTGGATTTTGATATTTAAAAAGGGTTATGACTTGATAAAAGGGTGGGGGAAAAATAATAGCAACCATGCAATAAAAGAATGGCTAACACTTTAAACCTAGGTCTCGAAATGGCTAAGTGTGCAAGTGTACACAACAAGCAAAATTTTCCAGTTTGCTAACACGACTAAAAATAACTAGCAATCCTATGAACACATATAAAATAACACGCTCAATTGCTAATTATCACGAAAAACATTCCAACGAAATTTCAAAGTGTTACACACCCTACTGAGTTTGTCAGTGACAATATCTATACAGTCCGGTCCGTTCGTCTATGAGCATCGCATGGCGGGCCTAGGGGGTTGGTGAAAGTCAGACCGCCAAAAGCGATACAAGTCGTGTCAGAGTGTAGCCCAGAACACCCTGAGATACTACTGGAATACCTACCAGTAAATCTCCTGCCTTGGCCAAGGACTTCGTGTAATGGCTCTCCTTGACACAGCGCGACCTCACCCCCAATACTGGGAGAGACGAACCCCTGCAGATCCGCTCACGGCCTCCATGTGGCTCGGGACTGTACCTAACTAAAACCTGTTTGCACGTCTACTTTGAGCGTGGTAGGGTAGTAATCAAAGTACAGTGGGAACTCACACGAGACAAATGACGATCTCACGTCGATGAACTAACCAGTACACATGTCACCAGGGAACTGCTATCTGACATCAGGTATAAGAGCAACTAGCATGTTCCCGACGAGTCATGTCCGGTGTACTCATAACCCAATGAGCACCTGTATACATCTTAGGTGAACCAACTGACACCAGTGGCTTGTGAGACCGGCCACCGCCCCTCGTCGGGGTCTCGACTATATACACTATTCTACTCTAGAGTATCGATGCCCTATCTCGAAACTCCCACGACTAGGGACCTTTTAAGGATGTGCTTATAGACTACCAGCTCCAACGTAGATGATCGCCCTCATACTGCTGGCAGTCAAGCAAGAATCCTAGGGGCACTATCAACGTGTAATAGCGACCTGTAAGGTCACCTAAAACAGTACACGATGATAAAGATAAACCAGATAGCATACTATCATCTTGAGTAAGACTGTCCTACCGGCATGGGTCCTCCATCAATCATTGCAATCACGTGCCTGTGATCCAATAATTGACTCTGAGGGCACTATCTCCAACAATCTCCCACTTGCACTCAAGCCTAATTATTGTGATGTCGCATACTCACAGCCCGTGTGATACCGAGCACCCAACTGCTCTACTAATCAGTCTCACAAAACCAGTTTGCGAAACTAATGTGTTCGAGGAATAGCCTCAGTGAGTGGATCCGCCTTGATGTTTCTTTCTATGTCTCTCTATATCTCAAGTTTGCGGAGAAACCCATCTCCCGAAATGAGCAATACCTGTCTTAGAATGTGTCTGGATGTCTGATGGGACCTAGCTTATAAATGAACTCTAAATCCAAACTTCTTAGACTGTATCGTCAACTGAACTTAATCAGTATCCTGCGCCATGCCTCCCTCAGTATCCACCTGGACCACCTGTCCAAAATACTACCCCTCGTCAGAGGGAAAACTATAACTCTGACAACCACTCTGTCATCCATGTCACCTAGGAAGCCTGGAATGATAACTGTCTCCCGAATGAGGCTGTCGTTATCATATCCCTAGAACATCCACTTATGTTCTAAAACTGCTTCCGAATGTTTCTCCGGGATTGGATTAATATCAACATATTGCATCTACTGTAAAAACAATATCTGGTGTGGTACTTGACATCTCATGATTGACTCAATTGCCTAAGCAAGTGATCTGCCAATCATGCACATCCCTCTCCCCTTTAGTCTGTAAGACACCTTTAGAGAGGGTGACACCATCACCTGCAGGTACACTACCGTGCCAGGAGTCGTCCATTCTAAAGCACCTTTAGAAAGCTGTCTAAGTACCCAGATTGGGAAACTACCCAAATCTAGATCTAAAACCATAGATCTAGTAACCAGAATGTCTGATATTATATCTATATCCTTTGTGGAGAAACTACTGTGTGACAACCAAAGTATAACCGACCGTAGTATAGGAATTTCACTTCCTACTCTGTATATGTCATCGAAATACCAAGACATCACAGCCTACTACCTTCTTAACAGATCCATCCCCTATTCTGATGAAGTCAAACCTATAACTGTCACATCAGAAATAGATGATCTATCTCCGCTATATCTGCTTTAGTCTATAAATAGACATAAGCCTGTTGTCCACCAATGCTTCCGCTGCTCCCACTGACTATGACAACCCTCTGGCAGAGTCATATACACGTGCACTTCTAAAGCCAGTTAAGAACGACGCTATACTCATCCTCCTGTCGGGTTTCATAGTCTGGAACAACTGCAATGGCAAGTCTGGGTAAACAAGAACCTCTCTGCCACCGTCCTTGAGGATACCGAAGTACCTCTCGAGCGCCTGAGGTTACCCACCATATCTGCGGAGTGGCCAATGGAAAGTCAAACCAGATTGAATCTTTAGGTTCTAATCAAATTTTCAGTAATCGTTTGCGGTTCTGGAATCACTTTCAGTTCTACCATACTCCCACTACTGTTTTCTGAAAAAATCCATTTTACTTAAAACTGTGGCGAGTCTAGAACAATATCACTATTGATCTTCCAGATGGTAGAAAGTCAACACTCGTCATAGCCTGGGTCAACCCACAAAACAGCCATTACAGAAACGTGCCTTGAGTTGTCCAGAGTCTAGTTTTAAGCATAAGCTGGATAACTCCCCGTACCTTAACATCGTCAAACTATGAACTGCTCTATATCCAATACAGAAACAGAGGCACTGATTTAATTGAACCAGATTCAAATCATGCAGCTGTCTCCAGTGCATGTCAACTAAATGGAAGGAGGCCGATCAGCGTTACTCAACTTAGGAGTGCTTCCAATTATGAGTAACCTGAAAGAGAAGCAAGTTCTCTGAACCATTACTATCAACTGAATACCATACACAAGTATCTACATCTTCGATCACCTTGAAGGATCCCGATACTTGCAACACTTAGTCTTCTACTTTATTCATATACCTCAAAACTTGAACCCTGTGTTTCTACGAAACACCTGTCTAAAAACTAGAGAAGTCATAAGTAAACCGAATAAAGTACGAGGACCAACCCCTCTGTCCTAATGGACATTGGACAATATACAATCCTCTGTATAAGTCCCTTGAGTCTAATAAGTCATTCCCTGTGTTTCGTAGGTTGAAAACTGTACTTATGGTTAAGAAGAATTACACCGCTGTTTAATGCTCCTTACCTAACCATCCACTGATATAGATAAATGTCATGGACATAATATCAAAAAGGTATATCTCACTCTATAAAAATAGACGTACAGATATATCAATTTGAAATTGGTGCATAACAGCGGATATTCAAAACCAAATATTTGCCTTCTGGCAAACTACCCAGGTGATTTCCTCAAATATCACCAATTACAACGAATTCCGATATAATGAGGATGATCACCTAATTCCCAATAACTTACTCCCACTCATCATCTGTAAAACCATACAGATGTGAGATTCGTACCTGGTAAATACATACCCTGGAGCAAGTGTCTAATTGGGAAATCAGTTTTCCTTTAACAGTACACAGTGAAACTGAAACATTGAAATGTTTCGTAGGGGTATCCTGGTATTCCTAGTAATGCCTCTTCCATTATCAGATTCACAATTATAACCGTATACTTCTTTGCTATCTCTCCAAATCCCTTTATATGTCTTTTAGTCATTACCTTCTGCACACCCCTTTAGGCCAAATGGTTTTCTTCCTTCCCTACCGTTCGGTACCAACCTATGGTTTGGAAGAAGACTATCCAATAAGCATAATGGGTGTACTATTCTAATCCTAGGAGCACTCGCAATGCGAGAGAAGGTGAAGATAAAAGACAACCGAATAAACCTTATTCCTATTTCTCCTGAACCAGAATCCATCCCCGAACTGGAACAAGTTCCTTTCGAGTTCGTATATAACCATACGAAGGAGTATCCAATAAACTGTGGATCTTCGTAGTGATACGGAGTGTTCTGGAGAAATACAAAGGTGATGTAGGATTGGCAAAGAAATACTTGGTTTGGTCATGAATAGCAGTGGCAAATTACTTTGCCCTCCTTCTAATCCCTTTATTTGTCTTAACTTAATACCTTCTGTACACCACACTTAGGCTAATCGGCTTTCTTCATTCCCTACCGTTTGGCACCAGCCTAAGGTTTGGAAGATAACAATCCGATAGGCGTAACGGGTGTACTATCTCCTAAACCAAGGAGTACTCGCAACTTGAGAGAAGGTAAAAGGAAAAGACAACTGAATAGTTCTATTCGTTTTCTTCAGAACCGGAAACCATCCTCGAATAAATTCCTTCGAGTTCATATATAACCATATGATGATTTTATCCAATTGAAGTGGACGTTCGTAGTAATACGGGGTGTTCTGGAGAAAAAGGTAAAAGTAGGAGTGGCAATGAGGTTTGCAACTCTGACAATCCAAAAGCCAGTGTTTAAAAAGGTTCAGTTAATTTTGGTCACCGAGTTATAGTCTAGGGTCGGGCCATGGTCTCTGCCAAAGAGAGAGAGAAAAGAAACACTCAGCGTGCACTCTAACCTAGATCAGAGTGGTTATCACTTTATCTAATCAGGAAACCTCCTACTATAACGTCAAATTCTCCTCCAAACCTGAAAGAAGAATTAGTCGGGATCACCCGAGGAGTAAACCAACTCATCAGTGGGAATCGGGATCCAACTATCATCGCATGCTAACGTGATGGAATCCACTCACGCTATCACACTCCAGAAGATATGCGCATATCTGGCAAGTTTCAGTTTCTTTAGAAACTCCCGATGTGATTTTTGCCCCATGCTCTTATGACCTTGACGAAGGTCAACAAATCATAAGTCACATGTCAAGTTCTACCCGTCATAGTCCAGGTTAATTTGAACCCACCCGTACAAGACCTTAACGAAGGTCAACAAGGCTATACGATTGTCCCAAACCAACGCATCTATCTATGCAGCAGAAAGGTAACAAGCAGCTACCATACACTATGCCTTGACGAAGGACAACAAACATAGCATGAATACTATGTGCTACCCGTCTGAAATGACGGAGGGCTACGAATGGTTTCTGGAGAAAAACCTTTAACGTAATGAACTTGATATCGTTGAAGGAACCGGATAGCTTTTTATAAAAATATAGTGACGAAAACCTTTGCTAAAGAGGTCACTCCCAGTGAAGGAATCTCGGCTCTTTCCCCGTAGAATGAGGTGCAGGATATTTCAACTGATTACCACGATGCAAAGCAAAAGTAATCGACTATAGTGAAGTTATTGCCCTGACGCAAACTTCCGTCCAAGGGGTCACTCCCAGTGAAGGGATCTCGGCTCTTGCCTCGTTGACTGAGGTGCTGGATATTCATAACCGAATACCATTGTCCAAAACAAAAGAGAACGCCCTTGCAATAACAGCTTTTTGAAAAATGTTCCAACAACATCAGAATAGGTTTGTTTAGCTTGCATTGATCCGAATCAATGTAGTCCCATCAGTTGATCACACCAATAAAGAACGAAAATAATGATGTACGTATATGCCATCCGCATTTGCCACTGGGTCCCGTCATTACCCGTTAGGTTACTTAACTAACGACAGAGCGGGGACTGGACTAGCGCGGATTCAAAACATATACAACATCTACTAGTATATATATCAATATATAATATTCGCTCAAGGCGTGATAAAATACAACATCACAGAAAGGTAATAAGCATCACAGAACAATACAGATATCTGGGATCCCCGGGTTTCATAGAGCCGCTACTGAAACCCGATGTTCCCCTGGTCGTGTGGATAGCCTGTGCAATGAAATCCTAGACCCCTACGGGCGCGGCAAGTTACTCGCCAAAGCCTGAAGCGAGGCAGCCCCCTTCAGCAACGTGAATGGGCCACCCAGCACTCCATAAAATCCGGTAACTTGGGCACCCCTCCTTGGGTCAACCTATACCCCCTACGAGAGCGGCGAATAGCCCGTCAGTTCTAGAGTGAAGCCCCCTCCGTCTCAACGCCATGAGATGCGGGCCCGCTGCCCTCTAGAACCCGGCTATCCGTGCACCCCTCCGCGGGGTAATCCTAGTAGAGAAAGTAAAATATACATACAACGGGTACATCGACCTCACCCCGATCGTGCCCCAAAAGAATAATATACAAACAGGCAGCGACGGCAGTCCACATGTCGGACGCTCACCCCGCAATATCAAATGTACATATAAAACGAAACTGTACTACCATTGCATCCAGGCTATCCCCCACGACCAATCCGCAACATCACAGCACAACACAGAACATCAACGTGAATGTCACGTTCGCATATCCGTCTAACCGGGCTATAGTAGTTAGACAGGATTTACCGATCAAGTGACATTCACGGTCGTAGATATTATGTATATACTGTGAACTAACATGTTTAAAATTTTCGATCGATCAAATTTACCGAAGTGGGCCCCAAGCACTACTGTAGCACTCAAAGAAATTTTGGACCCAAACAGAATATACCAATAACCCCAATTCCAAAAATTAAAGACCTCTGTGCAAAAATGGTACAGTGAAGACACTGTAGTGCGGTGGAACCGCGGCCAGAAGAGGGGCTTGGCCGTGGTTCCGCGGTGATCCTACAGTATCACGCTATCGTTTTTTCACAGAATTCTTTAAATTGCCTGCACTAATTTCAGCAACACACTGAAAAAAATTTCGAGCCAAAAAAATTTCGACAGAGAACTGATGCATTGAAATCGTGGGTTTTGGAATTTTGTTCGATCGAAAATGTAAACATGTTAGACCAAGCTAGACTAGGTTAATGGCGTGGCTCTGATACCAGTGTAAGTGCACGGCGGCGCCCCGGCCGTCAATCCGAGGCCAAAATGCGGAAATGATATTTTTCTTTAAACTTTGAACCGGCACCACCGCGCACTATAAAACCCGGATCGGGCCATTAATCTAATCCTAGCTAACTAGAGAAGGGGTAGAGAGGTATACCGAGCGATCCGTGTCCTTCGGTCTTCTCGTCGTCGTCCCGATCTCCCCGCAGAATCTCCGGTCTTCATCTCCTCGTCGGAAGGGCACCACATCGTCGGGTTCTTTTACGGGCTCCCACCTCTGGACCGAGGCAACTCGGGCACGAAGTTGGCGAGCCGACGTGCCCAAGAAGTGCTGTAGATGAAGTGTAGAACTCTATGTGTCTCTAAGGATTGAAGTTGCCATGTATTGGTGGAGGTAATGAAGTAAACCTTTTGTAGATGAACTTGGGGATTTTTACAAAGCCAAAGAGATCAAAATTCCCCACAATCATTTTGGGACAGCCCCCATCAAATTTGGCCGGCCATGCATCCATGAGAGAAAATGAGAAGTGAGTGTGTGTGGATCAAAAATGAGAGTGAGCCAAATAATGCAAGAGAGAGAATGGGTTATCATGAGAAGAAATGATCACTAACCAAATCCAACACTCCATCAACCATCATGAAAACCATGTCCCCACAAAAGTCAAGCCATGATGAAGTCAAGAAAGTCAAGGGATGGTGCAACCATCATGAAACCATCATGATGCAACTACTTGCAAAAACAACCCTCCAGAATGCTAATTTGCACAATTGCATATAAGCCCTCCTCCACCAATTTTCAGCCAAGAAAAGATACAAAGGAAAATGGCCGAAAAGGAAAGCAAACTGGCAACTTCAAAAAACCGATCCCGTAATAAATTACAGGAAAACCCCGCGACTGTATATACATACCCGCATTTGTATTCCGACCGAATACAAATGCAATGAGACAAAATCTACACTGTACAATACTAGGATCCGGCTTAAACCAAAGCCCACTAGTATTATCCGTCCGATCATGATCCGTGCAATACCGCACGTATATGATTGAACCCTGCCACATCTCCATACGGCCTCTACAGCGTTTCACCCGAAACTTGAGAAACGGTCTGTGGGGGATTCTAAAGACTCTTCAGTACTTTGGTTGTGGATTTAACTACTAGCACGTTAGTGGTATTAGCCATATGTAACGGGCTACCAGGTATTGACCAAAAGATACGTCGATGAGCGAACTCATCCTGACACCCTAACTAAGCCTTTCAGTGACAATATCCGTACAGTCCGGTCCGTTCGTCTATGAGCATCGCATGGCGGGCCTAGGGGGTTGGTAAAAGTCAGACCCCCAAAAGCGGTACAAGTCGTGTCGGAGTGTAGCCCAGAACACCCTGAGATACTACTGGAATATATACCAGTAAATCTTCTGCCTTGGCCAAGGACTTCGTGTAATGGCTCTCCTAGACACAGCGCGACCCCACCCCCAATACCGGGAGAGACGAACCCCTGCAGATCCGCTCACTGCCTCCATGTGGCTTGGGACTGTACCTAACTAAACCCTGTTTGCACGTCTCTTTTGAGCGTGGTAGGGTAGTAATCAAAGTACAGTGGGAACTCACACGAGAAAAATGACGATCTCAGGTCGATGAACTAATCTGTACACATGTCACCAGGGAACTGCTATTTGACGTCAGGTATAAGACCAACTAGCATGTTCCCGGCGAGTCCTGTCCGGTGTACTCATAACCCAATGAGCACCTGTATACATCTTAGGTGAACCAACTGACACCAGTGACTTGTGAGATCGGCCACCGCCCCTCGTCGGGGTCTCGACTGTATACACTAGTCTACTCTGGAGTATCGATACCCTATCTCGAAACTCCCACGACTAGGGACCTTTTAAGGATGTGCTTATAGACTACCAGCTCCCACGTATCTGATCGCCCTCATACTGCTGGCAGTCAAGCAAGAATCCTAGGGGCTCTATCAACGTGTAATAGCGACCTGTAAGGTCACCTAAAGCAGTACACGATGATAAAGATAAACCAGATAGCATACTATCATCTTGAGTAAGACTGTCCTACCGGCATAGGTCCTCCATCAATCATTGCAATCACGTGCCTGTGATCCAATAATTGACTCTGAGGGCACTATGTCCAACACCCAAAAGCCACCGTTTTGCACGCCCTCTTGGACGTGGTAAGGTGGAAATCAAAGCACAGTGGGAATCACATAAGACTCTATGACGATTCGGGTCTACAGACTACCCTGTACCAGTGTCACTGGAGAACTGCCATCTGACGTGTGGTATATCACCATCTGGGAGTTCTCGGCGAGTCCGTCCAGTGTACCTAGTCTCCACTGAGCACCCATACACCATCCTTGATGTCAAAACACCGATGGATATGGGATCATCAATCGCCCATCATATGGGTCAAGATGCGTATACGCTAGTCTACTCTGGTGTATCGATGCCCTGTCTCGACACACCCTCGACTAGGAACAGTTATAGGATGTACTCATCGACTACCGTGGCCCCACCAGTATGATCTCATCATAGTCCCAGTAGTCGAGTACATATCCTAAGGGCTTTATCAACATGTGAGAGTAAGACAGTAAACTATATATAAGTCAACATGTTAAGATAAAGTGAAACCAAATAGCATACTATCATGTCGAGCAAGAAAGTCCTCTCTATATATATCCAAGCATTCATTATAATATACATCATATGTACAACAATGGCCTCTAGGGCAGTTCTCCAGATGTCTCCCACTGTTTTTATCAACTCTTCCTCCAAACCCAAAAAGGTAAGATTAGCTGGGATTAATTACACCCTACAATTTCGTCAATCTTTCAGCCAGATCAGTGTCGGTACTTGAGGGAGGTTTCCCGTGCTTTCGCACGGACCTAATTAAAATTGTAGGATTCCTAGGCACACTCAAGAGGTTCCACAACTGATCAACCATGGAAAAATCAAATTTTTCATGTGCCTAAGAAACCCTAATCCGATCGTTAACTGGAGGATAGGCGAAAACTAGCAAGTTAACAACTTAACTAAAAGTGAAAGGGGTTACAACCTTTATAGATCCGGTCCTCCACTTCCTTAGCTCCGTGATGACGTCCTTCCGCTGCGATCATCGGATCCCGGACTCTAGCAATGGTTTCATCAGAGAAAAGATCGGGCTAGGTCGTTGACTTCGATGCCGAAGATGATCTGCGTCGAGACGACTCTAACTCAAGCTCCATCTTCACCAAGTCATGAAACTTGTGAAGAAAACACCCTATACTACATGCAAGTGGTAGAGGATGAAGAAATAGGAAGTGGGTTCACTTTGGATTTGGATTTCTCACTTTGAATCATCACTTGGAAATTTTCAAGTAAACTTTCTTCAACTCATGAAGAAGATGAAGAAGAAGAAAGAAAAAGAATTAATGCAAAAAGAAAATCCAAGTGATATCTATCATAATGCAACCATGGGTGAGCCTAACAAGTGTAAAGACTAAACTAGGGTTAGGTATAATGGTTAGGTTAAGGAAAGAAACAAAATGGTCATGACTTTTCAAAGCTTCATGAAGCTTCAAGTGTAAAACAAAAGGCCACCATTTTATTTTCTTTTGCCAAAAAAGAATAAAGTAAATAAATGAGTAAATCAAACCCTAACCATTAACCTAATCATAGTTTAAAGTAAACACACACCCAAGTTTGCATGTATCATCAAGCATGATACAAACTATTGCTCAAACATGTATCATATACACAATGTGCACAATCAAGTGAGAAAATAATCCTAAGTGAACCAATACTAGTTAATGTAAAGTAATATATCAAATATATAATTATACATTAAATCATTAAATCAACACTTGATTTAACGATCCGGTCATATCGCATATGACCAACTAATATCCAATGTATCGACTTATCGAATCAATCCTTGATTCGGAAACCAGATTATATTGCATACAACCAATCGATACATTCATCGCGAGAATAGAATACGGTATCACATACATGCATTATTCTCGGTCCCGCACATATCTCATATGCGCTCCTATTTCGTTTCGCTTGAGCCAGGAAACCTCTGTATAGGACTCTAAAGACTTGTCAATACGCCGCAGCAGGTGATGATCATATCAAACACCCACAAGTCGCAAGTGGTCTGCTAAACGTTGCAGGATTCCTAGGCACTCTAGTGAGGTCTCCCAAGCCATCAACCATGGCAATTTCAAAAATTATGGTGCCTACAAACCCTAAAGTACGGATCGTTTGCTAGATATCTAGGCGAACAAGAACTAGTTAACAGTTAACTATATAAAATACGGAAATACAACCTTTGTAGATCCGGTGCTCCACCTCCATAGCTCCGCAACGAGGTCCTCTCCGCTGTCCAAAACGAATCTGGGCTCTAGGATCGGCTTCGTCGGAGAATGGGCAAGCTAGGTCGTCGATGTCCATGCCGAAGATGATCTACGTCGAGGCATCGATGAATCAAGCTCCACCTTCACCAAACCCTAAAATCTTGTGAAGGAAACACACTCTACTACTTGGCAAGAGGTAGAGGATGAAGAAATAGGAATTGGGTTAACTTTAGAATTGGATTTCTCACTCATATCCAACAATCACCATTGATGGACTTTGCTTTTCTTCACTTGAAGAATGAAGAAGAAGAAGAAAGATATTATGATAAGTTAATAGAAAAATGAAAAGAAAATTAATTCTTATCATAATTCTAACTAGAGTTAAGTGTAGAGAATGAATCATGGTTAGTGGGAATGGTTAGGGTTAAGGATGAGATAAGTATGGTTGACTTGAACAAAACTTCATGAAGCTTCAACTAAAGAACAAAAGAAGCCACCATTCTTTTCTCATTTCTTTTATTCATTTATCAAAAATAAAAAGCATAATTAAATAAGATAAATGAATAATAAATAATAAACCCTAACCATTTCATTAACCAATGTTTAATCTTTACACTTGAACCCTAGCATGACATGTATCATCAAACATGATACAATCAAGTGCACAAAAGTATATCGCATATACAATGCGCACAAACCAAGTGAGAAAATCCGTCTAAAGTGAACCGATACTAGTTAATGCAAAGTAATATATCAAATATATAATTATACATTAAATCATTAAATCAACACTTGATTCAATGATCCGGTCATGCGCACATAACCGACTGGTATCTAATATATCGGCTTATCGAATCAACGCTTGAATCGATAACTAGGTTATATCGCATACAACCATTCGATATATTCATCGCGAGAATAGAATACGGTATCACATACACGCATTATTCTCGGTCCCGCACATATCTCATATGCGCTCCTATTTCGTTTCGCTTGAGCCAGGAAACCTCTGTGTAGGACTCTAAAGACTCGTCAATACGCCGGCAGCGGATGATGATCATATCAAACATCCACAAGCCGCAAGCGGTCTGCTAAACGTAACGGCCACCCGGGTATTGAGCGATCTGAAGATCGACGAGCAAGCCCGCTCACACTCCAGTGAATCCGACCAGTAACACTACCGTACAGTCCGGTCTGATCGTCTGATATGTCGCATATCTCGCCTAGGGGTGGTAAACGTCAGACCCCAGTAGCTCAATAAGTCGTGTCGATATGAGGTCTATAACTGTTCGAGAAACTACTGGTAACACTTACCAGTAAATCTCAGCAACCCTGGCCAGGGATTTCCTGTTATAGCCAATCGAACACAGCGCAACATCAACCCCCATATACCGGGAGAGACGAATCCCCTCCTATCGCTCATTGCCTCCATGTGACTCGGGACTGTACCCAAAAACCACCGTTTTGCACGCCCTCTTGGACGTGGTAAGATGGAAATCAAAGCACAGTGGGAACCACACAAGACTCTATGACGATCTCGGGTCAACAGACTACTCTGTACCAGTGTCACCAGAGAACTGCCATCTGACGTGAGGTATAATACCATCTGGGAGTTCTCGGCGAGTCCGTCCAGTGTACCCAGTCTCTACTGAGCACCCGTATATCATCTCTGATGTCAAACACCGATGGATATGGGATCATCCATCGCCCATCTGTATGGGTCGAGAAGGTACACGCTAGTCTACTCTGGTATTATCGATGCCCCATCTCGATACACCCACGACTAGGGACTGTGAAGGATGTACTTATGGACTACCATGTCCCCACTAGTATGATCCGCATCATAGTCCAGGTAGTCAAGTACAGATCCTAAGGGCTTTACCAACATGTAACAGAGAGACAATCAGTATACACGTTAAGGTAAAGAGCAACCAGATAGCATACTATCATGTCGAGCAAGAAAGTCCTCCCTATATATGTCCCAGCATCCACTACAATATACATCCTATGTATAGTAATGGCCTCTAGGGCATACATATAACTAACAATCTCCCACTTGCACTAGGGCCATCTGTAGCAGTGGTTTGAAGTATCTCATACTCAACCATCCCATAAAAGTCTCTCTCTGGGAACAGGCCTTTGTGAGTGGATCCGCTGTGTTGTCCTCAGAATCTACTCTCCTAACCTCGATCTCCCTGGAGATCAACCATCTCCATGATCAGGTGATACTGCCTTAGAATATGTCTGGATCACTGATGGGACGGACGTTCCTTGGCATAAGCCACAACTCCATTGTCACACAATGGTAGGAACATAGTTCATCTCATGAACCAATATACACCCAAACAGCCTCTTTGGTAGCATCTTAAGTAGCGATGTATCCAGCCTTTATCGTCTAGTATGTCACGGTATCTAGCTTGGAACTCTTCCAACATACCGTCCCTTTACTGAGGGTAAAGACAATGCCTGCGACTGACATTCAGTCGTCTTTATCACCCTGGAACCTTTCCAGTGATTCTCCCCAGGATCGATTGATACCATCTCACTACAACTAGTGAGAATCCTAACATCCATTTAGATCTATCTCATAGATCCAAAATCCAGGATTTAGGAGGTATCACTTTGATCCTATATGGAGAATCATAGTGATAAGCGGAGATTGATCGAGCGTAGCATAGGAAACTCCTTCCCTATCAAGAGTATGTCATCCACGTACTCTACGAGGATCATCACCATACTCCCTACTACCTTTTTGTTTGTACAAGGTTCATCTACCATTTTGATGATGTCAAACTCTTTGACTGCTTCATCAAAACAGATGTTCCAACTCCGCGATGCCTGCTTTATCCTATAAAGCATCTTGCACACGTTTCCGCTGCTCCCACTGTCTACGAAGCCCTCTGGCTGTGTACTTATAGACGCACTCTTCTAAAACATCATTTAGAAAAGCAGTCATGACACCCAACCACCAGATATCGTAGTCATGGTATGTAGCCGTGACAAGTAGGATCTGGATGGACTTAAGCATAGCTACTGGAAAAGATTTCATCATTATCCACGCCTGGTCGATGACGAAAACCTTTAACAATTCTAGCTTTGAAAGTCTCAACTTTTCCATGTACACCAAGTAATCTTCTCAAGATATACTTGCTCCTGATGGGAATTTAACCCTTCAGATATTGCAACCAAAGTCCATACTTTGTTGGTGTATAAGGATTCCATCTCAGATCGCTAAACATCCAGCCATTCTTACAGAGTCTTACTCTCGATGGCCAGCTCGAAGCTAGTTGGGTCATCATCTCATGATGCAATCCTCGCTCCTACTGTCATAGAGAAACTGAAGTATCTCTCAGGTGGGTGAGGAACCCTACTAGATCGGCGGAGAGGCTGAGGTTCGTTGGTTTCCACTGAATCCTCTGGTTGTACCAAATCATCTGCTGTAGTTTGTATAGCTGGAACATTTCCAGTTCTACATAACTTACCTTGCCTCGAGCTTGTCCGGATTTTGCTTTTCAGACATAGGCCGGACAACCCCAAATCTTAACTAGCTTAAGACATGGGCTCTTCCCTTTCCATATCTCATATGGAGTGGTAGGCAACTGATTTGATTTGAACCTTATTCAATAGGTATGCAGCTTCTCAAGTGCATAACTCCCTAAAGGAAATAGGTAACTCAGTAGTACTCATCATAGAGCACACCATATCACATAGAGTGTGATTGCTCCGCCCCGATATACCATCGTGCTATGGTGTATTCGGAGGAGTAATGCTGAGAGAGAATCTCATTCTCCTTTAGAATAATCCAGGAATTCCGTGCTCAAGTATTCTCCTCCTTGATCACATCAAAGGACATAATACTTATACCCGTATTTTGGTTCTCTACTTCTAACTTATATTCTGTGAATATCTCAAAAGGTTCGGACTTGTGTTTCAACATGAACATAGGTCTGAAACTCGAAAGATCATCAGAGAACGTAATGAAGTACAAAGAACCAGTCCTGGCATTTGTAGACAGGGGACCTAACATACATCAACATGTATCATCCCAAGAGTTTACTAACTCTTTCTCTGTTTCCAGTAAACGGAGCTGTGGTCATCTTATCTTTGTGACATGACTGGCGAGTTTCACAAGATGTAAATTCAAACTGATTTAAATATGCATCTAAATGTAACTCAGCCAGTCGGGTCGCATTGATATGACCTAGTCTACAATACCTCAAGAAGGATTCGTTCATTTCTGAACTCTTCCTCTTGTGTATGTTCTGTATACTAAAGAACTGTAGTTTGATTTAGAACATCAATGCTTTTAGATAACGTGCCTGAACCGATCAACTTTTGATATAGGAAATGTTCAAAACATTATCCAACAATACAAAATTATATCGTTTCTTTACTAATAAAGAGACAGATATGATTTTATATATCAGGTTCGGTATCTAATATCATTCGTTCAGAATCAATGTATTGTAATACAGGATGACAGTGACCGACAGACTTGGCTGCAACTCTTGCCCCGTTTTCTGCCTCATGAAACTTATCACCCGTTCTCAGTTCTCTACCTTTCTGTAGCCCTATGTAACAGATTACATATCTGGGATCCTGATCTGGTATCACATACCCAGGACGTAGAGGTTACAGAGAAACAGTTCTGTATAATGAACAAACCCGAAGATGATGCATCAGCATGCACTCTCTTCGTTTGGGCGGCACGGGAATTCTGGTATTCCCCAATTTCCTGCTCTGTCTTATAACAATTATAAGTTGGAGCGGGACCAACGTTCCCCAGCTCAGTATAACAAGCGGGTTCGGTCAATAATCCGTATTATTATCTTGATTAAGGCGTGATATGGTCGCTACCAGGAGAGAGAGAGAAGAAAACACTCAGCGTGCGCTCTGTCAAGAATAGATTGGTTATTATTTTATCTAATCAGGATGGCTCCCACTGCTTTTTATCAAATCTTCCTTCAAACCCTAAAAGGAAAGACTAGCCGGGATTAATTACACACTACAAGTTCGCCAATCTTTCAGCCAGGCCAGTGTCGGTACTTTGAGGGAGGTCCCCCGTGCTTTCGCACGAACCTAATTACTGTAAACCTCGTTTTCCCAGAGGCGTAACCTCGTTAACACCTTTCTAGACACCTACTTGATCGGCTAATTGTAATGTATAAAACTCTCCCAGGAGTAACTCTTACTCGCAGCGGGTATCGGGATCCAACTATCTCATAGAAGGTATGCAATCTCATTGCAAATTTCAACACTTGAAATTCCCGATAATCTTTTGCCCCTAGCAGCTATATGACCTTAACATAGTCAACAAATCATACGTGCTAGTCAAGTTCAACCCGTCATTTCCCGATTGAATTAAACCCACCCGCACGACCCTTAACATAGTCAACAAAGTCGCACGACTACCCTAATCCAATCGCATCATATGCTAATACAGATAACCAATAGTTAGCTACCGCACACTACGCCTTAACATAGTCAACAAACGTAGCACGAATACTAACTAGTACTTATCTGAAATGACGGAGGGCTACGACAGGTTTTTCTGAAAACCTATTGCGTAATGAACTTGATATCGTTGTAGAATCAAATGATTTTAAAAATGGAGTGCTTTTGAGGCTTTTCTAGTTTTGCTAAAGGAGTCACTCCCGGTGAAGGGATCGTCGGTCCTTTCCTCGTCGAATGAGGTGCGGGATATATCATATATATCACTGTGCAAAGCAAAAACACTTAAAAGCAATCAAAAGACAAACCGAGTGTGTAGCATCTGCCAGTTATTGCTAAAGGAGTCACTCCCGGTGAAGGGATCTCGGTCCTTTCCTCATCGAATAAGGTGCAGGATATATCACATATACCGCTGTGCAAAGCAAGAACTGTAGCTACCTGTTTTATTTTGAAATTCGATTCTACAACATCTTAGGTTTCTTTTAATTCATTAATCATATTAATGAAGTCCCATCATTTAAGTACCTAAACATCACAGATAGATATGACGTACACTTATGCCATCCGCATTCGCCTCGATGTCCCCTCGTGCACCGTTAGGTTAGGTAACTAACGGCAGAGCAGGGCAGGGCTAGCGCGGGTGTAAAACATAAGTAACGTCTATATAATATATCATATATACTATATACTATATCCATCACAGAAACATCACATGATCTCATCACAGATATCGCAGCAGAAGAATCATATGAAATATTGGATATACTAGGACGTCCGTGTTTTCAATACGAGCCAGTATAAAACACGGATTCCACGGTCGTGATGAATAGCCAAACCCACACCCCTAGACCCCTACGAGAGCGGCAAGCAACCCTACCAATTCTAGAGTTAGGAGACCCGGACTCGACTCCTCGAGTTGATCTCCCACTGGACTCCAGAACCCGGTTACTTGTGCCCTCCTCCTTGGGTCTATCCTAGTGCGGAAAAGTAAATAATATACAACAGGTGACAACTCCCGCAACCTGGAAGCGCCCCAATAAAAGAATATTACATACAAGTTTTTACATGAATGAAAATGAAAAACACTCATCTCACATAAAAACCCCCGGCTATTCAAACACGACGATCCAATATAACATATCCAGCAACACATAACATCACATGTCATCAACGTAAGTAAATATGTCCATCCCAATTGTCGTTGACATATAGCAACGAAACCGGCGATATCACATATTACACTTACGGTCACAGAAAAGAAAGTGTAAAACTACAACAGTTGGAATCCGCAACCACCTCAGACATCGCATGCCTGACCAAATGAATTACTTAGACATCGCATGCCTAATAATTATAAACCCCGCATTTTAGTCTCATTATCGAAAACACTTTTCAATATCAAGTCGGGCAATTCAACAAGATTCCCGACATCCTGATCGAATACTCGTCGCAAACTTCAGTAGACGGCCGCACCCCCGACACCGTCGACGAAGTGCACCAAGGCGGAACACCGCTACCGCGAGCACCCGAACGGATGCTTTCGGCGACGGGGTTCTCCTACAGTCACTTGGTCGGGGCTATGGAGTGAGGCTGTCTATTAAGTTTACCGGCGAATATCCGCGTACGCTACGTGATTGCGACGGACTTTTGATCACATCAAAAATCCGTGGCAACCGATCAAGTGAGACTAAATTGCTACGTTTATAACATTCATTCAGTTATCTCATAACTTATTGTGAATTCCAATTATTGTATCCCATTCCAGATAAACAGAAAATGTTAAACTTTTCGATCGAACAATCGAACACCCAAGTTTTCCCGATACTGATCAACACATGAAACAAGTATAACAACATTCCGTTCGTGCCTCAGTACCAACGGTCCAGCCGTAGAAGGGTCAAGCCAACGCCTCACATGTGGCACGCCGTACTGCCCCAAACCCGAAGGTTCAAAGGGCAGTTCAAGACGGTCACATAATCGAGTTAAGGTTTGTTGTCTTCTAGAGGGTCCATCGCGTTACTTGCACTACTTAGAACGTCGTTAAACTACGGAAAAATCCAACACTTGGAAATTTCCCGACAGGGGAAAAATCGGGTATTTATATCCGGTCGAACTTTTTAACATATTCTAAAATTTATCCGGAAAACACATGGACAGAATTAGACTTTCCGATCGAAACAATGATTCCCAAAACAACTCAGAACAACTCAACTCTTGAGTTCAGTTTAAATATTCCAGGAAAATAAGCATTGAATTTTACGAGTTACTGTGAAATTTGACACGTGTCGGCTTCTTATTGGCGGCTCTTCTGCCGCGCAAACCCCCTTTGTGCGGCGCTTCAGCCGCGCTTTTGCGGAATTAGGGTACCAAATTTCACAGTAATTCTTAAAAAATCCTGCTTGTTTTTCTGGATATTTTTAATTGCCAAAAATCAACAGTTTTGAAAAAAGTACAGAGAGCAATTTTGCAATGGGATTTTGGTTCGATCGGGTTTCTAATTCCGTCCGGGGATCGCCTAAGGCTCTAGCTAGGCTCTGATACCACTGCAGGGTTCCTAGGCACTCTAGTGAGGTCTCCCAAGCCATCAACCATGGCAATTTCAAAAATTATGGTGCCTACAAACCCTAAAGTACGGATCGTTTGCTAGATATCTAGGCGAACAAGAACTAGTTAACAGTTAACTATATAAAATACGGAAATACAACCTTTGTAGATCCGGTGCTCCACCTCCATAGCTCCACAACGAGGTCCTCTCCGCTGTCCAAAACGAATCTGGGCTCTAGGATCGGCTTCGTCGGAGAATGGGCAAGCTAGGTCGTCGATGTCCATGCCGAAGATGATCTACGTCGAGGCATCGATGAATCAAGCTCCACCTTCACCAAACCCTAAAATCTTGTGAAGGAAACACACTCTACTACTTGGCAAGAGGTAGAGGATGAAGAAATAGGAATTGGGTTAACTTTAGAATTGGATTTCTCACTCATATCCAACAATCACCATTGATGGACTTTGCTTTTCTTCACTTGAAGAATGAAGAAGAAGAAGAAAGATATTATGATAAGTTAATAGAAAAATGAAAAGAAAATTAATTCTTATCATAATTCTAACTAGAGTTAAGTGTAGAGAATGAATCATGGTTAGTGGGAATGGTTAGGGTTAAGGATGAGATAAGTATGGTTGACTTGAACAAAACTTCATGAAGCTTCAACTAAAGAACAAAAGAAGCCACCATTCTTTTCTCATTTCTTTTATTCATTTATCAAAAATAAAAAGCATAATTAAATAAGATAAATGAATAATAAATAATAAACCCTAACCATTTCATTAACCAATGTTTAATCTTTACACTTGAACCCTAGCATGACATGTATCATCAAACATGATACAATCAAGTGCACAAAAGTATATCGCATATACAATGCGCACAAACCAAGTGAGAAAATCCGTCTAAAGTGAACCGATACTAGTTAATGCAAAGTAATATATCAAATATATAATTATACATTAAATCATTAAATCAACACTTGATTCAATGATCCGGTCATGCGCACATAACCGACTGGTATCTAATATATCGGCTTATCGAATCAACGCTTGAATCGATAACTAGGTTATATCGCATACAACCATTCGATATATTTATCGCGAGAATAGAATACGGTATCACATACACGCATTATTCTCGGTCCCGCACATATCTCATATGCGCACCCATTTCGTTTCGCTTGAGCCAGGAAACCTCTGTGTAGGACTCTAAAGACTCGTCAATACGCCGGCAGCGGATGATGATCATATCAAACATCCACAAGCCGCAAGCGGTCTGCTAAACGTAACGGCCACCCGGGTATTGAGCGATCTGAAGATCGACGAGCAAGCCCGCTCACACTCCAGTGAATCCGACCAGTAACACTACCGTACAGTCCGGTCTGATCGTCTGATATGTCGCATATCTCGCCTAGGGGTGGTAAACGTCAGACCCCAGTAGCTCAATAAGTCGTGTCGATATGAGGTCTATAACTGTTCGAGAAACTACTGGTAACACTTACCAGTAAATCTCAGCAACCCTGGCCAGGGATTTCCTGTTATAGCCAATCGAACACAGCGCAACATCAACCCCCATATACCGGGAGAGACGAATCCCCTCCTATCGCTCATTGCCTCCATGTGACTCGGGACTGTACCCAAAAACCACCGTTTTGCACGCCCTCTTGGACGTGGTAAGATGGAAATCAAAGCACAGTGGGAACCACACAAGACTCTATGACGATCTCGGGTCAACAGACTACTCTGTACCAGTGTCACCAGAGAACTGCCATCTGACGTGAGGTATAATACCATCTGGGAGTTCTCGGCGAGTCCGTCCAGTGTACCCAGTCTCTACTGAGCACCCGTATATCATCTCTGATGTCAAACACCGATGGATATGGGATCATCCATCGCCCATCTGTATGGGTCGAGAAGGTACACGCTAGTCTACTCTGGTATTATCGATGCCCCATCTCGATACACCCACGACTAGGGACTGTGAAGGATGTACTTATGGACTACCATGTCCCCACTAGTATGATCCGCATCATAGTCCAGGTAGTCAAGTACAGATCCTAAGGGCTTTACCAACATGTAACAGAGAGACAATCAGTATACACGTTAAGGTAAAGAGCAACCAGATAGCATACTATCATGTCGAGCAAGAAAGTCCTCCCTATATATGTCCCAGCATCCACTACAATATACATCCTATGTATAGTAATGGCCTCTAGGGCATACATATAACTAACAAACGTAACGGCCACCCGGGTATTGAGCGATCAGAAGATCAACAAGCAAGCCGTTCAGACTCCTGTGAATCCAACCAGCAACACTTACCGTACAGTCCGGTCTGATCGTCTGATATGTCGCATATCTCGCCTAGGGGTGGTAAACGTCAGACCCCAGTAGCTCGATAAGTCGTGTCGATACGAGGTCTATAACAGTTCGAGAAACTACTGGTAACACTTACCAGTAAATCTCAGCAACCCTGGCCAGGGATTTCCGGTTATAGCCAATCGAACACAGCACAACATCAACTCCCTATACCGAGAGAGACGAATCCCCTCCTATCGCTCATTGCCTCCATGTGATTCGGGACTGTACCCAAAAACTACCGTTTTGCACACCCACTTTGATGTGGTAAGGTAGAAATCAAAGCACAGTGGGAATCACACAAGACTCTATGACGATCTCGGGTCAACAGACTAACCTGTACCAGTGTCACCAGAGAACTGCCATCTGACGTAAGGTATAATACCATCTGGGAGTTCTCGGCGAGTCCGTCCAGTGTACCCAGTCTCCACTGAGCACCCGTATATCATCTCTGATGTCAAACACCAATGGATATGGGATCATCCATCGCCCATCTGTATGGGTCGAGAAGGTATACGCTAGTCTACTCTGGTATATCGACGCCCCGTCTCGATACACCCACGACTAGGGACCTTGAAGGATGTACTTATAGACTACCATGTCCCCACTAGTATGATCCGCATCATAGTCCAGGTAGTCAAGTACACATCCTAAGGGCTTTACCAATATGTAGCAGAGAGATAATCAGTGTACACGTTAAGGTAAAGTGCAACCAGATAGCATACTATCATGTCAAGTAAGAAAGTCCTCCCTATATATGTCCAAGCATCCACTACAATATACATCCTATGTATAGTAATGGCCTCTAGGGCATACATATAACTAACAATCTCCCACTTGCACTAGGGCCATCTAATAGCAGTGGTTGTAGTATCTCATACTCAACTATCCCATAAAAGTCTCTCTCTGGGAAAAGGCCTTTGTGTGTGGATCCGCCGTGTTGTCCTCTGAGTCTACTCTCCTAACCTCGATCACCCTGGAGATCAACTATCTCCATGATCAGGTGATGCTGCCTCAGAAGAATATGTCTGGGTCACTGATGGGACGGACGTTCCTTGGCATAAGCCATAACTCCATTGTCACACAATGGGAGGAACTAACTTCATCTCATGAACTAATATACACCCAGACAGCTTCTTTGGTAGCACCTTAAGTAGCGATGTATCTTACCTTTAATCGTCTAGTATGTCACGGTATCTAGCTTGGAACTCTTCCAACATACCGTCCCTCCATAGAGGGTAAAGACAATGCCTGTGACTGACATTCAGTCGTCCTTATCACCCTGGAACACTTCCAGTGATTCTCCCCAGGATCAACTGATACCATCTCACTACAACTAATGAGTATCCTAACATCCAATTAGATCTATCTCATAGATCCAAAACCCAGGATTTAGGAGGTATCACTTTGATCCTATATGGAGAATCATTGTGATAAGCGGAGATTGACCGAGCGTAGCATAGGAAACTTTTTTCTTATCAAGAGTATGTCATCCACGTACTCTACGAGGATCACCACCATACTCCCTACTACCCTTTTGTTTATACAAGGTTCATCTACCATTTTGATGATGTCAAACTTTTTGACCAACACATCAAAACAGACGTTCCAACTTCGCGATGCCTGCTTTATCACATAAAACATCTTGCTCGCGTTTCCGCTACTCCCACTGTCTACGAGGCCCTCTGGCTGTGTACTTATAGACGCACTCTTCTAAAATATTACTTAGAAAAGCAGTCATGGCACCCAACCGCCAGATATCGTAGTCATGGTATGTAGCCGTGGCAAGTAGGATCTGGATGGACATAAGCATAGCTACTTAGAAAAGGTTTCATCATAATCCATACCTGGTCAATGATGCAAACTTCTAACAAGTCTAGCTTTGAAAGTCTCAACTTTTCCATGTACACCAAGTAATCTTCTCAAGATATACTTGCTCCTGATGGGGATTTAA
Organism: Agapanthus africanus; assembly: GCA_030015575.1. Classification (NCBI taxonomy): domain Eukaryota; kingdom Viridiplantae; phylum Streptophyta; class Magnoliopsida; order Asparagales; family Amaryllidaceae; genus Agapanthus; species Agapanthus africanus. The sequence goes on along the minus strand of CM057343.1, from coordinate 96,460,202 downwards.
CCCTCCAGATAAAGCAACCAAAGTCCATACTTTGTTGGTGTATATGGATCCCATCTCAGATCGCTAAGCATCCAGCCATTCTTACAGAGTCCCACTCTTGATGGCCAGCTCGAAACTAGTTGGGTCATCATCTCATGATGCATTCCTCGTTCCCACTGTCTAGAGAAACATAAGTATCTCTCAGGTGGGTGAGGAACCCTATTAGATCGGCGGAGAGGCTGAGGTTCGTTAGATACTATTGAATCCTTTGGTTCTACCAAGTCATCTGCTGCAGTTTGTATAGCTGGAACCTTTCCAGTTCTACATAACAGACCTTGCCTCGAGCTTGTCCGGATTTTGCTTTAAGACATAGGCTGGACAACCCCAAATCTTAACAAACTTAAGATATGGGCTCTTCCCTTTCCATATCACATATGAAGTGGTAGGCAACTGATTTGATTTGAACCCTATTCAATAGGTATGCAGCTTCTTAAGTGCATAACTCCCAAAAGGAAATAGGAAACTCAGTAGTACTCATCATAGAGCGCACCATATCATATAGGGTGTGATTGCTCCGTCCCGATATACCATCGTGCTATGGTGTATACGGAGGAGTAATGCTGAGAGAGAATCTCATTCTTCTTTAGAATAAACCGAGAATTCCGTGCTCAAGTATTCTCCTCCTTGATCGCATCAAAGGATATAATGCTTATACCCGTTATTGGTTCTCTACTTCTAACTTATATTCTGTGAATATCTCAAAAGGTTCGGACTTGTGTTTCAACAGGAACATATGTCTGAATCTCGAGAGATCATCAGAGAATTTAATGAAGTACAAAGAACCGGTCTTGGCATGTGTAGACAGGGGACCTACATACATCAACATGTATCATCCCAAGAGTTCACTAACTCTTTCTCTGTTTCCAATAAACGGAGCTATGGTCATATAATCTTTGTGACATGACTGGCAAGTTTCATAAGATGTAAATTCAAACAGATTTAAATATGCATCTAAATGTAACTTCAGCTAGTCGGGTCGCATTGATATGACCTAGTCTACAATACCTCAAGAAGGATCCGTTCATTTCTGAACTATTCCTCTTGTGTGTATTCCGTATACTAAGAACTGTAGTTTGATTTAGAACATTAATGCTTTTAGATAACGTGCCTGAACCGATCAACTTTTGATATAGGAAATGTTCAAAACATTATCCAACAATACAAAATTTCATCATTTCTTTACTAATAAAGAGACTGATATGATTTTGTATATCAGGTTCGGTATCTAATAACATTCGTTCAGAATCAATGTACTGGTAATACAGGGTGACAGTGACCAACAGACTTGGCTGCAACACTTGCACCATTTTCTGTCTCATGAAACTTATCACCCGCTCTCAGTTCTCTACCTTTCTGTAGCCCTTTGTAACAGATTACATATGCGGGATCCTGATCTGGTATCTAATACTCAGGACGCAGAGGATACTGAGAAACAGTTCTATGTAATGAACGCACCCGAAGAAGATGCATCATAATGCACTTTCTTCGTTTGGGCGGCACGGGAATCCTGGTATTCCCCTAATTCCAGCTCGGTCTTATAACAATTATAAGTTGGAGCGGGACCAACGTTCCCCAGCTCAGTATAACAAGCGGGTTCGGTCAATTTATCCGTATTATTATCTTGATTAAGACGTGATATGGTCGCTACCTGGAGAGAGAGAGAAGAAAACACTCTGCGTGCGCTCTTACAAGATCAGATTGGTTATTATTTTATTTAATCAGGATGGCTCCCACTGTTTTTATCAAATCTTCCTTCAAACCTTAAAAGGAAAGACTAGCCGGGATTAATTACACACTACAAGTTCGCCAATCTTTCAGCCAGGCCAGTGTCGGTACTTTGAGGGAGGTCCCCCGTGCTTTCGCACGAACCTAATTAATGTAAATCTCATTTTCCCAGAGGCGTAACCTCGTTAACACCTTTCTAGACACCTACTTGATCGGCTAATTGTAATGTGTAAAACTCTTCCAGGAGTAACTCTTACTCGCAGCGGGTATCGGGATCCAACTATCTCATATAAGGTATGCAATCTCATTGGAAATTTCAACACTTGAAATTCCCGATAATATTTTGTCCCTAACGTGCTATGACCTTGACGAAAGCCAACAAACCATAGCCCGCTAGTCAAGTTCAACCCGTACATTTTTTGATTGAATTAAACCCACCCGCACGACCCTTGACGAAAGCCAACAAAGCCGTACGACTACCCTAATCCAATCGCATCATATGCAGCAGATAAGCAGCACATAGCTACCGCACACTGCACCTTGACGAAAGCCAACAAATGCAGCATGAATACTATATACAACTTATCTGAAATGACGGAGGGCTACGACAGGTTTTTCTGAAAACCTATTGCGTAATGAACTTGATATCGTTGCGGAATCAAATGGTTTTAAATGGAGTGTTTTTTAGGCTTTTCTAGTTTTGCTAAAGAGGTCACTCCCGGTGAAGGGATCGTCGGCCCTTTCCTCATCGAATAAGGTGCAGGATATATCATATATACCGCTGTGTAAAGCAAGAATTAGAGAAGGCATCAAAATACAAACCGAAGGTTGTAACATCTGCCAGTTATTACTAAAGGAGTCACTCCCGGTGAAGGGATCTCGGTCCTTTCCTTATCGAATAAGGTGCAGGATGTTCTACAAGGAACACCGCGATGCAAAGCAAGAACTGTAGCTACCTATTTTTGAAAATTCGATTCCACAACATCTTTGGTTTCTTTTCTTTCATTAATCATATTAATGAAGTTCCATCATTTAAATCACCTAAACATCACAGATAAATACGACGTACACTTATGCCATCCGCATTCGCCTCGATGTCCTCTCGTACACCGTTAGGTTAGGTAACTAACGGCAGAGCAGGGCAGGGCTAGCGCGGGTGTAAAACATAAGTAACGTTTATATAATATATCATATATACTATATACTGTATCTATCACAGAACATCACATGATCACATCACAGATAACGCAGCAGAAAATATCATATGAAAAATTGGATATACTAGGACGTCCGTGTTTTCAATACGAGCCAGTATAAAACACGGATTCCACGGTCGCGATGAATAGCCAAACCCACACCCCAAGACCCCTACGAGAGCGGCAAGCAACCCTACCAATTCTAGAGTTAGGAGACCCGGACTCGACTCCTCGAATTGGTCTCCCACTGGACTCCAGAACCCGGTTACTTGTGCCCTCCTCCTTGGGTCTATCCTAGTGCGGAAAAGTAAATAATATACAAAAGGTGACATCTTCCGCAACCTGGAAGTGCCCCAATAAAAGAATATTACATATAAGTTTTTACATGAATGAAAATGAAAAACACTCATCTCACATAAAACCCCCCGGCTATTCAAACACGACGATCCAATATAACATATCCAGCAACACATAACATCACATGTCATCAACGTAAGTAAACATGTGTATCCTAATTGTCGTTGACATATAGCAAGGAAACTGGCGATATCATATATTACACTTACGGTCGCAGAAAAGAAAGTGTAAAACTACAACAGTTGGAATCCGCAAACTCTTTAGACATCGCATGCCTAACCATCTGAATTCCTTAGACATCACATGCCTAACAATTATAAACCCCGCATTTTAGTCTCAAAATCGAAAACACTTCTCAATATCAAGTCGGGAAATTCAACAAGATTCCCGACATCCTGAACAAATGCTCTTCGCAAACTTTAGTAGACGGCCGCACCCCCGGATGCCGTCAACGAAGTGCACTAAGGAGGAACACCGCTGCCGCGAGCACCCGAACGGATGCTTTCGGCGACGGGGTTCTCCTACAGTCACTTGGTCGGGGCTATGGGGCGTGGCTGTCTATTAAGTTTACCGGCGAGTATCCGCGTACGCTACGCGATTGCGACGGACTTTTGATCACATCAAAATTCCATGGCAACCAATCAAGTGAGACTAAACTGCTATGTCTATAACATTCAAATATTGTTGATTCCAATTATTGTATCACATTCCAGATAAATAGAAAATGTTAAACTTTCCGATCGAACAAACAAACACCCAACTTTTCCCGAAACAGCTCAACACATGAAATAAGTTTTAAAAACATTCACTTCATGCCACAGTACCAACGGTCCAGCCGTAGAAGGGTCAAGCCAACGCCTCACATGTGGCACGCCGTACTGCCCCAAACCCTAAGGTTCAAAGGGCAGTTCAAGACGGTCGCATAATCGAGTTAAGGTTTGTTGTCTTCTAGAGGGTCCATCGCGTTACTTACACTACTTAGAACGACTTTAAACTACGGAAAATTCCAACACTTGGAAATTTTCCGGCAGGGGAAAAAGTGGGTATTTATATCCGGTCGAATTTTTTAACATATTCTAAAAATATCCCGGAAAAACACATAGACGAAATTAGATTTCCCGATCGAAATACCGAATCCCCAATACAACCCAGAAAACTCAACTCTTGAGTAAACATTAAAAATTCCCAGAAAACACAGCAATAAAATAAAGAAATTACTGTGCAAAATTCAAAGTGTATTGCGACTGTACGGCCGTGGAACCGCCGCACGAGCCATGCTCGTGCCGCGGTTCCGCGGCGCTTTGATCGATTTAGGCGCACGTGCTTCACAGTAACTTCTCAAAAACCCTGCTGAATTTTTTGGTTATTTTTAATATGGAAAATTCCACTATTTTCAAAAATGTACAGAGAAGGGGGAAATCTAGGGTTTCGGGGTTCGATCGGGTTTCTAACTTCGTCTACACTTCGCCTAAAGCTCTAGCTAGGCTCTGATACTACTGTAGGATTCCTAGGCACACTCAAGAGGTTCCACAACTGATCAACCATGGCAAAATCAAATTTTTCATGTGCCTAAGAAACCCTAATCCGATCGTTAACTAGAGGATAGGCGAAAACTAGCAAGTTAACAACTTAACTAAAAGTGAAAAGGGCTACAACCTTTGTAGATCCGGTCCTCCACTTCCTTAGCTCCGTGATGACGTCCCTCCACTGCGATCATCGGATCCCGGACTCTAGCAATGGTTTCATCGGAGAAAAGATCGGGCTAAGTCGTTGACTTCGATGCCGAAGATGATCTACGTCGAGGCGACTCTAACTCGAGCTCCATCTTCACCAAGTCATGAAACTTGTGAAGAAAACACCCTATACTACATGGCAAGTGGTAGAGGATAAATAAATAGGAAGTGGGTTCACTTTGGATTTGGATTTCTCACTTGGAATCATCACTTGGAAATTTTCAAGTAAACTTTCTTCAACTCATGAAGAAGATGAAGAAGAAGAAAGAAAAAGAATTAATGCAAAAAGAAAATCCAAGTGATATCTATCATAATGCAACCATGGGTGAGCCTAACAAGTGTAGAGACTAAACTAGGGTTAAGTATAATGGTTAGGTTAAGGAAAGAAACAAAATGGTCATGACTTTTCAAAGCTTCATGAAGCTTCAAGTGTAAAACAAAAGGCCACCATTTTATTTTCTTTTGCCAAAAAAGAATAAAGTAAATAAATGAGTAAATCAAACCCTAACCATTAACCTAATGATAGTTTAAAGTAAACACACACCCAAGTTTGCATGTATCATCAAGCATAACACAAACTAGTGCACAAACATGTATCATATACACAATGTGCACAATCAAGTGAGAAAATAATCCTAGGTGAACCAATACTAGTTAATGTAAAGTAATATATCAAATATATAATTATACATTAAATCATTAAATCAACACTTGATTTAACGATCCGGTCATCTCGCATATGACCGACTAATATCCAATGTATCGACTTATCGAATCAATCCTCGATTCGATAACCAGGCTATATCGCATACAACCAATCGATACATTTATCGCGAGAATAGAATACGGTATCACATACACGCATTATTCTCGGTCCCGCACATATCTCATATGCGCTCCTATTTCGTTTCGCTTGAGCCAGGAAACCTCTGTGTAGGACTCTAAAGACTCGTCAATACACCGGCAGCAGGTGATGATCATATCAAACACCCACAAGCCGCAAGCGGTCTTCTAAACGTAACGGCCACCCGGGTATTGAGTGATCAAAAGATCAACGAGCAAGACCGCTCAGACTCCTGTGAATCCAACCAGCAACACTTACCGTACAGTCCGGTCTGATCGTCTGATATGTCGCATATCTCGCCTAGGGATGGTAAACGTCAGACCCCAGTAGCTCGATAAGTCGTGTCGATATGAGGTCTATAACAGTTCGAGAAACTACTGGTAACACTTACCAGTAAATCTCAGCAACCCTGGCCAGGGATTTCCGGTTATAGCCAATCGAACACAGCACAACATCAACTCCCTATACCGGGAGAGACGAATCCCCTCTTATCGCTCATTGCCTCCATGTGATTCGGGACTGTACCCAAAAACCACCGTTTTGCACGCCCTCTTGGACGTGGTAAGGTGGAAATCAAAGCACAGTGGGAATCACACAAGACTCTATGACGATCTCGGGTCAACAGACTAACCTGTACCAGTGTCACCAGAGAACTGCCATCTGACGTAAGGTATAATACCATCTGGGAGTTCTAGGGGAGTCCGTCTAGTGTACGAAGTCTCCCCTTGTAGGGTTCCTAGGCACTCTCAAGAGGTCTCACAAGGCATCAACCATGCCAATTTCAAAAATTATGGTGCCGAGAAACCCTAGTGTAGGGATCGTTTGCTAGAAATCTAGGCGAAAAGTAAACTAGTTAACACTTAACTAAGAGATACGGAAATACAACCTTTGTAGATCCGGTTCTCCACCTCCATAGCTCCGCAATGAAGTCTCCTCGCTGTCCATAACAAGTCCCGGGCTCTAGCGTCGGCTTCATCGGAGAATGGACGGGCTAGGTCATCGATGTCCATGCCGAAGATGATCTACGTCGAGGCATCGCTAAATCAAGCTCCGACTTCACCAAGTCAAGAAACTTGTGAAGAAAACACACTCTACTACTTGGCAAGAAGTAGAGGATGAAGAAATAGGAAGTGAGTAGACTTTAGATTTGGATTTCTCACACTTTTTCATCACTTGCCATTGATGGAGGCAAGCTTTCTTCACTTGAAGAAAAATGAAGAAGAAGAAGGAAAATTGTTATGATAAGAATAATTAAAATAGAAAAGAAAATACATTCTTATCATAAGCAAACCATGGTTAGGTGTAGAGAATTGACCAAGGTTAAAGAATGGCTAGGGTTAAGGAGATGAGACAAAAATGGTGACTTCATGAAAGCTTCATGAAGCTTCATGTAGAAAACAAAACTAGCCACCATTTTTCACTTCTTTTCCTTTTCTCATTTATATTTTAAATGCAAATGAAAAGATAAATGAATGAATAAAAGAAAACCCTAATCATTTACTTAACCTAGGTTTAATTCATTACACTTAACAAAAAAGATATGTATCATCAAACATGATACAATCAAGTGCACAAAATCATATCGCATATGCAATGCGCACACCCGAGTGAGAAAATCCATTCAAAGTGAACCGATACTAGTTAATGCAAATTAATATATCAAATAGCATTAAATCACTAAATCAACACTTGATTCAATGATCCGGTCATGTCGCACATAACCGACTGGTATCATCAGTAACAACTTATCGAATCAACACTTGATCCGATAACCCGGCTATATCGCATATAACCGATCAATGTCACATCGCGAGAATGAAATACGGTATCACATACACGCATCATTCTCGGTCCCGCACATATCTCATATGCGCTCCTATTTCGTTTCGCTTGAGCCAGGAAACCTCTGTGTAGGACTCTAAAGACTCGTCAATACGCCGGCAGCGGATGATGATCATATCAAACATCCACAAGCCGCAAGCGGTCTGCTAAACGTAACGGCCACCCGGGTATTGAGCGATCTGAAGATCGACGAGCAAGCCCACTCACACTCCAGTGAATCCAACCAGTAACACTACCGTACAGTCCGGTCTGATCGTCTGATATGTCGCATATCTCGCCTAGGGGTGGTAAACGTCAGACCCCAATAGCTCAATAAGTCGTGTCGATATGAGGTCTATAACAATTCGAGAAACTACTGGTAACACTTACCAGTAAATCTCAGCAACCCTAGCCAGGGATTTCCTGTTATAGCCAATCGAACACAGCGCAACATCAACTCCCTATACCGGGAGAGACGAATCCCCTCCTATCGCTCATTGCCTCCATGTGACTCGGGACTGTACCCAAAAACCACCGTTTTGCACGCCCTCTTGGACGTGGTAAGATGGAAATCAAAGCACAGTGGGAACCACACAAGACTCTATGACGATCTCGGGTCAACAGACTACTCTGTACCAGTGTCACCAGAGAACTGCCATCTGACGTGAGGTATAATACCATCTGGGAGTTCTCGGCGAGTCCGTCCAGTGTACCCAGTCTCTACTGAGCACCCGTATATCATCTCTGATGTCAACCACCGATGGATATGGGATCATCCATCGCCCATCTGTATGGGTCGAGAAGGTATACGCTAGTCTACTCTGGTATATCCATGCCCCGTCTCGATACACCCACGACTAGGGACTTTGAAGGATGTACTTATGGACTACCATGTCCCCACTAGTATGATCCGCATCATAGTCCAGGTAGTCAAGTACAGATCCTAAGGGCTTTACCAACATGTAACAGGGAGACAATCAGTGTACACGTTAAGGTAAAGATCAACCAGATAGCATACTATCATGTCGAGCAAGAAAGTCCTCCCTATATATGTCCCAGCATCCACTACAATATACATCCTATGTATAGTAATGGCCTCTAGGGCATACATATAACTAACAATCTCCCACTTGCACTAGGGCCATCTGATTGCAGTGGTTGTAGTATCTCATACTCAACCATCCCATAAAAGTCTCTCTCTGGGAACAGGCCTTTGTGAGTGGATCCGCTGTGTTGTCCTCTGAGTCTACTCTCCAAACCTCGATCACCCTGGAGATCAACCATCTCCATGATCAAGTGATACTGCCTTAGAATATGTCTGGATCACTGATGGGACGGGCGTTCCTTGGCATAAGCCACAACTCCATTGTCACACAATGGTAGGAACGTAGTTCATTTTATGAACCAATATACACCCAAACAGCCTCTTTGGTAGCATCTTAAGTAGCGATGTATCGTGCCTTTATCGTCTAGTATGTCACGGTATCTAGCTTGGAACTCTTCCAACATACCGTCCCTTTATTTAGGGTAAAGACAATGCCTGTGACTGACATTCAGTCGTCTGTATCACCGTGGAACCCTTCCAGTGATTCTCCCCAGGATCGGTTGATACCATCTCACTACAACTAGTGAGAATCCTAACATCCAATTAGATCTATCTCATAGATCCAAAAACCAGGATTTAGGAGGTATCACTTTGATCCTACATGGAGAATCATTGTGATAAGCGGAGATTGACCGAGCGTAGCATAGGAAACTCTTTCCCTATCAAGAGTATGTCATCCACGTACTCTACGAGGATCACCACCATACTCCCTACTACCTTTTTGTTTATACAAGGTTCATCTACCATTTTGATGATGTCAAACTCTTTGACTACTGCATCAAAACAGATGTTCCAACTCCGCGATACCTGCTTTATCCTATAAAGCATCTTGTGCACGTTTCCGCTGCTCCCACTGTCTACGAAGCCCTCTGGCTGTGTACTTATAGACTCTCTCTTCTAAAACATCATTTAGAAAAGCAGTCATGACACCCAACCGCCAGATATCGTAGTCATGGTATGTAGCCGTGGCAAGTAGGATCTGGATGGACTTAAGCATAGCTACTTGAAAAGGTTTCATCATTATCCACACCTGGTCAATGATGCAAACTTTTAACAAGTCTAGCTTTGAAAGTCTTAACTTTTCCAAGTACACCAAGTAATCTTCTCAAGATATACTTGCTCCTGATGGGGATTTAACCCTTCAGATATAGCAACCAAAGTCCATACTTTGTCGGCGTATAAGGATTCCATCTCAAATCACTAAGCATCCAGCCATTCTTATAGAGTCTTACTCCTGATGGCCAGCTCGAAACTAGTTGGGTCATCATCTCATGATGCAATCCTCGCTCCCACTGTCATCGAGAAACTGATGTATCTCTCAGGTGGGTGAGAAAACCTACTAAATCGGCGGAGAGGCTGAGGTTCGTTGGTATCTATTGAATCCTTTGGTTGTACCAAATCATCTGCTGTAGTTTTTATAGCTGGAACCTTTCCAGTTCTACATTACAGACCTTGCCTCGAGCTTGTCCGGATTTTGCTTTTAGACATTGCCCGGACAACCCCAAATCTTAACTAACTTAAGATATGGGCTCTTCCCATTCCATATCACATATGAAGTGGTAGGCAACTGATTTGATTCGAACCCTATTCAATAGGTATGCAACTTCTCAAGTGCATTACACCCAAAAAGGAAATAGGTAACTCAGTAATACTCATCATAGAGCACACCATATCATATAGGGTGTGATTGCTCCACCCCGATATACCATTGTGCTATGGTGTATCCGGAGGAGTAATGCCGACAGAGAATCTCATTCTCCTTTAGAATAGCCCAGGAATTCCGTGCTCAAGTATTCTCCTCCTTGATCTCATCAAAGGACATAATACTTATACCCGTATTAGTTCTCTACTTCTAACTTATATTCTGTGAATATCTCAAAAGGTTCGGACTTGTGTTTCAACAGGAACATAGGTCTGAATCTCGAAAGATCATCAGAGAATGTAATGAAGTAAAAAGAACCGGTCTTGGTATATGTAGACAGGGGACCTTATATACATCAACATGTATCATCCCAAGAGTTCACTAACTCTTTCTCTGTTTCCAGTAAACGGAGCTATGGTCATCTTATCTCTGTGACATGACAGGCAAGTTTCACAAGATGTAAATTCAAACTAATTTAAATATACATCTAAATGTAACTTCAGCTTATCGGGTCACATTGATCTGACCTAGTCTACAATACCTCAAGAAGAATCCGTTCATTTCTGAACTCTTCCTCTTGTGTGTGTTCCATATACTAAGAACTGTAGTTTGAATTAGAACATTAATGCTTTTAGATAACGTGCCTGATACGATCAACTTTTGATATAGGAAATGTTCAAAACATTATCCAACAAAACAAAATTTTATCATTTCTTTACTAATAAAGAGATAGATACGATTTTGTATATCAAGTTCGGTATCTAATAACATTCGTTCAGAATCAATGTATTTGTAATACAGGGTGACAGTGACCAACAGACTTGGCTGCAACACTTGCCCCGTTTTCTGCCTCATGAAACTTATCACCCGTTCTCAGTCCTCTACCTTTCTGTAGCCCTATGTAACATATTACATATCTGGGATCCTGATCTGGAATCACATACCCAGGACGTAAAGGATACTGAGAAACAGTTCTGTATAATGAACACACCCGAAGATGATGCATCAGCATGCACTCTCTTCGTTTGGGCGGCACGGGAATTCTGGTAATCCCCAATTTCCTGCTCTGTCTTATAACAATTATAAGTTGGAGCGGGACCAACGTTCCCCAGCTCAGTATAACAAGCGGGTTCGGTCAAATATCCGTATTATTATCTTGATTAAGGCGTGATATGGTCGCTACCTGGAGAGAGAGAGAAGAAAACACTCAGCGTGCGCTCTGTCAAGAATAGATTGGTTTTTATTTTATCTAATCAGGATGGCTCCCACTGCTTTTTATCAAATCTTCCTTCAAACCCTAAAAGGAAAGACTAGCCGGGATTAATTACACACTACAAGTTCGCCAATCTTTCAGCCAGGCCAGTATCGGTACTTTGAGGGAGGTCCCCCGTGCTTTCGCATGAACCTAATTAATGTAAACCTCGTTTTCCCAGAGGCGTAACCTCGTTGACACCTTTCTAGACACCTACTTGATCGGCTAATTGTAATGTATAAAACTCTCCCAGGAGTAACTCTTACTCGCAGCGGGTATCGGGATCCAACTATCTCATAGAAGGTATGCAATCTCATTGCAAATTTCAACACTTGAAATTCCCGATAATGTTTTGCCCCGAACGATCTATGACCTTGACAAGGTCAACAAACCATAGACCGCAAGTCAAGTTCAACCCGTCATTTCTTGATTGAATCAAACCCACCCGCACGACCCTTGACAAGGTCAATAAGGCCGCACGACTACCCTAACCCAATCTGCATCATATGCATAAGCAGATAAATACTGGTTAGCTACCGCACACTGCGTTTTGACAAGGTCAACAAACGCAGCACGAATACTAAACAGGATTTATCTGAAATGACGGAGGGCTACGACAGGTTTTTCTGAAAACCTATTGCTTAATGAACTTGATATCGTTGTAGGATCGAATGATTTTTGAAATGGAGTGTTTTTTATGCTTTTCTAGTTTTGCTAAAGGAGTCACTCCCGGTGAAGGGATCGTCGGTCCTTTCCTCGTCGAATGAGGTGCGGGATATATCATATATATCACTGTGCAAAGCAAAAACTCTTAAAAGCAATCAAAAGAAGAACCGAGTGTGTAGCATCTGCCAGTTATTGCTAAAGGAGTCACTCCCGGTGATAGGATCTCGGTCCTTTCCTCATCGAATAAGTTGCAGGATATATCACATATACCGCTATGCAAAGCAAGAACTGTAGCTACCTGTTTTATTTTTGAAATTCGATTCTACAACATCTTAGGTTTCTTTTAATTCATTAATCACATTAATGAAGTGTAAGTGCACGGCGGCGCCCCGGCCGTCGAACCGACGCCGGAATGCGGAAGCGGTGAATAACTTTAATTTTTGCGGACTTTGCAAACCGGCACCACCGCGCACTAAAACCGGATCGGGCCATTAAACTAAATCTAGCTAACAACAAAGAGAAGGGGAAGAGATGTACCGACGATCCAAGTCCTCCGGTCTTCATCTCCACTCCGATCTCCTCGCGGGATCTCCGTCCGTCTCCTCCTCGTCGGAAAGGGCACCACGTCGCCTGTATCTTTTACGGGCTCCCACCTCAATACCGAGGCAACTCGGGCGCGAAGCTGGCGAATCGACGCGTCCAAGATATGCTGTAGGAAGTGTAGAGTCTATGTCTCATTGGGGTATTAGAGTTGCCTTTAGATGGAGGGATCAATAAGAAATGAACTTGGGGTTTTTTGTAGCAATGGAAAAATGAGATGAATCAATAATTTTTCCATACCCTCACCAAAAAGAAAATGAACCATCATCCTCTACTCAAGTGGCCGGCCAAGTCTATATGTGGGAAAATGGTGGGAGGAATTAACAAAGGAAGGTGAGTGTAGGAGATAGAAGGAGGTGACCACATCCTCAACCATACCCTTTCCTCCATACCCTTTCCAATCACACCATACTCACACTTTATCACAATAAATGCAAAAGCATGGTGAAAAGATAATGATAGCTATCATAATCAATAGTTTTGCAAGAAACCCCCTCCACAAAGATTATTTGCACAATTGCAAATAACCCCCTCCATCGGAAAAGTCCGGCCGGGAAAAAGCAAAGGAAAACCGGCCGGAACGGAATGCAAACTGGCAACTCCAGAAAACTGGTCCCGTAATAAATTACAGGAAAACCCCGATACTGTGCATACACACCCACATCTATATTCCGTCCGGATACAAATGCAAAGAGACAAAATCTACACTGTACTAAACTAGGACCGGCTTAAACCAAAGCCGGCTAGTAATATCCGTTCGATCCTGATCCGTGCAATACCGCACGTATCTGATCGAACCCTGCCATATACCTATACGGCTACTAGTACAAACCGTCCGATCCTGATCCGTGCAATACCGCACGTATCTGATCGGACCCTGCCATATCTCCATACGGCCTCTACAGCGTTTCGCCCGAAACTTGAGTAACTGAAAGTGTGGTGGACTCTAAAGACTCGTCAATACTATGGCTGTGGATTTAACCACTAGCACGCCAGAGGTATAAGCCAATACGTAACGGGCCACCAGCTATTGACTAAAAGGGACGTCGATGAGCGAACCCATCCTGACATCCTACCGAGCCTGTCAGTGACAATATCCGTGTAGTCCGGTCCGTTCGTCTATGAGTATCGCATGGCGGGCCTAGGGGGTTGGTAAAAGTCAGACCCCCAAAAGCGGTACAAGTCGTGTCGGAGTGTAGCCCAGAACACCCTGAGATACTACTGGAATACCTACCAGTAAATCTCCTTGCCTTGGCCAAGGACTTTGTGTAATGGCTCTCCTAGACACAGCACGACCTCACCCCCAATACCGGGAGAGACGAACCCCTGAAGATACGCTCACTGCCTCCATGTGGCTCGGGACTGTACCCAACTAAAACCTGTTTGCACGACTCCTTTGAGCCGTGGTAGGGTAGTAATCAAAGTACAGTGGGAACTCACACGAGACAAATGACGATCCCCAGGTCGATGAACTAACCTGCACACATGTCACCAGGGAACTGCCATCTGACGTCTGGTATATGACCAACTAGCATGTTCCCGGCGAGTCCTGTCCGGTGTACTCATAACCCAATGAGCACCTGTATACATCTTAGGTGAACCAACTGACACCAGTGGCTTGTGAGACCGGCCACCGCCCCTCGTCGGGGTCTCGACTGTATACACTAGTCTACTAATGGAGTATCGATGCCCGGTCTCGAAACTCCCACGACTAGGGACCTTTTAAGGATATGCTTGTAGACCCCCAGCTCTCACTTATATGATCGCCCTCATACTGCTGGTGGTCAAGCAAGAATCCTAGGGGCTCTATCAACGTGTAATAGCGACGTGTCAGGTCACCTAAAACACTACACGATGATAAAGGTAAACCAGATAGCATACTATCATCTCGAGTAAGACTGTCCTACCGGGATAGGTCCTCCCTCAATCATTACAATCACGTACCTGTGACCTAATAATTGACTCTGAGGGCACTATCTCCAACAATCTCCCACTTGCACTCAAGGCTAATTATTGCGATGTCGCATACTCACAGCCCGTGTGATACCGAACATTCAACTCCTCTACTAGTCAGTCTCACAAAGCTCGTTTGCAGAACTATTGCGTTCGAGGAATAGCCTCAGTGAGTGGATCCGCTTTGTTGTTTCTTTCCATGTCTCTCTATATCTCATGTTCGCGGAGAAAACCATCTCCCGAAATGAGCAATACCTGTCTTAGAATGTGTCTGGATGTCTGATGGGACACAGCTCATAAATGAACTCCAAATCCAAACTTCTTAGACTGTATCGTCAACTGAACTTAATCAGTATCCTGCGCGCCATGCCTCCCTCAGTATTGCCTTGGATCACCTGTCCAAAATACTGCCCCTCGTCAGAGGGAAAACTATAACTCTGACAACCTCCTTGTCGTCCATGTCACCTTGGAAGCCTGGAATGATAACTGTCTTCCAAATGAGGCTGTCGTTATCATATCCCTAGAACATCCACTTATGTTCTAAAACTGCTTCCGACTGTTTCTCCAGGATTGGATTAATGTCAACTTATTGCATTTAGTG
Organism: Agapanthus africanus; assembly: GCA_030015575.1. NCBI lineage: Eukaryota > Viridiplantae > Streptophyta > Magnoliopsida > Asparagales > Amaryllidaceae > Agapanthus > Agapanthus africanus. The sequence continues at coordinate 96,444,668 of CM057343.1, read as the reverse complement.
CAAGAACAACATCTGGTGTGGTACTTGACATCTCACGATTGACTCAATTGCCTAAGCAAGTGATCTGCCAATCATGCACGTCCCTCTCCCCTTTAGTCTGTAAGACACCTTTAGAGAGGGTGACTCCATTACCTGCAGGTACACTACCGTGCCAGGAGTCGTCCATCCTAAATACTCTTAGAATGCTGTCAAGTACCCTGATTGGGAAACCACCCAAATCTAGATCTAAAACCATAGATCTAGTAACCAGTATGTCTGATATAAAATCCATGTCCTTTGTGGAGAAACTACTGTGTGACGACCAAAGTATAACCGATTGTAGTGTAGGAGTTTCTTTTCCTACTCTGTGTATATCATCCAAATACCAGGATATCACACCCTACTACCTTCTCAACAGATCCATCCCCTATTCTGATGAAGTCAAACCCATGACTGTCACGTCAGAAATAGATGATCTATCTCCGCTACTTCTGCTCTAGTCTATAAATAGACATAAGCTACCTGTCCACCAATGCTTCCGCTGCTCCCACTGACTACGACAACCCTCTGGCAGAGTCATATAGACGTACACTTCTAAAACTGGTTTAGAACGACGCTATACTCATCCTCCCGCCGGGTCTCGTAACCTGGAACAACAGCAATGGCAATTGTGGGTAAACAAGAACTTCCCTGTCACCGTCCTTGAGGCTACCGTAGTACCTCTCGGGTGCCTGAAGTTACCCACCTTATCTGCGGAGTGGCCAATGGAATGTCAATCCTATTGAATCTTTAGGTTCCTTATCAAATCTTCAGTAATCGTTTGCGGTTCTGGAATCACTTCCAGTTCTACCATACTCCCACTACTGTTTTCTGAAAAAAAATCCATTTTTAATAAAACTGTGGCGAGTCTAGAACAATATTGCTATTGTTCATCCAGATGGTAGAAAATCAACCCGCGTCATAGCCTGGGTCAACCCACAAACAGCCATTACAGAAACGTGCCTCGAGTTATCCAGTGTCTGGTTTTAATCATAAACCGGACAACTCCCCGTACCTTAACATCGTTAAGATATGAACTGTTCTATATCCAATATAAAAAACAGAGGCACTGATTTAATTGAACCAGATTCAAATCATGCAGCTGTCTCCAGTGCATGTCAACTAAATGGAGAGAGGCCGATCAGCGTTACTCAACTTAGGAATGCTTCCAATTATGAGTAACCTGAAAGAGAAGCAATTTCTCATTATCATTACTATCAACTGAATACCATACACAAGTATCTACATCTTCGATCTCTTTGAAGAATCCCGATACTTGCTATACCTGGTTCTCTACTCTATTCAAATACCTATAACTCCTCAAAACTTAGACCCTGTGTTTCCACGAAACACCTGTCTAAAAACTAGAGAAGTCATAAGTAAACCGAATATAGTACGAGGACCAACCCCTCTGTCCTGATGGACCCTGGACAACATACAATACTCTGTATAAGTCCCTTGAGTCTGATAACTCATTCACTGTGTGTCGTAGGTTGAAAACTGTACTTATGGTTAAGAAGAATTACACCGATGTTTAATGCTCCTTACCTAACCATCCACTGATATAGGTAAATGTCGTAGACATAATTTCAGAAAGGTATATCTCACTCTATGAAAATAGACGTACAGATATATCAATTTGAAATTGGTGCATAACAGCGGATATTCAAAACCAGATATTTGCCGACCGGCAAACAGCCCAGGTGATTTCCTCAAATATCACCGATTACAACGAATCCCGATATAATGAAGATGATCACCCAATTCCCAATAACTTACTCCCACTCATCATCTGTAAAACCATAAAGATGTGAGAATCGTACCTGGTAAATACATACCCTGGAGTAAGTATCTAATCGGGAAATCAGTTTTTCTTTAACATTACACAGTGAAACTGAAACATTGAAATGTTCCGATGGGGTATTTTGGTATTCCTAGTAATGCCTCTTCCAGATTCATGACTGTAACCGTATAGTTCTTTGCCACCTCTCCAAATCCCTTCATATGTCTTTAGTCTTTGCCTTCTGCACACCCCTTAGGCCAAATGGTTTTCTTCCTTCCCTACCATTCGGCACCAGCCTATGGTTTGGAAGAAGACTATCCAATAAGCATAATGGGTGTACTGTCCCAATCCTAGGAACACTCGCAATGCGAGAGAAGGTGAAGATAAAAGACACCTGAATGTACTTTATTCCTATTTCTCCTGAACCAGGATCCATCCCCGAACTGGAACAAGTTCCTTTCGAGTTCGTATATAACCATACGATGGATTATCCAAATAAACTGTGGATCTTCGTAGTGATACGGAGTGTCCTGGAGAAATACAAAGGTGATGTGGGAGTGGTAACGAAATATTTGGTTTGGTCGTGAATATCTGTTGCAATTTACTTTGCCCTCTTACTAATCCCTTGCTTTGTCTTAATCTTAATACCTTCTGTACACCATCGTTATGCTAATTGGTTTTCTTCATTCCCTACCTGTCGGCACCAGCCTAAGGTTTGGAAGAAGACTATCCAATTTGCATAATAGGTGTACTATCTCCTAAACCAAGGAGTACTCACAACTTGAGAGAAGGTACAAGGGAAAAGACAACTGAATAATCCTATCCGTTTTCTCCAGAACCGGAAACCATCCTCGAATAAATTCTTTCGAGTTCGTATCTAACCATACGATGGTTTTGTCCAATGGAAGTGGACGTTCGCAGTAATACGGGGTGTCCTGGAGAAAAGGGTAAAAGTAGGAGTGGCAATGAGGTCTGCAACTCTGACAATCCAAAAGCCAGTGTTAAGTAAGTTCGGTCAACTTTGTCACGGAGTCATAGTCTTAGGGTCGGGTCAATGGTCGCTGCCAAAGAGAGAGAGAAAAGAAACACTCAACGTGCACTCTACCCTAGATCAGAATGGTTACCAATTTATCTAATCTGGAAACCTCCCACTGTACCTCAAATTCTCCTCCAAACCTGAAAGAAGAATTAGTCGGGGTCACCCGAGGAGTAAACCAACTCATCAGTGGGAATCGGGATCCAACTCTCATCGCATGATAACGTGACGGAATCCGCTCACGGTATCACACTCCAGAAGGTATGCGCATATCTGGCAAGTTTCAGTACTTTTGAAACTCCCGATGTGATTTCTGCCCCATGCTCTTATGACCTTGGCGTGAGGTCAAAATATCATAAGTCACATGTCAAGTTCTGCCCGTCATTATCCAGGTTAATCTGAACCCACCCGTACAGACCCTTGACGTAGGCCAAAATAGTAGTACGACTGTCCCAAACCAACGCATCTATCTATGCAACAGATAAATACCCGGCAGCTACCAATCACTATGCCTTGGCGTGAGGTCAAAATACATAGCTTGAATACTACCGAATATTTAACTGAAATGACGGAGGGCTACGAATGGTTTCTGGCGAAAACCTTTAACGTAATGAACTTGATATCGTCGAAGGAACGGATAGCTTTTTGAAAATATAGTGACGAAAACCGTTGCTAAAGAGGTCACTCCCGGTGAAGGGATCTCGGCTCTTTCCCCGTAGAATGAGGTGCAGGATATTCCAACTGAATACCACGGTGCAAAGCAAAAGTAATCGGCTATAGTGAAGTTAGTGCCCTGACGCAAAATTCTGTCCAAGGGGTCACTCCCGGTGAAGGGATCTCGGCCCTTGCCTCGTCGACTGAGGAGCAGGATATTCTAATGAATACCACGATGCAAAACAAAAGTAAACGTCCTTGCAATAACAGCTTTTGAAAAAGTGTTCCAACAACATCAGAATAGGTTTGTTTTTAACTTTGCATTGATCCGAATCAATGCAGTCCCATCAATTGATCACACCACAAAGAACGAAAATATACTGACGTACGTATATGCCAGCCGCATTCGCCACTGGGTCCCGTCATCACCCGTTAGGTTAGCTAACTAACGGCAGAGCGGGGACTGGACTAGCGCGGATGAAAAACATATACAACATCTACTAATATATATACCAATATATAGTATTTCGCTCAAGGCGTGAATAAAATGCAGCATCACAGAAATGTACAGCATCACAGAACATTACAGATATCTGGGATCCCCGGGTTTCACAGAGCCACTACTGAAACCCGACGTTCCCCTGGTCGTGTGGATAGCCTGTGCAATGAGAATCCTAGACCCCTACGGGCGCGGCAAGTCACCCGCCAAAACCTGAAGCGAGGCAGCCCCCTCCAGCACCGTGAATGGACCACCCAGCACTTCACGGAATCCGGTAACTTGGGCACCCCTCCTGGGTCAACCTGTACCCCCTACGAGTGCGGCGGATAGCCAGCCAATCCTGGAGTGAAGCCCCCTCCGTCCCAATGCCATGAGATGCGGGCTTGTTGTCTTCTAGAACCCGGCTATCCGTGCACCCCACCGCGGGGCAATCCTAGTACAGAACGTAAAATATACATACAACGGGTACATCGACCGCAACCAGGTCGTGCCCCAAAAGAATAATACAAACAGGCAGTGACGGCAGTCCACATGTCGGACGCTCGCCCCGCAATATCAAATGTACATAATACAACAGCACAGTACTAGCATTGCATCCAGGCTATCCCCCACGACCGATCCGCAACAACACAGCAAATACATAGAACATCAACGTGAAAATCACGTTCGCAAATCCGTCTAACCGGGCTATAGCAGTTAGACCGGATTTACCGATCAAGTGACATTCACGGTCGCAGATATAATGTAAATACTGTGAAAAATGTGTTTAAAAAATTTCCGATTGATCAAACAATTAACAAGTGGGCCCCAAAGAAAACTGTAGCACTCACAGAAACAATTGGCCCAACTTTAATATTCCAAAGCCCATATTTTAAGCCCAGAAGGCCTCTGTAAAAAAATGGTGAAGTGATGTGAATAGTGCGCGGCGGAAGGGCCGCACAAATGGGGTTTACGCGGCGGTTCCGCGCTCCAACTGTGGATTCACTTCATCGAATTTTTACAGAGCTCTTATATTTTCCATTACATCATTATTTTACAACCTGAAAAATTTTTCGAGACCAAAATATTTCAACAGAAACTGATGTGAACAAAAAATACGGTTTTTGGAAATTTTGGTCGATCGGAAATGCAAACACACCAAACGAAGCTAGACGAAGTTAATGGCGAGGCTCTGATACCACTGTAAGTGCACGGCGGCGCCCCGGCCGTCGAACCGACGCCGGAATGCGGAAGCGGTGAATAACTTTAATTTTTGCGGACTTTGCAAACCGGCACCACCGCGCACTAAAACCGGATCGGGCCATTAAACTAAATCTAGCTAACAACAAAGAGAAGGGGAAGAGATGTACCGACGATCCAAGTCCTCCGGTCTTCATCTCCACTCCGATCTCCTCGCGGGATCTCCGTCCGTCTCCTCCTCGTCGGAAAGGGCACCACGTCGCCTGTATCTTTTACGGGCTCCCACCTCAATACCGAGGCAACTCGGGCGCGAAGCTGGCGAATCGACGCGTCCAAGATATGCTGTAGGAAGTGTAGAGTCTATGTCTCATTGGGGTATTAGAGTTGCCTTTAGATGGAGGGATCAATAAGAAATGAACTTGGGGTTTTTTGTAGCAATGGAAAAATGAGATGAATCAATAATTTTTCCATACCCTCACCAAAAAGAAAATGAACCATCATCCTCTACTCAAGTGGCCGGCCAAGTCTATATGTGGGAAAATGGTGGGAGGAATTAACAAAGGAAGGTGAGTGTAGGAGATAGAAGGAGGTGACCACATCCTCAACCATACCCTTTCCTCCATACCCTTTCCAATCACACCATACTCACACTTTATCACAATAAATGCAAAAGCATGGTGAAAAGATAATGATAGCTATCATAATCAATAGTTTTGCAAGAAACCCCCTCCACAAAGATTATTTGCACAATTGCAAATAACCCCCTCCATCGGAAAAGTCCGGCCGGGAAAAAGCAAAGGAAAACCGGCCGGAACGGAATGCAAACTGGCAACTCCAGAAAACTGGTCCCGTAATAAATTACAGGAAAACCCCGATACTGTGTGATCAGTCGAAAATATTGCATATTTTAACAGGCAATTTCCATATCATCTGCATCCATATAGAAGTGTACGGTATTCTTATTCTACATATTAGCAAATCGGTCGCAAAATATCAGATTACATGTATTCGACCTTAAAACCATCATTTCGAGGGAAATTGACTGCATTGCATTACATAGCATATTTTCTATATCTTGCAACCCCTGTTTCGAAGTCTATGCAGGAAAAGAGAAGCTTGCTCGATCATTACATTGCTCGACCATTACAATTGCTCGTAAATTCACTTAACTCAAATCTGGTATCAACACAGAAGAGGAAGTACAAATCTAAACATCAAAGGAAGCTAAAAACAGCAGTACAAGACCACTGCAGAAGACACAGATCCCAAGGCCACCAACAGACCGCGGAAGCGCGGCATATATAGGGTAAATGCGGCGGAAGCGCGGCATACTGGTGACGTCATCAAGGAATTTTGGCACCAAAATTCCTGTTTCAGTGGCTACAGCTCAGAAATGCACACAAACTTCCAGAATATGCCAGATACTTCCTCCAGATCAGCAAACACCTAAACTAGCCTAATCATTCTAGAACTTTCCCTAAACCCTAGCTTAAACCCTAAGCTAACTCCTAACAAACTCCTTCTAGAAACCCTTCAACAAACTTTGGGAGGGAAAGTTCTAATTCAAATCTAACCTAGGGTTTGGGAGTTCTATAAATAAGACCCTGAGGCTCACTCATTTCTCATGTTAGAAAAATTATTCAACCTTGATTGAAGTTTAGAAAATCAATCTCTTTCTTCATCCCCTCTTCCTCAAGTTTAGTGAGAGAGCTTGTAGGAAACCCTAACCCTAATTCCAACCACAATTCAAGATCTTGAGTGCAAGCCAAGCAAGATTCCTTCAACCCTTTTATGAGCCGAGCCGATCTTCAATCGGGCAAGAGATCAAAGTAGATCCACGATCCACGGAGACGAGCGAAGCCGAGTCAACGATCGATTTCTTCTTCTTGTAGATTCTTGAAAGAATGTATTGAAATTGTTGATTAAATAAAAGGTGATATTCTTTTATCTTGTTTTCTTTAAATTCCGCATCATGTTATCATTACTATTCTTGAATGTTGTCTTTGTGGTGATGTGTGAATAAAACTCCGCTCGTCGGGGAGTCGAAAAGATCTTTAGTATGATGATGTAACAAATTTGTAATCTATTCTTGAATCCCATGAGTTTGTAAACCCTAGCAAGTTCAAGAATCGACGACCCAATTCGTTGCGATGCTTTCTTGATCGACATCGCTCGAGATTGGGGAGTTCCGATCGTTTCTTGGAATTGCTAGAGGCTAGAATATAAATGGTATCCTCGAAAGAATAAGGGTTGAGAGATGAAACCCTAATTTCATCAAGAAAACCCTAACTCTCGTCGATCACCATTGATCTAGTATCAATTCTTCGAAGGACAAGAACACGAAACCCTATAGATTGCATCACGTCTAAAGATCCGATCGATTCCTACGAGCCTTTCTTATATTCTTGATTGTTGATTGGAAATACTATCAAAACAACCGATTCTTGATTGTTTATAGTTTCTTGATTCTTGCATAAAGAATAGTGACACTCGATACAAATCACATCTTGAATCATGTTTTCGTTTATTGTTTCTTAACATTTCATTTCAAAAGTATCATAATACAATTGAATTGCACAATCCCTGTGGACGATCCGCACTCATTCATTAACTACATCCGACACCGTGGTTTGATTGCGATCAATATAATTTTTTGATTGTCGTTACTCTTTACATATACACGTCAGAAAATATCTCAATCAAAATGGCGCCGTTGCCGGGGATCGCGCTAATTCATTTGCATTTATAGTTTGAAGTGAAAGAATTATTACGTTTTACTTCTTGAAATCAAAATTCGTACAAACTCTTACACGTATGTTGTGATTTGATTGCAAGGTGATCTGGAGCATTCTGTTCTGTGGAAAAATTTGTTTGAATATACCAGAGAGCTGGAGATAGTAGCAGGAGATTGCTGAAGAAAAATTGTTCACTGTTCCCAAGAACTGACCGCTCATCCGCGGCAGATACATGCTTATTGCGGCGGAAACGCCGCAGTCTTGAAGGATCACTGAAAAATTTTCAGTGCAGGTATTTTCTGTCTCTCTCCTCTCACTCTTTTTAGCTCCAATTAACCCTTTGCTGCAGGATTCTTTGCAAATAAATCGCAGCGCGCAAAAGCAAAATAAAATTGTGTGATTTTTGATTTCTTGGTTGTTTGCATTCTAATACGGAAATTTAAGGGGCACGGCCAAATCCAAATTAGGTGGGGATTTCATTACCCTTCCTAGGCCCCGAAAATCGTCAAACTTGCATCCGCATTACCCCCATTAACTAAAAGAAATCTAGAGAAGACTCTAAGGACTGTCGCGCTCAATAGGACAAGAGAAGGTCGTGGGTAATTCATTGCTTATCCGCGTTTTCTTGTGGTGCCTAAGGCGAGTGTGTCTAAGGCTAGTGGTTATTAATTAGGTCCACTGTAGTGGTGGTTCCTTCCCACTTACCTGGCACTTATCCGGCCACAGGGGGACAAAGAGGCAGTGGAGGATTCTATCCTGTGGCTTGTCTTTTGGCAGTTAGGAGCGGTCTAGAGATCGGACCTAGGTGACCATTAGATTCTAGGGTTTGTGTGCTGCATTTGTTTTGTCGCATCATTTTTTTTTAAAATCCGTCCCTTTTTAAAGGAAGCACCGCATTCATTTTACCCCTAATTATAAGTCAACGCTGCCACTTGTACTAACCCTTTTTAGTACAAGATAGGCTGGACACGGGATTCTAGTGCCCGTTTAGTCCGCGTACCTTTTATCGACTCCGAAGTCGGTAATTCTCCATTTACCTTTTCTTTACCTACTACCACACCCACACCGATGGATCCGAATCCATCAAACTTCTTTAACCCTAATCTGCCACCGTCCGTTGGTGCGCAGAATCCTACTCCACCCCACATTTCTCTCCAGGAAAGATGTTATCCACATAGAGGTCCACTTTCGACCTGCTTATCCACACCACCAGCCAATGGGGATAATTTTGAAATTAAGCCCCAGTATATCAATCTTTTACCCAAATACCACGGACTCGAGACCGAGGACGCTTACGTTTTCATTACCAAATTTGAAAACGTATGCGCAATGATGGGTACGTCACAACTTTCAGTGGATGCGATGCGTCTACGACTTCTTCCATTTACTTTGTGCGATATAGCCGAGAAGTGGCTATATAACACCACCGCACACTCTATTACGAATTGGGAAGAATTCGTCGCTGCATTCCTTAAGAAATTTTACCCAGTCCAAAAGACGGCTCGAATCCGTAGCGAACTGAACCAATTTGCCCAGCTCCCTGCCGAACCATTTTCAAAATACTTTGAACGTTTCAAGGATCTATTGGTTCAATGTCCTCATCACGGCATCCCGAGATGGGAGCTTTGCCGAATCATATATGAGGGCAGTAACCCTAGCACTAAACAGAGCCTTGAAAACATGTGTCAAGGTACATTTATGACCAAAGATGACGGGGAAGCCTGGCGATACTTAGAAGAGTTCGCTGAAAAGTCACTAATTTGGGAGAGTGGAACACAACCATTGAATAGGGGTGGCGTACACCAAATAGATGTGTCCATAGGTGTTCGAGCTGAAATGGCAGCAATGCAAAAGAAGCTCGACGCTATGGAACACAAATTTGCAGCAGCCTCCCTAAACCCAATGTCGCTCCCCAAAACTGTTTGTGGGTGCTGTTCTGATCCGTCACATTTAACGGAAGAATGTCCATTAAACTCTGCGTTTCAAGGTCACGAGCATTCTAATGCCGCATTTCAACGACCTCGAAACGATCCATATTCTTCCAGTTACAATCAGGGTTGGAGGAACCACCCGAATTTTGCTTGGAACCAATCACAATCTCAAAACACGGTTCCGAACACGAATCAATTTCAACGGGCTCTTCCTCCACCACAACAGCAACCCCTACAACTCACTCAGCACCCCTACCAGTCACAAAATTTCCAAAACCAGGGCAACACTCCTGCACAGTCTAATCCTATGCAGCCCTGTTCTGACGAGTTCTCTCAATTCACTCAAACCATGAAATCACTTTTATCAAATTTCATGGATGTTTCGACTGAGGTTAGATCTTCCGTCAGTGAAATAAAGAAAAACTCAGCATCCCAAGCTGAGAGTATTCGCACGATGGAAGCTGAAATCGCACGCTTAAAAGCCGAAATGAGTGCGAGAGAAAAAGGGAAACTTCCCTCTCAACCCCTACAGAATCCTGGGCATTACAATGTAAATGCCATTACAACGTTGAGATCGGGAAGAGTGCTGAACAATCATGTCGGGGAAGATATTGATAATACTGAAAATCATATCAACACCCCGGCTGAGTCTTTCCCACATACACACACTTCACCTTCTGATCCTTCTTCTTCTACCAAACCACCTTCGCACGAGCCTATTCTCCATTTCCCCTTAGGCTCAACACCTTCACCCAACCCTTATAGTTCTCCACAGACGGTCCCCACACCTCCTTTGGGACCTCGTCTACCCCCCTTTCCTTCTCCTGTGATGGACCCCGCGCTTATTGCGAAAGCACCTTACCCGAACCGGCTAAGGGCTAATAGAACGAGTCCTCATATGGAGAAAATTTTAGAGATGTTCAAACAGGTTAACATCAATATCCCTCTCTTAGATGCGATTCAGCAAGTCCCCGCTTATGCGAAGATTCTAAAGGACTTGTGCACTAGGAAGAGGAAGACCCAAGTGCCGAAGAAGGTCTTTATGTCTAATAACATTAGCACTGCTTTTATACCCCAGCTTCCAAAGAAAAGAAAGGACCCAGGTTGTCCTACAATTTCGATTTCAATTGGGGGTAAAAACATAAATCGTGCTCTGTTAGACCTTGGCGCGAGTGTTAACCTGTTACCTTATTCTGTCTATGAGCAATTAGGGATTGGAGAGCTGAAACCTGCTCATTGCACTCTCCAGATGGCAGACCGATCTATCACCAAACCAAGGGGTGAATTAGAGGATGTGCTGATAAAGGTCGGGGAATTTGTTTTCCCCGTAGACTTCATTGTGCTCGACACACATCCTGTAGCAAACCCCCGGGGCCAAATTCCGGTGATTCTAGGTCGTCCTTTCCTTGCCACTTCCAACGCTGTTATAAACTGTAGAAATGGTTCAATGAATTTATCATTTGGAAATATGACCATTGAACTAAATATCTATAGAGTTGGAAGTCAGCCGTCAGAACCCTCTGCTCATATTTTAGATGTGTGCTCTGTCCATGAGATCGCTCCCGATAGTTGTGAAGCTGAGGATCTTTGCTTGACTGATCTCGATGACATTAGCACATCTCTGTTTGATTTCACACATGATCTTAGTGAGGACACTTTAGCTACACATGAGTCCTGCACTTCTGACTTTTCTCCACCCGAGTCTGTATCTTTCACAGGCTCTGAGCTTCTTTGTAGATCCAAAAATCAATCTATGACCCTTCCTTCTATCATTTCTCCGCCTGAGTTAGATCTCAAAGTTTTACCTTCTCACCTGAAATATGCATATCTTGGTGAGAACGAGTCATTACCGGTTATCATTTCCGCTTCTCTTGCATCAGAGCAAGAGAATGCACTTTTATCGGTATTGAGATCTAACAAGGAGGCGTTTGGTTGGAGTATGGCGGACATCAAAGGGATTAGTCCCTTGATAGTTGAACATCATATACATGTGATGGATGATGCCAGACCGACCCGAGAACCACAGAGACGGTTGAATCCCGTCATGAAGGAAGCTGTCATGAAAGAAATCGTCAAGTGCTTAGATAACGGTATTATCTACCCCATCTCCGATAGCCAGTGGGTGAGTCCTATACATGTCGTTCCTAAGAAATCCGGCATCACAGTTATCACAAATGAAGCGAATGAGTTGATTCAGACACGCGCCCAAACTGGGTGGCGTGTATGCATCGATTATAGAAAACTCAACGCTGCTACGAGGAAAGATCATTTTCCTCTACCATTTATTGATCAAATGCTGGAACGCTTAGCGGGACGAGAGTTTTATTGTTTTATGGACGGTTACTCAGGCTACAATCAGGTCCCCATCGCCAAAAAGGATCAAGATAAAACCAGTTTTACTTGTCCTTTTGGTACCTTTGCTTACAGTCGCATGCCCTTTGGGTTATGCAATGCTCCCGCTACCTTTCAGCGGTGTATGATGGGGATATTCTCTGATATGGTAGAGAATTTTTTGGAGATCTTTATGGACGACTTCTCGATTTTTGGAAACTCTTTTTCTGATTGCCTAGCGAATCTAGACGCTGTTCTTACTCGTTGCAAAGAGAAGAACTTGACATTAAACTGGGAAAAATGCCACTTTATGGTCCAAGAAGGAATAGTCCTTGGACATGTCATTTCACAGAAAGGCATTGAGGTTGACAGAGCTAAAGTAAATGTCATTCAAAACCTGCCTCATCCCAAAAGCGTCAAAGATATTCGCTCTTTCCTTGGCCATGCGGGCTTTTATAGGAGATTCATAAAGGACTTTAGCAAAATTGCTAGACCTTTAACACTACTCCTGGCCAAGGATACGACCTTCCACTTTGACTCGGATTGCGAGACAGCTTTCGACTCACTTAAACACTCACTCACTTCAGCCCCCGTTTTATCATCACCAAATTGGGACTACCCCTTTGAGCTGATGTGTGACGCATCTGATTTTGCAGTAGGTGCAGTCTTAGGACAGCACATCGATAAGATGCCACACGTGATTTACTATGCTAGTAAGACCCTGAATGATGCGCAAATCAATTATACAACCACAGAGAAAGAACTATTAGCGGTTGTATTCGCATTAGAGAAATTCAGGCCTTACTTAATCGGCTCACCTATTGTTGTATATACTGATCATTCCGCTTTAAAACATCTGTTGGCGAAGAAAGATGCCAAAGGTCGACTAATACGTTGGATCCTTCTTTTACAAGAATTCGATCTTGTTATCAAAGATAAGAAAGGATGTGAAAACGTAGTAGCTGACCACCTTTCACGCATCGTTTCTTCCCCTGTGACCCTGCCGATCAATGACTCATTCCCTGACGAACAACTCTTGAGCATATCCGCTGAACCATGGTTCAGGGATATTGTGAACTATCATGCCACGGGACTTATACCGAGCGATTGGTCAAAACAGGACAAATATCGTTTTCTTTCCCAAGTAAAACACTTTTACTGGGACGAGCCCTATTTGTTTAAATATTGTCCTGATCAGATCATTCGCCGGTGCGTCCCAAATGAAGAGTTCAAGAGTGTTCTTTCATTTTGTCATGATCAGGCTTGTGGGGGTCACTTTGGTCCTAGAAAGACAGCGGAAAAGGTTTTGCAATGTGGATTTTATTGGCCGACCTTATTCAAGGACGCATTTGAGTATTGCAAAACCTGTACACAATGTCAGTATACGGGTAGAATATCCCAGAGGAATGAAATGCCTCAGCAACCCATCTTGGTTGTTGAAATGTTTGATGTTTGGGGCATTGATTTTATGGGTCCTTTTCCCAACTCCTTTGGGAATCTGTACATTTTGCTGGCGGTTGATTATGTCTCCAAGTGGGTAGAAGCCATTCCATGTCGCACTAATGACAGGAAAGTTGTCATTAAGTTCTTAAAAGAGAATATCTTTTCGCGATTTGGACACCCACGCGCTATCATTAGCGATAATGGGACACACTTCTGCAACAGATCTTTCGAGACTCTGATGCGAAAATATTCAATCAACCACCGTCTTTCTACACCCTATCATCCCCAAACAAGCGGGCAGGCTGAGATCTCAAACAGACAAATCAAACTTATCCTGGAGAAAACTGTTGCTAAAAATAGAAAAGACTGGTCGACCAAATTGACGGATGCTCTTTGGGCATTCAGGACTGCATATAAGACCGACCTAGGAATGTCTCCATATAGGATAGTGTTTGGAAAAGCATGTCATCTACCTGTTGAGATAGAACATAAAGCATTGTGGGCTATAAAGGAAATAAATTTTGATCTAAACCTTGCTTGCAACTTTCGGAAGCTGCAACTTAACGAGCTAAGCGAACTCCGCGATGAAGCTTATGATAATGCTGTAATCACAAAGAATAGGACTAAGGTTTTTCATGATAAAAGCATTTTAAGGAAAACATTTTTACCTGGTCAACAAGTCCTTCTTTATGATTCACGTTTACACCTTCATGCGGGTAAGCTCCGATCTCGTTGGAAGGGACCTTTTGTTGTGCGGTCTGTATTCCCGCACGGGGCAGTAGAAGTAGAAAATGTTAAAAACGGCATAATTTTCAAAGTAAATGGACATAGACTAAAGCCGTATTTTTCCACTGACCCCACGGAGGAGCTCTTGTTCTTACAAGAGCCAGTTTATTTGGATTAAAATTCCTCCGTCTCACCTTCATATCCTGTATATCATTGCATCATCTTTTGAATGAAGGTGAGTGAAAGATAAGTTTGGGGGAAGTTCTTCACTTATATATTTTGCCTCCACTAATAATTCCTCCCAGATTTACAGTTTTGTAGGTATAACATTCGGCAACAGTGAGGACACTGTTGAAAACAAGTTTGGGGGAGGTTTGTGCTTATTTTTGCATCATTTGCATATCATCTGCATAAGCACAAAACATTTCTTTTAAAAATCTGTAAAAATTGAAAAATTTTCAAAACCCATAAAAATTTAAAAATTTTCAAATATAAAAATAATTTTAATATTTACACTTTTTTGTATATAAATAAGATAATGAAAGTTTAGATAGTGAAAAGTTGCATCCATGAGATTAGAAAAATTTTAGAAAACTAAGAAAAATAGAAGTTTTCTTATACGAACTAGTAATAAGTAGTTATGAGCCGTTGTCCCAAGGGTTAGTAAGATGAAGGACGTCACTAATCTGAGGATAAAAATAAGTCTGAAAAATAGTTTCTATTCTGGAAGCCAAACATTTTGAACGTGGCTACCCTGCTATTCGCACTTACACACGTCTTGAAGCCTGGGATAGTAGAGGATACCTTGAAATGCTCTTGTCTTAAAGCCAAAAGTATGAAAAAAAAAAATATGTGTTCTAAAGTGGTGAGAAAAATGGATACTGGTTTTGTTATCACCAAGGGCAATAAAAATATATAGCAAAAGGGTGCTTTTTCACCTAGTGCCCCAAGGTCAACTGGTCTGGGAGTCACTGCTATGCCTGAGGTGGTGCAAGACGAGGAAAATACACCAAGCATGCAAGCACATTAGTAATCGGTCGGTTAGTACCTCAAGAAGTATTAACGGTCGCATGAAAGTGTGTAAGCAATCTCGTTTGCCAAGAAGTACTGAGGCCGATGGGCAAGGGTATGATAGCTTGAATTGAATTCTCCGGGTGTAGGGATGTCTTTACACACACGCAGGGTGATATGATCGATGTTTGGAATAAAGATAGGAATGAAGAATAAGACGATGTTTTATTGAGGGAGGACGTGATTTCTAACATCTTTTCATGACCATTAAGATAGGGCTCATGACAACCGAAAAGCTAGCTTAGTTGGAAACCCTAATTTTCAAAGCTTTTCTTTTACAATTCTCTTCTTTAAATGTAATATTCATGATCTTGCTTTTATTATTGGATTTTGTGGGTGCAATCCGCTGAAAACCCTCAGGAGACAACACTCCTCCTACTAGGGACACCTAGAGGTTTAAAGGCTTGTTGCACATGCTCAGTGCAATCGTGTTGCCTACGAAAGTGTGCTAGTTAGTTTTTCTCTTTCTTTATTTTCTCCTTTTCTCTTTTTAATAAAACATTCTCTCGAGACGATCGAAATTAAGTTTGGGGGTATTTGATCAGTCGAAAATATTGCATATTTTAACAGGCAATTTCCATATCATCTGCATCCATATAGAAGTGTACGGTATTCTTATTCTACATATTAGCAAATCGGTCGCAAAATATCAGATTACATGTATTCGACCTTAAAACCATCATTTCGAGGGAAATTGACTGCATTGCATTACATAGCATATTTTCTATATCTTGCAACCCCTGTTTCGAAGTCTATGCAGGAAAAGAGAAGCTTGCTCGATCATTACATTGCTCGACCATTACAATTGCTCGTAAATTCACTTAACTCAAATCTGGTATCAACACAGAAGAGGAAGTACAAATCTAAACATCAAAGGAAGCTAAAAACAGCAGTACAAGACCACTGCAGAAGACACAGATCCCAAGGCCACCAACAGACCGCGGAAGCGCGGCATATATAGGGTAAATGCGGCGGAAGCGCGGCATACTGGTGACGTCATCAAGGAATTTTGGCACCAAAATTCCTGTTTCAGTGGCTACAGCTCAGAAATGCACACAAACTTCCAGAATATGCCAGATACTTCCTCCAGATCAGCAAACACCTAAACTAGCCTAATCATTCTAGAACTTTCCCTAAACCCTAGCTTAAACCCTAAGCTAACTCCTAACAAACTCCTTCTAGAAACCCTTCAACAAACTTTGGGAGGGAAAGTTCTAATTCAAATCTAACCTAGGGTTTGGGAGTTCTATAAATAAGACCCTGAGGCTCACTCATTTCTCATGTTAGAAAAATTATTCAACCTTGATTGAAGTTTAGAAAATCAATCTCTTTCTTCATCCCCTCTTCCTCAAGTTTAGTGAGAGAGCTTGTAGGAAACCCTAACCCTAATTCCAACCACAATTCAAGATCTTGAGTGCAAGCCAAGCAAGATGCCTTCAACCCTTTTATGAGCCGAGCCGATCTTCAATCGGGCAAGAGATCAAAGTAGATCCACGATCCACGGAGACGAGCGAAGCCGAGTCAACGATCGATTTCTTCTTCTTGTAGATTCTTGAAAGAATGTATTGAAATTGTTGATTAAATAAAAGGTGATATTCTTTTATCTTGTTTTCTTTAAATTCCGCATCATGTTATCATTACTATTCTTGAATGTTGTCTTTGTGGTGATGTGTGAATAAAACTCCGCTCGTCGGGGAGTCGAAAAGATCTTTAGTATGATGATGTAACAAATTTGTAATCTATTCTTGAATCCCATGAGTTTGTAAACCCTAGCAAGTTCAAGAATCGACGACCCAATTCGTTGCGATGCTTTCTTGATCGACATCGCTCGAGATTGGGGAGTTCCGATCGTTTCTTGGAATTGCTAGAGGCTAGAATATAAATGGTATCCTCGAAAGAATAAGGGTTGAGAGATGAAACCCTAATTTCATCAAGAAAACCCTAACTCTCGTCGATCACCATTGATCTAGTATCAATTCTTCGAAGGACAAGAACACGAAACCCTATAGATTGCATCACGTCTAAAGATCCGATCGATTCCTACGAGCCTTTCTTATATTCTTGATTGTTGATTGGAAATACTATCAAAACAACCGATTCTTGATTGTTTATAGTTTCTTGATTCTTGCATAAAGAATAGTGACACTCGATACAAATCACATCTTGAATCATGTTTTCGTTTATTGTTTCTTAACATTTCATTTCAAAAGTATCATAATACAATTGAATTGCACAATCCCTGTGGACGATCCGCACTCATTCATTAACTACATCCGACACCGTGGTTTGATTGCGGTCAATATAATTTTTTGATTGTCGTTACTCTTTACATATACACGTCAGAAAATATCTCAATCACTGTGCATACACACCCGCATCTGTATTCCGTCCGGATACAAATGCAAAGAGACAAAATCTACACTGTACTAAACTAGGACCGGCTTAAACCAAAGCCGGCTAGTAATATCCGTTCGATCCTGATCCGTGCAATACCGCACGTATCTGATCGAACCCTGCCATATACCTATACGGCTACTAGTACAAACCGTCCGATCCTGATCCTTGCAATACCGCACGTATCTGATCGGACCCTGCCATATCTCCATACGGCCTCTACAGCGTTTCGCCCGAAACTTGAGTAACTGAAAGTGTGGTGGACTCTAAAGACTCGTCAATACTATGGCTGTGGATTTAACCACTAGCACGCCAGAGGTATAAGCCAATACGTAACGGGCCACCAGCTATTGACTAAAAGGGACGTCGATGAGCGAACCCATCCTGACATCCTACCGAGCCTGTCAGTGACAATATCCGTGCAGTCCGGTCCGTTCGTCTATGAGTATCGCATGGCGGGCCTAGGGGGTTGGTAAAAGTCAGACCCCCAAAAGCGGTACAAGTCGTGTCGGAGTGTAGCCCAGAACACCCTGAGATACTACTGGAATACCTACCAGTAAATCTCCTTGCCTTGGCCAAGGACTTTGTGTAATGGCTCTCCTAGACACAGCACGACCTCACCCCCAATACCGGGAGAGACGAACCCCTGAAGATACGCTCACTGCCTCCATGTGGCTCGGGACTGTACCCAACTAAAACCTGTTTGCACGACTCCTTTGAGCCGTGGTAGGGTAGTAATCAAAGTACAGTGGGAACTCACACGAGACAAATGACGATCCCCAGGTCGATGAACTAACTTGCACACATGTCACCAGGGAACTGCCATCTGACGTCTGGTATATGACCAACTAGCATGTTCCCGGCGAGTCCTGTCCGGTGTACTCATAACCCAATGAGCACCTGTATACATCTTAGGTGAACCAACTGACACCAGTGGCTTGTGAGACCGGCCACCGCCCCTCGTCGGGGTCTCGACTGTATACACTAGTCTACTAATGGAGTATCGATGCCCGGTCTCGAAACTCCCACGACTAGGGACCTTTTAAGGATATGCTTGTAGACCCCCAGCTCTCACTTATATGATCGCCCTCATACTGCTGGTGGTCAAGCAAGAATCCTAGGGGCTCTATCAACGTGTAATAGCGACGTGTCAGGTCACCTAAAACAGTACACGATGATAAAGGTAAACCAGATAGCATACTATCATCTCGAGTAAGACTGTCCTACCGGGATAGGTCCTCCCTCAATCATTACAATCACGTACCTGTGACCTAATAATTGACTCTGAGGGCACTATCTCCAACATGAAGTCCCATCATTTAAGTACCTAAACATCACAGATAAATACGACGTACACTTATGCCATCCGCATTCGCCTCGATGTCCCCTCGTGCACCGTTAGGTAAGGTAACTAACGGCAGAGCGGGGCAGGGCTAGCACGGGTGTAAAACATAAGTAACGTCTATATAATATATCATATATACTATATACTGTATCTATCACAGAACATCACATGATCACATCACAGATATCGCAGCAGAAGAATCATATGATTCCACGGTCGAATCAACACTTGATCCGATAACCCGGCTATATCGCATATAACCGATCAATGTCACATCGCGAGAATGAAATACGGTATCACATACACGCATCATTCTCGGTCCCGCACATATCTCATATGCGCTCCTATTTCGTTTCGCTTGAGCCAGGAAACCTCTGTGTAGGACTCTAAAGACTCGTCAATACGCCGGCAGCGGATGATGATCATATCAAACATCCACAAGCCGCAAGCGGTCTGCTAAACGTAAAGGCCACCCGGGTATTGAGCGATCTGAAGATCGACGAGCAAGCCCGCTCACACTCCAGTGAATCCAACCAGTAACACTACCGTACAGTCCGGTCTGATCGTCTGATATGTCGCATATCTCGCCTAGGGATGGTAAACGTCAGACCCCAATAGCTCAATAAGTCGTGTCGATATGAGGTCTATAACAATTCGAGAAACTACTGGTAACACTTACCAGTAAATCTCAGCAACCCTGGCCAGGGATTTCCTGTTATAGCCAATCGAACACAGCGCAACATCAACTCCCTATACCGGGAGAGACGAATCCCCTCCTATCGCTCATTGCCTCCATGTGACTCGGGACTGTACCCAAAAACCACCGTTTTGCACGCCCTCTTGGACGTGGTAAGATGGAAATCAAAGCACAGTGGGAACCACACAAGACTCTATGACGATCTCGGGTCAACAGACTACTCTGTACCAGTGTCACCAGAGAACTGCCATCTGACGTGAGGTATAATACTATCTGGGAGTTCTCGGCGAGTCCGTCCAGTGTACCCAGTCTCTACTGAGCACCCGTATATCGTATCTGATGTCAAACACCGATGGATATGGGATCATCCATCGCCCATCTGTATGGGTCGAGAAGGTATACGCTAGTCTACTCTGGTATATCGATGCCCCGTCTCGATACACCCACGACTAGGGACTTTGAAGGATGTACTTATGGACTACCATGTCCCCACTAGTATGATCCGCATCATAGTCCAGGTAGTCAAGTACAGATCCTAAGGGCTTTACCAACATGTAACAGGGAGATAATCAGTGTACATGTTAAGGTAAAGATCAACCAGATAGCATACTATCATGTCGAGCAAGAAAGTCCTCCCTATATATGTCCCAGCATCCACTACAATATACATCCTATGTATAGTAATGGCCTCTAGGGCATACATATAACTAAAACCCCTGAGCACCCGTATATCATCTCTGATGTCTAACACCAATGGATATGGGATCATCCATCGCCCATCTGTATGGGTCGAGAAGGTATACGCTAGTCTACTCTGGTATATCGACGCCCCGTCTCGATACACCCACGACTAGGGACCTTGAAGGATGTACTTATGGACTACCATGTCCCTACTAGTATGATCTGCATCATAGTCCAAATAGTCAAGTACACATCCTAAGGGCTTTACCAATATGTAGCAGAGAGACAATCAGTGTACACGTTAAGGTAAAGTGCAACCAGATAGCATACTATCATGTCAAGCAAGAAAGTCCTCCCTATATATGTCCAAGCATCCACTACAATATACATCCTATGTATAGTAATGGCCTCTAGGGCATACATATAACTAACAAAAATAAACCCCGTTTTCCCATAGGCTTAACCCCGTTAACACCTTTCTAGACACCTACTTGATCGACTAATTGTCTTGTGTAAAACTCTTACAGGAGTAACTCTTACTCGCAGTAGGTATCGGGATCCAACTATCTCATAGGAGGTATGCAATCTCATTGCAAATTTCAACACTTGAAATTCCCCTAGCAACTTATGACCTTGGCTAAGGTCAACAAATCATAAGTGCTAGCCAAGTTCAACCCATCATTTCCCGATTGAATTAAATCCACCCGTACGACCGTTGGCTAAGGTCAACAAAGTCGTACGACTACCCTAACTCAATCACATCTCATGTTTTAGCAGATAAATACTAATTAGCTACCGTACACTACGCCTTGGCTAAGGTCAACAAACGCAGCACGAATACTAACTAGTCTCTATCTGAAATGACGGAGGGCTACGCAGGTTTTTCAGAAAACCATGAGCGTAATGAACATGATATCGTCGTAGAACCAAGTGATTTTTGAAAAGGAGTGTTTTTTAGGCTTTTCTAGGTTTGCTAAAGAGGTCACTCCCGGTGAAGGGATCTCGGCTCTTTCCCCATCGAATAAGGTGCAGGGTATATCATATATACCGCTGTGCAAAGCAAGAACTATATAAGCTGTCAAAAACTAAACCGTGAGTTTGTAGCATCTCCCAGTTTCGCTAAGGAGGTCACTCCCGGTGAAGGGATCTCGGCTCTTTCCTCATCGAAAAAGTGCAGGGTATATCATATACCGCTGTGCAAAGCAAAACTGTAGCTACTCTTTTTATAATGTTTTGATTCTACAACATCTTTTAGGTTTCTTTTCTTTTTATTAATCTCATTAATAAATCCCATCAGCTTATGCTTCCTAAGCATCACAGAAGAAACGAAAGTAGTAATATTTATATATCAGCATATATATATAGTATAAGCATTCGTCTCAGGCAGTAATATGATCTCATCACAGAACATTGCAGCAGAAGAACATATATGAAATATTGGATATACTAGGATTTTCGTGTTTTTAATACGAGCCTGTATAAAACACGGATTCCACGGTCGCGATGAATAGACAAACCCACATCCCTAGACCCCCTACGAGAGAGGCAAGTAACACTACCAATTCTAGGGTTAGGAGACCCGGTCTTGACTCCTCGAGATGGCCTCCCACTGGACCCTAGAACCCGGTTACTTGTGCTCCCCTCCTTGGGTCTTCCTAATACGGAAAAGTAAATAATATACAATGGTGACATCAACCTCATCCCGGAAGTGCCCCAATAAAAGAATGTTACATACAAATGAATTTTACATGAATGAAAATAAAAACCCTCATCTCACATAAAACCACCGGCTATTCAGAACACAACGATCCAATATAACATATCACAGCAACACATAATATCTCATATCATCAACGTAAGTAGGTATGCATACACCGATCGTCGTTGATGTATAGCAACGATAACCGGCAATACAACTACATACTACACTTACGGTCACAGAAAAGAAATTGTAAAACTATAACATTTGGAATCCACAATCACTTTAGACATCGTAAATCCGAAATATCACATACTTGGCATTTCATGCCTAACTATATGAATTTCACATATTGTATCACATTCTAGATAAATAGACAGTATTAAACTTTCCGATCGAATAATCAAATACCCAAGATTTCCTAAATAGCTCAACACTTGAGTGGAGCAAAAATAATCCCAGAATATGTTACGGTACCAATGGTCCAGCCGTAGAAAGGTCAAGCCAACGCCTTGTTAGTTAAGTATATGCCCTAGAGGCCATTGTTGTACATATGATGTATATTATAATGGATGCTTGGATATATATAGAGAGGACTTTCTTACTCGACATGATAGTATGCTATTTGGTTTCACTTTATCTTAACATGTTGACTTATATATAGTTTACTGTCTTACTCTCACATGTTGATAAAGACCTTAGGATATGTACTCGACTACTGGGACTATGATGAGATCATACTGGTGGGGCCACGGTAGTCGATGAGTACATCCTATAACTGTTCCTAGTCGAGGGTGTGTCGAGATAGGGCATCGATACACCAGAGTAGACTAGCGTATACGCATCTTGACCCATATGATGGGCGATTGATGATCTCATATCCATCGGTGTTTTGACATCAAAGATGGTGTATGGGTGCTCAGTGGAGACTAGGTACACTGGACGGACTCGCCGAGAACTCCCAGATGGTGATATACCACACGTCAGATGGCAGTTCTCCGGTGACACTGGTACAGGGTAGTCTGTAGACCCGAGATCGTCATAGAGTCTTGTGTGATTCCCACTGTGCTTTGATTTCCACCTTACCATGTCTAAGAGGGCGTGCAAAATGGTGGCTTTTGGGTGCAGTCCCGAATCACATGGAGGCAATGAGCGATAGGAGGGGATTCGTCTCTCCCGATATAGGGAGTTGATGTTGTGCTGTGTTCGATTGGCTATAACTGAAAGTCCCTGGCCAGGGCTGATATAGATATTTACTGGTAAGTGTTATCAGTAGTTTCTCGACCCGTTATGAGCCGCACATCGACACGACTTATCGGTTACTGGGGTCTGACGTATACCATCCCTAGACTTGATATGCGATATATCAGACGAAGAGACCGGACTGTACGGGAGTGTTACTAATCGGATTCACAGGAGAATGGACAGGCTAGCTTGTTGATCTTCTGATCGCTCAATACCTGGGTGGCTGTTACATTTAGCTGACCACTTGCAGCTTGTGGATGTTTGATATGATCATCACCTGCTACCAGCGTATTGACGATTCTTTAGAGTCCTACATAGAGGTTTCTTGACTCAGGCAAAACGGAGTAGGGGCATATATGTGATATGTGAAGGACCGAGGATAATGCGATATGAGATACCGTATTATATTCTCGCGATATTTAGATATGAGCCGGGTCATCGAATCAAGTGTTGATTCGATGAATCGGTACATGATATATTAGTCAGTTATATTCGATATAGCCGGATTGTCGAATCAAGTGTTGATTCGATGATTTAATGTATAATAATATATATGATATATTGTATTACATTATCTAATATTGGCTCGCTTTATTATTTCATTTTCTCACCGGGTAATACATTAATATATATGCGATATATGTTAATTGTATTATTTTCTTTTGTTACAAATATATAATATATATCTGATATATATTATTATAACATGATATGATTAATGATGAAACATGTTTAGTGGAGATTAAACAAGGTTAGGGTTTGATTTGGGTTAGTTTCTTCTTGCACCTTCTAGAAGGAATTTCTTTTGTCATGGTTAAGATATTATTGTTGATATTTTCTCATGACTCATTCTTTAACCCAACCAAACCCTAGCCCTAGTTAATTCTCTACAAAGGTTGTCCTTGTCATCCTTGACCATGGTACCATGATTAATCATATATTCATTTCATTATTCATCACAAAAGGATTATGCATTATTTTTTCTTCATCTTCAACCTTGAGCTTTGAGAAAGCTTACTAGGTTTTCTCTTTTGTGATGTTTTCATGTGAGAATTTGATATAAAAAGAAAACATAAATACTACTCCATCATCCTTATCTAATCTAGCCGATTAGATTAGGGTGTTCACCTTATTAGAGTGAGAGAACTTGAGTTATAGCAACTTCGACGTAGATCATCGGAGAAAAGGAACACTACAAGCTAGCATGGATCGTTCGAGTCATGGAGACTCTCTTGAGTCCGGGAGATCATGGATCGCGGCGAAGGGACTTCTACTCGGAGCTTATGAAGTGAAGGAGCGGACTACAAAAGTTGTAATCTCTCACACTTAGTTGTAAAGATATTTACTTGCATGTTTAACCCTAATAATCTAGCTAAGATCCCGGCTTTGGGTTGTTCGGCACGTCTAAAATTTTATTCGGGTATGGTTGATACCTTATGAACCCTCACAAGTATGCCTAGGAACCCTACAGTGGTATCAGAGCCTAGCTAGAGCATTAGGCGACGTGTATACGAAGTTAAAACTCCGATCGAACCCCGAAATACTAATTTTGACCCCCTCTCTGGACAAATTTTAAAAATGTGATTTTTTCTGTATTAAAAATACCTTAAAATTCAGCAGGGAATTATAAGAATAACTGTGAAAAACGAGATGCTAAATCGTACGGACCGCCGCGGAACCGCGGCCATACCTTGCTTGGGCCGCGGATCCGCGACCGTACTATTGGATTTATCTTTTCTTTTTGCACAGTAATATCTATTTCTGTTAGTTCATATTTCTAGGTATTTTTAATCTGACTCAAGTGTCGAGTGTTCTGGAGATTATTTTGTATTCGTTGATTCGATCGGAAAATTTAATTTCGTTATGTTTTCTTGATATTTAGAAACTGTTAAAATGTTCGAACGGATATCATTAACTCATTTTTTCCCGGCACGAAAAACTTTCAAGTGTTGAATTTTTCTCGGTTTAAATCTTTCGGAAAAACGTGCAAGTAACGCGGCGGTCCCTCTAGAAGAACACAAACCTTAACTCGATTATGTGACCGTCTGAACCGCCTCTAAACCTTAGGGTTTGGGGCAGTACGGCGTGCCACATGTGAGGCGTTGGCTTGACCCTTCTACGGCTGGACTATCGGTACTGTGACATATTCTGGGATTATTGAACTCCGCTCAAGTGTTGAGCTATTTAGGAAATCTTGGGTATTTAATTATCCGATCGGAAAGTTTAATACTGTCTATTTATCTGGAATGTGATACAATATGTGGAATTCATATAGTTAGGCATGAAATGCCAAGTATGTGATATTTCAGATTTACGATGTCTAAAATGATTGTGGATTCCAAATGTTGTAGTTTTACAATTTCTTTTCTGTGACCGTAAGTGTAGTATGTAGTTGTATTGCCGTTTTCGTTACTATACATCAACGACGATCGGTGTATGCATACCTACTTACGTTGATGATATGAGATATTATGTGTTGCTGTGATATGTTATATTGGATCGTCGTGTTCTGAATAGCCGGGGGTTTTATGTGAGATGAAGGTTTTTATTTTCATTCATGTAAAATTCATTTGTATGTAATATTCTTTTATTGGGGCGCTTCCGGGCTGAGGATAATGTCACCATTGTATATTATTTACTTTTCCGTATTAGGTAGACCCAAGGAAGGGAGCACAAGTAACCGGGTTCTAGGGTCCAGTGGGAGGCCATCTCGAGGAGTCGAGACCGGGTCTCCTAACCCTAGAATTGGCAATGTTACTTGCCGCTCTCGTAGAGGTCTAGGGATGTGTGTTTGGCTATTCATCACGACCATGGAATCAGTGTTTTATACCGGCTCGAATTAAAAACACGGACATCCTAGTATATCCAATATTTCATATATGTTCTTCTGCTGCAATGTTCTGTGATGAGATCATATTACTGCCTGAGACGAATGCTTATACTATATATATGTGCTGATATATAAATATTACTGCTTTTGTTTCTTCTGTGATGCTTAGGTAGCATAAGCTGATGGGATTTATTAATGAGATTAATAAAAAGAAAAGAAACCTAAAAGATGTTGTAGAATCAAAACTTTATAAAAAGGGTAGCTACAGTTTTGCTTTGCATAGCGGTATATATGATATACCCTGCACCTTATTCGATGAGGAAAGAGCCGAGATCCCTTCACCGGGAGTGACCTCTTTAGCGAAACTGGCAGATGCTACAAACTCGTGGTTTAGTTTTTGACAGCTTATATAGTTCTTGCTTTGCACAGCGATATATACGATATATCTTGCACCTTATTCGATGGGAAAAGAGCCGAGATCCCTTCACCGGGAGTGACCTTTTTAGCGAAACTGGAAAAGACTTAAAAACATCCTTTTCAAAATCACTTGTTTCTACAACGATATCAAGTTCATTACGCTCATGGTTTTCTTAAAAACCTGCGTAGCCCTTCGTCATTTCAGATAGAGACTATTTAGTATTCGTGCTGCGTTTGTTGACCTCTGTCAAGGCGTAGTGTGCGGTAGCTAATTAGTAATTATCTGTAAAGCATGTGATGTGATTGGATTAGGGTGGTCGTACGACCTTGTTGACCTCTGTCAAGGGTCGTGCGAGTAGGTTTGATTCAATCAAGAAATAATGGATTGAACTTAACTAGTGTACTATGGTTTGTTGACCTCTGTCAAGGTCATAGCACACTAGGGGAAAAAGCATTATCGGGAATTTCAACTGTTGAAATTTGCAATGAGATTGCATACCTTCTATGAGATAGATGGATCCTGATACCCACTACGAGTAAGAGTTACTCCTGGGAGAGTTTTACACAAGAAAATTAGCCGATCAAGTAGGTGTCTAGAAAGGTATTAACGGGGTTATGCCTCTGGGAAGACGAGGTTTATTTTAATTAGGTCCGTGCGAAAGCACGGGGAACCTCCCTCAAGTACCGACACTGATCTAGCTGAAAGATTGACGAAATTGTAGGGTGTAATTAATCCCGGCTAATCTTACCTTTTAGAGTTTGAAGGAAGATTTGATAAAAATAGTGGGAGATATCCTGATTAGATAAGATAATAACCAATCTAATCTTGCAAGAGCATACGCTAAAGTGTTTCCTTCTCTCTCTCTCTCCAGGTAGCGACCAAGTCAGGACTTAATAAAGATAATAATATGGATGTATTGACTGAACCCGATTATTATACTGAGCAGGAAAACGTTGGTCCCGTTCTTTCTTATAAGAGTTATAAGACTGAACAGGGAATAGGAGAATATCTGGATTCTCACGCCGCCCAAACAAAGAACATGCATGCTGATGCATCTTCTTCGGGTGTGTTAGTTATTGAGAACTGTTTCTCAGTTCACCCTTCGTCCTGGGTATTAGATACCGGATCAGGATCCCACATATATAAAATGTTACGTGGGCTATGTAAAGGTAGAGAATTGGGAAAGGGTGATCATTCCGTACAAGTAGGGAATGGTGCAAGTATTGCAGCCAAAGTAGTTGGCGAATATCACCTTGTATTACCAAGTAGTAATACACTGATTCTGAATGAGTGCTATTATATACCGAACATGATGTGCAATATTATATCAGTTTTTTTTATTAAGTAAAGAAGGATATAATTTTGTAGTACAGGATAATGTTATGAACATCTTCCTAAATCAAAAGTTGATTGCATCAGGCTCGTTACATAATGGCATATTTATTCTCAATCAAAATACAGTCCTTAATATACAAAACACAAATAAGAAGAAAAGTTCAGAAATGAACGAATACTACTTATGGCATTGTAGACTTGGTCATATCAATGCGACACGGCTAGCTAAGTTACATAAGGATGGATATTTGAATCCGTTCGAATTATCATCTTATGATACTTGCCATTCATGTCTCAAAGGAAAAATGACCAAAACTCTGTTTAGTGGACACGGAGAAAGAGTTACCGAACTCTTAGGGATGATACATAGTGATGTATGTGGTCCCATGTCTACACATGCCAGGAACGGTTCTTCCTACTTCATTACATTCACTGACGATCTCTCAAGATACGGACATGTGTTCCTGATAAAACACAAGTCTGAGGCTTTTGAGAAATTCAGGGAATATAAGCACGAAGTAGAGAACCAAACGGGCAAAAGTATTAGATCCTTCGATCTGATCGAGAAGGAGAATACTTGAGCAATGAGTTTCTGGACTATCTAAAAGAGAATGGGATTCTCTCTCAGCTTACTCCTCCTTATACACCACGGCACAACGGTGTCTCGGAGCGGAGGAATCGCACCCTATTAGATATGGTGCGCTCTATGATGAGCACTGCTGAGTTACCTATTTCCTTTTGGGGTTATGCGCTTGAAGCAGCAGCATACCTATTGAATCAAGTTCCATCAAAAACTGTACCTACCACACCATATGAGATATGGAGTGGGAAGAGACCATGTCTTAAATGAGTTAAGATATGGGGTTGTCCGGCCTATGTTAAAAGGCAAAATCCGGACAAACTCGAGGCACGATCATTTCTTTGTAAGTTTATAGGATATCCTAAACATTCAAATGGATATCTATTCTACCACAGTGAACAACAAAAGGTGTTTGTTGCTCAACACGCCACCTTTTTAGAAAAGGAATTTCTTGCAAAAGAGATTAGTGGCTCTGAGGTAGAACTGGAAGAAGTTCCAGCAGAACAAACTACAACAGAAATTTTGATAGAACCAGAGCATTCGATAGTTCCCGACGAACCCCAGCCTTTCCGCCGATCTAGTAGGGCTTCTCATCCACCAGAGAGATACTACGGTTTTCTCATTGATGGTGGAAGTGAGGATTGCATCATGGAAGATGATGACCCGACTAATTTCGAGCAGGCCATCACGAGTGGTGACTCTGTGAAATGGCTGGATGCAATGCGATCTGAGATGGAATCCATGTACACCAACAAAGTATGGACTTTGGAAAATGCTCCTGAAGGGGTAAAACCCATTGGGAGCAAGTGGATCTTTAAAAAGAAAATTGGTGTAGATGGAAAAGTTGAGACTTTCAAAGCTAGACTTGTTGCAAAGGATTTTCATCAACGACCAGGTATGGATTATGACGAAACATTTTCTCCAGTGGCTATGCTTAAGTCCATCCGGATCTTACTTTCCATTGCCGCATACTATGACTACAAAATCTGGCAAATGGATGTTAAGATCGCCTTTCTAAACGGTGATTTAGAAGAGTGCGTGTACATGACTCAGCCAGAGGGCTTCATAGATAGTGGGAGCAGCAGAAAGGTGTGCAAGCTGCTTAAATCCATTTATGGGTTAAAGCAAGCATCGCGGAGTTGGAACATCTGTTTTGCTGTTGTAGTCAAAGAGTTTGACTTCATCAAAAATGTAGATGAACCTTGTATCTATAAGAAGGTTGCAGAGAGTAATGTTGTCTTCCTCGTATTGTACGTCGATGACATACTCTTGATAGGAAATGATGTTCCTATGCTGCAATCAGTCAAGCTCTTCTTATCACAAAGATTCTTGATGAAAGATCTAGGTGATGCCTCCTGCATACTGGGAATTATGATCTATAGAGATAGATCTAAACAGATACTGGGATTGTCCCAATCCAGGTACATTGACACCATACTAAAGAGGTTTAGTATGGAAGAATCCAAGCGTGGGAACCTACCCACGATCTCTGGACTCACTTTCTCCAAAGAGATGTCTCCTAAGACTAATTTAGAGAGAGCTCGCATGCAAAGGATACCCTATGCTTCAACAGTAGGCTCTATCATGTATGTGATGCTATGTACCAGACCCGATGTAGCATACTCACTAAGTGTAGTGAGTCGGTATCAAGCAGATCCTGGAGAGAGTCACTGGACAGCTGTGAAGAACATTCTCAAGTACTTGAGAAGGACTAAATAGATGTTCTTGGTGTATGGTAACGGAGAACTCCAGGTGGAGTCCTTTACCGATTCCAGCTTCCAAAGTGATAAGGACGACTCTAAGTCGCACTCGGGATTTGTCTTTACCCTCAATGGAGGGGCGGTGTGTTGGAAAAGTTCCAAACAGGATACCGTTGCAGACTCGACGATGGAGGTTGAATACATCGCTGCCAACGATGCTGCCAAAGAGGCTGTCTGGATAAAGAAGTTCTTTAGTGAACTTGGTGTGGTTCCATCCATTGAGCATCCAATACCTCTGTATTGTGATAACAATGGAGCTGTGGCTTTGTCCAAGGAACCCAGGTCCCATCAAAAGTCCAGACATATTTTGAGGCGGTATCACCTGATCAGGGAGATAATTGATCACCGGGAGATCGAGGTCAGGAGAGTAGATACGAAGGACAACACTGCGGATCCATTCACGAAGGTCATTCCCCAGATACAGTTTGAGAGATTATTCGGGATGCTGGGTATGAGATACTACAGCAGCTGGCCTCAGTGCAAGTGGGAGATTGTTAGTTATGTATATGCCCTAGAGGCCATTGTTGTACATATGATGTATATTATAATGGATGCTTGGATATATATAGAGAGGACTTTCTTGCTCGACATGATAGTATGCTATTTGGTTTTATTTTATCTTAACAAGTTGACTTATATATAGTTTACTGTCTTACTTTCACATGTTGATAAAGCCCTTAGGATATGTACTCGACTACTGGGACTATGATGAGATCATACTGGTGGGGCCACGGTAGTCGATGAGTACATCCTATAACTGTTCCTAGTCGAGGGTGTATCGAGACAAGGCATCGATACACCAGAGTAGACTAGCGTATACGCATCTTGACCCATATGATGGGCGATGGATGATCCCATATCCATCAGTGTTTTGACATCAAGGATGGTGTACGAGTGCTCAGTGGAGACTGAGTACACTAGACGGACTCGCCGAGAACTCCCAGATGGTGATATACCACACGTCAGACGGCAGTTCTCCAGTGACACTGGTACAGGGTAGTCTGTAGACATGAGATCGTCATAGAGCCTTGTGTGATTCCCACTGTGCTTTGATTTCCACCTTACCATGTCCAAGAGGGCGTGCAAAACGGTGGCTTTTGGGTGCAGTCCCGAATCACATGGAGGTAATGAGCGATAGGAGGGGATTCGTCTCTCCCGGTATAGGGAGTTGATGTTGTGCTGTGTTCAATTGGCTATAACTGGAAGTCCCTGGCCAGGGCTGATATAGAGATTTACTGGTAAGTGTTACCAGTAGTTTCTCAATCCGTTATGAGCCTCACATCGACACGACTTATCGGTTACTGGGGCCTGACGTATACCACCCCTAGACTTGATATGCGACATATCAGACGAACAGACCGGACTGTATGGGAGTGTTACTGATTGGATTCACAGGAGAATGGACATGCTAGCTTGTTGATCTTCTGATCGCTCAATACCTGGGTGGCTGTTACGTTTAGCTAACCGCTTGCAGCTTGTGGGTGTTTGATATGATCATCACCTGCTACCGGCGTATTGACGATTCTTTAGAGTCCTCCACAGAGGTTTCTTGACTCAGGAAAAACGGAGTAGGGGCACATATGTGATATATGCAGGACCGAGGATAATGCGATATGAGATACCGTATTATATTCTCGCGATATTTAGATATGAACCGGGTCATCGGATTAAGTGTTGATTCGATGAATCGGTACATGATATATTAGTCGGTTATATTCGATATAGCCGGATTGTCGGATCAAGTGTTGATTCGATGATTTAATGTATAATAATATATATGATATATTGTATTACATTATCTAATATTGGCTCGCTTTATTATTTCATTTTCTCACCGGGCAATACATTAATATATATGCGATATATGTTAATTGTATTATTTTCTATTGTTACAGATATATAATATATATGTGATATATATTATTATAACATGATATGATTAATGATGAAACATGTTTACTGGAGATTAAACAAGGTTAGGGTTTGATTTGGGTTAGCTTCTTCTTGCACCTTCTAGAAGGAATTTCTTTTGTCATGGTTAAGATATTATTGTTGATATTTTCTCATGACTCGTTCTTTAACCCAACCAAACCCTAGCCCTAGTTAATTCTCTATAAAGGTTGTCCTTGTCATCCTTGACCATGGTTCCATGATTAATCATATATTCATTTCATTATTCATCACAAAAGGATTATGCATTATTTCTTCTTCATCTTCAACCTTGAGCTTTGAGAAAGCTTACTAGGTTTTCCTTTTGTGATGTTTTCATGTGAGAATTTGATATAAAAAGAAAGTATAAATACTACTCCATCATCCTCATCTAATCTAGCCGATTAGATTAGGGTGTTCACCTCATTAGAGAGAGAGAGCTTGAGTTATAGCAACTTCGACGTAGATCATCAGAGAAAAGGAACACTACAAGCTAGCATGGATCATTCGAGTCGTGGAGCCTCTCTTGAGTCTGGGAGATTATGGATCGCAGCGAAGGGACTTCTACTCGGAGCTTATGAATTGAAGGAGTGGACTACAAAGGTTTTAATCCCTCACACTTAGTTGTAAAGATATTTACTTGCATGTTAAACCCTAATAATCTAGCTAAGATCCCGGCTTTGGGTTGTTCGGCACGTCTAAAATTTTATTCGGACATGGTTGATGCCTTATGAATCCTCACAAGTGTGCTTAGGAACCCTACACGCCTCACATGTGGCACGCCGTACTGCCCCAAACCCTAAGCTTTAGAGGCGGTTCAGACGGTCACATAATCGAGTTAAGGTTTGTGTTCTTCTAGAGAGACCACCTCATTACTTGCACGTTTTTCCGAAAGATTTAAACCCAAGAAAAATTCAACACTTGAAAGTTTTTCGTGCCGAAAAAAAATGAGTTAATGATATCCGTTTGAACATTTTAACAGTTTCTAAATATCCGGAAAATAAAACAAAATTAAATGTTCCGATCGAATCAACGAATCTAAAATAATCCCCAGAACACTCAATCCTTGAGTGAGGTCAAAAATACCCAGAAGCAGCAACAAGTGCCTACGGATATTACCCTGAAGACACGTGTCCAAATTGCCAAAGTTCGGCCGTGGAACCGCCGCGGGAAGCAGGTTCCTGCCGCGGTTCCGCGGCGACTTCATGGTATTTTGGGCTTGTTTTTCATGATAATTCTTAGAATTCCTTGCTGATTTTTTTGAGTATTTTTAGTATAGAAAAAATCACATTTTTAAAAATTGTCCAGAGATGGGTCTATTTCGTGGTTTCGGAGTTCGATCGGAGTTTTAACTTCGTATACACGTCACCTAATGCTCTAGCTAGGCTCTGATACCACTGTAGGGTTCCTAGGCAGTCATACAAGGGTTCATAAGGCATCAACCATGTCCGAATAAAATTTTAGACGTGCCGAACAACCCAAAGCCGGGATCTTTGCTAGATTATTAGGGTTTAACATGAAAGTAAACATCTTTACAACTAAGTGTGAGGGATTACAACCTTTGTAGTCTGCTCCTTCACTTCATAAGCTCCGAGTAAATGTCCCTTCACCGTGATCCACGATCTCCCGGACTCAAGAGAGGCTCCACGACTCGAACGACCCATGCTAGCTTGTAGTGTTCCTTTTCTCCGATGATCAACGTCGAAGTTTCTATAACTCAAACTCTCTCACTCTAATGAGATGAACACCCTAATCTAATTGGCTAGATTAGATGAGGATGATGGAGTAGTATTTATGTTTTCTTTTTATATCAAATTTTCACATGAAATCATCACAAAATGAAAACCTAGTAAGCTTTCTCAAAGCTCAAGGTTGAAGAAGAAGATGAAAAATGAATTAAACCTTTTGTGATGAATAATGAAATGAATATATGATTAATAATGCAACCATGGTCAAGTATGACAAGGATAACTCTTGTAAAGAATTAACTAAGGCTAGGGTTTGGGTTGAGTTAAAGAATGAGTCAGAAGAAAATAGCAACCATAATATCTTCTTCATGACAAAAGAAAAGCTTCTAGAAGGTGCAAGAAAGAACTAACCCAAATCAAACCCTAACCTTGTTTAATCTCCACTAAATAAGTTGCATTAGTAATCATATCATGTTACTATAATATATATCACATATATATTATATATTTGTAACAAAAGAAAATAATACAATTAACATATATCTCATATATATCAATGTATTACCCGGTGAGAAAATGAAATAATAAAACGAGCCAATATTAGATAATGTAATACAATATATCATATATATTATTATACATTAAATTATCGAATCAACACTTGATCCGACAATCCGGCTATATCGAATATAACCGACTAATATATCATGTACCGATTCATCGAATCAACACTTAATCTGATGACCCGGCTCATATCTAAATATCACGAGAATATAATATAGTATCTTATATCTTATTATCCTCGGTCCTGCACATATCATATATGTGCCCCTACTCCGTTTTGCCTGAGTCAAGAAACCTCTATGTAGGACTCTAAAGAATCGTCAATATGCCGGTAGCAGGTGATGATCATATCAAATACCCACAAGCTGCAAGCGGTCGGCTAAACGTAACAGCCACCCAGGTATTGAGCGATCAGAAAAACAATAAGCTAGCCTGTACGTTCTCCTGTGAATCCAATCGGTAACACTCCCATACAGTCCGGTCTCTTCGTATGATATGTCGCATATCAAGTTTAGTGGTGGTATACGTCAGACCCCAATAACCGATAAGTCGTGTCGATGTGAGGCTCATAACTGGTCGAGAAACTACTGGTAACACTTACCAGTAAATCTCTATATCAGCCCTGGCCAGGGACTTTCCAGTTATAGCCAATCGAACACAGCACAACATCAACTCCCTATACCGGGAGAGACGTATCCCCTCCTATCGCTCATTGTCTCCATGTGATTCGGGACTGCACCCAAAAGCCACCATTTTGCACGCCCTCTTGGACGTGGTAAGGTGGAAATCAAAGTACAGTAGGAATCACACAAGACTCTATGACGATCTCGGGTCTACAGACTACCCCGTACCAGTGTCACCGGAGAACTGCCATCTGACGTGTAGTATATCACCATCTAGGAGTTCTCAGCGAGTCCGTCCAGTGTACCCAGTCTCCACTGAGCATCCGTACACCATCCTTGATGTCAAACACCGATGGATATGGGATCATCCATCGCCCATCATATAGGTCAAGATGCGTATACGCTAGTCTACTCTGGTGTATCGATGCCCTGTCTCGACACACCCTCAAATAGGAATAGTTGTAGGATGTACTCATCGACTACCTTGGCCCCACTTGTATGATCTCATCATAGTCCCTGTAGTCGAGTACAGATCCTAAGGGCTTTATCAACATGTGAGAGTAAGACGGTAAACCAATACAAGTCAACATGTTAAGATAAAGTGAAACCAAATAGCATACTATCTTAACGAGCAAGAAAGTCCTCTCTATATATATCCAAGCATCCATTATAATATACATCATATGTACAACAATGCCCTCTAGGGCATATACATAACTAACACATTACACATAGTCGTCCCTGGCCAGGGAAAGCGAGATTTACTGGTAGTGTTTTCCAGTAGTTTCTCAGGGTATTCTGGGCTACACTCCGACACGACTTATACCGCTATTAGGGGTTTAACGTTTACCACCCCCTAGGCCCGATATACGATACTCTTAGATGAACAGAACGGACTGTACGGAGATTGTCACATTCAGGCTCAGTAGGAGTTCGGATGGGTTCACCTCATCGGTCTTCTTATCGGCATCTACCTGGGGACCGCTATGTACAGCTAGTACCACTTGCGGCCTGTGGTTAAACCCACTGCCAGCATAGTGTCGATTCTTTAGAGTCACACACAGAGGGTTGTTCACCTTTAAGCAAAACGGAGTAGAGGTCGTATGGTTTTACGACGGGGTTCGTTCACATATGCGTACTTGTACACGTTTGGTGTTCGCACAGTTGATACTAGTGGGCTTTGGTTTAAGCCAAATCCTAGTATTTGATTTTGGCTTGGTTCAGTCTCATTGCATTTGTGTTCTTCGAAACGAGGAAGCGGGTATGTATATACAGTTGACAGAGACAAATGAAGGAGACATCTCATTAGGGTTTTTGACCATTGACTTGATTAAGATCTTAATGAGATGAAGGTAATTGATTAATAGTTTTAATTAGTGATAATTATGTTATGGTTATTTGGATTGACCATTTGACTTGTTGACCAAAGTTGACTAAGATATATTTCTTAAGCAAAAGATTCTTTGCTTAGCATTAATGGTGATATGATAATGGTCAAATCAAATGAACCATCACAACTTTTTTCTAATTAAAATTATTATTCTTTTATGCTAATATGAGAGCTATCTCTTCATTCTATCATATTCATTCTCTCTCCTAGCTCTCTCTCCTTCATCCTCTCTCTCAAACCCTAACCTCTCATATGTTGAAAACCAAGGGAAATTGAGATCAAACCATAAAATCACTCTCTACTCACTCTAGGGTTCTTAGTCTAGCAAGCAAAGCACTCTAGTTACTTCATGGTTGAGATAGGAGCTCAAGGTAGAGGCATTCGGGTGGATCTTCTTCGATATAGAGAAGCCGGTGAGGAGGAGCCATCTAGATCATTCCAAGGAGCTCACAACAAGGAGAAGGAGGAGTTCAAGTTTAAGGTATAACTTTCTATCATAGTAGATAGAACTCTATTTAGTGCTTACTAGGTTTATGGTAAAGATCCGGTTAAGGTTTATTCTAGCGCCAAGTTCGTTATCGCTACAAAATTTTTGTTCCGCATTTGGCCACGGAAGTTGACCGGGGCGCTAGTGTAACCCTTCAATTTGTGTTTGTGATCCGAGTATCACGCTTATATCGCTTGGATTTGAGTTTTAATGATTGAGTTTTATGATATGGTTTTCGTGCACCTACTGGGTATTTACATTTTTGTGCATAGTTATTACACTTGATATATGTTTTATACACCGTTGTGTTGGTTTATGACTTGTGCATATCTATTGCACTTGATATCAGTTTTGCTCCTTGGCTGCTCATGTTATGATTTCGTGGATTTCATACGGTTGATTTGATTTGTGCATGTGGTACGCACTCGATTTGATTTTTGCACTCGGTATAGCTCACATGTGCTTGCAGTGCATTGATACGGATTTGTGCACGTAGTTGCACACGTGTTTGATTTTATACACCCTGGTATACTCGGTGTTGCTTTTCTTTATACGCAATTGAGTTATTGATGTGTTTCCGTGCACTTGTTGCACCCGATTTATATTTTGTGCATTTGTTGCACTAGATTTTTACACCGTGCATTTGTTGCACCGAATTTGTATTTCGTGCACTGAATGCACTGGATTTGTGTTTCGTGCATTTGATGCACCAGATTGATATTTCGTGCATTAGTTGCACTAGATTTAAACTTCGTACCTTGTTTACACCCGATTTATGTCTTTGAGCATTCGTTTTACCAGATTTATTTTTTTGTGCGCACTTGCACTTGATGTTCGTCTTCGTGCATGCTACTGCAGTAAATGCTTATTACGGACTTGACACGCTTGGGTTGGCTTTTTGTGCATGTTAGGCTCTTGGTATTGGGTTTTGTGCGCATCGATGCACTTGAGTTAGGTTTTATTCGTGCATGTTGGATACACTTGACCTAGATTTTATTCGTGCATATCGGATGCATTTAATTTAGATTTCATTTGTGCATGACAGATGCACTTGATTTGGATTTTCGCGCATGTTGGCCACATAATATGAGACGTGATTTTGTGCATACCGGGTGCACTTGATTGGGATTTTCTTTCGTGCATGCTAGTTGCACTGGATTGAGATTTTCGTGCACTATAGATGCACTAGATGTTGTTGTCGTGCACATCCGTTGCACTGGACAGATGTTATCATGCACACCCGTTGCACTTAGTTTGGTTTTGTGTACATTCGTAGCACTTGTATTTGTTTTTGATTTCCGTGCGCACCAGATGCACATGATTGTTGGATACGCCTTTTGAGGCTGATTTTGCTCTTGAGCACTTTGTTTTCATGATGGGCACTATATTATGTAGTAGCCGAATAGGACTGATCTGAGAACAGTACCTGAGTACTTTGCATGCATAAAAAGTTTACCAAGAGCTTTTCAAAAATGAGCTATAGTTTCGCTATTACTTACGTGTCCGCGAGCGACACGAACGCTTATAAAGGAAAACCTTTTGGGATATTTCAATAAAACGACGGAACGTATATTTTGGCAAAACATATATGAACATACATTTATTACTTCATAAATGAGCGTCCGTCACTTGGGCCTGAGTTACGCATCACACGGCGATTCAAAAAAGATTTTGCATATGTTTTATTCAGTTTTAAGAGCTTTTCCAAGGATGCGTACTATAACCGTATTATAATGTTTGACTAGTGCATATGGGACTTCGGTAGTGGATTTTGAGAGTTGTATCATCATTATAACTCCAGTGATTCCGTTACGCTTAACGGAGTTCGATTTTGAGTTTCGTACTCGTTTTCAGGCGCACACGAGACGTTGTGGTATTTCTGTATCTTCCGTGATTTCGGAGCCCCGTTGATTTGAGCAGATTATTGAAATGTTTTAGCATTTGGGAGTTTAAATTTAAATTCGGGGACCGAATTTATTTAAGGGGGGAAGATTATAATGTTTCAGAAATCGTTTAGGCGAATTTTAACCCGTTAATCAGTAAATAATTTGGGTTTTCCGTAAAAACCAAGATGTGATCATTTTTCAATATAAACTTGGATGCACCTAGTTCAACTAGGAAATTGCTAGTATGTGGGTTTTGATTAGTCGCTTGTAATTTTTAGTTCACTTAAATATTTTTCCTTAATTAAAATATTATTATAAGTTTTTAATTATACACTTAAATAGTGGTAATTACAATTTGGTTTGGGTTAATTACCCTAATGTGAACCATGTCAACTTAATTGCAAGATTAAGCATTTTGTCTTCTTTTCAAAATAACTTAGACTTCTAGATATTTTGAAGGGTTTAAAGAAAATTTTAAATTAAAATTATTAAGAGGTGGCATAAAGATAAGTGTTTTAATTGAGCTTTAATGTGTTTTAACCTAGACTTTTTCACAACATTCCACACTCTTCCCTA
Organism: Agapanthus africanus; assembly: GCA_030015575.1. NCBI lineage: Eukaryota > Viridiplantae > Streptophyta > Magnoliopsida > Asparagales > Amaryllidaceae > Agapanthus > Agapanthus africanus. The sequence continues at coordinate 96,405,135 of CM057343.1, read as the reverse complement.
GCTTGGCGGACCCCCCTGGCTGCCCCATTTCTTTTCCCACTCCATTTCCACTTCTTCAAGCTTCAAAAATTCATCAAAAATCAACAAATAATCCCACAAACTCAAAAAAAAATTCATACCCATTATTCTTTAGCCTTAATCAAGCTTGGATCTTCATGAAAGTTAGCATTTTGGAGGCTATTTTAGAAGTTTAGTTGCAAGTTTGAGAATCAAGTGGAGGTATAAAATCCTAACCATAAGCTTTAGTTGTTGTTTAAATACCTTAATCTAGTTATTAGATGTTTTAATATGGCTTTAACTAGCATGTTTTGGAATTCAAGAAAAGGTTTATGAAGATCAAGTTAGGGTTTTGATTGTTTGTAATGATTAATTAAGTAGTTTAGTTTTGGAAAACTTAACCTAGTTGTGAGATTGTTAAATGATATTTTTCCTAATTGTCTAATTAAGCTTGATTGCAAACTAACTTTTACTAAATCTATATGGGTGAGATTAAAATTGTAGTAAAGGTTTGTGTGGTTTAATTAAGCTACTATGTGATGATTGTGGCCACTAGTTTTGGTTAAACTTCTATATTTGAGCTAAAATGATTAAAAGATACTTACTAGGTTTTCAGTAAAATTAGACGTGAGTTTTATTTGGCGTAGTGATGAAAAATATACTGTCTTGTAAGATATTTATTGTGTTGTGAATGAGTATTGGTACGATTGGGTTTTAGGTTGATGGTTTTCATGAATAACGACCCTAGTTAGGGTTTTGGCTATGTTTTCCGGTATTAGGATTCTTGGTTTTGAGACTTGATATTGTATTTGGTCGTTGGACGTTTGTACATCAATGACGAGGGTTGTTTGGTTGTCTTGCATGTGTAGGCTATAAGTTCTAATCTATGAGCGCACCATATGGCGTATCGGTTTTCGGACTTGGTTTTCATAACATTGCGATATGTGTTGACTTGTAGGTACCCTCGTGCGGATTCCGAGATGACGAAGAACATCGACTACGCCTGGACGAGGAGTTCCACAGGTGAGTAGATTTATATCTACGGGGGAAGTCGTGTGGATGGTGTATAGCACCCCTGTAAATTATGAATGGAGACTGATATATATATATAATAAAGTTGGAGAAACCTACATTAGAAAACTATAAATGTGGTTAAAAAGATAGTTAGAGGTGATATTAATGATTTAGTGTATATCGAGATATGAGATGAGAGCTATAGGGATATAACTCTTGGATATTTATATGATAGAATGCATATGTAAAATGACTTGATTTGAGAGATTGATGCGATGAAAAGAGTATACGATGAGATAAAATGACTTGGTTGATATGTCGTTATATGGATGCGAGTCGATAAGAGATAGTTGATACCTTGCCGGTCCCCTGATACAAGATTAACATGGATGTGATCTGAGAGATAGGTATATATATATGGATAATGATGTGCATAATGAGTGATATGCCGTACGAGAATTAGATCCGTACCCCCGTTATTGTATAGGTTGATAGAATCCCTAATTGTTTAATGCCGCCGTATGATGGATTACCGTACGCGTTGAGTTTTACTTGTTTATTGATCCATACCCTTGATTAGAGGATGTCGTACGATAGATTATACCGTACGTGATGTTGTGAGGCTGGATGCCGATTGATAGATTCACCGACTCAGATATATTATAGATACGTATACCTTTTAGCATTGAGCTTACGATTTACTTGCTGCTACGTTCGGGATATTCGCATCTTATTATATATATGCATGTGTTAGTACACCTACACCATTATCGATGATGCATATGTTACACTTACACAGATTGGCCGGCTCACATACTTTCATCATCGATAATTGTTATGTCACTACACAGTAGAATTGCTGCATCATGCTATGACTATTAATTGTTCAGTACTGTCATATAATTCTTTTCATGATATACTTGCTATGTTCACCTCATTTTGATATGTTGCATGATATACGGATATACTCACATTTTTGTTCTATGTTTGCATAAATCATCCTTTATGATATTACGCATTGAGATGTTGTTTACATGAGATTCTGGATTTGAGAACCGTGGTTATATTTCCTAGGAAAATGTGTATTGTTTTAAAAACCCGGTTTCTCTTGGTATGATATTTCGATGCGTCCACCATGAGTTTTCTCGGTTCTGAGACTTGTGTTAGATACCCGATTCGAGGAGCGAGGGGGAACCGTCTGCGGGTACATGGTGGACCCGGTGAGGTACCCCGTGGTAAGAAGACTCGTATTGTTAGGCGGTGAGCCTGGCAGGGGAGCACTACCTACCGGTTATAGTATTTGGACTCGGAGGTTATCCGGAGAATATCGACCGGAGTCGTGAGATGGAGATGAGGGCCGACCAGAGTATGCGGCGCCTGAGGGCCGATCCGAGGATGCGGCGCCTGAGATATGAGGATTTACGTGTCGATACTGGACACGGGTTTCATGATGTTTCGAGTGTCGGTGTTGGATAATGATTTGATTGTCATTGATGGACACGCGTTCTTTGATATCCTCATATATTTACAGGCATTGATTATATTGCTGGACGAGATCCACCTGCATACATGAATTGATTATATTGTTGGACAAGATCCACCTGCATATATACAATGATTATATTGTTGGACGAAATCCACATGCATACAGGCACTGATTATTATTGGCATATATGTAGACACGGTCACCCTCGATATCATAGTATTACCTTTATGATATAGTTGACCTAGGAAATTGTTATTTTATTCGATTTCTACTTGCTGATGTTTTCTACTCACGAGTTGGCAACTCACCCCCGTTATGCCACAGTTCTTGCAAGTTGACCGCATGGATCAGTAGCGGCATCGCTGGCATACAGCTTGCATTCGGGTGATTTGCTTTGGTAGGTGGTACATGTTGGATCGTGTCCCTCTTGCATTTTTATTATTCCTATTGTATCTAGTCAACTCCATCAATCAGAAACTAATATTTGTATATGTTGTAAGACTTAGCAAGACTTGTAGTTGCGAGACTTAGAGCGATGGGTTATATGTTCGCTTGGTGAGTTGATGTCTTGCTTTTCATTTTCTTTTGTGTTGATCTTCGCCGTTGGGCGTTGTATACATATATATACTTGTGGTGGTTGTTTCCGCCATTGGGCGTGATTTGCTCCCGTTTGGGGATGCTTTCTTTATATTCTATGTTGTACCCGTTTCGGGGCTAGTTTTTACAAAGGAGGTGCTGCCGAAATTTTTAAGAAAACAAAAGAAAGGAAAGTAAAACTAAGTTTAAGGATTTTTACTTAAGGTTTCCAAATGTTCTATCAAGGTTTTCATTACTTACTTCTTTCGAAGGGTTTAGATTTCTAGGCTTTGGCTTACTTAAATTACGTTACGCCTGTAGACGTTGCATGATTTAAGTGCCGGTCACAAGCTAATATTTTCGGGTCGTGACAACACACAAGAGAAATAGTTCAGAAATGAACGAAGTTTTCTTGTGGCATTGTAGACTGGGTCATTTCGATGAAACAAGACTAGCTAAAGTTCCATAAGGATGCATATTTGAATCCGTTCGAATTTACATCTTATGAAACTTGCCAGTCATGTCTCAAAGACAAAGTGACCAAATCTCCGTTTACTGGAAACGGAGAAAGAGCTACTGAACTCTTGAACAATTATATGGTGATGTATGTGGTCCTATATCTACACATGCCAAGGATGGTTCCGCGTACTTTATTACATTCACCGATGCTCTCTCAAGATACGGACATGTGTTCTTGTTGAAAAACAAAACTGAATCTTTTGAGAATATCAAGGAATATAAGTACGAAGAAGAGAACCAGATGGGTAAAGGTATTCAAATCCTTCGATATGATCGGGTAGAAGAATACTGGAGCACGGAATTCCGAGACTATTTAAAAGAGAATGAGATACTCTCTCAATTTACTCTTCTGTATATACCACAGCACAACGGTATATCGGAGTGGAGGAATCGCACCCTATGAGATATGGTGCGCTCTATGATGAGTACTGTTGAGTTACCTATTTCCTTTCAGGGACATGCACTTGAGAAGCTGCATACCTATTGAATAGAGTTCCAATCAAATCTGTTGCCTACCACTCCATATAAGATATGGAATGGGAAGAGACCATCTCTTAAACGAGTTAAGATATAGGGTTGTCTGGCCTATGTTGAAAAGCAAAATCCGGACAAGCTTGAGGAAATGTCATTTCTGTGCAAGTTTGCAGGATATCACAAACATTCGCGAGGGTATACCTTCTACCACACTGAGGAACAAAAGGTGTTTTGTTTCTCAACATGCCACCTTTTTGGAAAAGGAATTTCTTATGGAAGAAATTAGTGGCGATGAGGTAGAACTGGAAGAAGTTCCAGCAAAGAAAACTATAACTGACGATTTTGTGGAACCGAAGGATTCAATAGTCCCTGACGAACCGAAGCCACTCCGCAGATCTAGTTGGGTTCCTCATCCACCTGAGAGATACTACGGTTTTCTCGGGAGCGAGGATTGCATCATGGAGATGATGACCCAACTAGTTTCGAGCAGGCTATCACAAGTGGAGACTATGTGAAATGGCTGGATACTATGCGATCTAAGATGGAATCCATGTACACCAGCAAAGTGTTGACTTTGCATGTTGCTCTTGAAGGGGTAAAATCCATCGGGAACAAGAGGATCTTTAAGAAAGATAATTTGGTGTAGATGGAAAAGTTGTGACTTTCAAAGTTATGCTTAAGTCCATCAGGATCCTACTTGCCATTGCTGCATACCATGATGATCAGTCGAAAATATTGCATTTTTTAACACATCAATTTCCCTACTCTTTGTAGTCATTTAAAGGTGTTTAGCACATATTAGCAATTCGTCTGCAAAATATCAAATAACATATGTTATACATTATAACCGGCATTTTGAGGGAAATTGAGTATTTATTATTACATGCATGATCTTTGTGTATCAAACACTTGTCTCGAGATTGTGTGCAGGAAATTCTCTAGGTAAAAGAGCCGGAACTGCTTAAAGTGCTAATAAAAATACCCCAAGTCCAAGACTTGTGATCTGGCAGTAAACAAGAAAGTATAAAAAATATTCCAGACATAAGGAAATATCCCTAAAGCCAACATTAGAATACCCTGAAGATTCCATGCACTGAGTCCATCAAACGGCCGCGGATCTGCGGCCGAGTCAGGCCGATCCGCCGTGGATCCGCGACCGATCCGCCGTGGATCCGCGGTCGATCCGACTCGTCAGCGGAAGAACTTTTCCCGAGGCCTCTCTTCTCAACTACAAAACTTCTTCAAGACGCTTCAGTTCCTAGAATTCTCCAGAAGTTTTTCTCCAACAGCAAGTCTTCTTTTACAAGCTAGCTAACTAGCTTAATTTAGAAACTTCTCATAACAACCAAGCTTCCAAGGGAAGCTATACCTAGCTTCTAGGAGAAGCTAAAGGGAAAAATATAAAAAGGCATCTAAGGCTTCATTGAAAAGGTTGTTCATCATTTTAGGGTAAAATTCTAGTGAGATCCAATTCAATTCTAAACAAATTGAGTGACACGGTTTGATCCAAATCAAGATCCATCGAGTACCAAATCAAGCAAGCACTCAACGAGCCTTTTGAAGCAACGCCGATCTTCATCCGAGCAAGAGATACACGACGATCCGCGACTCAAGAAGACGATGCGAAGCTAGTTTCGACGATTGAGTTCTCTCCTCAAAATCTTGTAATTTTTGAGTGAATTGTAACGAAACGTTGATAAATAAAAAGTGAAAATTCTTGATCTTGCTTTTCTTTATATTTGAGCATTATGAAGAGTTTTTGATTCTTGATTGTTTTCTTTTTCATGATGTTTGAGTGAAAACTCCGCTTGTGGAGGAATCGAGAAAATAGGTAGATGATGATGACTAAATTCTTGAATGATTCTTAAGTCTTATGAATTTTTTAAACTTTAGGAAATTGAATCAACGATGACCTAGTTTTGAGCGAGATGCTTTCTTGAATGTTTTCGCTCCAAATTAGAGATCAACGATCGATGATTGAATTTCCTAGAGGCTAGAATTTGAATGCTAATCAATGAAAGGACAAGGGATGATGATGGAGAAACCCTAATTTCTTCAGTAGATCCCTAATTCTCGTTGATCGTCATCGATCTAGCAATAAATCTTCAATAGATAAGAATTTGTAATCATAAGTATTCATCATCACTATCAATTGGATCGATTCCTACAAGTCTCTTTACAAATCTTGATAATTCATTCGATTTGGACAACTTCTTGAACTTTAGTATTTCTTGATTTTAGATCTATTTCTTGATGATTCTTGAAACTAAATTTCACAAATATTGAATCAATTTTCTTGCATTTTCTTTTCTCTTTTAATTTCCAACGCAACTAAAACAAGATCGATCAAATCACACTTTCCCTGTGGACGATCCGCATTCACCGACGAGCCTACAATAGACACCGTCAATTGATTGCGGTATAAATTTCTTTGGTTATGATACATTTCAAAACACATAAAGATAATGATCAATCACATGACTACGAAATCTGGCAGACTGCACGTCAAAACCGCTTTTCTAAATAGTGATTTAGAAGAGAGCGTATATATGACACTGCCATAGGGCTTCGTAGACAGTGGGAGCAGCGGAAGCATGTGCAAGCTGCTTAAATCCATCTATGGGTTAAAACAGGCATCGCGGAGATAGAACATTTGTTTTGATAAAGCTGTCAAAGAGTTTGACTTCATCAAAAAAGTAGATGAACCATGTATATATAAGAAGGTTGTAGAGAGTATGGTTGTCCTCCTCGTATTGTACGTGGATGACATACTCATGATAGGAAAAAGTGTTCCTATGCTACACTCGGTCAACACCTCTTATCACACAGGTTCTCCATGAAAGATCTAACTGATGTCTCCTACATCATATAGATCTATAGAGATAGATCTAAATGGATTTGGGATTGTCCCAATCCAGGTACATAGACACCATGCTAAAGGGGTTAAGTATGGATGATTCTAAGCGTGGTAATGTACCCGCTTGTTCAGGAATCACTCTCTCTAAAGAGATGTCTCTCGAGATTGATTTGGAGAGGGCTCGCATACAAGGGATACCTTATGCTTTGGCAGACGGGTCAATCATGTATGCAATGTTATGTACCAGACCAGATGTAGCTTACTCACTAGGTGTAGTGAATAAGTATCAAAAAGATCTTTGGGAAAACTACTGGACAGCTAAAGAACATTCTTAAGTACTTGAGAAGGACTAAAGAGATATTCTTGGTGTATGGTAACGGTGAACTCCAGATGGAGTCCTTTACCGATTCGAGCTTCCAGAGTGATAAGGACGACTGAAAATCAGTCTCGGGTTTTATCTTCACCCTCAGTGGAGGGAAGGTATGTTGGAAGGGTTCCAAGCTATATACCGTAGCAGACTCGTTGATAGAGGCTTATTACAACGCTACCAACGATGCTGTCAAAGAGGTTGTCTGGATGAAAAAGTTCATATGATGAACTTGGTTCCTACCATTGGGCATCCAGTACCTATGTATTGTGATGACAATGGAGCTGTGGCTTTGGCTTAGAAACCCCGGTCCCGTCAGAGATCCAGACATATTCTTAGACAGTATCACCTGATCAGAGAGATAGTTGATCTTCGAGAGATCGAGATTAGGAGAGTTGAAACAGAGGATAACACAGCGGATCCACTCACCGAGGCCATCCCCCAGATGCTATTCGAGAGACTTTTGAGATGTTGGGTATGAGATACTACAACAACTGTCTTTAGTGCAAGTGGAAGATTATTAGGAATATGTATGCCCTAGAGGCCATTATTGTACATGTGATGTCTATTATAGTGGATGCTTGGACATATATATATAGGACTATCTTGCTCGACATGATAGTATGCTATCTAGTTACTCTTTATCTTAACATGTTGATTGTTATTCTTTACTGTCAAGCTCTCACAAGTTGATAAAGCCCTAAGGATATATACTTGACTACCAGGATTATGATGAGATCATACTAGTGGGGCCAGGGTGGTCCAAAAGTACATCCTTTAATCAGTTCCTAGTCGTGGGAATATCTAGACTAGGGCATCGATATTCTAGAGTAGACTAGTGTGTACGTTTCTCGTCCCTTAGAGGGCGATGGTTGATCCCACAACCATTGGTGTGTGACATCAAAGATTGTACACAGGTGCTCATTGGAGAATGGGTACACCGAACAGGACTCGCTGAGGACTCCTATATGGTAGTATACCTATCGTGAGATAGCAGTCCTCTGGTCCTATGGTGACACTGGTACAGGTTATTCTGTAGACCCGAGATCATTATAGAGTCTTGTGCGGCTCCCACTGTGCTTCGATTTCCTCCCTACCATGCTCAAAGGAGACGTGAAAACAGGTTGATTTTGGGTACAGTCCCGAGTCGCATGGAGGCAATGAGCGATAGGAGGGGTTTCGTCTCTCCCGGTATTGGGGGTTGATGTTGCGCTATGCTCGATTGGATATAACTGGAAGTCCCTGTCCAGGGTTGCTTATGAGATTTACCGATAAGTGTTATCAGTAGTTTCTCGAACCGTTATAGGCCAGACATCGGCATGACTTATCATGTTACTGAGGTCTGACGTTTACCACCCCTAAACATGATATGCGACATATCAGACGAAGAGACCGGACTGTACGGTAGTGTTACTGATAGGCTTCATGGAGACTATGGACAAGCTTGCATGTTGATCTTCATATTGCTCAATACCCGGGTAGCCGTTACGTCCAGCTAGTACCGCTGATGGCTTGTGGGTGACTCATGTGATCATCACCTACTGCTGGCGTATTGACGAGTCCTTAAAGTCCCATACAGAAGTTCTCTGGTTCAAGCGAAACAAAGTAGGACACATATGTGATATGTGTGTGGGCCTGATTAAATACGTGTATTTGATACCGTACTGTAATCTGGCAGTTATCTGTTATCGGTTTGGTTATATGTGATATAACCAGATTGTCGAATCAAGTGTTGATTTGATAATGTGATATACAGATATATGATATTATTCGGTCATATGTGATATAACCGGATTATTAAATCAAGTGTTGATTTAATAATGTGATATACATTATATGTGATATAATTATATCTTAACTAATATCATTAGCTCACTGATTATTCTTCATAATATATATATATATATGATATATATATATATATGATATATATATATAATAATAATGAAGCATGGCTTGATTTTCTATTTGTGAGAAAAATAGAAATGATGTGTAAATTGAGAGCATGGTTGCAAGATTGGGAGTTATATTTTTTTATTCATCTTGACTCACTATTCAAGCATGGTTGCAATTTTATATTGCAAAATTCCATGCTTGAATGAGTGGGGGTCAAGAGTTTCCATTCATTCTTAGCTCATTCTCAACACTTAGTCATTTTCTTGAGTTGCTCCCATGGTTGCTCTCTAGCTTCTTTTTCTTCCTCAATTGCTATAGTTCAAGCTTCAACCCTCAGATGTGATGTGAACCATGAAGCTTGAACACAAACTTGTGAGCTTTTAACATTCCCTACTTCACCATCCTACACTTGACTAGCGATCGAGTGTAGCATGTTTCCTACGCTAAAGAGTTTAATGTAAAGGTAGCTTGAGTTGGAGAGACTTCGCGTAGATAATCTTTGGCACGAAGGTCATCAGAGGAAGCTCGTCCAAAGTCTCAAGTGGAGCCTAGTGGAGTCGCGGGACTGCTACATGGAGCATGTGAAGTGAAGGACTTGAAACTACAAAGGTTGTATGCTCTTTTCTTCTCTTTAGTTCATCACATCACAAAGGCAAAACCCTAATAATCTAGTAAAGATCTTGTTAGTCTAACTTAGCACCTAATAAAATTTAAAATATGGCATGCTTAATGCCTCTAGAACCTCATGGTGGTGCTATGGTCGACTTTCAATTATTAGCAATCAAAACATTGGTTATGTATTGAGAGGGAAAAGTGGAAAATAAATCAAATTAAACAGGATAAAAGATGAATTAAAATATTTAGACCATACTCACTATTTGTCCTTTATAAATATTTTAAATGGAAAAAAAGTTCAAATTATATTTTTCAAGAAAAATATCCTTAACTCTAGAAAGATTAGTTTTTACTAAAATATGCTAAAATTAGGTTTTTTCACTAAAATACCTTAATTTAACCTGAAGTATATTTTTATCAAATTACCCTAGACTCTTAAATAATTTTTTTTATCAAAGCAATCTATAGATGTTAAAATATAGCATTTTGCATAAATACCATGAATTTTCTAAATGACCTATTTATATACATGATACCCTACATTACTTAGCAATAAACACTTGAATCTTAATATTGTTGGATATATGTATGCCCTAGAGGCCATTATATGCATAGTGGATGCTTGGACATGTATATATGTATAGATGACTTTCTTGCTCGATATGATAGTATGCTATCTGGTTTTACTTTATCTGACATATTTGCTAGATACCGTTCATTTGATACATGTTGATAAAACCCTGAGGATATTTGCTTAACTTCCATGGCTATGATGGAGATCATACTAGTGGGGAATGTGTATTCTATAAGCATATCCTTAAATGTTCCTAGTCGTAGGTATATCGAGACAGGGCATCGATATTCCAGAGTAGACTAGCGCATACGTTTCTTGACCCATATGATGGGCGATGGATGATCCTATATCCATTGGTGTTGTGAAATCGAAGATTGTATGTGGCTGCTCAGTGGAGACTGGGTACACTGAACGGACTCACCGAGAATTCCTATATGATATTATATCTATCGTCGGATAGCAGTTCTCTGGTGACACTGGTACAGATTAGTCTGTAGACCAAGATCGTCATAGAGTCTTGTGTGTTCTCCCACTGTACTTTTATTTCCACCCTACCACAGCTCTACTGAGTCGTGCAAACAGGTGGCTTTTGGGTATAGTCCCGAGACATATGGAAACAGTGAGCGATAGGAGGGGTTTCGTCTCTCCCGGTATTGGGAGTTGATGTTGTACAATGTGTGATTGGCTCTGACTTGAAGTCCCTGGCCAGGGCTGATGAGATTTACTGATAAGTGTTATCAGTAGTTTCTCGACCGGTCATAGTTCATATCGACATGACTTATTGAGTTAATAGGGCTCGACGATTCCATCCCTAAACTTGATATGCAGCATATCAGATGAAGAGACCGGACTGAACGGTAAGTGTAGCCAATGGCTCGACGGGAGTTTTGACGGGTTCGCTTGTTTTTCTTCTGATCGCTCAATACCCGGGTGGCCGTTACGTTTAGCTGACCGCTTGCGGCTTATGGGTGTTATGATATGATCATCACCTACTGCCGGCGTATTGATGAGTCTTAGAGTCCCACACAGGATTTTTCTAGCTCAGGCGAAACGATGTGGTATACATATGAGATATGCACGAGAGCTCGATTAAATGCCAGTATGTGATACCGTATTTTAATCGGGCGTTTATTGTTGGTTGGGTCGTATTTGATATGACCGATTTATTAAATCAAGTTTTGATTTAATATTAACTTTTAGCTCATTTTTTAATTAAACTTTTTTCTTTTGGATGTATGCATATATGTTTATACATACACATGAACGTATATATATACATATGTATCATGGTTGATGATACATAGAAGATGGCAATACAAGACTTACATGGTTGATAAATATCTTCTATTTTGTTTATGAATTAAAGAAAAAGGAAATTAGCTAAATGACTCATTCTTTCTACACAATTCTTAGTTGACTTTTGACTTAACCCTAGTTAGATTTCCTTTGTTCTTTAACTCATCCACAAAATATCTAGATATTTAGATAACTATGGTTATATTTGAGAGTGTCTCATATATATTCCTGGTTTTTCATTTTATTAAAAAAGTTTTATCATAATATTTTGACAAAAGCTTTGCCATCTTCTTCTTCCTCCTTCTTCAATCTCTCTTGAGTTTTAAAAGAGTGAGGAACTTAAAAAGAAAGGGTTTTTTTAAGTGAGTTCACAAACCACACAACCATTCTACACTACCCTAGCCCTTTAGTGTAAAGTGTTTGAGCTTGACCTAGAAATCTCCGGGTGGATCATCGTAGACGACGAAAGACCTTGAGCGGAGTCGTTCCAAGGTTCGTGCAAAGCCGTAGGAGTCTAAAAGAGTGAAGGAGTTGGCTACAAAGGTTGTATTTCCTTTTCCTTTAGTTTAGACTTCATATATTGTTGCTATTACCCTAAACTTTAGTTACGATTCGTAGTTCGTTTGTAATAGCCCTCTAAAATTTAAAAGTTCACTACTTTATGATGTTGTAACCTAACTAGAGGTGTTACTACACACCAACATGGTATCAAAGCCTAGCTAGAGCTTTAGGGTAAACTAGATGACGTTTAAAAACTCAATCGAACATAAAATTTGATTTTTATACATGCTCACTGGAAATTTTTTCAAAAGTTAGAATTTTTGTAATTAAAAATATTCAGAAAATAGAGCAGGGTTTTCTGTGGATCCCCAAGAAAAACGAGCGCCTAACTCGACACAACGACCGCGGAACCGCGGCCAAATAGGGGTTTTTGCGGCGGTACCGTGGCGCCGTTGGTGAGGCTTAGACCGTGCGTTCTTGCGTTGATCCATAGGTACTATATATGCTCTCTGGGAATTTTTTATGCAGGTTCAAGTATTGAGATCTATTACAACAGTGGGTATGTTGATGTGTTGATTAATATATTTTAATGTCGTCTATGCTTTTCAATTGTTGATGTGATATGATGTATAGGATCGTCGTGATCGAATGGCCGGGGGTTTTATGTGAGACGGGAGTTTATCTTTTCATTCATGTAAAATTCATTGTATATATTATTCTTTTATTGGGGCACATCCGGGTTAAGGATGATATCTCGATTGATGTATATTTTTCTTTTCCGCATTAGGATAGACCCAAGGAGGGGAGCACGAGTGACCGGGTTCTGGAGTTCAGTGGGAGGCCATCTCGAAAAATCGAGAATGGGTCTCCTAAACTCCAGAATTGGAAGGGTTACTTGCCGCTCTCGTAGGGGTCAAGGGTGTAGGCTTGGCTATTCATCACGACCGTGGAATCCGTATTTTCTATCGTAGGCTAAATTTAAAATACGGAGTTCCTAGTATATCCTATATTTTCATATATATGTTTCTGCTGCTGATTATTCTGTGATGTGATTACTTAATATCTGAGACGAATGTAATATTGTTATATATGTGATATGTAATATTGTTTTTCGTTTCTTTTTGTAATGGCTTAGGAACTTAAATGATGGGAATACATTAATGAGATTAATGTAAAAGAAAAGAAACCTAATGATGTTGTAGAATCGGATTTGAAACCCACTCGGCTCTTTCTATTTTATGAAAAAGCAAGTTTCAAAAGATGCAGAGCTTAAGCCACTCCTTTTCTAAAACTATTTAGATTCTACAACGAAATCAAGTTCAAAGGGTTAAAGGTTTTAATAAAAACCATCCGCAGCCCTCCGTCATTTTAGGAAGCAGAGTACTTAGTATTCGTGCTACGTATGTTGATCATAGTCAAGGCGTAGTGTATGGTAGCTAAGTGATGTCTTCCTACAAAGCATATGATGCGATTAGTTAGGACATTCATGTGATTATGTTGATAATAGTCAAGGGTCACATGGGTGGGTCTAGTTAATCTCGAAATGACGGGTAGAATTTGACTAGTCCTTATGATATGTTGACCATAGCCAAGATCATAAGTTGCTAAGGGTAAAAACAAAATCAGGAGTTTCAAGAGTTGAAATTTGCAATGAGATTGCATACCATCTATATGATAGTTGGATCCCAATCCCACTGTGAGTAAGAGTTACTCCCAGGAGAGTTTTGCACTTTACAATTAGTTAATCCAGTAGGTGTCTAGAAAGGTGTCAACAGGGTTTGACCCCTGGGAAAACGATATTTATTTTAATTAGGTCTGTGCGAAAGCACGGGGAACCTCCCTCAAAGTACCGACACTAGCCTGGCTGACCGGTTAGCGAAACTGTAGAGTGTAATTAATTCTGGCTAGTTTTCTTTTTGAGGTTTTAAAGAAAATTTGATAAAAGCAGTGGGAGATATCGATTAGATAAGATAATAACCAATCTTATCTTTGCAAGAGTATTTCGCTGAGTGTATTCTTTTCTCTCTCCTAATGGCAGATACCTATGACGGGACTGAAACTTCTGTTAGAGAAAAACAAACTGACTGGACCGAATTATAAAGAATGGTTGAGGAATTTGAACATTGCACTCACATATGATAAAACATCATATGTCCTCACTACCCCACTCCTCCCAGGACCTGAATCATCTGTTTTGGATAGGGAGATCCGAAAAACATGGGATATTGACTGTAACACGACCAAGTGCCTCGCGCTTGCTTTTATGGATAGTATTCATCAGAAGCAATACGAGAATATGGATGTACAATCCATATTTCTTCATACAAAAGAGTTGTATAAAGAGCGATCTCGCACTTTACGGTACGATGCATCTAAAAACTTGTTTCAGATGCATATGGCCGCTGGCACATCAGTAGGAGAACATGTTCTGAAAATGATTGGTCTTATAGAAGAACTTGAGGAACTGGGATGGACCATGGATAATGAGCAATATACAGATATTTTTCTACAGTCTCTCCTCCCTGCCTTTGCTCCGTTCATAGTTAACTACAATATGAACAATTTGGAGAAATCATTGCCTGAACTTCTCAATATATTGAGAAGTGCAGAGAGCACACTTAAGATAGCGAAAACTCGCGCTCTGCTTTATGGGCCATCTTCCTCTTTAGTCCCAAAAGCCAAGGCTAAGGGAAAGAAGAAGAAGAATCCCGCCAAGCCAAGAGGTGGAGTTGAAAAGGCGAAGGGAAAAGACAAGTCTGGGGCCGCGGGAAGTGGAAAAGGAGAATGTTTTTACTGCCACAAGTCGGGACATTGGAAACGCAATTGTGCTTTGTTCCTTCTTGATCTCAAGAAGAAGAAGCATACTGATGCTTCCGCTTCAGGTGTGTTTGTAACTAAAAACTCTTTTTCATTAAACTCTACATCTTGGACATTAAATACAGGTTCTGGTTCTCACATCTGTAATTGTGTGCAGGGATTGAGAAACAGTAGAGTTTTGAAAACTGGGGACCACACTCTGCGAGTTGGAAATGATTCCAATGTACATGCTGTATCCGTAGGAGAGTATCATCTGGGGTTAATTTCAGGATGTATTTTGGTTTTGAACCCTTGTTATTTTGTACCTGGTATGCTATGTAATATAATATCCGTATTTTTGTTGGACAATGAAGGATATCATTTTGTGTTACAAAATAATGTTATGAACATTAACTTGAATCAACAGTTGATTGGGTATGGTACACTAAGTGTCACGCCCCGCTTCCCAAAATACGGAACACGAGAGGTTGACAAAGCCAGCTATGCTCCTACGGTCAAGGAAAAATCCTGCCGTAGTCACACTTCGGCTTCTAGCTTTACGTGGTAATCAGTAATCAACGCACAGGTAATGAGAAATGCAGTAACTAAATCAAAACAAATACAAAAGACTAACCCGATGGAGATCAAGAGAGTATAGATCTGGGTAGCTGATCAAGATGTCCGCGATGTCCTCGAGGTATGTCAGGTCCTGGTTCAAGCTAGATCCACTTCTCACTCTGAGCATACATACTCAAGTCGTCAGAGCGACACGATAGCAATATATATATAGGTACAATGGTAACTCGGGTAATAATAATGAATATGTAACAGTATAAAAAGAGTAAAGACGTGAACATGAAGTAGCCAATGCAGGTATCTAATAGAGCAGGCAAACAGTAAAGCAGTAAACAGTATGGCAGGTAAGTTGAATCAGTAAGCAATACATGCCCATGTCACTAACCCTATCAGTCTCTAAGTCTCACTGTACAGGTCGCTAAGCCTATCGTCAGTCCAAGTGTGAGAGTCAACCACGCAAGAGTATCCTCTATCTAAGGGTAGGACCCAAGGGCAAGGGACCACGGGCCCAAAACACGCACGGTAATAATCAGTAATATCCCTATATATCTCCATATGTGCCGGCATGGGACTCCCGAGATTCTGTTGAACTCACACTCAAACTACCCCACACCCCATGGTCTACATCAAACACCAACCATAAACTCAAATACCAGTCGGTCCATGACGAGTCTACGCGAGAACTGAAGATAGGGTCTCCATCAAGCATGTCTCGACTGATACTCAAGATAAATTATTGGAGATAGTGCCCTCAGAGTCAATTATTGGATCACAGGCACTTGATTTCAATGATTGAGGGAGGACCTATCCCGGTAGGACAGTCTTACTCGAGATGATAGTATGCTATCTGGTTTACCTTTATCATCGTGTACTGCTTTAGGTGACCTGACAGGTCGCTATTACACGTTGATAGAGCCCCTAGGATTCTTGCTTGACTGCCAGCAGTATGAGGGCGATCATATAAGTGGGAGCTGGTAGTCTATAAGCACATCCTTAAATGGTCCCTAGTCGTGGGAGTTTCGAGACAGGGCATCGATTCTCCAGAGTAGACTAGTGTATACAGTCGAGACCCCGACGAGGGGCGGTGGCCTGTCTCACAGGCCACTGGTGTCAGTTGGTTCACCTAAGATGTATACAGGTGCTCATTGGGTTATAAGTACACCGGACAGGACTCGCCGGGAACATGCTAGTTGGTCTTATACCTGACGTCAGATAGCAGTTCCCAGGTGACATGTGTACAGGTTAGTTCATCGACCTGGGGATCGTCATTTGTCTCGTGTGAGTTCCCACTGTGCTTTGATTACTACCCTACCACGGCTCAAAGGAGTCGTGCAAACAGGTTTTAGTTGGGTACAATCCCGAGCCACATGGAGGCAGTGAGCGGATCTTCAGGGGTTCGTCTCTCCCGGTATTGGGGGTGAGGTCGCGCTGTGTCTAGGAGAGCCATTACACGAAGTCCTTGGCCAAGGCAGGAGATTTACTGGTAGGTATTCCAATAGTATCTCAGGGTGTTCTGGGCTACACTCCGACACGACTTGTACCGCTTTTGGGGGTCTGACTTTTACCAATCCACTAGGCCCGCCATGCGATGCTCGTAGACGAACGGACCGGACTGTACGGATATTGTCACTGACAGGCTCAGTAGGGTGTCAGGATGAGTTCGCTCATCGACGTCCCTTTTGGTCAATAGCTGGTGGCCCGTTACGTATTGGCTTATACCTCTGACGTGCTAGTAGTTAAATCCACAACCATAGTATTGACGAGTCTTTAGAGTCCACCACACTTACAGTTACTCAAACTTTCGGGCGAAACGCTGTAGAGGCCGTATGGAGATATGGCAGGGTCCGATCAGATACGTGCGGTATTGCACGGATCAGGATCGGACAGTTAGTACTAGAGGCCGTATAGATATATGGCAGGGTTCGATCAGATACGTGCGGTATTGCACGGATCAGGATCGGATGGATATTACTAGCCGGCTTTGGTTTAAGCCGGATCCTAGTATAGTACAGTGTAGTTTTGTCTCATTGCATTTGTATCCGGTCGGAATACAGATGCGGGTGTGTATATACAGTATGGGGGTTTTCCTGTAATTTATTACGGGATCAGTTTTCTGGAGTTGCCAGTTTGCATTTCGTTCCGGCCGGTTTTCATTTGTTCCTTCCCGGCCGGACTTTTCCGATGGAGGGTGTTATTTGCAAGTTTGCAGATAACACATTGTGGAGGGGTTTCTTGCACTTGTATTCATTATGATAGGATAAGCATCTTTGCTTTTTTCATGATAGGTTTTTGCATTAATTGAGATAAGAAAGGGTATGGGTTGATTAAGGGTTTGATTTGAAACTTGCCTTTTTTGATGGGGTCACCTCTTCTCATCTCCTACACTCACCTCCCTCTTATGCTTGTTTTTTCCTCCACCATTCTCACATGTATATGGCCGGCCACTTCATGGAAAGGAGATTGGTCGATTTCATTTTGGTGTGGCAAAAATTAAGCATCTATCTCATTTTAGCTTGCCACCAAAAATTCCCAAGTTCATATCTTGTTGATTCCTCCATCAAGGCAACTTCACAAACCCCATGAGACAAAGTGATTCTACACTACAACCTACAGCAAGTCTTGGGCACGTCGACTTGCCAGCTTCGTGCCCGAGTTGCCTCGGTATTGAGGTGGGAGCCCGTAAAAGATGCAGGCGATGTGGTGCCCTTCCGGCAAGGTGGCGACGACCGGAGTTTCCGCAGGAGATCGGGACAATGACGAGAAGACCGAAGGACTCGGATCACTCGGTATATCCCTCTTCCCTATCTTGTTACTTTGCTAGATCTAGTTTAATGGCCCGATCCGGGGTTTAGTGCGCGGTGGTGCCGGTTTGCTAAGTTCGCAAAATTAAAGTTTATCACCGTTTCCGCATTTGGCCGTCGGATTGACGACCGGGGCGCCGCCGTGCACTTACAGTGGTATCAGAGCCTCGCCATTAACTTCGCCTAGCTTTGTTTGATGTGTTTGCATTTCCGATCGACCAAAATTCCAAATACCCGCGTTTTTCTTTACATCAGTTTTCTGTCGAAATTTTTTGAATTCCAAAAATTTTTCAGGTTGTCTCAGAATGATGTGCAGGGAGTTCTAAGAACACTGGAAAAATTCGACAACACGATCCCTCCGTACGACCGCGGAACCGCGGCCATAACCACTCTGGAGGCCGCGGATCCGCCGCATGAATGAGGGATCATGTCATCGTTTTTTTGCAGTGGGCTTGTGGGCTAAAAATAGGGGTTTTGGAATATTAAAATTGGGCCCAGAATTTCTGTGAGTGCTACAGTATTGCTTGGGGCCCACTTGTTAATTTTTGATCGATTGGATATTTTAAACACATTATTTCACAGTATTTACATTATATCTGTGACCGTGAATGTCACTCGATCGGTAAATCCGGTCTAACTGCTATAGCCCGGTTAGACGGATTTGCGAACGTGACTTTCACGTTGATGTTCTGTGTTTTGCTGTGTTGTTGCGGATCGGTCGTGGGGATAGCCTGGATGCAATGCTAATGCAGTGTTGTTGTATTATGTACATTTGATATTGCGGGGCGAGCGTCCGACATGTGGACTGCCGTCACTTCCTGTTTGTATTATTCTTTTGGGGCACGACCTAGTTGCGGTCGATGTACCCGATGTATGTATATTTTACTTTCTGTACTAGGTTTGCCCCGCGGTGGGGTGCACGGATATCCGGGTTCTGGAGGGCAACAAGCCCGCATCTCATGGCATTGGGACGGAAGGGGCTTCGCTCTAGAATTGGCGGGCTATTCGCCGCACTCGTAGGGGGTAGAGGTTGACCCAGGAGGGGTGCCCAAGTTACCGGATTCCGTGAAGTGCTGGGTGGTCCATTCACGGCGCTGAAGGGGGCTGCCTCGCTTCAGGTTTTGGCGGGTAACTTGCCGCGCCCGTAGGGGTCTAGGATTTCATTGCACAGGCTATCCACACGACCAGGGGAACGTCGGGTTTCAGTAGTGGCTCTGTGAAACCCGGGGATCCCAGATATCTGTATTGTTATGTGATGCTGTACATTTCTGTGATGTTGCATTTTATTCACGCCTTGAGCGAAATATAATATATTGGTATATATATTAGTAGATGTTGTATATGTTTTTCATCCGCGCTAGTCCAATCCCCGCTCTGCCGTTAGTTAGCTAACCTAACGGGTGATGACGGGACCCAGTGGCAAATGCGGATGGCATATACGTACGTCAGTATATTTTCGTTCTTTGTGGTGTGATCAATTGATGGGACTGCGTTGATTCGGATCAATGCAAGATAAACAAACCTAATCTGATGTTGTTGGAACACTTTTCAAAAAGCTGTTATTACAAGGATGTTCACTTTTGTTTTGCATCGTGGTATTCATTTGGAATATCCTGCTCCTCAGTCGACGAGGCAAGGGCCGAGATCCCTTCACCGGGAATGACCCCTTGGACAGAAGTTTGCGTCAGGGCATTAACTTCACTATAGCCGATTACTTTTGCTTTGCATCGTGGTATTCATTTGGAATATCCTGCACCCCATTCTACGGGGAAAGAGCCGAGATCCCTTCACCGGGAGTGACCTCTTTAGTAAAGGTTTTCGTCACTATATTTTCTAAAAAGCTATCCGTTCCTTCAACGATATCAAGTTCATTACGTTAAAGGTTTTCGCCAGAAACCATTCGTAGCCCTCCGTCGTTTCATATGGGTAGTCAATAGTATTCAAGCTGTGTATGTTGGCCAAAGTCAAGGCACAGTGATTGGTAGCTATTGGGTATTCATATGCAGCATAGATAGATGCGTTGGTTTGGGACAGTCGTACTGCCATTTTGGCCAAAGTCAAGGGTAGGTACGGGTGGATTCAAATTAACCTGGAGAATGACGGGTTGAACTTGACATGTGACTTATGATATGTTGGCCAAAGTCAAGGTCATAAGAGCATGGGGTAAAAATCACATCGGGAATTTCAAAAGAACTGAAACTTGCAAGATATGCGCATACCTTCTGGAGTGTGATACCGTGAGCGGATTCCGTCACGTTATCATGCGATGATAGTTGGATCCCGATTCCCACTGATGAGTTGGTTTACTCCTCGGGTGACCCCGACTAATTCTTCTTTCAGGTTTGGAGGAGAGTTTGAGGTACAGTGGGAGGTTTCCAGATTAGATAAATTGGTAACCATTCTGATCTAGGGTAGAGTGCACGCTGAGTGTTTCTTTTCTCTCTCTCTTTGGCAGCGACCATTGACCCGATCCTAAGACTATGACTCAGTGACCAAGTTGACCGAACCTTCTTAACACTGGCTTTTGGATTATCAGAGTTGCAGACCTCATTGCCACTCTTACTTTTACCCTTTTCTCCAGGACACCCCGTATTACTACGAACGTCCACTTCCATTGGACAAAACCATCGTATGGTTAGATACGAACTCGAAGGAATTCGAGGATGGTTTCCGGTTCTGGAGAAAACGGATAGGATTATTCAGTTGTCTTTTCCCTTTTACCTTCTCTCAAGTTGTGAGTACTCCTTGGTTTAGGAGATAGTACACCTATTATGCAAATTGGATAGTCTTCTTCCAAACCTTAGGCTGGTGCCGACCGGTAGGGAATGAAGAAAACCAATTAGCATAACGATGGTGTGCAGAAGGTATTAAGATTAAGACAAAGCAAGGGATTAGTAAGAGGGCAAAGTAAATTGCGACTGATATTCACGACCAAACCAAGTACTTCTTCGCCAATCCTAAATCACCTTTGTATTTCTCCAGGACACTCCGTATCACTACGAAGATCCACAGTTTATTGGATAATCCATCGTATGGTTATATACGAACTCGAAAGGAACTTGTTCCAGTTCGGGGATGGATTCTGGTCCAGGAGAAATAGGAATAAGGTTTATTCGGTTGTCTTTTATCTTCACCTTCTCTCACATTGCGAGTGCTCCTAGGGTTAGGACAGTACACCCATTATGCTTATTGGATAGTCTTCTTCCAAACCATAGGCTGGTGCCGAACGGTAGGGAAGGAAGAAAACCATTTGGCCTAAAGGGGTGTACAGAAGGTAATGACTAAAGACATATAAAGGGATTTGGAGAGGTGGCAAAGAATTATACGGTTACAGTTGTGAATCTGGATAATGGAAGAGGCATTACTAGGAATACCAGGATACCCCATCAAAACATTTCAATGTTTCAGTTAAGCTGTGTACTGTTAAAAGAAAACTGATTTCCCGATTGGACACTTGCTCCAGGGTATGTATTTATCAGGTTTGATTCTCACATCTGTATGGTTTTACAGATGATGAGTGGGAGTAAGTTATTGGGAATAGGGTGATCATCCTCATTATATCGGGATTCGTTGTAATCGGTGATATTTGAGGAGATCACCTGGGCTGTTTGCCGGTCGGCAAATATATTTGGTTTTGAATATCCGCTGTCATGCACCAATTTCAAATTGATATATCTGTACGTCTATTTTCATAGAGTGAGATATACCTTTTTGAAATTATGTCTATGACATTTACCTATATCAGTGGATGGTTAGGTAAGGAGCATTAAACAGCGGTGTAATTCTTCTTAACCATAAGTACAGTTTTCAACCTACGACACACAGTGAAAGAGTTGTTAGACTCAGCGAACTTATACAGAGTATTGTATGTTGTCCAGTGTCCATTAGGACAGATGGGTTGGTCCTCATACTATATTCTGTTTACTTTTAACTTCTCTAGTTCTTAGACGTGTGTTTCATAGAAACACAGGGTCTAAGTTTTGAGGAGTTATAGGTATTTGAATAGAGTAGAGAACCAGGTGTAGCAAGTATCGGGATTCTTCAAGGTGATCGAAGATGTAGATACTTGTGTATGGTATTCAGTTGATAGTGATGATAAAGAGAAATTGCTTCTCTTTCAGGTTACTCATAATTGGAAGCATTCCTAAGTTGAGTAATGCTGATCGGCCTCTCTCCATTTAGTTGACATGCACTGGAGATAGCTGCATGATTTGAATCTGGTTCAATTAAATCAGTGCCTCTGGTTCTATATTGGATATAGAACAGTTCATATCTTAACGATGTTAAGGTACGAGGAGTTGTCCGGCTTATGATTAAAACCAGACACTGGACAACTCAAGACACGTTTCTGTAATGGCTGTTTGTGGGTTGACCCAGGCTATGACGAGGGTTGATTTTCTACCATCTGGCAGATCAATAGAAATATTGTTCTAGACTCGCCACAGTTTTATTAAAAATGGATTTTTTCAAAAACAGTAGTGGGAGTATGGTAGAACTGGAAGTGATTCCAGAACCGCAAACGATTACTGAAGATTTGATAAGGAACCTAAAGATTCAATCTGATTTGACATTCCATTGGCTACTCCGCAGATACGGTGGGTAACTTCAACCACCCGAGAGGTGCTCCGGTAGCCTCAAGGACGGTGACAGGGAAGTTCTTGTTTACCCACACTTGCCATTGCTGTTGTTCCAGACTGTGAGACCCGGCAGGAGGATGAGTATAGCGTCGTTTTGAACTAGCTTCAGAAGTGTGCGTGTATATGACTCTGCCAGAGGGTTGTCATAGTCAGTGGGAGCAGCGGAAGCATCGGTGGACATCAGGCTTATGTCTATTTATAGACTAAAGCAGATATAGCGGAGATAGATCATCTATTTCTGATGTGACAGTCATAGGTTTGACGTCATCAGAATAGGGGATGGATCTGTTGAGAAGGTAGTAGGGTGTGATATCCGGGTTATGGATGACATACACAAAGTAGGAAGTGATATTCCTATACTACGATCGGTTATACTTTGGTCGTCACACAGTGGTTTCTCCACAAAGGACTTGGACATTATATCAGACATACTGGTTACTAGATCTATGGTTTTAGATCTAGATTTGGGTGGTTTTCCAATCAGGGTACTTTGACAGCATTCTAAGAGTATTTAGAATGGACGACTCCTGGCACGGTAGTGTACCTGCAGGTGATGGAGTCACCCTCTCTAAAGGTGTCTTATAGACTAAAGTAGAGAGGGATGTGCATGATTGGCAGATCACTTGCTTAGGCAATTGAGTCAATCATGAGATGTCAAGTACCACACCAGATGTTCTTGCACTAGATGAAATAAGTTGACATTGATCCAATCCTGGAGAAACAGTCGGAAGCAGTTTTAGAACATAAGTGGATGTTCTAGGGATATGATAACGACAGCCTCATTTGGGAGACAGTTATCATTCCAGGCTTCCAAGGTGACATGGACGACAAGGAGGTTGTCAGAGTTATAGTTTTCCTTCTGACGAGGGGCAGTATTTTGGACAGGTGGTCCAAGGAAATACTGAGGGTGGCATGGCGCAGGATACTGATTAAGTTCAGTTGACGATACAGTCTAAGAAGTTTGGATTTGGAGTTCATTTATGAGCTCGGTCCCATCAGACATCCAGACACTCTAAGACAGGTATTGCTCATTTCGGGAGATGGCTTTCTCCGCGAACTTGAGATATAGAGGGACATAGAAAGAAACATCTAGGCGGATCCACTCACTGAGGCTATTCCTCGACCGCAATAGTTTCACAAACGGGATTTGTGAGACTGACTAGTAGAGGAGTTGGGTGTTCGGTATCACACGGGCTGTGAGTATGCGACATCGCAATAATTAGCCTTGAGTGCAAGTGGGAGATTGTTGGAGATAGTGCCCTCAGAGTCAATTATTGGATCACAGGCACGTGATTGCAATGATTGAGGGAGGACCTATCCCGGTAGGACAGTCTTACTCGAGATGATAGTATGCTATCTGATTTACCTTTATCATCGTGTACTGCTTTAGGTGACCTGACAGGTCACTATTACACGTTGATAGAGCCCCTAGGATTCTTGCTTGACTGCCAGCAGTATGAGGGCGATCATATAAGTGGGAGCTGGTAGTCTATAAGCACATCCTTAAATGGTCCCTAGTCGTGGGAGTTTCGAGACAGGGCATCGATTCTCCAGAGTAGACTAGTGTATACAGTCGAGACCCCGACGAGGGGCGGTGGCCGGTCTCACAGGCCACTGGTGTCAGTTGGTTCTCCTAAGATGTATACAGGTGCTCATTGGGTTATGAGTACACCGGACAGGACTCGCCGGGAACATGCTAGTTGGTCTTATACCTGACGTCAGATAGCAGTTCCCAGGTGACATGTGTACAGGTTAGTTCATCGACCTAGGGATCGTCATTTGTCTCGTGTGAGTTCCCACTGTGCTTTGATTACTACCCTACCACGGCTCAAAGGAGTCGTGCAAACAGGTTTTAGTTGGGTACAGTCCCGAGCCACATGGAGGCAGTGAGCGGATCTTCAGGGGTTCGTCTCTCCCGGTATTGGGGGTGAGGTCGCGCTGTGTCTAGGAGAGCCATTACACGAAGTCCTTGGCCAAGACAGGAGATTTACTGGAAGGTATTCCAGTAGTATCTCAGGGTGTTCTGGGCTACACTCCGACACGACTTGTACCGCGTTTGGGGGTCTGACTTTTACCAACCCCCTAGGCCCGCCATGCGATGCTCGTAGACGAACGGACCGGACTGTACGGATATTGTCACTGACAGGCTCAGTAGGGTGTCAGGATGAGTTCGCTCATCGACGTCCCTTTTGGTCAATAGCTGGTGGCCCGTTACGTATTGGCTTATACCTCTGACGTGCTAGTGGTTAAATCCACAACCATAGTATTGACGAGTCTTTAGAGTCCACCACACTTACAGTTACTCAAGCTTTCGGGCGAAACGCTGTAGAGGCCGTATGGAGATATGGCAGGGTCCGATCAGATACGTGCGGTATTGCACGGATCAGGATTGGACAGTTAGTACTAAAGGCCGTATAGATATATGGCAGGGTTCGATCAGATACGTGCGGTATTGCACGGATCAAGATCGGACGGATATTACTAGCCGGCTTTGGTTTAAGCCGGATCCTAGTATAGTACAGTGTAGTTTTGTCTCATTGCATTTGTATCCGGTCGGAATACAGATGCGGGTGTGTATGTACAGTATGGGGGTTTTCCTGTAATTTATTACGGGACCAGTTTTCTGGAGTTGCCAGTTTGCATTCCGTTCCGGCCGGTTTTCATTTGTTCCTTCCCGGCCGG
The DNA here is from genome assembly GCA_030015575.1 of Agapanthus africanus. NCBI lineage: Eukaryota > Viridiplantae > Streptophyta > Magnoliopsida > Asparagales > Amaryllidaceae > Agapanthus > Agapanthus africanus. Next base: position 96,379,471 of record CM057343.1, on the reverse strand, counting down.
ACTTTTCCGATGGAGGGTGTTATTTGCAAGTTTGCAGATAGCACATTGTGGAGGGGTTTCTTGCACTTGTATTCATTATGATAGGATAAGCATCTTTGCTTTTTTCATGATGGGTTTTTGCATTAATTGAGATAAGAAAGGGTATGGGTTGATTAAGGGTTTGATTTGAAACTTGCCTTTTTTGATGGGGTCACCTCTTCTCATCTCCTACACTCACCTCCCTCTTATGCTTGTTTTTTCCTCCACCATTCTCACATGTATATGGCCGGCCACTTCATGGAAAGGAGATTGGTTGATTTCATTTTGGTGTGGCAAAAATTAAGCATCCATCTCATTTTAGCTTGCCACCAAAAATTCCCAAGTTCATATCTTGTTGATTCCTCCATCAAGGCAACTTCACAAACCCCATGAGACAAAGTGATTCTACACTACAACCTACAGCAAGTCTTGGGCACGTCGACTTTCCAGCTTCGTGCCCGAGTTGCCTCGGTATTGAGGTGGGAGCCCGTAAAAGATGCAGGCGATGTGGTGCCCTTCCGGCAAGGTGGCGACGACCGGAGTTTCCGCAGGAGATCGGGACGATGACGAGAAGACCGGAGGACTCGGATCACTCGGTATATCCCTCTTCCCTATCTTGTTACTTTGCTAGATCTAGTTTAATATCCCGATCCGGGGTTTAGTGCGCGGTGGTGCCGGTTTGCTAAGTTCGCAAAATTAAAGTTTATCACCGTTTCTGCATTTGGCCGTCGGATTGACGACCGGGGCGCCGCTGTGCACTTACATAAATGGACGGTGTTTGGTGACTTACCTGTGACACCCGTACAAGTGCTTCCATAATTGTCCCATACCAATTTTAGTCACACTTATACACGTCCCACAGACATCGACAAAGCAATAAATCAATAGAGCCCACTGATTGTGTACAAGTACGTGTCACTTTCACTTATCCATTCATGCTCAAACACTAACGTACTTGCCACAATCACCACTAATACCTAACACTGGGGAATGCACATGATCACTAGGTTACTAATGCAATGACATATATATAATGTGATGAGAAAACAGCATTTAAGGCATGATTAAGATGCCATCAAACGATGTCCTACCACTTGCATAATTCTTCATAAATCATACATGAATAATTTAGCAAAACAATGTACAGGGGATAAGTAGTATGTTTGATTATCTATCCAGAAAATTTGGTTTCACATCAATCAGGTTTCAGGATCACCAGATATGGCCATTTCATTTTAAGCGTTCACTGCTGGAAATCCGGCTTCAGAATCGGAAGTCCGTTTCGTAACGCATTTTAATCCCAGTTGGGATTGTAATTAGGCGACGCTATAGTTGAACTATATTTAGGATTTCCAATCAGGTTTCCACCGCAATTGGCATATTAGTATTATATTACTCCAACAGAGAGTTATGGCCAGATTAAGTTTGAGGTGTAAAATCGGCTTCTACAGAATTCAGCAAGACATGTCGACAAGGAAAAATGAATTAAAAATATCAAACGGTTGAGGAATCCAGTGAAGCCAGTCGAGTAAGAAAGATAATCAAATTTCCTACGTAAAGATATAGGTTCCGCATATTCTCTTATAAGAACAGTGATGTACAGGGGTTTAACAACAGGGGTTATCTTGGATTTCCATTCTGGACTACAGTCCAGAATCATAATCCACTGCAGTTATCTCTATCATAGTTTACTAAAATTCAGTGATCAACAATATATTACAGTAGGTTAAACAGTTAGCTTCGTTATGAGCCATCGAACGCTAAAATCCGGTTATTACACAATTTATTATAAATTTTATAGTTTGGCATGTACGAAGGTTTTCAGGTTTTACGACAGGAATTGGGACGCCATTTTACATGAGCAAATGATCTTATTTTGCAACCAAAATCTTAAGGGGTATTCGTTATAACTCGGGCCATTCAAAGTTATCTAGTGCCGTCAATTTAACTGGGTTTGTAGGTCATGGTTCACATCGAACACTTAACTTATAGCAATTTACACGAAAAGTATGTGTGGGAATTTTGATAACTAGAATTGTAATATAAGAAGTAGCATGAAGCAAGTAATAAACTTGCCTGGTGACGAGTCGACAATAGTACGGTAGCGGCAACAGCACGATCGCGTCACGAACGCAGCTCCGGTTCAGCCTTTGGAATCAGATAAATGTAGTCAAACCGAGGTAACTACTGTGCACTCATTTTCATCAGCTCCAAGCTTTATACATACTTTGATGTGAGAGAGGCAGAGATGCTGAGAGAGTGAGAGAGAGAGAGAGATTTAGAGAGAGAGATTCAGAGAGAGAGAAATTTAGAGAGAGAGAAAGAGATTCAGAGAGAGAGAAAGAGAAAGAGAGAGAGATTTAGAGAGAGAAGAGAAAGAGAGAGAGAAATTTAGAGAGAGAGAGAGAGAAAGAGATTCAGAGAGAGAAAGAGAGAGAGAGAGAGAGAGAGAGATTTACTCGGTGACGACGGAGGGTCGACGGGGGCGCCGGCGAGGGCTCGGCGTTGGGGGTCTCGGCTTTGGTACTGGGGGTAGGCGATGGGTCTTGGGTGAGCAGAGGAGAGGGAGAGACGGGGATGCAAAGGATGTGGAAGCGTCGACGATGTGGCCGGCGGCGCGATGGGGGCCCGTCGCCGTGAGGGTACAGGGGAGGTGTTTATGCTCGGCGGCAGAGCTCGGTGTGTAGGCGGTGGGTAAAGAGGAGGGAGACGCGAGGGGGACGAGGAGGTCGTAGTTGTCGTCGACGATGGACCTCGGTGGTTGATGGTTGCGGTGAGCTAAGGGAATCTAGGGTGAAGGGAAGAAAGTGGGTGCAGTGGGCTCGGTGAGTGGAAAAGTTTGAGAGAGTGTGAGAAGGAGGAGAGGGCCGTTGAGGAGAGCGGGTTGTAGGAGGGAGTGCGCGTCGTGGGCACGAGGGAGGTGGGAGCATGGGGAGCGACCGCATCGTGAGGGGAAAAGAAGCGGGAACGCGCGAAAGAGGTGGGGAAGAGGAATAGTAACGAGTCGGGTCGGGTTTTAGTTTAATTCATTGAGAGGGAAAGAAGGAGTGGGCCGGGGGTTTTATTTATTTAAAATGTTTGTTTTGGGCTGGGTTGCTTAGGCCGGGCTTGGAGAAGAAAGGGATTTTAGTTAAAAATATATATATATTTTTTTTCGTTTGGGCCGGAGGAAGCTGTGGGCTGGGGACTTATTATTTTGTAAAGAAAATAAGATGTGTGCTGAGCTGTTAGGAAAAGGAATTAATTGGAGAAGGGGAAAAGAGTGGGCCGGGCTCGGGAATGGGTTGGGTTAGGAAATTAAGGATTTTAGTTTGGAATATTTATTAAATTGGGATTTTGCTTGGGTTAGGCAAGGAAGGTGTTGGGCTTGGGATTTCATTATGTTGGGCTGAGGCAAAAAATAGAAGGGATTGGGATTAGGGTTTAGGGTTTAAAGGAAATAAAATAATTATAAATAAAATAAATAAATTCTGTAAATAATATATTATGAAGAATACGGATAGTGGTGTACAAAAAGAACTGGGTGTTACATCATACCACCCTTACAAAAATTTCGTCCTCGAAATTTAAAACAAGCGATAAGCTATATAAAATAACATGCGAACAGCTATGACCTCAAACACTCACATAAAGTGGTTTTCTTAAAACAGTTAAAAAGAAAAAAAAATCGAAGGTCTAAGTAAGTATAAGGCAGAAATCAACTATAAGGGAAAAACTATATGTATAAGGGAATAAAAAAAAGCAATAATGAACAATAACACCCGAGGCATGCTAGATAAAATCGAGATCCAAAATATATGCATACATACGTATATCAAAATAGCGCAGCTAAAATAATAATATCAGGCACAGCCATTTGTAATAGCAAACGATAAGCACAATACCCGGGAAAATAAAGTAACAATAATAAAATAGTGAAGAATTTGTCGATAGGTTAAAACATTTTAGGATAATGCATCGATCAAATAGTTTTAAAATAACTTAGGAAACCCACATAGTGAAAATAAGAAATATGGAACAAAAATATGCGCGACATATAGTTGCGCTATTGAAAATGTGAAGGATAGTAAACCATTTAACACGGGTAAAATGGAAGTAGTCAATAACACGCAATTTTTTTGATAAATACAAAATAGTGAGAGCTAAGTTTTCGAATAACGATGTCCCTAAATCTAGTTAGGATAATAGGAGATAGCACAAAGATGTATAGGGGCTAGCCAGGATAAGGATTACGATGGAGGACAGCTCACTGAAAAGGTCGGAGTGTGACACTTTTTAATCTAAGCGAGGGTCAAAACGGTACAAGGTGCAGAAGTGAAGAACACTAATGAATCTCAGGAGAAAAGGAATGTATAGGGGAGACAGTCAAAGCATCACGTGAACTAACAATCAAAAGATTAGCGAACTCAGCAATTTTATTTCATTCCAGAAAATTTTAAACAAGGCATTCTCGAAAAGTAAAAGATGGCCCTAACTATACATAGATTTTATTTGGTCAGAGGAGACGAAAGCTAAATCATGTCAGTCGCGGTTGTGGAGGTTCAGCAGGTTACGATAGGCTCGCGTGCTCAAATAGGGGCGTCCATTCCCATGCCGCCTCGCAGGGATTGCCACTGGTGGTTCTTCTGCCGCGAAGTCTTGTTCTTCTGGTCCTTCTTCCTCGGCTGGAGCTTCTTCATCAAGGTCTGCTTCCATATGATTCTCTTCCTCTGGATCTTCTTCCATAAGATTTTCTTCCACTGGATTCTCCCCAGGGTTTTCCTCTCCTGGATTTTCTTCTATCGGGTCCTCCTCGGAATCTTTCTCTATTGGGTCTTCTTCGAGGTCTCCTTCCTCCTCGTCGGAATCACCGATCATGCCAACTTCTGGGGCTGCGGCTCCCTCGTTCTCGGAATCGTTGTTTCTGAAAATGACGTGGGGGCCGTTGATCTCGTCATCCGAACTCATCAGCATGCATTCTAAGGAAACGCATGACTGTGTGTCCTCGTCTAGATGCGGCGCTGCTCCAGGGTGGGCCATGGCCTGAAAAGAAAGAGTCATGATTAGATAATGGAACACATTAAGAAAATAACCAAGGATACGGAGTATAAGGAAAATATGCGGTAAGCAAAGACTGAAAAACAAAATTTAGAATACTGATGCAATGAATAGTATAAATAAAGTGAGAAGCAAGGGAACGATACATACATCACAACTCAAAGTTTTATTGCATTCAACTAAAAGTTCAGCGAATAAGATCGCAAACGAAAAGAAAATATTTACAAAGGAGTGACAACATTTTTTTTTGAAAGAAGGAAACGCGATAACTCTTCTTGAATTTCTAGACCGCTATAATCTCGTCACGCGAGTTGAATCCTGCGCTGGGTCCATACTATTCCTCGAAATTCGAACTACGAAATAACCATCACTTAGCAGAAGTGGAGAGTGTGGACGAACCGCCTCCTTGTAGCTCCTTCCTTTTAAGGCAACTATTGATAAAGTGTTCGCTGGATCCGCAAATCAGGCATTTCCCTTTGGCGCGGCGATAATCCCTCTGAAGGTGTCCTGGCTTCTTGCAGCACCCACGACGTTGGGTCTTCTGCTGCTTCCGTTGCTGGGGAACAAGTGGGCGCTTCATCTTCACTTCTTTTCCTTGTCTAACAGGGATCCCTTTACGATTGGAGACTTCCGCTGGTGCCTGAGTCACCTGTCTTCTTAATCCTTCAGCTAACAGGTCGTTTGTTCGCTCATGGGTTTCCCTCAGACCTTGTAGTGTATTCACAATCTCTACGGTCTGATTCTGGAGAGTGGAGATAGAAGAAGAGTCGTTGGAAGACATGGTCCTGAAACAACAATTTTGAGGATGATATAAGGCACAAGCTATAAGAATTAAAATACAATATGGATTAGGCAAGGAATCAAGAATATCGGGTGTGATGAAATTTAATACAAGTGGAAACCAACTGTAGAACTCCAAGTCACTCAAACAGAGTACAGTATTGTAACCATGCTGCAGTTCACAATTACAACCACGTAACTCTATTAAGTCACCCAAAACTCTAGCGGATGGATCAGGATGTATAGCAGAACGCACTATGTGAATCGATATTAAGAATAACAAATTTACGATCTAGACCAAAGGATGTCTAAGATTGTCAAGCACTACACGGGAACTGCAATCCCAATCGAAGCAAAACCTATCTCTGATACCAACAAAACCATGTCACGCCCCGCTTCCAAAAATACGGAATACGAGAGGTTGACAAGGCCAACCATGCTCCTACGGTCAAGGAAAAATCCTGCCGTAGTCACACTTCGGCTTCTAGCTTTACGTGGTAATCAGTAATCAACGCACAGGTAATGAGAAATGCAGTAACTAAATCAAAACAAATACAAAAGACTAACCCGATGGAGATCAAGAGAGTATAGCTCTGGGTAGCTGATCAAGATGTCCGCGATGTCCTCGAAGTATGTCAGGTACTGGTCCAAGCTAGATCCACTTCTCACTCTGAGCATGCATACTCAGGTCGTCAGAGCGACACGATAGCAATATATATATATGTACAATGGTAACTCGGGTAATAATAATAAATATGTAACAGTATCAAAAGAGTAAAGACGTGAACATGAAGTAGCCAATGCAGGTATCTAATAGAGCAGGCAAACAGTAAAGCAGTAAACAGTATGGCAGGTAAATTGAATCAGTAAGCAATACATGCCCATGTCACTAACCCTATCAGTCTCTAAGTCTCACTGTACAGGTCGCTAAGTCTATCGTCAGTCCAAGTGTGAGAGTCAACCACTCAGGAGTATCCCCCACCCAAGGGTAGGACCCAAGGGCAAGGGACCACGGGCCCAAAACACGCACGGTAATAATCAATAATATCCCTATATATCTCCATATATCTCCATATGTGCCGGCATGGGACTCCCGAGATTCTGTTGAACTCACGCTCAAACTACCCCACACCCCGTGGTCTACATCAAACGCTAACCATAAACTCAAATACCAGTCGGTCCATGACGAGTCTACGCGAGAACTGAAAATAGGGTCTCCATCAAGCATGTCTCGACTGATACCCAAGATAAATGGACGGTGTTTGGTGCCTTACCTGTGACACCCATACAAGTGCTTCCATAATTGTCCCAAACTAATTATAGTCACACTTATACACGTCCCACAGATGTCGACAATGCAATAAATCAATAGGGCCCACTGATTGTGTACAAGTACGTGTCACTTTCACTTATCCATTCATGCTCAAACACTAACGTACTTACCATAATCACCACTAATACCTAACACTGGGGAATGCACATGATCACTAGGTTACTAATGCAATAACATATATATAATGTGATGAGAAAACAGTATTTAAGGCATGATTAAGATGTCATCAAACGATGTCCTACCACTTGCATAATTCTTCATAAGTCATACATGCATAATTTAGCAAAATAATGAACAGGTAATAAGTATTATGTTTGATTATCTATCCAACAAATTTGGTTTCACGTCAATCGGGTTTCAGGATCACCAGATATGGCCATTTCATTTTAAGCGTTCACTGCTGGAAATCCGGTTTCAGAATCGGAAGTCCGTTTTGTAATACATTTTTATCCCAGTTGGGATCGTAATTAGGCGACTCTATAGTTGAACTATATTTAGGATTTCCAATCAGGTTTCCACCGCAATTGGCGGATCAGTATTATATTACGCCAACAGAGAGTTATGGCCAGATTAAGTTTGAGGTGTAAAATCTGCTTCTGCAGAATTCAGCAAGACATGTCGACAAGGTAAAATGAATTAAAAATATCAAACGGTTGAAAAATCCAGTGAATCCAGTCGAGTAAGAAAGCTAATCCAATTTCCTACGTAACGATATAGGGTTCCATGCATTCTCTTATAAGAACAGTGATGTATAGGGGTTTTACAACAGAGGTTATCCTGGATTTTCATTCTGGACTACAGTCCAAAATCATAATCCACTGCAGTTATCTCTATCATAGTGTACTAAAATTCAGTGATCAACAATATATTACAGTAGGTTAAACAGTTATCTTCGTTACGAACCATCGAACGCTAAAATACGGTTATTACACAATTTATTATAAATTTTAGAGTTTGGCATGTACGAAGGTTTTCAGGTTTTACGACAGGAATTGGGACGCTATTTTACGTGAGCAAATGATCTTATTTTGCAACCAAAATCTTAAGGGGTATTCGTTATAACTCGGGCCATTCAAAGTTATCTAGTGCCGTCAATTTAACTGGGTTTGTAGGTCATGGTTCATATCGAACGTTTAACTTATAGTAATTTACACGAAAAGTATGTGTGGGAATTTTGGTAACTAGAATTGTAATATAAGAAGTAGCATGAAGCAAGTATTAAACTTGCCTGGTGACGAGTCGACAATAGTACGGTAGCGGCAACAGCACGATCGCGTCACAAACGCAGCTCCGGTTCAGCCTTTGGAATCAGATAAATGTAGTCAAACCCAGGTAACTACTGTGCACTCATTTTCATCAGCTCCAAGCTTTATACATAGTTTGATGTGAGAGGCAGAGATGCTGAGAGAGAGAGAGAAAGAGATTTAGAGAGAGAGAGAGAGAGGGATTCAGAGAGAGAGAAAGAAAAAGAGAGAGAAAGAAAAAGAGAGAGAGAGAGAGAAAGTGATTCAGAGAGAGAGAAATTTAGAGAGAGAGAGAGAGAAAGAGATTCAGAGAGAGAGAGAAAGACAAAGAGAGAGATTTACTCGGTGACGACGGGGGCGCCAGCGAGGGCTCGGCGTCGAGGGTCTCAGCTTTGGTACTGGGGGTAGGCGATAGGTCTTGGGTGAGCAGAGGAGAGGGAGAGACGGGGATGCAAAGGATGCGGAAGCGTCGACGATGTGGCCGGCGGCGCGATGGGAGCTCGTCGACGTGAGGGTGAAGGGAAGGTGTTTGTGCTCGGCGGTGGGTCTCGGTGTGTAGGCGGTGGGTGAAGAGGAAGGAGACACGAGGGGGACGAGGCGGTCGTAGTTGTCGTCGACGATGGACCTCGGTGGTTGATGGTTGCGGTGAGCTAAGGGAATCGAGGGTGAAAGGAAGAAAGTGGGTGCAGTGGGCTCGGTGAGGGGAAAAGTTTGAGAGAGAGTGAGAAGGAGGAGGGGGCCGTTGAGGAGAGCGGGTCGTAGGAAGGAGTGCGCGTCGTGGGCGCGAGGGAGGTAGGAGCGTGGGGAGCGACCGCGTCGCGAGGGGAAAAGAAGCAGGAACGCGCGAAAGAGGTGGCGAAGAGGAATAGTAACGGGTCGGGTCGGGTCGGGTTTTAGTTTAATTCATTACGAGGGAAAGAAGGAGTGGGCCGGGGGTTTTATTTATTTAAAATGTTTGTTTTTGGCTGGGTTGCTTGGGCCGGGCTTGGAGAAGAAAGGGATTTTAGTTAAAAAAATATATATTTATTTTCGTTTGGGCCGGAAGAAGCTGTGGGCTGGGGACTTATTATATTGTAAAGAAAATAAGATGTGTGCTGAGCTGTTAGGAAAAGGAATTAATTGGAGAGGGGGAAAAGAGTGGGCCGTGCTCGGGAATGGGTTGGGTTAGGAAATTAAGGATTTTAATTTGGAATATTTATTAAATTGGGATTTTGCTTGGGCTGGGCAAGGAAGGTGTTGGGCTTGGGATTTCATTATGTTGGGCTGAGGCAAAAATAGAAGGGATTGGGATTAGGGTTTGGGGTTTAAAGGAAATAAAATAATTATAAATAAAATAAATAAATTCTGTAAATAATATATTATGAAGAATACGGATAGTGGTGTACAAAAAGAACTGGGTATTACACTAAGTAACGGAATTTAAGTTCTAAACCAACACACAGTTTTCAATATACAACATACAAATAAGAGAAAGATTTCAGATATAAATGAATTTTTTCTTTGGCATTGTATACTTGGTCATATTAATGAATCAAGACTAAACAAGCTACATAAAGATAGATATTTAAAACCTTTTGAATATAAATCTTATCTGACTTGTCAGTCTTGTATCAAAGGTAAAATGACCAAAACTCCGTTTATAGGACACGGAGAGAGAGCTACAGAACTCTTAAGCCTCATACATAGTCATGTATGCGGACCAATGTCTACACATGCTAGAGGCGGTTTTTCATACTTCATCACTTTTACTGATGATTTCTTAAGATTCGGACACGTGTTTTTATTGAAGCGTAAATCCGAAGTTTTCGAGAAATTCAAGGAGTACAAACTTGAAGTAGAAAAGCAAACTAGCTAGAGTATCAAGAAACTTCGATCAGATCGAGGTGGAGAGTATTTAAGCACTGAGTTTTCAGACTTCTTAAAAGAGAATGGGGTTCTCTCTCAGCTCACTCCTCCTTACACACCACAGCACAACGGTGTGTCAGAACAGAGGAATCGTACCCTATTAGATATGGTACGGTCCATGATGAGTGATGCTGAGTTACCACTTTCCTTTTAGGGACATGCATTAGAGACAACAATTTATCTATTGAACAAGGTTCCAACCAAGACCGTGTCTACCACTCCATATGAGATGTGGTGTGGGAAGAGACCATCTCTTAAAAGAGTTAGGATATGGGGTTGTCCGGCTTATGTCAAAAAGCAGAATCCGGATAAACTCGAGACACGATCGGTCATGTGTACATTTGTGGGATATCCAAAACAATCATATGGATATCTTTTCTACCACAAGGAGGAACAAAAGGTGTTTGTTTCTCAACATGCCACATTTTTGGAAAATGAAATTTTTAGAAATAGTACTGATGGCAATGAGGTAGAACTAGAAGAGGTTCTAGAGACACAAATTACTCATGAAGAATTGGTTGAACCTGATGTTGCAGTAGAACATCAAGAACCTCAGCCGCTCCGGAGATCTAGTAGAACTTCTCGCTCACCGGAGAGATACTATGGTTTTCTCATTAATGGTGATAGAGAAGATTGCATCATGGATAATGATGACCCTACTAGTTTTCAACAGGCTATCATGAGTGGAGACTCAGTGAAATGGCTGGATTCCATGAGATCTGTAAGTCCATGCTACCTCTCCCAGTACTTACGGGCTTGCAGAATTTGATGAAAAACAATTTTCTAGAGGCGGTAACATGGACTCAAAACGGATCTTTGTTAAACTATCTACCTAACAACCTAACTAGGAGTTGTTAACTACTCAGTTAGGGGGTTATACCTTTCTTTTCTTGAACTCCTTCATCTTCAAGCCTCGATGGTGTACGGATCGGCTTCACCCCGTCGTCTCCTTGCGCCGAAGATCGATCCACCCGAAAGCTTCTACCTTTGGCTTCTTTTTCGAACTTTGAAGAAACTAGATCACTCGGTTTGCTAAACCTTATGAACTAGAGTGAGTAGAGGAGAGTGTGTTGGGATTTTTCTCTATGGTTCTTGGTTCTCAACACATGAGACAAGTGAACCATAGACTAGAGAGAGGGAGAGCAAGAGGAAGAGGATGAGAGCTCAAGAACAAGAGAGAGAAAGGAAATGAGAGAATGAGCAAGACTTTTCTCTCTTGGCTCTCATAATCCAAAGCCATCATAACAAATCATAGCAATCAAGTATTATGTGATGGTTTAAGCTAAAATAGCCATATCATTTCATGCACTCATTTTTCACAAGAGAAACAAGCAAGCAAAAAGTCTTTGCCATGAAATGATAGCCATTGTCATCATGATGGTCAACTAGTCCAACCTAGTCAACCGGTCAACAAAGTCAACAAGTCAACAAAGTCAACCCCTCAACAACCATGTCACCATAATACTTAATTAATATTATTGTTAATCATATATCATATTCTCATTAAGGTTCAGCAAAAAGTCAATGGTCAACAGTCAACAGTCAACAACCCTAATGAGAATCCTCTGTCTCTGTCTCTCCGTCAACTGTGCATACATACCCGCATCCGCGTTCCGAGGAACACGAATACATACGAGATAAAATCAATCCCAAAACGTACACTAGGATCCGGCTTAAACCAAAGCCCGCTGGTGTTAACTATCCGGACACTAAACGTGCACAAGTGCATGGATGTGACCGAACCCTGTCGCAAAACCATGCGACCTCTACTCTTTTGCCTAAAGGCGAATAGCTTTCTGTGTGGGACTCTAAAGACTCGACACTACGCTGGCAGTGGGTTTAACCACATACCGCAAGCGGCACTAGCTATGCGTAACGGTCCCCAGGTAGATGCCGACAAGAAGACTGACGAGGTCAAACCCATCTGAACTCCTACTAAGCCTGAATGTGACAGTCTCCGTACAGTCCGGTATGTTCGTATGATACATCGCATGGCGGGCCTAGGGGTGGTAAACGTCAGTCCCCTAATAGCGGTACAAGTCGTGTCGGAGTGAAGCCCAAAACACCCTGAGATAACACTGGAAGCCTACCAGTATATCTCGCTTGCTTTGTGTTAGTGTATATGCCCTAAAGGCCATTACTGTATCATACTAGTTTGTATATTACTTGATGGAAGCTTGGGATATTCACAGTTGTATATACAATCTTGCTCGAAATGGTAGTATGCTACTTGGTTTGTCTCTGCTTTAATATGTGCATGTGTTTCTTTTAGCATATTGCTGATATACATATTAGTAGAGCCCTTAGGATCTTTGCTTGATTACCAGCGTTGTGATGGCGCTCACACTCGTGGGAGCTGGGTGATCTATAAGCACATCCTTACACAGGTCCCTAGTCGTTGGACTATCGAGATAGGGCATCGATACTCCGGAGTAGACTAGCGTATGCGCTTCTCATCCCAGCGTGGGAGACGGTCTGTCCCACAGCCGTCAGTACGTCGTACTTGAGATAGTATGCGGGTGCTCGTTAGGTTACGAGTACACTGGACAGGACTCGTCGGGGACTATTGGTTGGTATTATACCTATCGTCAGTTATCAGTTCCCAGGTGACATGAGTACAGCTTAGTCCGCTGACTTGACACTGTCACTTCACCTCGAGTGTGTTCCCACTGCATTTTGATTGCTACCCTACCACGGCTCAAAGGAGTCGTGCAAACAGGTAGTTTTTGGGTGCAGTCCCGAAGCACTTGGAGGCAGTGACGGCTAGACAGGATTCGTCTCTCCCGGTATTGGGGGTTGACATCGCGCTGTGTCCAGGAGAGCCATTACATGAGTAGTCCCTGGCCAGGGCAAGCGAGATATACTGGCAGGTTTCCAGTGTTATCTCAGGGTGTTCTGGGCTACACTCCGACACGACTTGTGTAGGATTCCTAGGCACACACTAGAGGTCTCACAAGGCATCAACCATGCCAATTTCAAATTTTACGGGTGCCGAGAAACCCTAATACGGATCGTTAACTAGATATTTAGGCGAAACAAGCAACTAGTTAACTACTTAACTAAAAGAACGGAAATACAACCTTTGTAGATCCGGTTCTCCACCTCCATAGCTCCGTGACGAAGTCTCCTCGCTGTCTAAATCAAATCCCGGGCTCTAGCATCGGCTTCATCGGAGAAATGGGCGGGCAAGGTCGTCGGCTTCGTGCCGAAGATGATCTACGTCGAGGCATCACAAGATCAAGCTCCCACTTCACCAAGTCATGAAAATTTGTGAAGGAAACACCCTATACTACTTGGCAAGAGGTAGAGGATGAAGAAATAGGAAGTGGGTTCACTTTAGAATTGGATTTCTCACTCATTTCATCAATTCACCATTGATGAAGTCAAGCTTTCTTCAAGTGAAGAAGAAGAAGAAGCAAGAAAGAATATGATAAGTTCCTTAATTAAAAAAGAAACTAATATGACTACTTATCATATCCTAACCATAGTCAAGTGTAGAGAGTAAACTAGGGTTAGTGGGAATGGTTAGGGTTAAGCATGAGACAAAATGGTCACATAGTCAAAGCTTCATGAAGCTTCAATATACAACAAAGTAAGCCACCATTTTCTCTTTATGCTTTTCATATTCCAAAAACAATAGATAAATAAATAAATGAATAAAACAAAACCCTAACCATTATCATGTAACCATGGTTTAATCTTTACACAAAAACCCTAGCAAACATGTATCATCAAACATGATACAATCAAGTGCACAAAAATATATCACATATACAATGTGCACATCCGAGTGAGAATATCCATTTAAAGTGAACCAATACTAGTTAATACAAAGTAATATATCAAATATATAATTATACATTAAATCATTAAATCAACACTTGATTTAACGATCCGGTCATATCGCATATAACCGACTAGTATCCTATGTATCGGCTTATCGAATCAATACTTGATTCGATAACTAGGTTATATCGCATACAACCAATCGATACATTCATCGCGAGAATAGAATACGGTATCACATACACGCATTATTCTCGGTCCCGCACATATCTCATATGCGCTCCTATTTCGTTTCGCTTGAGCCAGGAAACCTCTGTGTAGGACTCTAAAGACTCGTCAATACGCCGGCAGCAGGTGATGATCATATCAAACACCCACAAGCCGCAAGCGGTCTGCTAAACGTAACGGCCACCCGGGTATTGAGCGATCAGAAGATCGACGAGCAAGCCCGCTCACACTCCAGTGAATCCATCCAGTAACACTACCGTACAGTCCGGTCTGATCGTCTGATATGTCGCATATCTTGCCTAGGGGTGGTAAACGTCAGACCCCAATAGCTCGATAAGTCGTGTCGATATGAGGTCTATAACAGTTCGAGAAACTACTGGTAAGACTTACCAGTAAATCTCAGCAACCCTGGCCAGGGATTTCCGGTTATAGCCAATCGAACACAGCGCAACATCAACCCCCTATACCGGGAGAGACGAATCCCCTCCTATCGCTCATTGACTCCATGTGACTCGGGACTGTACCCAAAAACCACAGTTTTGCACGCCCTCTTGGACGTGGTAAGATGGAAATCAAAGCACAGTGGGAACCACACAAGACTCTATGACGATCTCGGGTCAACAGACTACTCTGTACCAGTGTCACCAGAGAACTGCCATCTGACGTGAGGTATAATACAATCTGGGAGTTCTCGGCGAGTCCGTCCAGTGTACCCAGTCTCCACTGAGCACCCGTATATCATCTCTGATGTCAAACACCAATGGATATGGGATCATCCATCGCCCATCTGTATGGGTCGAGAAGGCATACGCTAGTCTACTCTGGTATATCGATGCCCCGTCTCGATATACCCACGACTAGGGACTTTGAAGGATGTACTTATGGACTACCATGTCCCCACTAGTATGATCCGCATCATAGTCTAGGCAGTCAAGTACACATCCTAAGGGCTTTACCAACATGTAACAGAGAGAGACAATCAGTATACACGTTAAGGTAAAGAGCAACCAGATAGCATACTATCATGTCGAGCGAGAAAGTCCTCCCTATATATGTCCCAGCATCTACTACAATATACATCCTATGTACAATAATGGCCTCTAGGGCATACATATAACTAACAACTTGTACCGCTATTAGGAGACTGACGTTCACCGCCCCCCTAGGCCCGCCATGCGATGTATCAGACGAACAGACCGGACTGTACGGAGATTGTTACATACAGGCTCAGTAGGAGTTCGAATAGGGTTCACCTCGTCAGTCTTCTTATCGACATCTACCTGGGGACCGTTACGTACAGCTAGTGCCGCTTGCGGTCTGTGGTTAAACCCACTGCCAGCGTAGTGTCGAGTCTTTAGAGTCCCACACAGAGAGCTATTCGCCTTTAGGAAAAATGAGTAGAGGTCGCATGGTTTTGCGACAGGGTTCGTTCGCATCCGCGCACTTGTGCACGTTTGCTGTCCGGACAGTTTATACTAGCGGGCTTTGGTTTAAGCCGGATCCTAGTATATGATTTGGGATTGGTTTTTCTCATTGTATTCGTGTTCCTCGGATCACGAATGCGGGTGTGTATGCATAGTTGTTTGAGACAGAGGGAGAGGACCTTGATTAGGGTTAATGACTATTGTCATTTTATTAACCCTAATGCTTATGTGTGTATTATAGTTAATTGATAATTAGTTTAGTAATTGTGCATGGTTATGGTTGTTGACCATTTGACCTCCTTGACTTGTTGACCTAGGTTGACACTTTGACCATCATCATTTCTTTTGGAAGATGCTTTTTGATCCTTGCAAATTGAAATGATAATGGTCATGTCATGATAAGCCATGACAATTATCTAGCTAATTATTCAATTAAAATAATATACACATATTAGTGAGAATGGTTCACATAATTCGCATTCTATCATTTCATTTCTCTCTCTTGTTCTTCCTCTCCCTCAAGCTCTCTCCCTCTCATGTGTTGAGAAACACTTGAGCTTGAGAAAAACCCTCTCTTGATCATCTTTACTCTCATCTAGGGTTCAAGGACTAGCACTTCTTGCACCCTAGTTACTTCTAGCTTGGAGTTGAAGCCAAAGGTTGAGGCTTTCGGGTGGATCTTTCTTCGACTTGAGAAGACGACCAAGGTGACCTCCTTCCACCACTCCAAGGAGCAAGGAGAGAAGGACTTAAAGCCCAAGGTATAACCTTTCTAGCACTTACCTAGTTACTAGTTAGCTTTAGCAAGTTTTTGTTTAGCAAAGATCCTTCTAGCTATAGTCCATGTTGCCTAAGCTCATAAAAATCCGATTTTTATTCCGTTTTCCGCCTCCCCGCAAGCACCGGGATGGGCAACGTGGACTTACAGTGGTATCAGAGCCTAACTAAACATAAACTAGCTAGGTAGTGAAGTGTGTCGAAGTTCGAAACGGAAAAATCGAAAAACCAAAATATCAAAACCCTAGTTTTCTGTTAAAATTTTTTCTGGTCAAAACAAAATTTGTCATACTCCAAAAATCGTCTCAGGGTTTTATGAAGAAAGCCACCAAACCCGGTCCAGTGATTCGACCAAGGCGCCGCGGTTCCGCGGCAATAGCAAGCTATTGCCGCGCAACCGCGG
The DNA here is from genome assembly GCA_030015575.1 of Agapanthus africanus. Classification (NCBI taxonomy): domain Eukaryota; kingdom Viridiplantae; phylum Streptophyta; class Magnoliopsida; order Asparagales; family Amaryllidaceae; genus Agapanthus; species Agapanthus africanus. Next base: position 96,362,536 of record CM057343.1, on the reverse strand, counting down.
CCGAGTTGTCTCTTCACTGGGTCGAGTTTGGTGCAGTGTATTTCTGGCTTGGTTTTAGGATTTTTAAGATGGTTTATATGTGCCCAGATTTTCCAGAATAGAAATTTGTTTTTGGGGGCCTGTAAATCCGTATTTTTTCCGAACTTCAATACACTTTGACTATATGGGTTATATCTGTGATGTTTGAATGTATTGAACGTCGGCTAATCGCTATATGTCGATTAGTCGGGGTTATACATATCTGTGATCTGTGATTGATACTAGTTTGTGTATATGAATGGGTTGGATTGTCGCGGATGAATAGCCGGGGTGGATGTGAGATGAGTGTTGCTTTTTCTTTCATTCATTGTAATATGTAAATTGATGTAATATTATTATTTGTTTGGCCGCACAACCGGGTCGGGGTTGTAGCCGTCATTGTATAATTCTTTTTACTGTTTTTGCTCCTAGGATAGACCCATGGAGGGGGTGCACAAACTACCGGGTATCTCGAAGTGCCGAGTGGCCTACTCACGGTGGTGAGGGAGGTTGCTTCGCTTCGGGTACTTGGCGGATAGTTTGCCGCACCCGTAGGGGTCTTGGGTGGGGTATTGGCTATTCACCGCAACCGTGTAATCCGCTTTTCGTTGCAGGCTCGAACGGATTGCGGATTCCTAGTATATCCAATGTATTCATCTGTGATCTGTAATGTCTATCATTGCTATATATTTATATATGATAACTATTTAGGCGTTGCTTATGTTTTACAGCCGCGCTAGCCCAGCCCCCGCTCTGTCGTTAGTTAAGTAACCTAACGGGTGATGACGGGGCCCCGTGGCGAATGCGAATGGCATAAGCGTACGTCATATTTTGGTTGTTTTCTGCAATGGTAGGATTAAATGATGGGACGCATTAAAAGAACTAATGCAAGAAAATAAACCAAGTAAAAGTCGTTGGAACACTTTGAAAACCACTCGGTTCTTTTCAAAAACAAGCATTTTAAACGCGGAGCTTGAACCACTCCTTTTAAAAGCTATCTCGTTCCATCGACTATATCAAGTTCACTACGTTCACGGTTTCGCAAAAACCATCCGTAGCCCTCCGTCGTTTCATATGAATATTCAACAGTATTCAAGCTGTGTTTGTTGGCCTTAGTCAAGGCACAGTGTTTGGTAGCTGGTGGGTATTCATATGTTGCATAGATAGAATGCGTTGGTTTGGGACAGTCGTATTACTTTGTTGGCCATAGTCAAGGGTATATACGGGTGGGTTCAAATTAACCTGGATAACGACGGGTAGAACTTGACATGTGACTTATGATTTGTTGGCCTTAGTCAAGGTCATAAGAGCATGGGGCAAAAATCTACATCGGGAGTTTCATAAGTACTGAAACTTGCTAGAGCTGCATACCATTTGGAGTGTGATAATTCTGGTAGGATTCCTTCGGTTTTATCACACGATGATATTTGGATCCCGATCCTACTGTGAGTATATGCTACTCCTCGGGAAAACTCTTACTTAACGATCAATGCTATAAACCTAGTAGGTGTCTAGAAAGGTGTTAGCGGGGTTACGCCCACAGGGAAAAGAAGTTATTTAATTAAGGAACTTCGCGAAAGTGTTGGAAAACCTCCCTCGAAGTACCGACACTAGCCTGGCTGAACGGTTAAGCAAGTATTGTACGGTGAGAAAGATCCCGACTAATTCTTCCTTTGTGGTTTGAGGAGGGATTCGAGAGACAGTGGGAGCCATCCTGTTTAGATAAATTAAAAACCAATCTAAACTTGCAAGAGCATCATGCTAAGTGTTTTCTTCTCTCTCTCTTAATTGCAGCGACCCTGTGACCGCACCTAGGTTACATCTAGATAAAAAGATGACTGAATCTGACTGTTATTACTGGCAAAGGTCTGTCCAGATGTCCATTGCCCATGACAAGCTGGGACACCTCTTGACTGATCCAACCCCTGCCGTCTCAGGTCTAGTTTCCCCTGTCACGGATATTGATATTCGTAGGACATCAGAAGAAGACTGTGCAAAAGCCAAGTGCCTCGTGTTAGCCTCAGTTGATGGTATATACCAGAGGCAGCACGAGAAGATGGACTCAGCTTTTATCTTCTTCCATAACAAAGTTTTATATGGAGAGCAATCTCGTATCGCAAGATATGAGACCTCGAACGAATTGCTTCCAGCGAGGTTGGCTATCGGGTCATCTGTAGGGGGCAACGTCCTTACAGAGACCAGCTCTTTTGAGCTCTCGGACCTGAAGACCACGTTGAAGAACGGGTCAGATGCTGACTCAGTACAACAGTCTCTACCTACTACCCTAAAGGAAACTAGGGAAGTAGAAAGAAAGGGAAGGGCAGAAGTTTCAGGAACAGATGTAGTAAAAGAAGGATGTTCCTATTGTTACGGGAATGAACATGGGCAGAAGGATTGCAGGGCTTGTAAAGCCAGTAGCCAGAATTCGAAGCATGTTGTGGCTTCGGTTTCGGGTGTGTTTGTGATTGAGAACTGTATGTCAGTTAACCCTACTTCCTGGGTATTGGATACCGGATCAGGATCTCATATCTGTAATTCGTTACAGGCTTTGAGAAACCGTAGGGTTATCAGGAAAGGTGATATGACTCTCAGGGTTGCTAACGGAATGAGCATGTATGCTGAATCCGTAGGGGAATATCATCTAGGACTGACAACTGGGCAGATATTGATTCTGCGTGACTGTTTTTATGTGCCAGGTGCGACTTGTAACATCATATCTGTATCCTTACTTTCTAAGGAAGGATATGATTTTACTTTTGTAAGCGATGTAGTAAACATCCACCTAAATCAAGTGCTAATTGGGTCAGGTACATTGAAATACGGTATATACGTTTTGAATCAAGCTCAGGTCTTCAGTGTCCAGAACACACTTAAAAGAAAGTCTCCGGAATTAAATCAGGCTTTCTTATGGCATTGTAGACTGGGTCACATTAATGAGACACGGTTGACAAAGTTACATAAAGAAGGATACTTGGATCCGTTCGAGTACCAGTCTTATGCCACTTGTGAATCATGTCTCATGGGAAAGATGACAAAGACTCCGTTCACTGGACACGGAGAAAGAGCGAGCGAGCTCTTGGGACTCATACACAGTGATGTGTGTGGTCCAATGTCTACACATACGCGAAGTGGTTATTCATACTTCATTACTTTCACAGATGATTTCTCTAGGTATGGGCATGTCTTCTTAATGAAGCACAAATCCGAGGCCTTTGAGAAATTTCAGGAATACAAGAATGAAGTTGAAAAACAAACAGGCAAAAGTATCAAGACACTGAGATCTGATCGAGGTGGTGAATACTTGAGTGCCGAGTTTCTGGGCTTCTTAAAAGAGAATGGAATTCTCTCTCAACTTACTCCTCCATACACACCACAACACAACGGTGTATCGGAAAGAAGGAATCGAACCCTATTAGATATGGTTCGTTCCATGATGAGTAAGGCTGAGTTGCCGCAATCCTTCTGAAGTTATGCACTAGAAACAGCTGCATATCTTTTGAACCAAGTTCCTACTAAGTCAGTGCCTACCACACCATATCAGATGTGGAGTGGGAAGAAACCCGGTCTTAAACACTTTAAGACATGGGGATGTCCAGCTTTTGTAAAAAAGCAGCATGCGGACAAGCTCGAGGCACGTTCGGTATAGTGTAAGTTTGTGGGATACCCAAAGAACTCCAAGGGGTATCTTTTCTATTACGCAGAGGAACAAAAGGTTTTTGTTTCTCGTCATGCCCGCTTCTTGGAAACTGAGTTTTTGGAAAATCAGATAAGTGGGAGCGCAATAGAACTGGAAGAAATTCCAGAACCACAAACTATTACTGAAAGCTTGGTAGAACCAGAGGGTTCGAGAGAACAGGACATCCCAGCGCCACTCCGCAGGAGTAGTAGGCAGTCTCATCCGCCCGAGAGATACTACGGTTTTCTCATTGACGGGGATAGAGAGGATTGCACTATGGATTATGGTGAGCCTACTAGCTTCCAGCAAGCCATTCAGAGCGGTGACTCGGTAAAATGGCTGGAAGCAATGCGGGCCGAGATGGAGTCTATGTACACCAACAAAGTTTGGACTTTGGACTTTGCTCCAGAAGGGGTAAAACCCGTAGGTTGAAAATGGATCTTCAGAAAGAAGATTGGTGTATATGGGCAGGTTGAGACCTATAAAGCTAGACTTGTTGCAAAGGGTTTTCGTCAAAGACCTGGTTTGGACTATGATGAGACCTTTTCTCCAGTGGTTATGCTGAAATCCATTCGGATCCTTCTTGCCATTGCTGCCTTCCACCATTATGAAATCTGGCAGATGGACGTAAAGACGGCTTTCCTAAATGGAAATTTGGAAGAGTGCGTCTATATGGATCAGCCGGAGGGATTCAATCAGAGTAGGAGCAGCGGTAGAGTGTGCAAGTTGCTCAAGTCCATTTATGGACTTAAGCAGGCATCGCGGAGTTGGAACATCTGCTTTGATGATACTGTCAAAGAATTCGACTTTATCAAAAATCCAGATGAACCATGCATTTACAGTAAGATTATAAGAAGAACTGTGGTATTCCTCGTCTTGTACGTGGATGACATTCTCCTAATAGGAAATGATATTCCTATGCTACAGTCAGTCAAAGGATTCTTGTCGCAGAGGTTCTCCATGAAGGACCTGGGCGATGCCAACTACATTCTGGGGATCCAGATCTATCGTGATAGATCTAAGAGGATGTTGGGACTTTCACAGTCAAGGTACATTGACACCATACTGAAAAGGTTCAGTATGGAAGATTCCAAGTGCGGTAATTTACCGGCTTGTCATGGGATCACCCTCTCCAAAGAGATGTCTCCCAAGACTGAGTTGGAAAGGGATCGCATGTCTATCATACCCTACGCTTCTGCGGTAGGCTCTATAATGTATGCGATGTTGTGTACCAGACCAGATGTAGCATACGCGTTGAGCGTTGTAAGCCGGTATCAGTCAAACCCAGGGGAGAAACACTGGATAGCGGTAAAGAACATTCTCAAGTACCTGAGAAGGACTAAGGAGATGTTCTTGGTGTATGGCGGAAAAGACCTGCAGATTGAGGCCGTTGCTGACTCCAGCTTCCAGAGTGACAAGGATGATTCCAAGTCCATGTCGGGTTTTGTCTTTACCCTCAATGGAGGGGCGGTGTGTTGGAAGAGCTCCAAACAGGAAACCGTTGCTGACTCGACTATGGAAGCGGAATACATCGCTGCATCTGATGCCGCAAAAGAAGCTGTCTGGATGAGGAAGTTCTTGAGAGAACTTCAGGTGGTTCCGTCCATTGTTGACCCAATACCTCTGTATTGCGACAACAACGGGGCTATAGCTTTAGCGAAGGAACCCAGGTCCCATCAGAAATCCAGACACATCTTAAGGCGGTATCACCTGATCAGGGAGATCGTAGATCGCCAGGAGATCGAGGTCCGGAGAGTTGCATCAGAGGATAACACTGCAGATCCATTCACCAAGGCCTTGCCCCAGACTCAGTTCGAGCGGCTGATCGAGATGATAGGTCTTCGATACGCCAGTACATGGCCTCAGTGCAAGTGGGAGATTGTTAGTGTATATGCCCTAGAGGCCATTACTGTATCATACTAGTTTGTATATTACTTGATGGAAGCTTGGGATATTCACAGTTGTATATACAATCTTGCTCGAAATGGTAGTATGCTACTTGGTTTGTCTCTGCTTTAATATGTGCATGTGTTTCTTTTAGCATATTGCTGATATACATATTAGTAGAGCCCTTAGGATCTTTGCTTGATTACCAGCGTTGTGATGGCGCTCACACTCGTGGGAGCTGGGTGATCTATAAGCACATCCTTACACAGGTCCCTAGTCGTTGGACTATCGAGACAGGGCATCGATACTCCGGAGTAGACTAGCGTATGCTCTTTTCATCCCAGCGTAGGAGACGGTCTGTCCCACAGCCGTCAGTACGTCGTACTTGAGATAGTATGCGGGTGCTCGTTAGGTTACGAGTACACTGGACAGGACTCATCGGGAACTGACAAGTTGGTATTATACCTATCGTCAGTTATCAGTTCCCAGGTGACATGAGTACAGCTTAGTCCGCTGACTTGACACTGTCATTTCGCCTCGAGTGTGTTCCTACTGCACTTTGATTGCTACCCTACCACGGCTCAAAGGAGTCGTGCAAACAGGTAGTTTTTGGGTGCAGTCCCGAAGCACTTGGAGGCAGTGACGATTAGACAGGATTCGTCTCTCCCGGTATTGGGGGTTGACATCGCGTTGTGTCCAGGAGAGCCATTACACGAGTAGTCCCTGGCCAGGGCAAGCGAGATATACTGGTAGGTTTCCAGTGTTATCTCAGGGTGTTCTGGGCTACACTCCAACACGACTTGTACCGCTATTAGGGGACTGACGTTCATCGCCCCCTAGGCCCGCCCTGCGATGTATCAGACGAATAGACCGGACTGTATGGAGATTGTCACATACAGGCTCAGTAGGAGTTCGGATGGGGTTCACCTCGTCAGTCTTCTTATCGACATCTACCTGGGGACCGTTACTTACAGCTAGTGCCGCTTGCGGTCTGTGGTTAAACCCACTGCCAGCGTAGTGTCGAGTCTTTAGAGTCCCACACAGAGAGTTATTCGCCTTTAGGCAAAATGAGCAGAGGTCGCATGGTTTTGCGACAGGATTCGTTCGCATCCGCGCACTTGTGCACGTTTGCTGTCCGGACAGTTTATACTAGCGGGCTTTGGTTTAAGCCGGATCCTAGTATATGATTTGGGATTGGTTTTTCTCATTGTATTCGTGTTCCTCGGATCACGAATGCGGGTGTGTATGCACAGTTGTTTGAGACAGAGGGAGAGGACCTTGATTAGGGTTAATGACTATTGTCATTTTATTAACCCTAATGCTTATGTGTGTATTATAGTTAATTGATAATTAGTTTAGTAATTGTGCATGGTTATGGTTGTTGACCATTTGACCTCCTTGACTTGTTGACCTAGGTTGACACTTTGACCATCATCATTTCTTTTGGAAGATGCTTTTTGATCCTTGCAAATTGAAATGATAATGGTCATGTCATGATAAGCCATGACAATTATCTAGCTAATTATTCAATTAAAATAATATACACATATTAGTGAGAATGGTTCACATAATTCTCATTCTATCATTTCATTTCTCTCTCTTGTTCTTCCTCTCCCTCAAGCTCTCTCCCTCTCATGTGTTGAGAAACACTTGAGCTTGAGAAAAACCCTCTCTTGATCATCTTTACTCTCATCTAGGGTTCAAGGACTAGCACTGCTTGCACCCTAGTTACTTCTAGCTTAGAGTTGAAGCCAAAGGTTGAGGCTTTCGGGTGGATCTTTCTTCGACGTGAGAAGATGACCAAGGTGACCTCCTTCCACCACTCCAAGGAGCAAGGAGAGAAGGACTTAAAGCCCAAGGTATAACCTTTCTAGAACTTAGCTAGTTACTAGTTAGCTTTAGCAAGTTTTTGTTTAGCAAAGATCCTTCTAGCTATAGTCCATGTTGTCTAAGCTCATAAAAATCCGATTTTTATTCCGTTTTCCGCCTCCCCGCAAGCACCGGGATGGGCAACGTGGATTTACACCTTGGCCAGGGACTACTCGTGTAATGGCTCTCCTAGACACAGCACGATGTCAACCCCCAATACCGGGAGAGACGAATCCTGTCTAACCGTCACTGCCTCCAAGTGCTTCGGGACTGCACCCAACTACTACCTGTTTGCACGACTCCTTTAAGCCGTGGTAGGGTAGTAATCAAAGTACAGTGGGAACACACTCGAGGCGAAATGACAGTGTCAAGTCAGCGGACTAAGCTGTACTCATGTCACCTGGGAACTGATAACTGACGATAGGTATAATACCGACCAATCAGTTCCCGACGAGTCCTGTCCAGTGTACTCGTAACCTAACGATCACCCGCATACTATCTCAAGTACGACGTACTGACGGCTGTGGGACAGACCGTCTCCCCTCCTGGGATGAGAAGCGCATACGCTAGTCTACTCCGGAGTATCGATGCCCTGTCTCGATAGTCCTGCGACTAGGGACCTGCATAAGGATGTGCTTATAGATTACCCAGCCCCCACTAGTGTGACTGCCATCACAACGCTGGTAATCAAGCAAAGATCCTAAGGGCTCCACTAATGCGTATAGGTGATATAATAAAATAAACACATGTACACATTGAAGTAGAAACAAACCAAGTAGCATACTACTATTTTGAGCAAGATTGTATATACAATTGTGAATATCCCAAGCTTCCATTAAGTAATATACAAACTAGTATGATACAGTAATGGCCTCTAGGGCATATACACTAACAATCTCCCACTTGCACTAAGGCCATGTACTGGCGTATCGAAGACCTATCATCTCGATCAGCCGCTCGAACTGAGTCTGGGGCAAGGCCTTGGTGAATGGATCTGCAGTGTTATCTTCTGAAGCAACCCTCCGAACCTCGATCTCCTGGAGATCCACGATCTCCCTGATCAGGTGATACCGCCTTAAGATGTGTCTGGATTTCTGATGGGACCTTGGTTCCTTCGCTAAAGCTATAGCCCCGTTGTTGTCGCAATACAGAGATATTGGATCAACAATGGACGGAACCACCTGAAGTTCTTTTAAGAACTTCCTCATCCAGACGGCTTCTTTTGCGGCATCAGATGCAGCGATGTATTCCGCTTCCATAGTCGAGTCAGCAACGGTTTCCTGTTTGGAACTCTTCCAACACACCGCCCCTCCATTGAGGGTAAAGACAAAACCCGACATGGACTTGGAATCATCCTTGTCATTCTGGAAGCTGGAGTCAGCAAAGGCCTCGATCTAGAGGTATTTTCCGCCATACACCAAGAACATCTCTTTAGTCCTTCTCAGGTACTTGAGAATGTTCTTTACTGCTATCCAGTGTTTCTCCCCAGGGTTTGACTGATACCGGCTTACTACACTAAGTGCATAAGCTACATCCGGTCTGGTACACAACATCGCATACATTATAGAACCTACCGCAGAAGCGTAGGGTATAATAGACATGCGATCCCTCTCCAAATCAGTCTTGGGAGACATCTCTTTGGAGAGGGTGATCCCGTGACAAGCCGCCGGTAGGTTACCGCGCTTGGAATCTTCCATACTGAATCTTTTCAGTATGGTGTCGATGTACGTGGACTGCGAAAGTCCTAATATCCTCTTGGATCTATCACGATGGATCCGGATCCCCAGGATGTATGAGGCATCACCCAGGTCTTTCATGAAGAACCTGTGTGACAAGAACCCCTTGACAGATTGTAGCATAGGAATGTCATTTCCTATTAAGAGAATATCATCCACGTATAAAACGAGGAATACTACAGTTCTCGCTACAAATCTACTATAGATGCATGGTTCATCTGGATTTTTGATAAAGCCAAATTCTTTGACCGTCTCATCAAAGCAGATGTTCCAACTCCGCGATGTCTGCTTTAGTCCATAGATGGACTTAAGCAACTTGCACACCTTTCCGCTACTCCCACTCTGAATGAAACCCTCTGGCTGGTCCATATAGACACACTCCTCTAAATTTCTATTTAGAAAAGCGGTCTTTACGTCCATCTGCCAAATCTTATAATCGTGGAAGGTAGCAATGGCAAGAAGGATCCGAATGGATTTCAGCATAGCCACTGGAGAAAAGATTTTGTCATAGTCCAAACCAGGTCTTTAACGAAAACCCTTTGCAACAAGTCTAGCTTTATAGGTCTCAACCTGTCCATCTACACCAATCTTCCTTTTAAAGATCCACTTGCATCCTACGGGTTTTACCCCGTCTGGAGCAATGTCCAACGTCCATACTTTGTTGGTGTACATGGACTCCATTTCGGTCCGCATTGCATCCAGCCATTTTACCGAGTCAACGCTCTGAACGGCCTGCTGGAAGCTAGTAGGCTCATCATAATCTATGATGCAATCCTCTCTATCCCCGTCTATGAGAAAACCGTAGTATCTCTCGGGCGAATGAGACTGCCTACTACTCCTGCGGAGCGGCATAGGAATGTCCTGTTCTTTTGAACCCTCTGGTTCTACTAAGCTTTCAGTAATAGTCTGTGGTTCTGGAATTTCTTCCAGTTCTACTGCGCTCCCACTAATTTCCTTTTCCAAAAACTGGTGTCCTAGAAAGTGGGCATTACGAGAAACAAGGACTTTTTGTTCCTCTGCATGGTAGAAAAGATACCCCCTGGTGTTCTTTGGGTATCCCACAAACTTGCACAGTACTGAGCGTGCCTCGAGTTTGTCCGCATGCTGCTTTTTGACAAAAGCTGGACATCCCCAGATCTTCAGATATTGAAGATAGGGTTTCTTCCCATTCCATAACTCATATGGTGTGGTAGGCACAGTCTTAGTGGGAACTCGGTTCTAAAAGTATGCAGCTGATTCTAGCGCATATCCCCAGAATGATCGCGGTAACTCAGCGTTACTCATCATGGACCGTACCATATCCAATAGGGTTCGGTTCCGTCTCTCCGATACACCATTATGTTGCGGAGTGTATGGAGGAGTAAGCTGAGAGAGAATTCCATTCTCTTTTAAATAGTCCAGGAACTCGGCACTCAAGTATTCACCACCTCGATCCGATCTTAGAATATTGATACTTTTGCCGGTTTGTTTTTCTACTTCATTCTTTTATTCCTGGAACTTTCCAAAGGCTTCGGATTTATGTTTCATTAAGAAGACATGTCCGAACCTTGAAAAATCATCCGTAAAAGTAATGAAGTAAGAAAAACCGCTTCGCGCATGTGTAGACATTGGACCGCACACGTCGCTGTGTACGAGTCCCAAGAGCTCGCTTGCTCTTACTCCGTGTCCAGTGAACGGAGTCTTTGTCATCTTTCCTTTGAGACAGGATTGACAAGTGGCATACGATTGATATTCGAACGGATTCAAATATCCTTCTGTATGTAACTTCGTCAACCTTCTCTCATTGATGTGACCCAGTCTACAATGCCATAAGAAAGTCTGATTGATTTCTGGAGACTTTCTTTTGTGTGTATTCTGGACATTGAAAATCTGTGGTTGGTTTAATACATATATACCATTGCTCAATGTACCTGACCCAATCAGAACTTGATTAAGGTGAATATTTACAACATTGCTTACAAACGCAAATTCATAACCTTCTTTAGAAATCAAAGATACAGAAATGATATTACAAGTTGCGTTGGGTACAAATAGCAATTACGCAAAACCAAAACATGTCCATCTGACATTCCCAGGTGATAGTCCCCCACGGCCTTAGCATCCATGCTAGCTCCGTTTGCAACTTTGAGGGTCATGTCACCTGCCTTCAAAACCCTACGGTTTCTCAATGCCTGCAAAGAATTACAGATATGAGATCCTGATCCGGTATCCAATACCCAGGAAGTAGAGTTTATTGAAAGACAGTTTTCAATAACATACACACCTGAAGCTGAAGCCGCAACCTGCTTCAGATCCTGTGTTCTGGCCTTCCAAGCCCTGCAATCTTTCTTCCAGTGTCCACTCGTATGACAATAGAAGCATTCTTCTTTATCCACAAGCTTCCCCATTTTCTTTGTTGCTTTTGCCTATCCCTTCGTATCCACTTTACTAACACCGCCCCTTGGTTTGGTGGGGTCTTTCTTCTTCTTTCCCTTGGCTTTCGCTTTGGACCTAGAAGAAGAAGATCCTCTTACAAACAAAGTGGATGTTTCCCTACCTTTCTGTAGGGTGCCCTCTGCGCTCCTCAGCATGTTGAGGAGTTCTGAAAGTTTAACTTCCTTTTCTTGTAAGTTGAAGTTCAGTATAAACTGGGCGTAAGTGGAAGGAAGGGACTGGAGAATCAAGTCCGTATAGAGCTCATTCTCCAACGTGGTCCCAAGGTCCGCGAGCTCCTCAATGTAGCCAATCATCTTAAGCACGTGTTTTGCTACCGATGATCCGACGGCCAATCTTGCCGAAAATAACTTCTTCGACACTTCGTATCTTGCGATACGAGATTGCTCTCCATACAGTTCTTTTGTATGGAGAAATATGGATTCGAGGTCCATATTCTCGTGCCTCCTCTGATGTTCGTTGTCCATAGAGGCAAGCACGAGGCACTTGGCCTTCGCGCAGTCTAGTTCCCAGGTCTTACGGATTTCCTTATCCGTGACCCTGGTTTTGGGACCTGGGACAGGGGGAGCTTTGGTGGTAAGAAGATACCCCAGCTTGTCGTAAGTGATTGCTATCTTGACATTCCTAAGCCAATCTTTATAGTTTGGCCCTGTCAGTATGTTTTTATCTAGAAGTAACTTAAGTCCAGTCATGTCGATTGGTCGCTGCAATTAGGTGAGAGAGAAGAAACACTCAGCATGATGCTCTTGCAAGTTTTAGAGTGGTTTTTAGTTTGTCTAAACAGGATGGCTCCCACTGTCTCTCGAATCCCTCCTCAAACCAAAAAGGAAGAATTGGTCAGGATCAATCTCACCGTACAATTCTTACTTAACCGTTCGGCCAGGCTGGTGTCAGTACTTCGAGGGAGGTTTTCCAACGCTTTCGCGAAGTTCCTTAATTAAATAATCTCTTTTCCCTATAGGCGTAGCCCCGCTAACACCTTTCTAGACACCTACTTAGTTTATAGCATTGATCGTTAAGTGAGAAATTTCCCGAGGAGTAGCATATACTCACAGTAGGATCGGGACCCAAATATCATCGCGTGACAAAACTGAAGGAATCCTACCAGAATCATCACACTCCAAATAGTATGCAGCGCTAGCAAGTTTCAGTACTTATGAAACTCCCGATGTGGATTTTTGCCCCATGCTCTTATGACCTTGGCGTGAGGTCAAAATGTCATAAGTCACATGTCAAGTTCTTCCCATCATTATCCAGGTTAATTTGAACCCATCCGTACCTACCCTTGACGTAGGCCAAAATGGCAGTACGACTGTCTCAAACCAACGCATTCTATCTATGCAACAGATAAATATCCGGCAGCTACCAATCACTATGCCTTGGCGTGAGGTCAAAATACATAGCTTGAATACTACCGAATATTTAACGGAAATGATGGAGGGCTACGGATAGTTTTGGCGAAACCGTGAACGTAGTGAACTTGATATAATCGATGGAACGAGATAGCTTTTAAAAGGAGTGGCTCAAGCTCCGCGTTTAAAAGTTGGTTTTGAAAAGAACCGAGTGGTTTTTCGAAAGTGTTCCAACGACTTTTACTTGGTTTATTTTCTTGCATTAGTTCTTTTAATGCATATTTTTCTTGCATTAGTTCTTTTAATGCGTCCCATCATTTAATCCTACCATTGCATAAAACAACCAAAATATGACGTACGTTTATGCCATTCGCATTCGCCACGGGGCCCCGTCATTACCCGTTAGGTTACTTAACTAACGACAGAGCGGGGCCTGGGCTAGCGTGGCTGTAAAATATAAGCAACGCCTAAATAATATCATATATAGATATATTGCAATGATAGCCATTTCAGATCACAGATGAATACATTGGATATACTAGGAATCCGGAATTCGTACGAGCCTGTAACGAAAAGCAGATTACACGGTCGCGGTGAATAGCCAATACCCCACCCAAGACCCCTACGGGTGCGGCAAACTACCCGCCAAGTACCCGAAGCGGAGCAACCTCCCTCAACACCGTGAGTAGGCCACTCGGCACTTCGAGATACCCGGTAGTTTGTGCACCCCCTCCATGGGTCTATCCTAGGATCAAAAACAGTATAAAGAAATTATACAATGACGGCTACAACCCCAACCCGGTTGTGCGACCATACAAATAATTATTACATCAATTTACAAATTTACATGAATTGAAAGAAAAGAAAACACTCGTCTCACAACCCCCGGCTATTCACCCGCGATAATCCAATGAATTCATATACACATTCCAGCAACATTACAGATCACAGATTTGTATAACCCCCACTAATCGACATATAGCGATTAGCAGACGTTCAATACAAATATCACATCACAGAAATACCCGTCAGCTTAAGTTTTTAGAAACTCGATCAAAATACGGTTTTTAAAGCCCCAAAAACAAATTTTTCTTTCTGGAAAATCTGGGCTGAAAAAACATATACCAAAATTCCTAAAATACCCCACTAATTATACTGCAGTGAAGAAAATCTACAGAGGAGTTCAATCGGCCGTGGAACCGTGGCGCTTTGATGAGATCTCTTGATCGTTTTCCTTCAGTGCACTATAAAAACCCTGAGTCGATTTTTGAAGCATGATTTATAATTTTTACAGAACTTTAAAAATCGACAGCAAACATGAAATCCGGGTGTATTTCGCGACTTTTTCTCCGATCGAATTTCTAGTTACTATGCTAACATGTTAGGTAGTGTTTAACTAGGCTCTGATACCACTGTAAGTCCATGCTACCTCTCCCGGTACTTACGGGCTTGCGGAATTTGATGAAAAACAATTTTCTAAAGGCGATAATATGGACTCAAAACGGATCTTTGTTAAACTATCTACCTAACAACCTAACTAGGAGTTGTTAACTACTCAGTTAGGGGGTTATACCTTTCTTTTCTTGAACTCCTTCGTCTTCAAGCCTCGATGGTGTACGGATCGGCTTCACCCCGTCGTCTCCTTGCGCCGAAAATCGATCCACCCGAAAGCTTCTACCTTTGGCTTCTTCTTCGAACTTTGAAGAAACTAGATCACTCGGTTTGCTAAACCTTGTGAACTAGAGTGAGTAGAGGAGAGTGTGTTGGGATTTTTCTCTATGGTTCTTGGTTCTCAACACATGAGACAAGTGAACCATAGACTAGAGAGGGAGAGCAAGAGGAAGAGGATGAGAGCTTAAGAACAAGAGAGAGAAAGAAAATGAGAGAATGAGCAAGACTTTTCTCTCTTGGCTTTCATAATCTAAAGCCATCATAACAAATCATAGCAATCAAGTATTATGTGATGGTTTAAGCTACAATAGCCATATCATTTCATGCACTCATTTTTCACAAGAGAAACAAGCAAGCAAAAAGTCTTTGCCATGAAATGATAGCCATTGTCATCATGATGGTCAACTAGTCCAACCTAGTCAACCGGTCAACAAAGTCAACAAGTCAACAAAGTCAACAAATCAACAACCATGTCACCATAATACTTAATTAATATTATTGTTAATCATATATCATATTCTCATTAGGGTTTAGCAAAAAGTCAATGGTCAACAGTCAACAGTCAACAACCCTAATGAGAATCCTCTGCCTCTGTCTCTCCGTCAACTGTGCATACACACCCGCATCCGCATTCCGAGGAACACGAATACATACGAGATAAAATCAATCCCAAAACGTACACTAGGATCCGGCTTAAACCAAAGCCCGCTGGTGTTAATTGTCCGGACACTAAACGTGCACAAGGGCATGGATGTGACCGAACCCTGTCGCAAAACCATGCGACCTGTCGCAAAACCATGCGACCTCTACTCTTTTGCCTAAAGGCGAATAGCTTTCTGTATGGGACTCTAAAGACTCGACACTACGCTGGCAGTGGGTTTAACCACAGACCGCAAGCGGCACTAGCTGTGCGTAACGGTCCCCAGGTAGATACCGACAAGAAGACTGAGGAGGTGAAACCCATCTGAACTCCTACTGAGCCTGAATGTGACAGTCTCCGTACAGTCCGGTCTGTTCGTCTGATACATCGCATGGCGGGCCAAGGGGGCGGTAAACGTCAGTCCCCTAATAGCGGTACAAGTCGTGTCGGAGTGAAGCCCAAAACACCTTGAGATAACACTGGAAGCCTACCAGTATATCTCGCTTGCCCTGGCCAGGGACTACTCGTGTAATGGCTCTCCTAGACACAGCGCGATGTCAACCCCCAATATCGGGAGAGACGAATCCTGTCTAACCGTCACTGCCTCCAAGTGCTTCGGGACTGCACCCAACTACTACCTGTTTGCACGACTCCTTTGAGCCGTGGTAGGGTAGTAATCAAAGTACAGTGGGAACACACTCGAGGCGAAGTGACAGTGTCAAGTCAGCGGACTAAGCTGTACTCATGTCACCTGGGAACTGATAACTGACGATAGGTATAATACCAACCAATCAGTTCCCGACGAGTCCTGTCCAGTGTACTCGTAACCTAACGAGCACCCGCATACTATCTCAAGTACGACGTACTGACGGCTGTGGGACAGACCGTCTCCTCTCCTGGGATGAGAAGCGCATACACTAGTCTACTCCGGAGTATCGGTGCCCTGTCTCGATAGTCCTGCGACTAGGGACCTGCATAAGGATGTGCTTATAGATTACCCAGCCCCTACTTGTAAGTCTACGGTAGCGCCCCGGCCGTCTACAGACGCCAAATGCGGAACAAAAAAACTTTTAAATGGCGCTATCGTATACTTTAACCCGGATATTCTATTATTGCTAAACTAACAAACTGTAAAGAGTGTAGAAAGGTTATACCGAACGATCCGAGTCCTTCGTTCTTTAACCATCATCCTACGTTCCGTTGCGGCTGCTCCGATCTTGTCGATCTCCGATCTGCTCGTCCAGGTGGCACCACGTCAATGATTCTTTAAACGGGCTCCCGCCTCTGACTCGAGGCAACTCGGTCGTCAAGTTTGCTAGAAGAGACGACCAAGAATGATGTAGAGAATGAATAGATGACTTTGTCTAACTTCGTCCAAGTCCGTGGACGATCGGTTAATGAAGTTGCCGATGGATATGAAATGGAACAAGAAATGAACTATGAAATTTCCATGTATCCAAAACTTTAGTCTTTTTCTTTTAACAACCATAATTTTTCCTCTCATGAGTGAGTGGAGGAGGAGAAGGGGCCGGCCACTTATATGCAAAGAGGGAGGTGAGTGTAGGAGCAATCAAGGAGGTGACCATAAACAAAGATCATGAAGAAATATCCTTAAGTAAACAAAACTCATTAATGAAATGAATGACTCACTAAACCTAGTCATCCATTCATTAATGCAACCAATGAAAACACAACACCAATTAACCAAGTCATCACCTTCTAGAACCTTCTAGAAGCATGACTCACCCTCATCCAAGAAAAGATAAATCCGTCTTTAACCGAATGTTAAAAGACGGCTGATAGAAACTGGAAACTGGCAACTTCCAAAAGTGATCCCGAAACGACTTTCAGGATAACCCCGTAACTGTATAAATATACCCGCATTTGTATTACGACCGAATACAAATGCAACTGAGACAAAGATAATATCTACTCAATAAAATACTCGGATCCGGCTTAAACCAAAGCCGACCAGTATCAACTGCCCGAAAAATAACACGTGCGTAAACGCACGTGCATTTTCCGAACCCTGCCATAAAACCATACGGCCTCTACAACGTTTCGCCCGAACTTGGGAAACTGTCTGTGGGGGACTCTAATGACTCGTCAGTACCCTGGCAGTGGGTTTAACCATAAACCGTCAGCGGCACTAGCAATGCGTAACGGCTGCCCATGGACTGACCTCAAGGGAGGCCGATGAGCGAACTCATCCGGAAACCCTACTGAGCCTAACAGTGACAATGTATATACAGTCCGGTCCGTTCGTCTATGAGTATCGCATATCCGCCTAGGGGGCTAGAAACGTCAGACCCCCAATAGCAGTATAAGTCGTGTCGGAGTGTAGCCCAATAACACCCTGAGATACTACTGGAGTACCTACCAGTAAATCTCCTGCCATGACCATGGACTTTGTGTAATGGCTCTCCTAGATACAGCACGACCTCGCCCCCAATACCGGGAGAGACGAATCCCCTGCCGATCCGCTCACGTTTCCATATATGGCTCGGGACTGTACCCAAAAGCTACCTGTTTACACGACTCCTTTGAGCCGTGGTAGGGTAGAAATCAAAGCACAGTGGGAACTCACACGAGACAAATGAAGACCTCAGGTCGATGAACTAACCTGTACACATGTCACCAGGGAACTGCTATCTGACGATAGATATAGTACTAACTAGCAGATTCCCGGCGAGTCCTGTCCGGTGTACTCATAACCCAATGAGCACCTGTATACATCTTAGGTGATCCAACCGACACCAGTGGCTTGTGAGACCGGCCACCGCCCCTCGTCGGGGTCTCGACTATACACACTAGTCTACTCCGGAGTATCGATGCCCTGTCTCGAAACTCCCACGACTAGGGACTACAATTAAGGATATGCGTATAAACCACCCAACTCTCACGTATATGATCGCCATCATACTGTTGGTGGTAAAGCAAGATCCTAAGGGCTCTATCAAAGTGTAACATGTAATCAGTCACCTGAACATGTACACGACTGATAAAGGCAAACCATATAGCATACTATCATCTCGAGTAAGACTGTTCTACCGGTATAGGTCCTCCGCAATCATTGCAATCACGTACCTGCGATCCAATAATTGACTATGAGGGCACTATCTCCAACAATCTCCCACTTGCACTCAAGGCTAATTATTGCAATGTCGACTACTCACAGCCCGTGTGAAACCGAACATCCAACTCCTCTACTAATCAGTTTCACAAAGCCCGTTTGTAAAACTATTATGTTCGAGAAATAGCCTCAGTGAGTGGATCCGCCTAGATGTTTCTTTCTATATCTCTCTTAATCTCAATTTCGCGGAGAAAGCCATCTCCCGAATTGAGTAATACCTGTCCTAGAATATGTCTGGATATCTGATGGGACCTAGTTCATAAATGAACTCCAAATCCAAACTTCTTAGACTGTATCGATCACTGAACCTAATCAGTATCCGGCACCATGCCTCCCACAGTATCCTCTTGGACCACCTGTCCATAATACTGTCCCTCTTCGTCAGAGGGAAAACTATAACTCTGACAATCACTCTGTCATCCATGTCACCTTTGAAGCCTGGAATGATAATCGTCTCCCGAAGGAGGCTGCCGTCATCAAATCCGTAGAACATCCACTTATGTTCTATAACTACTTCCTTATGTCTCTCCAGGATTGGATTAATACAAACTTATCGCATCTAGTGCAAAAACAACATCCGGTGTGGTACTTGACACCTCACGATTGACTCAATTGCCTAAGCAAGTGATCTGCCAATCATGCACAGCCCTCTCCACTTTAGTCTATACGACACCTTTAGAGAGGGTGACTCCATCACCTGCAGGTACACCACCATGCTAGGAGTCAACTATTCTAAAAACCATTAGAATATCTGTCAAAGTACCCACATTAGGAAACTACCCAAATCTAGATCTAAAACCATAGATCCAGAAACCAGAATGTCAAATATTATATCCATATCCTGTCTGGAGAAACAACTGTGTGACGACCACAGTACAACCGATCGTAGTATAGGAATTTTACTTCCTACTCTGTGTATGTCATCCAGATACCATGACATCACACCCTACTACCTTCTTAACAGATCCATCCCCTATTCTGATGAAGTCAAACCCATGACTGTCACATCAAAATTAGATGATCTATCTCCATTTTAACTGCTCTAGTCTATAAATAGACATAAGCTACTTGCCCACTATGCTTCTGCTGCTCCCACTGACTACGACAACCCTCCTACCGGGTCTCATAACCTGAAACAACAGTAGTGTCAAGTCTGGGTAGATAAGAACCTCCCTGTCACCGTCTTTGAGGCTACCGAAGTACCTCTCGGGTGTCTGAGGTTACCCACCAAATCTGCGGAGTGGCTAATGGAATGTCAAACCTGATTGAATATATAGGTCCTATTAAATTTTCCGTAATCGTTCGCGGTTCTGGAATCACTTCCAGTTCTACCATACTCCCACTACTGTTTTCTGAAAAAGATCCATTTTACTAAAACTGTGGCGAGTCAAGAACAATATCACTATTGATCTTCCAAATGGTAGAATATCAACCCTCGTCATAGCCAGGGTCAACCCACAAACAGCCATTACAAAAACGTGCCCTGAGTTATCCAGAGTCTGGTTTTAAGCATAAGCTGGACAACTCCCCGTACCTTAATATCTTTTAAGGTACGAACTATTCTATATCCAATATAGAAACTTTGGCACTTATTTAATTGGAACCATATTCAATCATGCAGCTGTCTCCGGTGCATATCAACTTAATGGAAAGAGACTAATCAGCATTACTCAACTTAGGAATCCTTCCAATTATGAGTAACCTGAAAGAGAAACAAGTTTCTCAAAGCTATTACTATCATCTGAATACCAATCACAAGAATCTACATCTTCGATCTCTTTGAAGAATCCCGATACTTGTGACACCTGGTTCTCTACTTTATTCTTATACCCAAAACTTCTCAAAACTTAGACCTTGTATTTCTACGAAACACTTGTCTAAATACTAGAGAAGTTATAAGTAAATAGAACATAGTACGAGGACCTACCCCTTTGTCCTGATGGACACTGGACAACATACAATACTCTGTATAAGTCCGCTGAGTTTAAGCAACTCAAAAACTTGTGCGTCGTAGGTTGAAAACTGTACCCTGGCGATTTCCTCAAATATCACCAATTTCAACGAATTCCGATATAATAAGGATGATCACCTAATTCCCAATAATTTACTCCTACTCATCAACTGTAAAACAATACAGATATGAGAATGAAACCTGGTAAATACATACCCTTGGAGTAAGTATCTAATCGGGAAAACAGTTTTCTTTTAACAATGCACTGAAACATGAAAATGTTTCGTAGGGGTATCCTGGTATTCCTAGTAATGCCTTTTCCATAATCCAATTCATGACTACAACCGTATATTTTATTGCCATCTCTCCAAATCCTTTTATTTGTCTTTAGTCGTTACCTTCTGTACACCATCGTTAGGCTAAATTGTTTTCTTCCTTCCCTACCGTTCGGCACCAGCCTATGGTTTGGAAGAAGACTATCCAATAAGCATAATAGGTGTACCCTCCTAAACCAAGGAGTACTCGCATCTTGAGAGAAGGTGATGATAAAGGACAACTGAATAATACCTTATTCTATTAAAGGTGAAATAGGAGTGGCGATGAAGCACGCGGTTTGGTCGTGAATAATAACAGTCGCAATTTACTTTGCCCTCTTTCTAATCCCTTTATTTTGTCTTTAGTTATTGCCTTCTGCACACCCTACTTAGGCTAATTGGTTTTCTTCATTCCCTACCTTTCGGCACCTGCCTATGGTTTGGAATAAGACTATCCAATAAGCGTAATAGGTGTACTCTCCTAAACCAAGGAGCCCTCGCAACCTGAGAGAAAGTGATAATAAAAGACAACTGAATAAACCAATTCTATTTCTCCTGAACCTGGATCCATCCTCGAAGAAGTCCCTTCGAGTTCGTATATAACCATACGATGGATCTATCCAATGGAAGTGGATGTCCGTAGTAATACGGGGTGTTCTGAGAAATGCAAAGGGTAAAAGAAGGAGTGGCAATGATTTATGCAAATCAGACAATCCAAAAGCCAGTATTTTAAGAAGGTTCGGTCAACTTGGTCACTGAGTCATAGTCTAGGGTCGGTCAAAGGTCGCTGCCAAAGAGAGAGAGAAAAGAAACACTCTGCGTGCACTCTAACCTAGATCAGAATAGTTATCACTTTATCTAATCCGGAAACCTCCCACTGTCCTGTCAAATTCTCCTCCAAACCTGAAAGAAGAATCAATCGGGATCACCCGAAGAGTAAACCAACTCATCAGTGGGAATCGGGATCCAATTCTCATCGCATGATAACGTGATGGAATGCATCCACGTTACTCATACTCCAGAAGGTATGCGCATACTTGGCAAGTTTCAGTTTCTTTAGAAACTCCCGATAAGATTTTTGCCCCATGCTCTTATAACCTTGGCGTTAGGTCAAAATGTCATAAGTCACATGCCAAGTTCTACCCGTCACTATCTTGTTAATTTGAACCCACCCGCACATGCCCTTGGCGTTAGGTCAAAATAGCAGAACGGCTGTCCCAAACCAACTCATCTATCTATGCAACAATTGAATACCCAGCAGCTACCAAACAATATGCCTTGGCGTTAGGTCAAAATACATAGCTTGAATACTACTGAATACCCAAAAGAAGTGACGGAGGGCTACGGCTGGTTTTTGGCGAAAAACCTTTAACGTAGTGAACTTGATATCGCTGAAGGAACCAGATAGCTTTTTAAAATATAGTGGCGAAAACCTTTTGCTAAAGAGGTCATTCCCGGTGAAGGGATCTCGGCTCTTTCCTCGTGGAATGAGGTGCAGGATATTCCACTGAATACCGCGATGCAAAGCAACTTGTAATCGACTATAGTAAAGTTATTACCCTGACGCAAACTTCTGCCCAAGGGGTCAATCCCGGTGAAGGGATATCGGCCCTTGCCCCGTCGAATGAGGTGCAGGATATTCCACTGAATACCGCTATGGATAACAAAAGGAAACATCTTTGCAATAACACTTTTTAAATTTGTTCCAACAACTGCAAACGGGTTTGTTTTCCTTTGCATTGATCAGAATCAACGCAGTCCCATCAATCAATCACACCAGAAAAGAACGAAAATAAAATGTACGTATATGCCATCTGCATTCGTCACTGGGTCCCGTCATCACCCGTTAGGTTACTTAACTAACGACAGAGCAGGGAATGGACTAGCGCAGGTGTAAAACATATACAACATCTAATAGTATATAAACCAATATACAACAATCGCTCCAGGCGTGATAATATGCAACATTACAGAAAAGTAATAAGTATCACAGAACAATACAGATAATCTGGGATCCCCGGGTTTCACAGAGCCGCTGCTGAAACCCGACGTTCCCCTGTCGTGTGGATAGCCTGTGCAATGAAACCTAGACCCCTACGGGTGCGGCAAGTTACCCGCCAAAACCTGAAGCGAGGCAGCCCCCTACAGCATAGTGAATGACCACCCTGCACTTCACGGAATCCGGTAATCTTGGGCACCCCTCCTTGGGTCAACCTGTGCCCCCTACGAGTGCGGCGAATAGTCTGCCAATTCTAGAGTGGGGCCCCTCTGCCTCTCAAAGCCATGAGATGCGGACCCGTTGCCCTCCAGAACCCGGCTATCCGCGCACTCTGTCGCGGGGCAAAACCTAGTACAGTAATGAAAAATAGTACAACAGGTACATCGACCGCAACCTGGTCGTGCCCCAAAAGAATATTATACAACAGGCAGTGACGGCAGTCCACATGTTGGACGCTCGTCCCGCAATATCAAATGTACAAATAAATCCAAACTGTACTATCATTGCACACTGCTATCCACCACGACAAATCCGCAACATCACAGCACAACACAGAACATCAACGCGAATGTCACGTTCGCAAACCCGTCTAAAAGAACTATAGCAATCAGAAACAGTTTACCGATCAAATGACATTCACGGTCGGAGATATAATGTAAGCACTGTAAACTAACATGTTTAAATTTCGATCGACTAAATATCACGAAGTGGGCCCCACGAACATCTGGTGAACAGTAACAAAATCTGGGCCCAAAAGATATATACCAAAAACCCCAATTTCCAACATAGAATTCACTGTAGAAAAATGGCAAAGTGATGTCACTTTCCTGCGGCGGATCCGCGGCCAAAACCATGCTTGGGCCGCGGATCCGCGGCGCAACAGTGGAATCACTTGGTCGAATTTCTCCAGTATTCCTAAAAAACCCTGCTTGATTTTCTGGTATGGTCAAAATGACATTTGGACCAGTTTGAAAATTAACAGAAACTTTAATACTAGAAATTGCGATTTTCGATATCCGGTTCGATCGATATTTTAAACGCGTTAGCACAAGTTAGTGAAGCAAAATGGTGAGGCTCTGATACCACTGTAAGTCTACGGTAGCGCCCCGGCCGTCTACAGACGCCAAATGCGAAACAAAAAAACTTTTAAATGGCGCTATCGTATACTTTAACCCGGATCTTCCATTATTGCTAAACTAACAAACTGTAAAGAGTGTAGAAAAGTTATACCGAACGATCCGAGTCCTTCGTTCTTTAACCATCATCCCACACTCCGTTGCGGCTGCTCCGATCTCGTCGATCTCCGATCTGCTCGTCTAGGTGGCACCACATCAACGATTCTTTAAACGGGCTCCCGCCTCTGACTCGAGGTAACTCGGTCGTCAAGTTTGCTAGAAGAGATGACCAAGAATGATGTAGAGAATGAGTAGATGACTTTGTCTCACTTCGTCCAAGTCCGTGGACGATCGGTTAATGAAGTTGCCGATGGATATGAAATGGAACAAGAAATGAACTATGAAATTTCCATGTATCCAAAACTTTAGTCTTTTTCTTTTAACAACCATAATTTTTCCTCTCATGAGTGAGTGGAGGAGGAGAAGGGGCCGGCCACTTATATGCAAAGAGGGAGGTGAGTGTAGGAGCAATCAAGGAGGTGACCATAAACAAAGATCATGAAGAAATATCCTTAAGTAAACAAAACTCATTAATGAAATGAATGACTCACTAAACCTAGTCATCCATTCATTAATGCAACCAATGAAAACACAACACCAATTAACCAAGTCATCACCTTCTAGAACCTTCTAGAAGCATGACTCACCCTCATCCAAGAAAAGATAAATCCGTCTTTAACCGAATGTTAAAAGACGGCTGATAGAAAACTGGAAACTGACAACTTCCAAAAGTGATCCCGAAACGACTTTCAGAATAACCCCGTAACTGTATAAATATACCCGCATTTGTATTATGACCGAATAGATGCAACTGAGACAAAGATATTATATCTACTTAATAAAATACTCGGATCCGGCTTAAACAAAAGCCGACCAGTATCAACTGCCCGAAAAATAACACGTGCGTAAACGCACGTGCATTTTCCGAACCCTGCCATAAAACCATACGGCCTCTACAACGTTTCGCCCGAACTTGGGAAACTGTCTGTGGGGGACTCTAATGACTCGTCAGTACCCTGGCAGTGGGTTTAACCACAAACCGTCAGCGGCACTAGCAATGCGTAACGGCTGCCCATGGACTGACCTCAAGGGAGGCCGATGAGCGAACTCATCCGGAAACCCTACTGAGCCTAACAGTGACAATGTATATACAGTCCGGTCCGTTCGTCTATGAGTATCGCATATCCGCCTAGGGGGCTAGAAACGTCAGACCCCCAATAGCAGTATAAGTCGTGTCGGAGTGTATCCCAATAACACCCTGAGATACTACCGGAGTACCTACCAGTAAATCTCCTGCCATGGCCATGGACTTTGTGTAATGGCTCTCCTAGACACAGCACGACCTCGCCCCCAATACCGGGAGAGACGAATCCCCTGTCGATCCGCTCACGTGCCTCCATATGGCTCGGGACTGTACCCAAAAGCTACCTGTTTGCACGACTCCTTTGAGCCGTGGTAGGGTAGAAATCAAAGCACAGTGGGAACTCACACGAGACAAATGACGACCTCAGGTCGATGAACTAACCTGTACACATGTCACCAGGGAACTGCTATCTGACGATAGATATAGTACTAACTAGAAGATTCCCGGCGAGTCCTGTCTGGTGTACTCATAACCCAATGAGCACCTGTATACATCTTAGGTGATCCAACTGACACCAGTGGCTTGTGAGACCGGCCACCACCCTTCGTCGGGGTCTCGACTGTACACACTAGTCTACTCCGGAGTATCGATGCCATGTCTCGAAACTCCCACGACTAGGGACTACAATTAAGGATATGCGTATAAACCACCCAACTCTCACGTATATGATCGCCATCATACTGTTGGTGGTAAAGCAAGATCCTAAGGGCTCTATCAAAGTGTAACATGTAATCAGTCACTTGAACATGTACACGACTGATAAAGGCAAACCAGATAGCATACTATCATCTCGAGTAAGACTGTTCTACCGGTATAGGTCCTCCGCAATCATTGCAATCACGTACCTGCGATCCAATAATTGACTATGAGGGCACTATCTCCAACACTACTAGTGTGACTGCCATCACAACGCTGGTAATCAAGCAAAGATCCTAAGGGCTCCACTAATGCGTATAGGTGATATAATAAAATAAACACATGTACACATTGAAGTAGAAACAAACCAAATAGCATACTACTATTTTGAGCAAGATTGTATATACAACTATGAATATCCCAAGCTTCCATTAAGTAATATACAAACTAGTATGATACAGTAATGGCCTCTAGGGCATATACACTAACAAGATCTGAAATGGAGTCCATGTACACCAACAAAGTATGGACTTTGGACGTTGCGCCTTCTGGGATAAAACCCGTAGGGTGCAAATGGATCTTTAAGAAAAAGATTGGTGTAGATGGACAGGTAGAGACCTATAAAGCAAGGCTTGTAGAGAAAGGTTTTCGTCAAAGATCAGGACTGGACTATGATGAAACTTTCTCTCCAGTAGCAATGCTTAAATCCATTCGGACCCTACTTGCTATTTCTGCTCACTATGACTATGAAATCTGGCAGATGGACCTTAAGACTGCATTTCTAAATGGTGATTTAGAAGAGTGTGTTTTTATGGATCAGCCAGAGGGCTTTACAGATAGTGGGAGCAGCAAAAAAGCGTGTAGGTTGCTTAAATCCATTTATGGGTTAAAGCAGGCATCTCGGAGCTGGAACATCTATTTTGATGATACAATCAAAGAGTTCGATTTTATCAAAAATATAGATGAACCATGCATTTATAAGAAGATTGTAGGGAGTACTGTCACTTTCCTCGTATTGTACGTAGATGACATTCTCTTGATAGGAAATGATATTCCTATGCTACAATCGGTCAAATTATTCTTATCACAAAGGTTCTCCATGAAGGACCTAGGTGATGCCTCGTGCATTTTGGGAATAAAGATCTATAGAGATAGATCCAAGAGATTATTGGGATTATCCCAATCAAAGTACATTGATACCATCCTAAAAAGGTTTAGTATGGAAGATTCCAAGCGTGGTACCTTACTCGCTTGCCATGGAATCACTCTCTCTAAGGACTTCTGTCCGAAGACTGATGAAAAGAGAGCTCGCATGAGCATTATACCCTACGCTTCAGCCGTAGGATCTATAATGTATGCGATGATATGTACTCGCCCTGATGTAGCTTATGCACTAGCTGTAGTGAGCAGGTATCAATCCAACCCAGGGGAGCAACACTAGATAGCCGTGAAGAACAATCTTAAGTACTTACGAATGACTAAAGAATTATTCTTGGTGTATGGTAATGGGGATCTCCAAATGGAGGCCTTTACCTATTCTAGCTTCCAAAGTGATAAGGATGACAATAAATCTATCTCGGGGTTTGTATTTACCCTTAATAGAGGGGCGGTATATTGGAAGAGTTCCAAACAGGATACCATTGCAGACTCCACGATGGAAGCTGAGTATATTGCTGCAAATGATGCTGCCAAGGAAGCCGTCTGGATGAGGAAGTTCATCGCGGAGTTAGGAGTAGTTCCAACCATTATTGATCCAATATCATTGTATTGTGATAATAATAGAGCTATGGAGTTGGCCAAAGAACCCAGATCCCATCAGAAGTCCAGACACATCCTCAGGCGATATCATTTGATCCGGGAGATAGTATATCGCCAAGAGATCGAGATTCAGATCCACTCACCAAGGCCCTTCCACAGCCGCAACATGAGCGACTTTTTGAGATGTTGGGTATGAGATATGCCAATAATTGGCCTTAGTGCAAATGGGAGATTGTTGGATATATGTATGCCCTAGAGGCCATTATATGTATAGTGGATGCTTGGACATGTATATATGTATAGATGACTTTCTTGCTCGACATGATAGTATGCTATCTAGTTTTACTTTATCTGACATGTTTACTTGATACTGTTCATTTGATACATGTTGATAAAGCCCTGAGGATATTTGCTTAACTTCCATGGCTATGATGGAGATCATACTAGTAGGGCATATGTAGTCTATAAGTATATCCTTAAATGTTCCTAGTCGTAGGTATATCGAGACAGGGCATCGATATTCCAGAGTAGACTAGCGTATACGTTTCTTGACCCATATGATGGGCGATGGATGATCCTATATCCATTGGTGTTGTGACATCGAAGATTGTATGTGGGTGCTCACTGGAGACTGGGTACACTGAACGGACTCACCGAGAATTCCTATATGGTATTATATCTATCGTCGGATAGCAGTTCTCTGGTGACACTAGTACAGATTAGTCTGTAGACCAAGATCGTCATAGAGTCTTGTGTGTTCTCCCACTGTACTTTGATTTCCACCCTACCACAGCTCTACTGAGTCGTGCAAACAGGTGGCTTTTGGGTATAGTCCCGAGACACATGGAGACAGTGAGCGATAGGAGGGGTTTCGTCTCTCCCGGTATTGGGAGTTGATGTTGTACAATGTATGATTGGCTCTGACTTGAAGTCCCAGCCAGGGCTGATGAGATTTACTGATAAGTGCTATCAGTAGTTTCTCGACCGGTCATAGTTCATATCGACATGACTTATTGAGTTAATAGGGCTCGACGATTCCATCCCTAAACTTGATATGCAGCATATCAGATGAAGAGACCGGACTGTACGGTAAGTGTTGC
Source organism: Agapanthus africanus (assembly GCA_030015575.1). Taxonomy (NCBI): domain Eukaryota; kingdom Viridiplantae; phylum Streptophyta; class Magnoliopsida; order Asparagales; family Amaryllidaceae; genus Agapanthus; species Agapanthus africanus. The sequence continues at coordinate 96,334,044 of CM057343.1, read as the reverse complement.
CAATGGCTAAATGGGAGTTTTGACGGGTTCGCTTGTTTTTCTTCTGATCGCTCAATACCCGGGTGGCCGTTATGTTTAGCTGACCGCTTGCGGCTTGTGGGTGTTATGATATGATCATCACCTACTGCCGGCGTATTGACGAGTCTTAGAGTCCTACATAGGATTTTTCTAGCTCAGGTGAAACGATGTGGTGTACATATAAGATATGCGCGGGAGCTCGATTAAATGCGAGTATGTGATACCGTAATTTAATCGGGCGTTTATTGTTGGTTGGTTCGTATTTGATATGACCGATTTATTAAATCAAGTGTTGATTTAATATTAACTTTTAGCTCATTTTTTAATTAAACCTTTTCTTTTGGATGTATGCATATATGTTTATACATACACATGATGATGTGCATGCACACATACATACATACATATGTATCATGGTTGATGATACATAGAAGATAGCAATACAAGACTTATATTGTTGATAAATATAATCTATTTTGTTTATGAATTAAAGAAAAAGGAAATTAGCTAAATGACTCATTCTTTCTACACAATTCTTAGTTGACCTTTGACTTAACCCTAGTTAGATTTCCTTTGTTCTTTAACTCATCCACAAAATATCTAGATATTTAGATAACCATGATTATATTTTAGAGTGTCTCATATATATTCTTAGTTTTTCATTTTATTATAAAAAGTTTTATTACAATATTTTGACAAAAGCTTTGCCATCTTCTTCTTCCTCCTTGTTCAACTTCCTCCTCCTTGTTCAATCTCTCTTGAGTTTTAAAACAGTGAGGAACTTAAAAAGAAAGGGTTTTTTTAAGTGAGTTCACAAACCACACAACCATTCTATACTACCCCAGCCCTTTAGTGTAGAGTGTTTGAGTTTGACCTAGAAATCTCCAGGTGGATCATCGTAGACAACGAAGGATCTTGAGCGGAGTCATTCCAAGTTTCGTGCAAAACCGTAGGAGTCTAAAAGAGTGAAGGAGTTGGCTACAAAGGTTGTATTTCCTTTTCCTTTAGTTTAGACTTCATATATTATTGCTATTACCCAAAACTCTAGTTACGATTCGTAGTTCGTTTGTAATAGCCCTCTAAAATTTAAAAGTTCACTACTTTATGATGTTGTAACCTAACTGGTGGTGCTACTACACACCAACAAATATGAATACTTGAACACTTGACATGACTCCATGAATACTTAACATGTTTACATGACCACTTGATATGACGTGTACTAAACCTTCATGTTTGAACCGACTTAACTCAAACCATGAATACCATTGACATGACTACATGATCTTGTCAAGAACTCAATCTTGATATTATACATCATATTTTATATTCATGAATTCAATCAAGACTCGTAATATTAATCATAGACTAATATACACGAGGTGTTATGATAGTTTAAATGTGAATCCAACGAAATCTCAGAAGTCCCCCTAGTCTATGAATCCATGTATATTAACACAAACAATTTATCATGAGGGCCCGTGTTTTCAAGCTTATGGGGCCCTACTCTTTGGTTTGGAATACTTCAACAACGATTGAAATCCCATTACTAACACTTGATTCGGGTTCGTGGTTCTGTCACGACCCGAAAGTACGGAACGTGACCGGCACATAGATTACGAAGCGTCTAGAGGCGTAACATAACCTAAGTAAGCCGAAACCCAGAAATCTAAACCATAAAAGAAGAAGTAAAGGAAAACATGTAGAAAACAAGTTTAAAAGAAACATCCAATTTCCTCAAAAATTTCGGCAGAGTCTCCTTTGTAAAAACCGGCCCCAAACGGGTACAACAAGTATAATATACACAAACAATAAAAAGCATCCCCAAACGGAAGCTAGCTCTACGCCAAAAGGCGGAAACAACCACACCAATGCACAATAGTATACAACGCCAAAGGGCGAGGCTCAAGACTCAAAAGAAACGAAACCATCAGATATCATAATAATACAAGCGCGACTCTAAGGTCGAAACAAATAAATGGTCCAGTAAACTATCAAGTAATACATGTTTGGTTGATGGAGCTTTTTAGATACAAATGAAATAATAAAAGTACAATGGCAGTCCAGATACAAGTGAACCAACCTACCGTGCAAATCACCCGGAATGAAATGATGTGCCAGCAAACTGCCAAGGAACCCTGTACATCAACCTGTAATAAAATTTGGCACAACGGGGGTGAGTTGCCAACTCGTGAGTAAAAGATATCTGCGAAAAGAAATCGAATGTACGACGCTATCCTAGATCATAATAATATACTAATATACTACTAGTCATCAAGTAAAAAAGGATAATAAGCTACGTGTAAGTGCAAAAGCTCCGTGTTCATGTCAGTGCCTCAGATAGTTCTATGTCATGTGAATGAGTATGCATGCACCATGAATGTAAAATAACCAATCCTTAAATCTAGATATATCTGTATAAGAAATCTTTAGCTTTTATCATGGTAAAATGTGTATAGAAATCTGAAATATCAACAATGAAATCCATGGAAATCCGTGTCAAGCATCGACACAAAACACGTAAATCTCAAGTCTCAATACCTCATAATCTCAATGTCTCATAGTCTCAATATCTCGGGCTCCGTCAGTCCGGATCGGCCCATATCATCAAATCTCACGATAACGGTCGGTATCCTCCGGATATCCGCCGCGCCAGACATTACCGGTAGGTAGTCCTCCCGTGTCAGGCTCATCGTCTACAACTCGATCTTCTTGCCCTGAGGTACCATACCGGGCCCACCATGTACCCGAGACGGTTCATCCACTCCTCGAATCAGGTCTCGAAATCCAACAGAAAACATGAAATCTCATGGTGGACGACACATATATCACGAGAAAACCGCATCTTATGTTTTTTTAAAAAGAGAGGAGGGGGAGAGAGAAGTTTTTATATATTCTTGTGGTTTTCCCCAAAAATCCAGAAATCTCATAGAAATCCAAAATCCCAAAATCTTGAGTAAGTATATGATAAGTGTCGGCATATGCCCCATAATACTGCATGATAACATGAAAATGCGAATGCATGAAATGTCTAAGTAATAAATACCATGTCTATACTAACACCAGAGAGTAATCACAATATTATATCGATCTAGCTGTTAGCTGATTTTATCAATAAAAGATAATATGGTCTAAAGTCTACGTGACATAGCAATTACCGATGATGATGTGTGTGAGCCGGCAAATAAGTGTGCGTGGAATATGCGCATCATCGGTAATGGTGCTGGTGTCCTAACAGGCAGGGTTTAATAATAATTATAGAAACATATGTATGAACATGCAACATTATGATTACGGTATGAATGTAAAGACGGATGTGTAATAACTACCCATCTGTGATATACAAGTATAACTACAACTATATGACTCGAGCCTAAACTAGTGTCCATCTAACCTCCTAAGGAACTAAACCTAAGAAACTAGTCAATAAGAATTAAGAGTCCACCTAAGGTCTGAATCCATATCTCTAATAGTCGGCGATCCAGCCTCAATAACGTCACGTACATAGTACGGCTTCCTCGAATCAAGAGTGCGGATCAATCATCATATCTATGTCTCGTACAGTAAAATCCATCGTACGGCATCCCAATATCGGGGTACGAGTTAAGTATCACCTACGTTTCTCATCATTCGTATAATATCATCATCAACACATGTCAAGATCAAGGTGCTATACTGTAATCGCATACATCAATCATATATCATTGCCAGTATAAATATACATCGTTAATTAATCCTCATAAATATCATGTATATGTATCATATTGTGATTAAGTCATACCTAGATCATATCGTAATCAAGTCACACCTATATGATATCGTAATCAAGTCACATATATATGATATCGAAATCAAGTCACACCTATATGATGTCGTAATCAAGTTACACATATATCATATCATAATTTCAGGCACAGGTTACGGTCCGAGTTCTATTTTAGAGTCCCATGTACTTCAATATCATCACCGCCCTTTATTATTGTTCATGTATACAAATCCATTATCTCATTTTCTAAAGATCCGCTAACATCATAACACGACTGTATAGCCAAGAATCACGGCATCAGCCCAGTTATATTGTTTTATCCCCGTGTATCATATCACATCCTTGTATCGCATATACGTATTGTGTATACATATATACCTACACTTAGTCCTATATATACATATACATACACGTATACACCACGTCGAGTTTCAGTGTGTGCGTGTGTGTGTATCTACCTGAAACCTACGAATCTCTTCCAAGGTATTCATCCTCTGGTAAGGTCTTTCTAAATCAATCTAGTCCAACCTAGGGTCATTACTAGGGTCCTACTCACCAAAATTCTAAGGCCACATCAGGCTTCCTAATGACAATAAGTACTATTTCTATTCTACATTCGCAGGGGTGCTAAACGCCATCCACCCGATTTCCTCCCTAGATACACATCTACTCACCTGGTCCTTGTCTGCCGAAGACGATGTCGCCTTCCTCTTCTTCCTCATCCGAAGTCCACGCGAGGGGTACCTATACGCAAACATGTATAATATCGTAAACTGAATCACGGACAAAAATCAAAACGACGCACGAAATGCGCATAGGTTAAAACCTATGTCCCGCTCATGCAAAAGGACCAAATATCGCTCGATATCGGCGTTCAAACGCCGATTGATCGAGATAATCATCAACAAACAACTTGTAGTTTAAAAACTCGTTACTTATAATATAAAACATGATTTAATCCATCAAAACCCTAAAAATCAATCAAATCGTTCGATTTCGAAACACCCGAAAACGCCAATTTACCGTTTTACATCAAAATTTGACATTAAAATAAAACTAATGGTCATAAAACTCATTAAATAGCATAACTATATTATACAACCCATTACTATATTTTTAACGCTCCAATTGTATTAATTGGAAAATTCTAGTTTGCAAACTTGCCCGATTTCGATACTTTTAAGCACAATTTCACAATATCACAACTAAACTTGATTTTGCATAAATTAATGTATTAAACTACAATTCATGATGATAATAATATAATGAAATCATAATTTAGATTTTAAACCTCATTTATTTAAGAATTTCCAAATTCTAGTTAGCAAAAATAGCATTTTTATTACTATTTTTCAATTATCAATAGAAACTAGTAACCAATTTAAGTTTTTCATTCCACTAACAAATTAATATTCTCTTTAAAACCACAATCTAGTGTTACAAACATTAATTGGAATTTTATCTCACCAATATATACAATTTATAGAAATCTAGTTTGCAAAAATACTTAATTTAAACAAATTGGAATGAACAAATTATAATTCAACAACCATGCAAGATTTCCCACTTCTAAAAATGTTAAGCTAGTTTTTATAACCCTACTTAATTAATAAAAAGCATAACTTAATTTTATAACCCTAACTTGAATTTTTAAAACTTGAAGATAGAATTAATTTATTAATTCTAATTATGCTAGAATGAAACATTAAATAACAATAAATCAAAAAAATGAGATTTATACCTCCACAACATGAAACCCAAACATGAAATAAGCCTCCAAAATGAATGCTTTCCATCTCCAAAATTCATTTAAAGATGAGCAAAGAATAGAGGGTAGGAATTTATTAGAATATTGTGGGTTTTTTTTTTTGAATTTTTGATGAATTTTTGATGGATTTTGTAGCAAAAACCAAGTGGGGAAAAGGGGGGTTGCCAAGGGGAGGAGGCCGGCCATGTGAGGAGGAGGGAGAGAAGAGTGAGAAAAGTAAAGAAAAGTGTAGAAACTTCACCCCAAAATATCACCTCTTTATGTCTTTTCATCATTTCATTTAATTTCTTTCATTTCTTTACTAAAACAACTAAAGAAAATTTTAGAATCATGGAAAAATTTGTAAATAAATTTTGCATGAAACACACTAGATTCTAATATGCAATGGTTCATTTTTGCAATTTAAACCCCTTCAAATTTGAAATTTACACTAATTTAGTGCATAAATAAGTTTCTGTTAATATTTAAAATAATTAATTTAGGAAAAATATTTAATTAAACTAAAAATTTATAAGTAGCTAAATAAACACCATTTACTAGTAATTAAATAATTAAAATAGGTATTTTTAAATTTATAATGAAAAATAATTACGGTTTAGTTTTACGAAAAATACGTTTTACTTTACCGAAAATCATAAAATTCACTTAAAAGATTTTATTTATTTGATTATTTATTTAATTATTTTTAAAACGTTACAATCTTACCCCCTTTAAGAAATTCGGTCCCCGAATTTAAATTAAAACTCCCCCCAATTACTAAAACATTCAGCCAAAACACTCAAATCGTCGGGGTTCCGAAATCATTAATACATAACTAAAATCAACTCCATCAAGCATAACACAATCATCGGAGTTATGGCGAATATAAAATATCAAAACCCAATACGAAAACCAATATAATATACATCAGAACTAGAACTTATATATAGTGCGCGTCATAGTAAAATCGTCCAAATATCTGGATAAAGAAACATGCAAGAACCCCTTTTTTGAAAATCGTCGTGTGATGCACGTGTCACGGCACAAGTAGCGGATGTTTATTTTTAAAAAAAATAGCTATATATATCTTTTATTTAACATACACGTTCCTCCTGGTTATCAAATCAATAGTAATGATTATAAAAACATACTGTTCAAACTGAAATCAATCCCAATCACATCACAAAAATATCATGTGCGTCTGGTGCGTACTGAAATCGGAACCAAATACAGATACCACGAATACACACAAAAACAAAACTAAATGCAACAGGTGTGCACCAAAAATATCTGTCAAGTGCAACGGGCGTGCACGACTCTAATATCAGGTGCATCTAATCTGCATAAAACCCCGATTTAGTGCATCTGGTGTGCACAAATCGTATCACGTGCACCGAATGTGCGCAAGAATCTCAATCAGGTGCACATGGTGCACAAAAACATACACTCAATATCAAAATCAAAATCATAGTACGAAAATGCATGAAAACTAGGTCGAAGCATATGTCAAAATCATGTGTAACTATATGCACGAAATCAAATCAAAATCTCAAAATGTATAAAAACCAAATCAAGTGCACTGGGTACGTACTAAACAACATCAATACCACTGATATATGAAACACAAATAGAATGTAATGAAGGTACACATAAGAAATACCAATCGTAAAACAAAGTTCTCAAAATACCAAAATCCAATCAACGAAAATATGAAACTCAAATCACCAAATCACAATCGTAAACACTATCGTCAATGTGCGCCTCTTTCCCCCTTTTCTCTAGTGTCGACTGCTTCGGACTCGTCTCTTCGTAGGTGTGCTGACTGTGCTACCAACGGCAATACTCATATCTAGAGTCTCCCACGTAGTCGATCCCTTCACCTGATATTCGGACTACATTAAACTTTTCGATCGATCCATCAAAATCCCATAATTCCTCGAGAGCTCAACACTTAGGTACAGTTTAAAAAATATCCGGTACATACCCCAGCATCGATGGTCCAGCCGTAGAAGGGCAAACCCAAGCCTCACTAATGGCACCGCGGAACTGCCGTAAACCCTAAGGTTCAAGGGCGTTCTCGTGGTCATTATGTCGAGTTAGGGTTTCATTCTTCTAGAGGGTCCATAGAATACCTGCATGTTCTTCCGAATACTTTAAACTTGGGAAAATGGGTTTCTGATAATTGTTCAAATCCTTTAACTTTGTCTGGACGGCATGTGAATACCCTTCGTCCGCACGCTAAACAATTCTTCAATCCTCAAGAATAAACGATACCCTAATGGTTATCGCATTCGAGCCGCAGCTCTCTCTGCCCGTGCGCCCGTGGTAATAGAAATCACCCTCCGATATCGACGAAGATAGATCAAAGGAACGAATGAAATGCGGTGCAAACAAATGTGCATCCTAAGGCTCCTAAATCAGAGTAGCGTTTCGTAAGTATGTCGCGGATCATACCCACGGTACGTCACTCAACCTAAGTCGCCTACTCCATCAACCAAGGGTCACCTAGACTTATACAAGGTTAAACCTAGCGCTCTGATACCAACTTTGTCACGACCCGAAAGTACGGAACGTGACCGACACTTAGATTACGAAGCGTCTAGAAGCGCAACGTAACCTAAATAAGCCGAAGCCCAGAAATCTAAACAATAAAAGAAGAAGAAGTAAAGGAAAACATGTAGAAAACAAGTTTAAAAGCAACATCCAATTTCCTCAAAAATTTCGGCAGAGTCTCCTTTGTAAAAACTGGCCCCAAACGGGTACAACAAGTATAATATACACAAACAATAAAAAGCATCCCCAAACGGGAGCTAGCTCTACGCCAAAAGGCGGAAACAACCACACCAATGCACAATAGTATACAACGCCAAAGGGCGAGGCTCAAAACTCAAAAGAAACAAAACCACCAGATATCATAATAATACAAGCGCGACTCTAAGGTCGAAAAAAAATGGTCCAGTAAACTATCAAGTAATACATGTTTGGTTGATGGAGCTTTCTAGATACGAATGAAATAATAAAAGTACAATGGCGGTCCAGATACAAGTGAACTAACCTACCGTGCAAATCACCCGGAATGAAATGATGTGCCAGCAAACTGCCAAGGAACCCTGTACATCAACCTGTAATAAAATTTGGCACAATAGGGGTGAGTTGCCAACTCGTGAGTAGAAGATATCTGCGAAAAGAAATCGAATGCACGATGCTATCCTAGGTCATAATAATATACTAATATACTTTTAGTCATCAAGTAAAACAGGATAATAAGCTACGTGTAACTGCAAAAGCTCCGTGCTCATGTCAGTGCCTCAGATAGTATTATGTCATGTGAATGAGTATGCATGCACCATGAATGTAAAATAACCAATCCTGAAATCTAGATATATCTGTATAAGAAATCTTTAGCTTTTATCATGGTAAAATGTGTATAAAAATCTGAAATATCAACGATGAAATCCATGGAAATCCGTGTCAAGCATCGACACAAAACACGTAAATCTCAAGTCTCAATACCTCATAATCTCAATGTCTCATAGTCTCAATATCTCGAGCTCCGTCAGTCCGGATCGGACCATATCATCAAATCTCACGATAACGGTCGGTATCCTCTGGATATCCGCCGTGCCGGACATCACCGGTAAGTAGTCCTCCCCTGTCAGGCTCATCGTCTACAACTCGATCTTCTTGCCCCGGGGTACCATACCGGGCCCACCATGTACCCGAGACGGTTCATCCACTCCTCAAATCGGGTCTCGAAATCCAACAGAAAACATGAAATCTCATGGTGGACGACACATACATCATGAGAAAACCGCATCTTATGTTTTTTTAAAAAGAGAGGAGGAGAGAGAGAGAAGTTTTTATATATTTTTGCGGTTTTCCCCAAAAATCCAGAAATCTCATAGAAATCCAAAATCCCAAAATCATGAGTAAGTATATGATAAGTGTCGGCATATGCCCCATAATACTGCATGATAACATGAAAATGCGAATGCATGAAATGTCTAAGTAATAAATACCATGTCTATACTAACACCAGAAAGTAATCACAATATTATATCGATCTAGCTGTTAGCTGATTTTATCAATAAAAGATAATATGATCTAAAGTCTACGTGACATAGCAATTACCAATGATGATGTGTGTGAGCCGGCAAATAAGTGAGCGTGGAATATGCGCATCATCGGTAATGGTGCCGGTGTCCTAACAGGCAGGGTTTTATACTGATTATAGAAACATATGTATGAACATGCAATATTATGATTACGGTATGAATGTAAAGACGGATGTGTAATAACCACTCATCTGTGATATACAAGTATAACTACAACTATATGACTCAAGCCTAAACTAGTGTCCATCTAACCTCCTAAGGAACTAAACCTAAGAAACTAGTCAATAAGAATTAAGAGTCCACCTAAGGTCTGAATCCATATCTCTAATAGTCGGCGATCCAGCCTCAATAACGTCACGTACATAGTACGGCTTTCTCGAATCAAGAGTGCGGATCAATCATCATATCTATGCCTCGTACGGTAAAATCTATCGTACGGCATCCCAATATCGGGGTACGGGTCAAGTATCACCTACGTGTCTCATCATTCGTATAATATCATCATCAACACATGTCAAGATCAAGGTGTTATACTGTAATCGCATACATCAATCATATATCATTGCCAGTATAAATATACATCGTTAATTTATCCTCATAAATACCATGTATATGTATCATATTGTGATTAAGTCACACTTAGATCATAACGTAATCAAGTCACACCTATATGATATCGTAATCAAGTCACATATATATGATATCGAAATCAAGTCACACCTATATGATGTCGTAATCAAGTTACACATATATCATATCATAATTTCAAGCACAGGTTACGGTCCTGGTTCTATTTTAGAGTCCCATGTACTTCAATATCATCACCACCCTTTATTATTGTTCATGTATACAAATCCATTATCTCATTTTCTAAAGATCCGCTAACATCATAACACGACTGTATAGCCAAGAATCACGGCATCAGCCCAGTTATATTGTTTCATCCCCGTGTATCATATCACATCCTTGTATCACATATACGTATTGTGTATACATATATACCTACACCTAGTCCTATATATACATATACATATACGTATACACCACGTCGAGTTTCAGTGTGTGCGTGTGTGTGTATCTACCTGAAACCTACGAATCTCTTCCAAGGTACTCATCCTCTGGTAAGGTCTTTCTAAATCAATCTAGTCCAACCCAGGGTCATTACTAGGATCCTACTCACCGAAATTCTAAGGTCACGTCAAGCTTCCTAATGACAATAGGTACTATTCCTATTCTACGTTCGCGGGGGTGCTAAACGCCATCCACCCGATTTCCCCCCTAGATACACATCTACTCACCTGGTCCTTGTCTGCCGAAGGCGATATCGCCTTCCTCTTCTTTCTCGTCCGAAATCCACGCGATGGGTACCTATACGCAAACATGTATAATATCGTAAACTGAATCACGGACAAAAATCAAAACGACGCACGAAACGCGCATAGGTTAAAACCTATGTCCCGCTCATGCAAAAGGACCAAATATCGCTCGATATCGGCGTTCAAACGCCGATTGATCGAGATAATCATCAACAAACAACTTGTAGTTTAAAAACTCGTTACTTATAATATAAAACATGATTTAATCCATCAAAACCCTAAAAATCAATCAAATCGTCCGATTTCGAAAAACCCGAAAACGCAAATTTACCGTTTTACATCAAAATTTGACATTAAAATCAAACTAATGGTCATAAAACTCATTAAATAGTATAACTAGATTATACAACCCATTACTATATTTTTAGCGCCCCAATTGTATTAATTGGAAAATTCTAGTTTGCAAACTTGCCCATACTTTTAAGCACAATTTCACAATATCACAACTAAACTCGATTTTGCATGAATTAATGTATTAAACTATAATTCATGATGATAATAATATAATGAAATCATAATTTAGATTTTAAAGCTCATTTATTTAAGAATTTCCAAATTCTAGTTAGCAAAAATAGCATTTTTATTACTATTTTTCAATTATCAATAGAAACTAGTAACCAATTTAAGTTTTTCATTCCACTAACAAGTTAATATTCTCTTTAAAACCACAATCTAGTGTTACAAATATTAATTGGAATTTTATCTCACCAATATATACAACTTATAGAAATCTAGTTTGCAAAAATACTTAATTTAAACAAATTGGAATGAACAAATTATAATTCAACAACCATGCAAGATTTCCCACTTCTAAAAATGTTAAACTAGTTATTATAACCCTACTTAATTAATAAAAAGCATAACTTAATTTTATAACCCTAACTTGAATTTTTAAAACTTGAAGATAGAATTAATTTATTAATTCTAATTATGCTAGAATGAAACATTAAATAACAATAAATCAAAAGAATGAGATTTATACCTCCACAACATGAAATCCATGTAAAGATGAGCAAAGAATAGAGAGTAGGAATTTATTAGGATTTTGTGGGTTTTTTTTTTTTTTGAATTTTTGATGGATTTTTGATGGATTTTGTAGCAAAAACCAAGTGGGGAAAAGGGAGGCTGCCAAGGGGAGGAAGCCGGCCATGTGAGGAGGAGGGAGAGGAGAGTGAGAAAAGTGAAGAAAAGTGTAGAAACTTCATCCCAAAATATCACCTCTTTATGTCTTTTCATCATTTCATTTAATTTTTTTCATTTCTTTACTAAAACAACTAAAGAAAATTCTAGAATCATGGAAAAATTTGTAAATAAATTTTGCATGATACACACTAGATTCTAATATGCAATGGTTCATTTTTGCAATTTAAACCCCTTCAAATTTGAAATTTACACTAATTTAGTGCATAAATAAGCTTATGTTAATATTTAAAATAATTAATTTAGGAAAAATATTTAATTAAACTAAAAATTTATAAGTGGCTAAATAAACACCATTTATTAGTAATTACATAATTAAAATAGATATTTTTAAATTTATAATGAAAAATAATTACGGTTTAGTTTTACGAAAAATACGTTTTATTTTACCGAAAATCATAAAATGCACTTAAACGATTTTATTTATTTAATTATTTTTAAAACGTTACCGGTTCCTTATTCCTGGGGCTCTACCTTTGAGTTTGAGGACACTCTTGAGATTTGTTAATATTCACACTTAAACTGACGTTAGATTAGTCTATCCTTGTAGAGACCTTTTAGGACATATTGACATTCACTTCATATTCACCACTACACACTTATTACATGCTTATGATGATTAACACACTCATGTTATATTTCCATGCTTATTTATATTGTCATACTCATATATTCGCCATGTTTAATTGACACACTTACCTGTCTGCAACTACATTAGCATTCATATTCTACTTTCATTCATATCCATTACCATATTTATATTCATATCTCCTTTGGGAACTTACCGAGCACAAGTTTGCTGATGGGCATTCTACCCATCTATGTTTCTTTGGAATGTTCATCAGATAATTTAGAGACGAAGGAAGTTGAACCGACTGCAAAAGACTACGACCAGCTCAGCTCACAAGCCGATCCATAGATTTCCTTTTCAGTTTCAGTTTATGTGTGCCACTTGTTTAGGCATTTTCATTACACCTTTCATTTTATATTCTTTTATCAGTTTAACTCTGTAAAGTTGGGAATGTAAATATATAAAGTTGGATTTTCTTTTCACGTCATTCGTGTCATTTTTATACTGCTTACATATGCTTAGTGTATTTGTTTCGGAAAATGACTTTCTCAAAATAAATACGTCGCGGGCTTGTCGCATGTCTTTACTGCTCTTTTAGGAAGCGGGACGTGACAAAATCCTCCTCTATAACTACAGTGGTGGATGAAATCTGCTTATCTTTCTCTTTTAACTTTGAACAATCCATCTTCCAATGTTCTCTTTCGTTGCAATATCTGCACTTATCATTCATCCAACTTCTTGACTCTTTAGAATCATCATCTGTCCGCTTCACCGAGCGGCCTCTTGTGAATATCGCGTCACCCGAACTTCCTCTATCACCGACCACCTTATCTCTCAACGTCTCACTATGCAAACTTGCCTTAACATCTTGCAAAGTTAACTTGTCTCGGTCATACACCATAGATTTGACAAACTGGTCGAATTGGGTGGTCAAAGAGCATAATAAAATCATTTGATCTTCATCATCGATTTTCACCTCCATATTTCGTAAGTCCATCATAATCCGATTAAGCTCGTCGATGTGGTCTTTAACGGAAGTCTCTTCCTTCATCCTCAAGGTGTACAACCTCAGCTTTGAGGTGAAAACGGTTCGTGAGAAACTTTTTATTATAGAGGGACTCTAGCCTATTCCAAATATTTGCTACTGTGGGCTCTTAAGCGATCTCGCAAAATACCTTGTCCGTTAGATAAAGGCGCAACGAATTGTGCGTCTTATCTTCCATCGCCTCCAACTCTTCTTCTTTGGTCCCTACCGGTATCTTATCTCTTAGGAAAACTATCTTGTGAACACCTTGTTGTTTCAGAACCGCGTTCATGTTCAACTTACATAAACTGATGTTATTACAACCGTCGAACTTATCTATCTTGTAGTTCATACGTCATCTTTCCAAGACCTCTGAATCACCGAGTCTGATACTCTGATAACACTTATTGTATCCCGATCTTCTCTCACACGGCGCAGTGAATCTCGAAGGGATCACACAAGCCGATAACGTGAACAAGCTATGGCGCAGCGGAAAATCACAGAATCGCATGCAAACAAAGACAATAAAAAAGATATATCCGACGGCTATCACAACACATCAAACAAAGAGAAAAGCATACCAGCAACTAAAGAACACAACGATATACCCAGGTTCGGTGCAAATTCACACATAATCTTGCCTTCGTAACGAGAACTTCCACTAGAGTTATGATTACATGAGATACACCCAAACATCACCGTCCAATACAATATAACTACCTCTCTCTAAAACCTTCTCTCCCTCGGCCACTAGCCCTTTTCTTCTTTTTGGCTGCAGCCTCTGTTTTTGTGGATTAAATTCAATTGACCTAAGCATTAATTAATCTCCTTATATAATAGAGATAAGCTTAGAGATAAATCAAAGTTTAATTAGTAATCCTAATCCAATTCAAATAGCAAACCGTAGCCCCCTCCAAAATTTGTGATCCCAAGACTTTGATTCCCACGCAATGCATGTGCTTCGATGGGCCTTTTGCTTTTTGCTTTTGGTCCACGAATTCTTGAATCTATTTCAACAAATTTAGTACTAAACAAGAGACAATATAAAGGGATTAAAAAACAGGTTGCCTGATCCTTGTGCATGGCTTGGTACTTATACGTTATAAAGCAAACTTCAAGGACGTAGATAATGACATTAATTGATGGTCTCTTCTTTTTTAAATAATTGTGTGGAGATATAGTTGGAAATAGTCTCATATTGAAAAAACCATGTTATACATGATGATGAATGTTGAGATATATTTAGGAATAGTCCCATATTGGAAAGACTTTTAAAGCTATGTAGGTATAAAATATAAGATGGGACAATCAATCCTAAGATTTGAGTCTTATTGGATGAACAAGTCTATATCAAAAGCCTGTTTGTAATCCTCCCCAAGCCAGTTAAAAAAGTTCCTCCCTCCTATAGAAGCTATTGTTATTTCTATTAATTTACAGAGATGTTTTTGTTACTTTATTCTCAAATCTAAATATTTAAATCATATAATGTATTTATTTAAAAAAATACACTATCAACTCTACATTCGCCTGCATAAGCAAAATAATTTTTGGATTCTATTAGACTTTTTTCCCTTTGCTTGTACAAACCCATGCCACGCCATTACTCAAATCCATGTACGGCCATTAATATCAAGCTGTCTGTTCGATGATAATCAGTGCTTGCAACGGGTATTGGTTGGTGTAGACTCCTATGGTATATAATATACGTGGCAGGAAAATGTATAAAAACCCATAACTAATTTATCAAATCATATCAATTCTTTAAACATACTAAATTAATAACAAATTAAAAAACAGATTCTAAATAAAAGTTTCAATAAATAGTTTACGGAACAGTACCAACAAAAAATAGCTTAAAATTTTATGTAGCAATATTTTAAATTACGTGCATAGGACGCGGGCCAGAACACTCATAACTAACATACATAGAGACACTGGAAGGGAAACGATGAGTATATGAAATTCAAAGCTGCTTACGTGTGTGATAAGTGCCCATATAAGCTTGGGTTAAATTGCCTTGCACAACAGTACCCCCACCCAGTTGGCACCCATACTATCAAAAAAAAGCGAAAAATGGTACAGAATGATTGCAATTTTTCGACATCACAAGAAAATATTTTTGAGTATTGAACAATACAAGCACAACTGCTACAAGTTCATATCCAAGCTCCTCTGCTGTCTAACCATACACAGACTGTTCCCTTGCTTCCGTGAACCTTTTAACATGTAATCAAAACCCCTAGCATAACTTGTGCAAATTATACAATAATTAGCCCAAATCAATCTGAAGAATATAGGTAATTATTCGCACGAGAGAGAATAATCCAAATGCTTGGTCTCAAGCAACATCAGAAAGAAAGAACAGATGCTGCAACTCTCTTCAACGATCCTGATGCTTTCAGGATATCAGATTCAGAATGCCCTGCGGAGACGAACATTCGGATTCCAACAGGAAGACGGCACTTGTCAATATGCGACCTCTTTGTGGTCGCAATGAAAACGTCATCTTCATTCAAAACCTGCAAAATTTGAAAAAGTTCAAGAAACTACTAGTTTTAGCCATTCAATCATTTTCTTAGGAGATACTGACGAGAAAAATAAAAGAGATTTGGCTTACCCTGACAGCAATTTTCTCGAGAAGTTGTAGATCACTCTTTGAGGAACCTGTCGATTTCTTAAGTTGCAGAAACACAATGGGGGATTGAGGATCGCTTGATAGAGTCAATCCTTGTACATCTGATAGACCTGCAGTTTTAAAGTCAAATTTTAAGTCAGGAGACTGAAAATTGAAGAAAAACGAAATTTGTATGTAACAAGTATATGTCTTCCAGCTTGGGGGGGAGTATTGAGAGAAAAAAGGGTATTTTCCGATTATACATAATGATGATAACCTAGTTAATAATATAAATAGAGAGAGCTCTCTTTAGTTGCTATTGCCTCAATTCTGTGTATATAATGGTAAATTCTAGTATTTTAGATGGCCAATAATTCTATTGAGATTTTCAAGTTCATGGATTGGATGGTTCTATGCTTAACAATATCAAAAAATCAGCTTGGTTGGATGCTTTAAAAAAATAGATTAGTTGGGTATTAATTAAAAAAATCAGACTGGTCGGGTATTAATAAAAAAATCAGCTTCGTCGCGAAAAATATATTACGCAACATGTAATCCCTGAGCATTAGAGTTAGTAGTCATCAACTTCTTCATAAATATACACATCAACGATGAGGAAAAAATGAACACGGCACAGATTCTTGCAAAAGAATGAGAAGTATGATTCACAGGTTTATATGGCTTGCATTTTAAGTCTTTTTTAATGATTAGGACACTTTTCTAAAAGATGGATGATCCAGTCAAAAGTCAATATGGGAACCATTGCATAAATAAATTGAGTCAAAAGCCTCTGGTTCTTGAAGGATATAGCAAAGAAGTAAAAGTAATGGATCTTTTATAGCCCTTGGCAAATTACATACCTTGCCATAACAATGCGATATTTTCCCTTAACGATGTAAGTAGCGCCGGATTCTCTTCCAAATGATTGACTGCGGCAATTGCAGCGGTAGCTAGATAGGGTGGCAAAGATGCCGAAAACACATAGCCAGAGCTACTGAGCCTCTGCAGACAATGTCAATCGTTTAAACAATTAAAAGAATGTGACAGGACATGCACAAAGCTCAAAGTTGAAATATTGCAACATATATTGGCCAGTATAATGCAAACCCAAAATTGGGATTTACAATTAATCTTTATTCATACCCTCACAAAATGAGATGCGGGCAACTTCAAAGACCTCAAGGGAAAACTATCATTTTTCCAACCTATAAAGACATGCATCTTTTTATTTTATAAATATGCCGTTTCCTATTAATTAGATGGCAATAAATTCCGTTTCTTTTCTTTTTTAAATTTAGTAGGGTAAAGAACTATAAACTAACTTTTAACTTTGAGAGTTTTTCACTAAACACCTTAAACTTTGTTTTTACTGCAGCAAGGTCCCTTAAAAGTACTGCATTTAAGGGTAATTTATTGGAAAAAATCTCCTTTAAAAAAACAGGATTATGAAATTTCCTGTAATAAATAAACTTTCACGTAGTTTAGTGATTTTGTCAAAAACAATGATAGTCAAGAGTAGTTTAGGGTATTTAGCTGATACACTTTGGTAAAACTTTTTGTCATATATGTATATATTTAATGTTGCATTAAAAATTTTATGTTCTCTGCAGCACGTGCATTTTACATGCCAAGAAACCTAGTATTTTCTTCTACTAGGTAATAAAAATCTATCAGAAACCTTACTTGGTGATCGACAACTCTGACACTTCCTGTGCAAAATCCTCCATCAGTGGCCAATGCATTTCCCATACCCGCAGTTATTATATCAATTTTCTCAATCTGTAGAAGCAGAGTAATTCCAATAAATTTAAGGGTGAAAAAACACAAGACCTCCGCCAGCCAGAATGTTCAGAGCAAAGAAAACATCTAGGACTTTACCGGGACTCCATAATGTTCAGCAAGACCTCGGCCAGAATTTCCAAGTACACCAAATGAGTTGCTCTCGTCCATGACAACACGGAATTTGTATTGCTCTTTCAATTTCACAATCTCGTCCAATGGGGCAATTTGCCCAGAATTCTGTGTTTGTTTTATGTAAAAAGATATTAATATTGAAGTAAGAGTAGAGATTTATGGATAGAATTCAATAGCAAATATATGACCATGCAAACTTTGAAGATTCGCTGCAAGAAAATGGAGCTGAATTTCTCATCTATTAACGAATATAAGAACGGAGTTGTGAAAATAATAATGCCAGGTCATATACATTTCGGCTGTGAACTTGCTTAGCTGATACATGTTTGCTTTACTTAATTTAATAAAATCCTCTGTGCATTATAAAAGAAGACATAAAGTTAATACACAAGGGTAAATGGTGTGGGGCAATCCCGTAGTAGTTATTTTTTGTTTTATAATTTTGCTATCATTTTTAGCAGCCGTATTATTCCTGTTCAGCATCAGTAAGCCATACCATTTAAGCGAATAAAAGCTTCACTGTTTAACTCCTAAGGATTTCGGGAATTTTAACGTATGAATAAATTTCAAAAGAATTCTAAAACTAGTTCCATATATCTTTTTGCCAGATATAAATAGGAACATGTTTAGGAATTCCATTATCTTTTTGCCAAATATATCTTATGAGCATACAGAAATAACAAAACCAAAGCCATATTCCTGAACATAAAAATTCTAATATATTTTCAGGCAGCTATTGTAATGTAGATTACTTCAAGTACAGTAAGAAATTTAAAGGGTTTTCTATTATTATTATAAAGAAACGGCGCTAAAGCACCAAAATTCATTAATAGAGAGTTAATGAACCACAAGAAATTTAAAGGTTTGATCTCATCTTTTCCTAGAATAGGAAATGGGCTAAGAATTGAAAAGTAATTATAATACCTGATATACAGATTCAATAACAATGTAGCGCCGTACTTTGTCTGCTTGCTTGTGTCCTTTAGTAACCTTCTCTAGTGTGCTCTTGAGTGATGGCATATCATTGTGCTTGAAGTAAACGATGGTGCTCCTGGAAAGATATAGCCCATTTTGAACAGCCCAATGAACACCCTCATCACTGCAAAAATAATAATTCACTCTGTTAGAATATAAAATTTACCATGAAACCTCTCGCTGCAAGTCTGAAACGTTTGGCGTTTGGTGCAGTGGCAGGAACATTATGATGGTAGCAAAGGACACCAGGTTCAAACCCCAAATCCCACTGGATGAGCATTTATAAAATTAATTTAAAAAATATCATTGTGTGAAGCCTAGTTTCGGCCCAGAGAAAGGGCGCTCAACATGTAGGGGCATGCTAGAATAGTTGATTACATCTCCCAGCCCTCACCAAAACTTTGGAGTTTTGGTGCAATAGCAGATATTCGAGTTTTGCATATTTTCCCATCAGATGATACTCTAGTTCTCTATTATTTGCATTCACAAACTAATTCCCAACATAATTCCCTCATCGGATATCTAAAATACCGAGAAAGTACTCGTTCTCCCGAAATTAGTTAGAAATGCCGTACTTACACGACAATAATATCTCCTTTCTTTGCAAAGGCTGGAATCACACTGAATATTGTAGATATCCCATAAGAGTAGAGGATCGAATCTGGAGTACCCAGAAACTTCGCAATTTTTGTTTCACAATCAAGGTGGACATCTACAAAAATATGGAATACAGTTATAACGTTGTAAAATTTTGATGAAATCTTCTCTTTTAAAAAAGAAAGAAAAAAGCTCAAATAAAGGGAGAAACAAGGATTTACCAATGGTCCCATAGAACCCACGAGGGCCACAAGATCCAACACCATATTTCTCCAATGAACCAACACATGAATCCTGCAATGCAATGTATTAAAATACAGTTCAAGAAGAAATGAAAAAATAAATAAATAAATAAGGTGTAAGATGGAGAAAGTTTTTACTCACAATTATCTTCTCATTCCCTATCAATCCAAGATAATTTGCGCATGCAAAGTTCACAACTTCTTTCCCATTTACTTTAGTGTGAGTCCCTGCAGCACTGCATGAAATGACATCTTATGAGTATGCATATCATTAAGCAATTCAGATAATGTAATTTTAAAAATCACAACCAATTTTATGCTTCTGTCTTTCATCTATTGCGAATCTATCGATGATACGTAATCAAAACATTTAGAAAATTCTGTTTACTACAAAAGTCTGCCACTTACCTGCCTAGTTAAATAAAATGTACAAAGTATATAACTGGAGTAGAAGAGATGTACTGTATATACAATAATACTAACCCAAAGACAAAACACATAATTAAGAGAAAAAAATAATTTAGTAAATCAGAAGAAAATTACTAACATAAACCACTATAATTGACAAGATAGCGCTTTACTCGAAAAGGATAACATGGGGCTATTAGGAAGCAAGGGAAAAAAGCATAGAAGTAATATATTTACCATTCACATAATAAAAGTAATATCTTTAGCAACTTATAAATGTTTGGCCACTAATTGTATATGCATTGTATTCCCAGAACTAGAAAAAGCTTGTGTTATTTCTTATTTAGTATGTGTGATACAAATTACATTATGAGAGTACCAAAATCACAACAACATACAATTAATAAAACTATGAATATAATAATCTACAAGAAACATTTAAAAACCTGACAAGTTAGTTTATACTAGTATTCTAAAAGGGTAAAGAGATTCTGTTTATCTACCTTTCCAATGTGGGAGGTTCGACTTGCATCTCTTCTGTGATAGGGGGGTGAAGAGATTCGGGTACCCACTCATCACATAGATCATCTATTTCCTGAAAAACAACACATGATTCAATTAGAAAGTTGCAAATATGAAAATTAACTTGCACATAATACAATGAGAACAGCAACTAAAGTAATTACATATTGTTTAAAAATTATCTGCCTATTTTTCAGATGTATTGCTGCATTAAACAATGTTATATGTTCTCTAAGATGCGTAACAATACAAATTAGCCCATATAAAGGTAAACGAGACCTTTGTCCCAAATCTTGGATCATTATTCTTCATTCAATTATATAAAGGCCCCTATCCTTAAAGAAAATGTTCATTAGCCTCACTTTTCAAGTAGCAATCATAAGATTGACTTGAAAACACTTCTTACTTATTTAGCAAATTCCAATATTCTAATCAGAACTTAATCTTAGAAAAATACACAACACATAACAAAGATTAAATTCAATTAGAGCAATGAGAAAACCAACCAACCTTTTCGGTCAACGGCTTCTTCGGGGGCTTATAACTCTTTCTTGAGAGTTGGAACAATATAACAACAATCAGAAGCACTTCGACAACCAAATGCCCTTCAATTCAACCGAAAAAAAAAAAGCAAAAGCAAAAACAAATTTTCAATTGACATGCTTTTCTTCACGAATTCTAAATCGAATCGATAAAATTCGAAGGCACCCACCATCAATATGAACCCCAAACACCACTGCCCTTGCTAGAGGCGCATCAAACGCCGACGACATCCAATCCAAGCCAGCAGTCGTCATGTTCATGATCCCCGATGCCATCAAATCCCCTCAAGATCTCGCCTTTTTGTTGTTTTTCAAGCCTGTAATCGAAATTGAGATTAAAAACATAAAAAGGAAACAATTTTCCGATCAAATTACAAGCAAATTTCACTAACCTGAGGGGAATAGACACCCTAATTCCTTTTCTGGGTCAAATTGCAAATGTGAAATTGATGAAGAGAAGAGGAGACTGAGCTTTGAATTTAAATAAATCATCAAGAGAGAGAGAGAGTCCAATTTGGGGAACGAGATGACGAACTGGAGAGTCAAAGGCCGTGAGCTCTGCGTAAAGACGAAAATACCATTGGAGGTTGGAAAAGGATAAGGGGAGAAGATAGGGACCTGAGGAAGGAGATGAAGAGGATAAAAGAGTCCTTTTTCTTTTCTTTTTTTGGAATTGAATTTAAATACAATGCGTTCTTGACTCGGTATATGGTTTGTTTTTATTTTTTTTGACTCGGTATATGATTTGACATTATAACCCGCCAACATTTTATTCTCTCTCTCTCTGTTGTATTATTCGACAAATTAGGATCTAAAATATGAATGCTTGGAAGTTGACCATTTCAGGTAATTTTTGTCACATGTGAGCTCACTTATATGCATTTTCGATTGACACCCTTCTTAAAAGTTCACTAAACTCATAAGATTTTCTGGTTACCAAAAAGTTTATAAATTACGGAAAACTATTATGACTAACAATCAACACAGTCAACGGTTCATGGTGTATTGCATGCATATAAAATGACAATTTTGCCTTTCTAATCAAACACATTTACTTAAATTAGTTTAATCCCTTTTAAATATATATTAAAAACAACTTTAATTAATTATTTATAGATTAATTAAATTATGATTTATTTACCGTGAATAGCGACAGATAGTGGCAAGGTCGATGGAAGTTGGTGATGGAGGAGTAGGAGAAGAAGATGGAAGAGAAAATAGGAAAATGGAGCAGAAAGCATTTGCATCTTTTTGTTATTCTTCTTCAGCTTTTGTTGTGCAGTTGTATAAAGAGCAGCATCTTTGTTTGCCATGATGTACTTGACGTCAACAATCTTCCATAGTTCTTGAGACTAGAAGAGTGTCCGTATTTGATACTCCAAAAGCCGTAATTATCGCCTAAATGTTAGGCGTATTGGTTGGGATGATTCAAACATGATCATGTTCTCAAGGTAGGGAATAATTTTGACATCTTGGTAATTGATCGAATGAGGATCTGATACCACTCGTTAGAAATTGATAACTATGAAAGTTCCTAGTGCCCTTGCCGCTACAACAGCGGCCGATCCGGAATCGAAAAACAAAAATTTTACGTGGAGCATTAGAAGCTAATATCTAATGATCGTTCCAAAACTAAACTAGAAAACTAAGCAAGCAAGATTTAAGAATCACAACCTTTGATGCGTGTCCACCCAATCGTGGAAAACCCTTCCAAACTCCTCGTAAACTGTCGAGAACAAGCTTGAGAAACGACCGTCCTTGCCGAAGATGACTCATCCGAGTGAAACCGATCCAAAGTTCAGCTTCACTTAATGAAGTAACCGACGCCCCAAGCTTGCTTGAAATGGAGTGTGGGGATGTAGGATTTTCCACTATTATTTTCACTCTAAAACAAAGTTCAAGAGAGCAATGAAGAAGAAAGAGGATGAAGAGGATGAGAGGAAGCCATAATACAAATGAGCTAAGTCTATGGAAAATGAATGAGAGAATGGAATGGATTCATTTATTTTTTTAACCATCACAAAAAAATATCACAACAATTTATAATAAACAATTGAAGCTCATCCCTCTCTACATGCCATCAACCATACCTCAGTCTCCATCTCATTTCCAATTGATTTTCTAAAAAGAAAATCAAATAATGAGGTGTCCTCGTTCTAGAAGTATTTCGTATAAATATGGAATACAACCCGATATACGTATCGAAATACACATACGCGTATCCATATAAAAATACGAACAGCGAAGAGAGAGAAAATGAATAGTGAACATAATAATAGAATATATATATAAATTATTAAATCAAAACTTGATTTAATAATCCGAGTTAATTCTAAGCTGCTAGTCAGTGTAGCCATTACACGTATTTGATCGGATCTCTGCATGTATCAATATAGGGCCTCTAGATCATATTGTCTGGACCGGGAAAACTCTCTGTGTGGGATTCTAAAAATTCGACAATACGCTGGCAGTGATTTACTGGATAAATCCAAAACCACAAGCACGTCAGCGGCACTAGCTATACATAACGGCTACCCAGATATCTGCCGAAATGGAGGTCAATAATCAAGTCCGTTCGTATGCTACTGAGCCTGAATGTGACAATCTCAGTACAGTCCGGTCTCTTCGTTTAAGAGTATCGCATAATGGGTCCAGGGGGAGGATAACGTTAGACCTTTAATAACCCGATAAGCCGTGTCGTAGTCAAGCTCATCACTAACCGAGAAACTACTGAACTCCTATCAGTAAATCTCATCCATAATGGCCACGGATTTAGGGTGATGGCCAATCGAACACAGCGCGACATCGACTCCTAATACCAGGAGAGACGAATCCCTGACAATCGCTCACTGCATCTATGTGGCTCAAGACTATACCCAACAAAACCCTGTTTGCATGTCTCTTTTGAGCCGTGATAGGGTAGTAATCTAAGTATAATGGGAACTCACACGAGACAAATGACGATCTCAGGTCAAAGAACTAACATGTACTCATACCACTAGAGAACTGCTATCTGACGATAGGTATAATACCATCTAGAAGTTCTCGGCGAGTCCGTCCAGTGTACTCACCTATAGTGATCATATGTATACTATCTTAGGTGACACAACACCAATGGCTTGTGGGATAGGCCACCGCCCCTCGTCGGGGTCTAGAAACGTATACACCAGTCTACTCCGGAATATCGATACCCAGTCTCGATACTCTCTCGAGTAGTGACATTTAAGGATATGTTTATGGACTACCCAGTTCTCACCTATATGATCGCCATCATAATACTGGTAGTCAAGCAAGAATCTTACGGGCTTCATCATTATATTTTAGCGACACGTAATAACAAGTTAAACGTATACACATCAATGATAAAGACAAATCAGATAGCATACTATTATTTCGAGTAAGACTGTTCTACCTATATATGTCCTTCCTTAATTATCATAATCGCCTGCTTGCAATTACCATAATTTCCTTGAGGGCACTATATCCAACAATTACCCACTTGCACTTAAGGCCAATTATTGCAGTATCGCATATCCACAGCTCGTGTGCTACCGAATATCCAATTTCGCTACTAATCAGTTTCACAAAGCTCGTTTAAGAAACTTCCGTGTTCGAGAAATAGCCTCAGTGAGTGGATCCGCTGCAATGTTTCAACTTCATCTCTTTATATCTTAACTTCGTGAAGATCAACAATCTTCCGAATTGAGCGATATCCCGCCTCAAGAATTTGTCTGGATAATTGATGGGACAAAGTTTGTAAATGAACAAGTTTATCCAACAAACTTCTTGGGTTGTATCCTCTGTTGAGTCATAACCAGTATTCTACACCATGTCTACCTCAGCATCCCTATTAGAACCCTATCCAATATATTGCTCCTCAAAGGAGGGTAAACTCAAAACTCTGACAGCATCTCTGTCATCCAGGTCACCTTGGAAGCCTGAACCGATAACCGCCTCCTGGAGGAAGTAGCCGTTACCATATACCAAGAATATCCTCTTATGTTCTTAACTGCTTCCCTTTGTTTCTCCAGGATTAGATTAACATTTGCTTACTATGGTAAGTGCAAAAACAACATCTGGTTTGGTACAAGACATTACATGATTGACTCAATTGCCTAAGCAAATGATATGTCATTCATGCGAGTCCCTCTCCTCATCAATTTGAAAGACATCTCTTTAGAGAGGGTGATTCCATTACCTGCAGGTAGACTACCACGCCAGGAGGCATCCATTCTAAACTACTTTAGAATGGTGTCCAAGTAGTCGAATTAGGAACTTCCCAAATCTAGATCTATCGATATAGATCTAGTCACCAGAATTCTTGATATCTTATCCTGATCTTATGTGGAGAAACTTTTATGACAACCAAAATTTGACCGATTGTAGTATAGGAACATCACTTCCTATCAGGAATATGTTATCCAAATTTCAGGACATAACTCCCTACATCCTTTTTATTAGGTTCATATGTTGTTTTGATGAAATCAATTAACTTGACAGTCACATCAAAACAGATGATCCGTTTCCGCTATGCATGCTTTAGTCTACGAATAGACATAACTAACTTGCACACCTTCCGCTGCTCCCACTGACTACGATAACCCTCTGGCAAAGCCATACACGTGCATTTCCAAATTCCTATTTAGAAAGACGTTATAGTCATCCACTTGCCATATATCTTAGTCAAGAACAGCAACAGTGCCAAATTATATTCGTATGGACTTCAGCATAGAGACTAAAATAAAAGTCTCATCATAATCCAAATGGGGTATTTGATAAAAATATTTATAAGTCTAGCTTTATTAGGTTAATACATTTCCACCTACACAGATCTCGAAAGATCTGCTTGTTCCTAATGGGTTTTACCCCTTCAGGAGCACCCAGCAAATTCCATAATTTGCTGAAATGCGTGGAGTCCAACTTGGATATAAAGTATCCAGCCATTATCCGGAAGTCACCACTTCCCATAGCCTGCTGACAACTAGTAGGGCAATCAACATAATGATGACGACCTCCTTGTCACCGTCTACGAGAAAACCGAAGTATCTCTCGAGTGGCTGAGGTCACCTACTAAATCTGCGGAGTGGCTATGGTTTGTCGAGTCCAATTGAATTTTCAAGTTCTACTAATTTTTCAGTAACCGTTGTAGTTCTGGAATCACTTCTTCCAGTTCTATCATACTCTCACATGTAGGGTGTTTTTCGTCACTCTATTGAGATGGGAAATACGCGTCGCTTGTCAGGCGTATTACAGATTCCCCCTGCCTAGGGTAGGCTGAGGTTTATTAATCGTGGAGATCCGAATCTCCAACAGCCGCGGACTAAACTGCCGTTAATTACCCCTCGCTCTTAGAGCGAAAAAACCTCCGATTGACGGGTAAAAATAGTCATGCGAACTCAATGTGAACTGTCGGTGTTTGAAAACAATACAGAAGGGCATATTTATTTCATTTTATTTATTCTATTTGTGACAAATAATTTTTTTTATTCAAAATAAAAAAAATATTTTTTATGGAGTTAAACTCAAAAAGATTTTATTTGGAGTTAAACTCCAAACACAAATTTATTTGGAGTTAAACTTTCAAAACTTTCTGTATGGAGTTAAACTCCCTTTTATTCAAAAAAACATTTTTTTATGGAGTTAAACTCCAAAATATTATATTTAGAGTTAAACCCAAAAAACAATTTTATTTGGAGTTAAACCCAAAAAACAATTTTATTTGGAGTTAAACTCCAAAAACAATTTTATTTGGAGTTAAAATCCCAAAAATTTCTGTATGGAGTTAAACTCTCTTTTATTAAAAAAAAACCACTTTTTATGGAGTTAAACTCCAAAAGATTTCATTTGGAGTTAAACTCCCAAAGTTTCTGCATGGAGTTAAACTCCAAAAAAAAAACATAAAAAAAGAAGAAAAGGAAAGAAGAAAAAAAAGAAAAGAAAATGGTGGAAGCCGGTCGCGGGACTCGACTTAGGCATGAGGTCACTTTAGTTGGATTTGGGCCCACTTACCTGGGGTTGACTTTGAGTTTGACTTGGTCAACGGGGTGTAATTTTTGACCCCAACAAAGTGCCCCCATCAATAAATGCACACCACGTATATGAGTAGTGTGCATGAAATTGCTGGATCTTGTTTCGCAGGAGTCTGACATTGAGGCGGAGCATCATTCCGGGGGGGAGCATCATTCCGATGTGCGGAGCATAATTCCACGGTCGGAGCATCATTCCGAAGAGTGGAGTATAATTCCGGGGGTCAGAGCGTCATTCCGATTTGCGGAGCATAATTCCAGTATATCTTGAGACGAAGTATAATTCCAGCGCAGGGGTAAATATTCCGAACGAAACATAGTTCCGATGCAGAGGTTGATTTCAGGACGAAACATGATTCCGACATAGAAGGCGAACACTCCGAGGGGAAGCATGATTTCGACACGGGGTATATTCTAAGACGAAACGTGAGTCCGATGCAGAGATTGTTGGTTGATTCCGAGGTGGAGCATAATTCCAATAGGGAAGGCAGATACTCCGAGGCGAAGAATGATTTCGACACGGGGTATATTCTGAGACGAAACGTGATTCCGACGTAGAGATTATTGGTTGACATGATTCCAAGGCGGAGCATAATTCCGACAGGAAGGCAGATACTCCGAGGCGAAGCATGATTTCGACACGGGGTACATTCTGAGACGAAACGTGATTCCGATGCAGAGATTGTTGGTTGACATGATTCCGATGCGGAGCATAATTCCGACAGGAAGGTTGATATTGCCCTTTTTGCAACTTGGACGGTCGGTGCTCGACATGTCTCCGAGACGGAGTGTCGTTGGTTGACGTTTCCCCGACACAGAGTGTCGCTGGTTGACGTATCCCCGAGATGGAGTGCCGTTGATCGACATGTCCCCGAGGTGGAGTGTCTCTTTGACGTTTTCCCGGCATGGAGTGTCGCTGGTCGACGTATCCCCGAGGCGGAGTGTCGCTGGTTAACTTGTCCCCGGCACAGAATGTCTGTGTTCCCCCAATATTTAACCTAATAAAAGAGCAAAGCTCTATTCAAATTTAGTGTGGCAGCGCCTCACGTGCTCTCTACGAGGGCGCTAGCGCCAGCACTAATCTCATAGGATTAAATCTTATGGTGGAGCCTTACGTGATCCGCACGCCGGCGCCAATGTGCAAAGCACAGAAACGCTTTCTGAATAAGAATTAAATTCTTATATGGCGCCGCACATACTTATTATGTGGGCGCCAATGTGCAAAGCACAGAAGAATTCATTGCATAAGAGTGAAACTCTTAGATGGCGCCGTACGTGCTCCTCACGCGGGCGCTAATGTGCAAAGCACATAAATGCTCATCATAAGAATTAAAGCGCCCACGTGCATAACACATGAGCGCCAGCGCCCAGGTAGAATTAAAATTCAACAAATACTCTCTGTTAAACAGAGCCGTTCGATCAAATATCCAACGGAGATGATAAATTATCAAAAATAAAGAATCAAATCTTATTAGAAGAAAATGTCTCCCAAATCTTTTTAAATAAGAAAAATACTCTCTGTAAAACAGAGAGGTCTTAAATTAAAAATCCAATAGTGATTAAAAATCACCAGTTCTCAGAATAAAATTCTGTATATGGGAGAATATTACCCCAATCTTGTTAAAAATAAGAACAACGTATTCTGTAAAAACAGAGACACTTGGATCAAGGATCCAACGGTGGGTAAAATTCCCCAAATCAATTTTGAGACCAATTAAATCAATTGGAATCTCTCAATGAGAGATTCTCTCAAAACCAATTAACAATCTACCTCTACTATATAAAGAACCCGAGACTTCAAGTCTCAAAAAAAAGAAGAAAAAACTGAAGGGAAGAGAGGAGAAACCCCCCCATAAGTTTCTAAAAAAAAGAAGACAGAAAGTTTCAAAAAGAACAGAGAATTTAATTCTCATAGAAGAAGGCTTTCCTCATTGAAACCCTAGGTAAAGAAAATACAGAGATCATTTTGTCTCTCCTTTGCCTATATAAGGGTTTAACCCTTCATATAAGAACTTTGTTCGAACTTAGTTCTTCTTCTGGTTGAGATTTGTAGAAGCAAATCTTCCCACAAGTTGAGAATTTAATTCTCATAGGGGAGATTTTGTTCTGCAGATTTAAAACTTAGGGGAAAAGAACTAGATTAACGAAAAAAAAGAAAGAAAGAGAAAGAACAAGAACATACGTTCTGGGAATTTAATTCCACCTATATTAGGGTTTAACCCTACGGAAAGAACTTGATTCTTATAAAAGTATAAAAGAACTTAGTTCATCAATGAATAATTCGGCGTCTCATTGATGCTTAGCACTTCCATAAAAGAGGGGAAGCGAACAAATGAAACCCAATGGTCAGCACTCACGTGCTTCCCACATGAGTACCATGCAAAGTGCTCAGCACTTTAAGATCAGTCAAAATGTATAAAGTGCTTTGCACTGATTGGGGCAATGTTCATATCTGAGCGCCTTACGTGTTTCACAAGTGAGCGCTACGGGACTCTAGTGCTCAGCACTAACCCAGCGCCTCATGTGTTTCATGTTGGATATTTATGCCTTAGAGGCCATTATTGTATATGTATACATGTGGATGCTTGGACATATATATGTACAGGACAGTCTTGCTCGATATGATAGTATGCTATCTGGTTTGTCTTTATCTTAACATGTGCATATGTTTTACTTGCTATTACGTATCATTCATGCATGTTGATAAAGCCCGTAGGATCATTGCTAGACTACCTGCATTATGATGGAGATCATACTTGTGGGAGCTGGGTAGTCGGTACGCACATCCTTAAATGGTCCCTAGTCGTGGGAGTATCGAGACTGAGCATCGATATTCCGGAGTAGACTAGTGTATACGTTTCCAGACCCTGACGAGGGGTGATGGTATGGTCCCGCAACCATTGGTCATTTTCACTTAAGATCGTATACAGGTGCTCACTGGATGTGAGTACACCGGACGGACTCGCCGAGAACTTCCAGATGGTACTATACCTATGTCAGGTGGAAGTTCTCAGGTGACATGAGTACAGATTAGTCTTTAGTCCTGAAATCATCATTTGTCTCGTGTGAGTTCCTACTGTACTTTGATCACTACTCTGTCACGGCTCTACTGAGGCGTGCAAACAGGTTTTGGTTGGGTACAGTCCCGAGCCACATGGAGGCAGTGAGCGATTGTCGGAGATTCGTCTCTCCCGGTATTGGGAGTCAATATCGCACTGTGTTCGATTGGTCAGGACCATAAGACCTTGGCCAAGGCAGTTGGGATTTACCGATAGACTGATCGGTAGTTTCCCGGATTGGTCTTGAGCCGCATCAGCATGAATTATCGGGTTATTAGGGTCTGACGTTTACCACTCCCTAGACTCGGTATGCGATACACTCAGACGAAGAGACCGGACTGTACGGAAATTGTCATAGATAGGTTCAGTAGGGATCCGGATGAGTTTTCTTGTCGGCCTTCCTTTTCAACAGGTACCCGGGTAGCCATTACGTATAGCTAGTGCCGCTGACGTGCTTGTGGTTATGGATTTATCCAGTAACTCACTGCCGACGTACTATCGAGTCTTTAGAGTCTCACACAGAGGGTTTCCCTGGTTCAGGAAAAATGATGTAGTAGCCGTATTGGATACGTGCAGGGTTCCGATCGATTGATGTACTTTATACCCAGACTTTCGATCGGACAGTTAGTAATACTAGCCGGCTCGGGTTTGAGCCGAATTATTAAATCAGGTATTGATTTGATAATTTAATTTTATGTATTTCGATATGTATATTCTAGTATTACGTTCTTCGTGTTATTCTATCTCTTTGGGCATTCGTATTTTTATCCGAATGCAGGTATGTATATACAGTAGAATGTAATCCGCATTTTGTTACGGATAACATTCTAGAAGGTGGACACCTCATTAGTCCTTTTCCATTTATTTGATAAATGGAAATAAGGTGTAAAGTGAAGGAGAGGGAGGCATGGCTTCGATGGTTGACAAATGAATTGTTAATTCATTTGTGGCAACTGTTGAAGCATGGCTGACATATTATATTGATGTATATTGTTTTACAAAATCATTCCCATCTATTTTCTCTCACATGCTTGCTCATTATTTTTCATCTCACCATTTTTGGCTTCACCTCCTTCTCCTCCTCTTGAGTTCCTCCACCTTCATCATCTTCCTCTTCTCTACACTCTCATATGTTGAGAAACAAAAGAGGAGGCAAGATAGAGTCAGTAGATTACTTAGAACTTCACACTACACCCTAGAGATCTTGGATTAGCATCCCAAGTTCTCTAGTTGCTCATTTTGTTACTTAGTAAGGAGTTAGAGCCATGGATCACATCTCTCAGGTGGATCATCTTCAACTAAAGAGGACCGGAGAGCACGCTCGATCCCGGAGTGCTGATGGAGCGAGAAAAGGAGATCAAGCACGATCATGGTGGCCACTTGGAGCGTATGATGAGGAAAGAAGACCGAAGGACACAGATCTTTTGGTGAGGCCTTTCTTTCGTAGTAGATAGCTCCTCTAGGTTTAGCTATATAGGTTTATGGAAAGATCCATTTTGTATTTGGTTATTCTAGCGCCGTTTTGAAACTCTAGAAAAATTTTATTCCGCAAACCGCCACGTTTGATGGCTTGGGCGTTAAGGTAACCCAACATGGTATCAGAGCCACCCCATAAAACTTATACCAGCTAGTTCTAACGCGTTTGAAATATCGATCGACCGAATTTTTCGAAACCGCAATTCCAAAATTATAGTTTCTGTCAATTTTTTAAAGTGGTCGAAAAATCATTTTCAGTGTATCAAAAATTCGTGCAGGCTATTATAAGACTCCAGAAGAAAATTGGGCCCACAAGCTCACCAAAATGCCGTGGAACCGCGACATAACATGCATATTTGCCGCGGTTGCGCGGCCGTATTGGTGCCTCTGTGCACAATCTTTCTTCTGGGGCTTTTTCATTTGGTATTATGGTTTCTGGAATATTTAGTTGTTGGGCCCAGATTTTGTTTGAGTACTGGATTTTCACTTGAGGCCTATTTGGAAAAATTTAGTCGATCGAAATTTTTAAATACTTGTGATTATCAGTACTTAGATTAGCATTTACGACCGTGAATGTCACTCGATCGGTATAACCCGTCTAACTGCTATATGTTCTTTTAGACGAGTTTGCGAACGTGACATTCACGTTGATGTTCTGTGATTGTGCTGATATTGTGGTTGGATTGTCATGGTGGATAGCCGATGGTGCAATGGTTTAGTACAGTTTATATTCATGTATAAATTTGTTATTGCGGGGCGAGCGTTCGACATGCGGACTGCCGTTTCCGCCGTATTGTATATTATTTTAATTGGGGCATGACCGGGTTGAGGTCGATGTCACCTTTGTACATATTTTCATTTTCTGTACTAGGCTTACCCCATGGTGGAGTGCTTGAATAGCCGGGTTCTAGAGGGCAACAAGTCCGCATCTCATGGCGTTGAGATGGAGGGGGCTTCACTTTAGAATTGGCGGGCTATTCACCGCACTTGTAGGGGGTATAGGATGACCCACGGAGGGGTGCTCAAGTTACCGGATCCCGTGAAAATGCTGGGTGACCCATTCACTTTGTTGATTGGGGTTGCCTCACTTCTGGGATTGGCGGGTAACTTGCCGCGCTCGTAGGGGTCCAGGTTTCCATTGCACGGGTTATCTATACGACCAGGAATGTCGGGTCTCTTTTGAGGCTCAAATGAAACCCGGGGCTCCAAGATTATCCACTATTCTGTGTTGCTTGCTGAGATTCTGTGTTGTAGATTTCATCATGCCTGGGACAAATGTTATATATATTTATATATATACTAGTAGATGTTGTATATGTTTTGCACCCGTGCTAGCTCAGCCCCTGCTCTGTCGTTAGTTAAGTAACCTAACAGGTGATGACGGAGCCCAGTGGCGAATGCGGATGGCATATACGTACATTGTGTTTTCGTTATTTTTTGATGTGATAGGCTTTAACTGATGGGGCCGCATTAATTTTGATTAATACAAGATAATAAACGTAAAAGATATTGGAACAAATTTCAAAAAACTATAGTTATATTCTTTCGCATTGCATAGTGGTATTCAATTGTGAATATTCAGCACCTCATTCAAGGAGGCAAGAGCTGAGATCCCTTCGCGGGGAGTGACCTCTTGAGAAAAAGTCTATGCTGTAGATTACTCGGTTTTTTCAAAACCACAAGTTTTCAAAAGCGGAGCCTAAACCACTCCTTTTCAAAACTGCTCAGGTTCCTTAAACGATATCAAGTTCATTACGTTAAAGGGTTTTTCGCCAAAAACCTACCCGTAGCCCCCCGTCATTTCAGATGAGTTGTATATAGTATTCGTGTTGCGTTTGTTAGCCTTTGTCAAGGCATAGTGTACGATAGCTAGATATTGCTTGTCTGTTGCATATTGAGATGCGATTATCTAGGACAGTCGTATAGCCTTGTTGGCCTTTGTCAAGGGTATGTACGGATGGGTCTAGATTAATCCTGGATAATGACGGGTTGAACTTGACTAGTGGATTATGATTTGTTGGCCTTTGTCAAGGTCATAAATCGCTAGGGGCAAAAACCACATCGGGAGTTTCAAATATACAGGAAACTTGCTAGTGCTGCATATCTTCTGGAGTGTGGTGACTAGAGTAGATTCCATCTAGTTTATCACGCAATGATAGTTGGATCCCGATCCCACTGATGAGTATGATTACTCTTGGGAGATTTTCTCACTTAACAATCAATGCTATAAACCAAGTATGTGTCTAGAACGGTGTTAGCGGGGCTATGCCTCCAAGGATAAGAGGTTATGTAATTAAGGAACTTCGCGAAAGCGTTGGAAAGCCTCCCTCGAAGTACCAACACTAGCCTGGCCGAAAGGTTAAGCAAGTATTGTGACGTGCGATTAATCCTAACTAGTTCTCCTTTTTATAGGTTTGAAAGAGAATTCGAGGAAACAGTGGGAGCCATTCTGATTAGATAAACTAATAACCAATCTAATCTTGCAAGAGCGCACGCTAAGTGTTTCTTTTCTTTCTCTCCAGGTAGCAACAAATTCACGCCCTAATCAAGATAATAAAATGTATCGCTTGACCGATCCGAATTCTTATTCAGGGCTGGAGAACATCAGTTTGGCTCTAACTATGACAACAGTTATGAGTATGAGTAAGGGAAAGAGGATTGTATGAATTCCTTGATGACCCTATCGAAGAAGAAGCATACTAATGCATCTCCTTCAGGTGTTCTTGTTATTGAGAACTGCTTTTCGGTCAGTCCTACCTCCTAGGTACTAGATACCGGATCAGGATCTCATATTTGTAATTTATTACGGGGATTGAGAAAAAGTAGGATGGTTGGACCTGGTGATATGTCTCTCAGAGTAGAGAACGGAGCATAAGTTGATACTTCTGCCGTCGGTGAATATCACCTAGCATTGCCAAATGGAAATACTATGATTTTGAACAATTGCTACTATGTACCTTCCATGGGTTGATACTAGATACCGGATCAGGATCTCATATCTATAATTTATTACGGAGACTGAGAAAAAGTAGGATGGTTAGACCTGGTGATATGTCTCTCAGAGTAGAGAACGGAGCACAAGTTGATACTTCTGCCGTCGGTGAATATCACCTAGCATTGCCAAATGGAAATACTATGATTTTGAACAATTGCTATTATGTACCTTCCATGGTTTGCAACATCATATCAGTTTCTTTGCTTGATAAAGATGGATATAAGTTTGTTCTTGATAGAAATATCATGAACATTTACCTTAATCAGGTATTGGTTGCAGAAGGTACACTGTGTAATGGTATCTATGTTCTTAATCAAAATACAGTTCTCAGTATACAAAACACACGCAAGAGGAAGAGTTCAGAAGTGAATGAATCCTACTTGTGGTATTGTAGACTTGGTTATATCGGAGAGAAAAGACTAAGTAAGTTGCATAAAGATGGACTTTTAGATAAATTTGAATTTTCATCTTATGAAACTTGTCATTCTTGTCTCAAGGGAAAAATGACCAAATCTCCATTCACCGGACACGGAGAAAGAGCAGCAGAGCTCTTGGGACTCATACACAATGATGTATGTGGTCCAATGTCTATACATGCAAGGGGTGGGTTCCCGTACTTCATCACATTCACTGACGATCTCTCTCGGTTTGGATATGTTTATATCATGAATCACAAATATGAAGTTTTTGAGAAATTCAAAGAATTCAGAAACGAAGTAGAGAACCAGACTGGCAAAAGTATCAAGATCCTCTGATCTGATAGAGAAGGGGAGTACTTAAGCACGGAATTCCTAGAATACCTAAAAGAGAATGGAATTCTCTCGTAGCTTACTCCTCCGTATACACCACAGCACAACGATATATCGGAGCGGAGGAACCGTACCTTGTTGGATATGGCTCGCTCCATGATGAGTAACGCCGAGTTGCCTCTTTCATTTTGGGGACATGCGCTTCAAACAGCCGCATATCTTTTGAATCAAGTTCCTTTCAAATCTGTGTCTAAGACTCCATATGAAATATGGGGTGGGAAAGGACCATGTCTTAAGCGTATTAAGATATGGGGTTGTCCGGTCTATGTTAAAATACAAAATCTGGACAAACTTCAGGCACGATCATTTCTATGTAAATTTGTGGGATATCTAAAGCATTCGCATGGATATCTGTTCTGCCACACCGAGGAATAGAAGGTGTTTGTATCTCGCCATGCTACCTTTTTGGAAAGGGAGTTTCTTGCAAAAGAAACTAGTGGGAGTGCGGTAGAACTGGATGAGATTTTTGAACCAAAAAATGTAACTGAAGATTTGGTGGAGCCGCTAGATTTAGAAGTACCCAACGAACCTCAGCCACTCCGCAGAACTAGAAGGATATCTCATCTGCCCGAGAGATACTACGGTTTTCTCATAGACGGGGATCGAGAGGATTGTATCTTGGAAGAAGATGATCCTACTAGTTTCAAGCAGACCATTATCAGTAGGGACTCTGATAAGAGGCTTGATGCTATGTGATTCGAAATGGAGTTCATATACACCAATAAAGTGTGGACCTTGGATGTTGCTCCACCTGGGGTAAAACCCGTTGGATGCAAATGATCTACAAAAAGAAATTTGGTGTAGATGGGCAGGTGGAAACCTATAAGGCTAGACTCGCTGCAAAAGGTTTTCGTCATAGACCAGGTGTGGACTATGACGAAACCTTTTCTTCAGTGGCTATGCTCAAATTCATTCGGATCCTACTTGCCATTGCTGCTTTCCATGACTATGAGATCTGGCAGATGGACGTAAAAACGGCTCTTCTGAATGAAAGTTTAGAAGAGTGCGTTTATATAGATCAGCCGGAAGGTTTCGTAGATAGTGTGAGCAGCGGGAAGGTGTGCAAGTTGCTTAAATCCATTTATGGATTAAAGCAGGCATTGCGGAGCTGGAACATCTATTTTGATGAAACAGTCAAAGGATTTGACTTCATCAAGAATGAGGATGAGCCTTGTATATATAAGAAGATTGTAGGCCGAATTGTCGTGTTCTTAGTCTTGTACGTGGACGTTCTTTTGATAGGAAATGGTATTCCTATGCTACAATTGGTTAAGTTGTTCTTGTCACAAAGGTTCTCCATGAAGGACCTGGGTGATACCTCGTACATTCTGGGGATTAAGATCTACAGAGATAGATCCAAGAGATTACTGGGACTTTCGCAGTCCAGGTACATAGAGACCGTACTAAAGAGATTTAGTATGAAAGATTCCAAACACGGTAACATACCCGCATTGCACGGAATCACCCTCTCCAAAGAGATGTCTCCCAAGACTGATGAGGAGAGGGTTCGCATGAGCACTATACCCTACGCTTCGGCGGTAGGATTTATAATGTATGCGATGCTATGTACCCGACCAGATGTAGCTTACACGCTTAGCATGGTGAGCCGGTATCAGTCTAACCCAGGTGAGAACCACTGGACAGCTGTTAAGAACATTCTGAAGTACCGGAGGAGGACTAAAGAACTGTTCCTGGTATTCGGTAATGGGGACCTCCAGGTGGAGTCTTTTACCGATTCGAACTTCCAGAGTGACAAGGATGACATCAAGTCTGTCTCGGGTTTTGTTTTTTCCCTCAACGGAGGGGAAGTCTGTTGGAAGAGTTCCAAACAGGACATCGTCGCAGACTCGACGATGGAGGCTGAATACATTGCTGCCAACGATCCGCAAAAGAAGCCGTCTAGATTAAGAAGTTCATTACTGAACTTCAGGTGGTTCCATCCATTGTTAACCCAATACCTGTGTATTGTGACAACAATGGAGCTATGGATTTACAAAGGGAACTACGGTCCCATCAGAAATCCAGGCACATCTTGAGGCGGTATAACCTGATCAGGGAGATCATTGATCGCCGGGAGATCGAGGTGCGGAGAGTGGACACAAAAGACAACACTGCGGATCCATTCATCAAGGCCCTTCCTCAAGTACAGTTCGAGAGACTTTTTGAGATGTTGGGTATGCAGTACACCAACAGTCGACCTTAGAGCAGAAGTTGGGTATTCGGTATGCCAATATATATGGCCTTAGTGCAAGTGTGAGATTGTTGGATATGTATGTCCTAGAGGTCATTATTGTAAATGTATACATGTGGATGCTTGGACATATATATGTACAGGACAGTCTTGCTCGATATGATAGCATGCTATCTGGTTTGTCTTTATCTTAACATGTGCATATGTTTTACTTGGTATTACGTATCATTAATACATGTTGATAAAGCCCGTAGGATCATTGCTAGACTACCTGCGTTGTGATGGCGATCATACTTGTGGGAGCTGGGTAGTCGGTACGCACAACCTTAAATGGTCCTTAGTCGTGGGAGTATCGATATTCCAGAGTAGACTAGTATATACGTTTCTAGACCCTGACGAGGGGCGATGGTATGGTCCCGCAACCATTGGTCTTTTGCACCTAAGATCATATACAGGTGCTCACTGGATGTGAGTACACCGGACGGACTCGCCGAGAACTTCCAGATGGAACTATACCTATGTCAGGTGGAAGTTCTCAGGTGACATGAGAACATGTTAGTTTTTAGACCTGAGATCGTCATTTGTCTCGTGTGAGTTCCCACTGTGCTTTGATCACTATTTGTAACGCTTCGAAATCGTTTAGGCAGTTTTTCGGTAATCGGCAAAATTAATAGTCTTTTCCGTAAAAAAAGTCAAAATAGGTATTTTTTCAATATAGACCTAATTATACAAAATTTAGATTAGATATTACTATGAATTGGTCACTAAAATGTCACTTAAAATTTTCTAGTTAATTAAAAAAATTTCCTTAATTAATTATTTTTAATATTATTTTAAGCTTTTAAAAATACATTTAATTAGTGATAAATAAAAATTTAATTAGGTAAATTACATAATTAGGAACCATAATAAACTAAAATTTAGTGTTAACAAAAAATTTACCAAGTCATTGCAATTCTAGTTGATTCTATGGTTTAAAATGAAATAAAAGTGAAATTTTAGTAAGAAATTGATGTGATATGCATTTATTACCCTTAAGAGATATTTTCTTTGGAAAATTCTACACAACCTCACACATTTCCTCACCTCCCACTACCTGTCCGAGCCTTGCTGCTCCTCCCCTTCTCTTTTCCCTCACTTCTTTTGCTTCAATTCTTGCAAAAATTATCAAAATCCACACAAAAATACACAATTTTCCTTACAATTTCTAACCTAAATCCTATTCCACTTTCTCTCAAACCCTAATTTGTTTAACAAATGAAGAAAAGAGGTGTCTTGGAGGCTAGTGCAAGCTAGGAATCAACACTTGTGAGGTATAATCCTAATCTAGTTGTTTAATTGTAGTCTAATTTGCTAGATTAAAAAGTTTTAGTGTGTAATTTGGTTATGAATTCTTGTTTAGGAAATTCAAGAAAATGGTTGCTTTTATAATTAGGGTTTGAAGTGTTGTTAATAGATTAAATTAGGTGTAGTGGTTATCTAGTGGTAGAGTTGGGTGTATATGCTTGATTGTAATTAGTATACCGTTAATCCGCGATGTTTGTATCGAAGTTGAAATCTTAATGCTTACTAGATTTTCCTAAAAATTAGGAAATGACCAAATTGCGATATATCGGTGATACAATTAGCATCTCATATGACACTTAGTGTGTGCGAATGCGGAGTTTTGTCTGGTCGGGGTTTAGTTTTGACGATTGCCCCGAAACGGCGATTTTAGTTAAGGATTTAGCGATTTTCGTGTGTTTCCGCGCACCGAGCGCACGTTGTGCCTAACTTGTGATCGTCGATCTTTTCATATTGTGAGTTGCGTCATTTCAGGAATCTGTAATCTTATATTGTGTGTTATGCAATTCTAGGAACGGTTGCGGAAGCATCGGACGCGGCGCGCAAAGGCAAGGCGGTGGTTGGATCGGATTAGCGAGGCATTCAGGTGAGTAGATGTATTCATCTATGGGGGAAATCGTCTGGATGGCGCGAGGCACCCCTCTAGTTAGGATTGCTTTATTTCTTGCAAGATTTGCATTGTTAGTTAGCTAATCCCCCTCATTCACATTGCATACCCTTATAGCTATTCGTCTGCTAGATTGCATGGATATCCATATACACATGTGTGATATCACCTCGTAGGACACGTACACCATTACCATTGGCTCCTGTTGCACGCGCACTATTTATGTGACACACACGCCTTTGGTAATTGCCATGCCACGAGCACTGTAGGACCCATTTAGTTTAGTATCACCACTTGTATTATACACGATATATGAAATCGCATAGCATGTATATACCTCGCATCATCATCATACTTACATAGATTTCTAGCCACAAATCACATCGCATACTTTGATATCATTGACATTTATCATATACAACATGTTGGTGTAAGTGCACGGCGGCGCCCCGGCCGTCAATCCGACGGCCAAATGCGGAAGCGGTGATAAACTTAAATTTTTCTTGAACTGGCAAACCGCCGCGCACTAATACCCGGATCGAACCACTAACTAGTCCTAGCTATCAACAAGAAAGGGAATAGAGATATACCGACGATCCAAGTCCTCCGGTCTTCTCGTCATGGTCCCGATCTCCTGCGGAAAAGTCCCGTCTCCTCCTCGTCGCCGGAAGTGCACCACATCGCCTACTTTGTTTACGGGCTCCCACCTCAATGCCGAGGCAACTCGGGCACGAAGCCGGCTACTCGACGTGCCCAAGGTTCGCTGTAGAATATGTAGTGAAGAAGTCTCATTTGGGGTTCATGGAGATGCCATTTTGGTGGAGGGATGAAACAAGTAATTTTGTGGAGCAATAGGATTTTTACAATGCCAAAAGAGATAAAAATCCCTCTTGCAAAAATTTGGACAGCCCTCTTTCCTCAAGTGGCCGGCCATGACAATGGAGAGGAGAGAATGAGAGAGTGGTGTATCTACAAAGATAATGGGAGCCATTCTCATCTATCATGCAAGAGAGAGAGTCAAGACAAAGAGGTGGTTGAAAAGCAAGTGATGATGAGAAACAATGATCACTCCCAAAACCAATACTCAACCAACAATCATCAACAACCATGATTGTCTACAAAGTCAAGCCATCATGATAAAGCTAGAAGTCAAGGTCAAGGAAAAGCTATCATGATAAAACAAAATGCAAAGACCCCCTCCACAAATGCCTATTTGCAACAATGCAAATAAACCCTCCTCCACCAATCTTCGGCCAATGAACGATACAAAGAAAATTGGCCGAAACGGAAAGCAAACTGGCAACTCCAGAAAACTGGTCCCGTAATAAATTACAGGAAAACCCCGATACTGTGCATACACACCCGCATCTGTATTTCGACCGAAATACAAATGCAATGAGACAAAATCTACACTGTACTATACTAGGATCCGGCTTATACCAAAACCGGCTAGTAATATCTGTTCGATCCTGATCCGTGCAATACCGCACGTATCTGATCGAACCCTGCCATATAACCATACGGCCTATAGTACAGACTGTCCGATCCTGATCCGTGCAATACCGCACGTATCTGATCGGACCTTGCCATATCTCCATACGGCCTCTACAACCTTTCGCCCGAAAGCTGAGTAACTGAAATGTGGGGGACTCTAAAGACTCATCAACACCTTGGTTGTGGATTTAACCACTAGCACGTTAGAGGTATAAGCCAATACATAACGGGCTACCAAGTATTGACTAAAAGGGACGTCCGTGAGTGAACTCAGCCTGACAACCCTACTGAGCCTGTCAGTGACAATATCCGTACAGTCCGGTCCGTTCGTCTATGAGTATCGCATGGCGGGCCTAGGGGGTTGGTAAAAGTCAGACCCCCAAAAGCGGTACAAGTCGTGTCGGAGTGTAGCCCAGAACACCCTGAGATACTACTGGAATACCTACCAGTAAATCTCCTTGCCTCGGCCGAGGGCTTCGTGTAATGGCTCTCCTAGACACAGCACGACCTCACCCCCAATACCGGGAGAGACGAACCCCTGAAGATACGCTCACTGCCTCCATGTGGCTCGGGACTGTACCCAACTAAAACCTGTTTGCACGACTCCTTTGAGCCGTGGTAGGGTAGTAATCAAAGTACAGTGGGAACTCACACGAGACAAATGACGATCCCCAGGTCGATGAACTAACCTGCACACATGTCACCAGGGAACTGCCATCTGACGTCTGGTATATGACCAACTAGCATGTTCCCGGCGAGTCCTGTCCGGTGTACTCATAACCCAATGAGCACCTGTATACATCTTAGATGATCCAACTGACACCAGTGGCTTGTGAGATTGGCCACCGCCCCTCGTCGGGGTCTCGACTGTATACACTAGTCTACTATGGAGAATCGATGCCCTGTCTCGAAACTCTCACGACTAGGGACCTTTTTAAGGATATGCTTATAGACCCCAGCTCCCACTTATATGATCGCCCTCATACTGCTGGTGGTCAAGCAAGAATCCTAGGGGCTCTATCAACGTGTAATAGCGACGTGTCAGGTCACTTAAAACAGTACACGATGATAAAGGTAAACCAGATAGCATACTATCATCTCGAGTAAGACTGTCCTACCGGGATAGGTCCTCTATCAATCATTACAATCACGTACCTGTGACCTAATAATTGACTCTGAGGGCACTATCTCCA
This sequence comes from Agapanthus africanus, assembly GCA_030015575.1. NCBI lineage: Eukaryota > Viridiplantae > Streptophyta > Magnoliopsida > Asparagales > Amaryllidaceae > Agapanthus > Agapanthus africanus. The sequence goes on along the minus strand of CM057343.1, from coordinate 96,291,219 downwards.
ACAATCTCCCACTTGCACTCAAGGCTAATTATTGCGATGTCGCATACTCACAGCCCGTGTGATACCGAACACCCAACTCCTCTACTAGTCAGTCTCACAAAGCTCGTTTGCGAAACTATTGCGTTCGAAGAATAGCCTCAGTGAGTGGATCCGCTTTGTTGTTTCTTTCTATGTCTCTCTATATCTCAAGTTCGCGGAGAAAGCCATCTCCCGAAAAGAGCAATACCTGTCTCAGAATATGTCTGGATGTCTGATGGGACCTAGCTCATAAATGAACTCCAAATCCAAACTTCTTAGACTGTATCGTCAACTGAACTTAATCAGTATCCTGCGTGCCATGCCTCCCTCAGTATTGCCTTGGACCACCTGTCCAAAATACTGCCCCTCATCAGAAGGAAAACTATAACTCTGACAACCTCCTTGTCGTCCATGTCACCTTGGAAGCCTGGAATGATAACTGTCTCCTGAATGAGGCTGTCGTTATCATCTCCCTAGAACATCCACTTATGTTCTAAAACTGCTTCCGACTGTTTCTCCAGGATTGGATTAATGTCAACTTATTGCATCTAGTGCAAGAACAACATCTGGTGTGGTACTTGACATCTCACGATTGACTCAATTGCCTGAGCAAGTGATCTGCCAATCATGCCCGTCCCTTTCCCCTTTAGTCTGTAAGACACCTTTGGAGAGGGTGACTCCATTACCTGCAGGTACACTACCGTGCCAGGAGTCGTCCATCCTAAATACTCTTAGAATGCTGTCAAGTACCCTGATTGGGAAACCATCCAAATCTAGATCTAAGGCCATAGATCTAGTAACCAGTATGTCTGATATAAAATCCATTTCCTTTGTGGAGAAACAACTGTGTGACGACCAAAGTATAACCGATCGTAGTGTAGGAGTTTCTTTTCCTACTCTGTGTATATCATCCAAATACCAGGATATCACACCCTACTACCTTCTCAACAGATCCATCCCCTATTCTGATGAAGTCAAACCCATGACTGTCACATCAGAAATAGATGATCTATCTCCGCTACATCTGCTCTAGTCTATAAATAGACATAAGCAACCTGTCCACCAATGCTTCCGCTGCTCCCACTGACTACGACAACCCTCTGGCAGAGTCATATAGACGTACACTTCTAAAACTGGTTTAGAACGACGCTATACTCATCCTCCCGCCGGGTCTCGTAACCTGGAACAACAGCAATGGCAATTGTGGGTAAACAAGAACTTCCCTGTCACCGTCCTTGAGGCTACCGTAGTGCCTCTCGGGTGCCTGAAGTTACCCACCTTATCTGTGGAGTGGCCAATGGAATGTCAATCCAGATTGAATCTTTAGGTTCCTTATCAAATCTTCAGTAATCGTTTGTGGTTCTGGAATCACTTCCAGTTCTACCATACTCCCACTACTGTTTTCTGAAAAAATCCATTTTTAATAAAACTGTGGCGAGTCTAGAACAATATCGCTATTGTTCATCCAGATGGTAGAAAGTCAACCCTCGTCATAGCCTGGGTTAACCCACAAACAGCCATTACAGAAACGTGCCTTGAGTTGTCCAGTGTCTGGTTTTAATCATAAACCGGACAGCTCCCCGTACCTTAACATCGTTAAGATATGAACTGTTCTATATCCAATATAGAAACAGAGGCACTGATTTAATTGAACCAGATTCAAATCATGCAGCTGTCCCCAGCGCATGTCAACTAAATGGAAGGAGGCCGATCAGCGTTACTCAACTTAGGAATACTTCCAATTATGAGTAACCTGAAAGAGAAGCAAGATCTCTTTATCATTACTATCAACTGAATGCCATACACAAGTATCTACATCTTCGATCTCTTTGAAGAATCCCGATACTTGCTATACCTGGTTCTCTACTTTATTCAAATACCTATAACTTCTCAAAATTCGGACCCTGTGTTTCCTACGAAACACCTGTCTAAAAACTAGAGAAGTCATAAGTAAACCGAATATAGTACGAGGACCAACCCCTCTGTCCTGATGGACCCTGGACAACATACAATACTCTGTATAAGTCCCTTGAGTCTGATAACTCATTTACTGTGTGTCGTAGGTTGAAAACTGTACTTATGGTTAAGAAGAATTACACCGCTGTTTAATACTCCTTACCTAACCATCCACTGATATAGGTAAATGTCGTAGACATAATTTCAGAAAGGTATATCTCACTCTATAAAAATAGACGTACAGATATATCAATTTGAAATTGGTGCATAACAGCGGATATTCAAAACCAAATATTTGCCGACCGGCAAACAGCCCAGGTGATTTCCTCAAATATCACCGATTACAATGAATCCCGATATAATGAGGATGATCACTTAATTCCCAATAACTTACTCCCACTCATCATCTGTAAAACCATACAGATGTGAGAATCATACCTGGTAAATACATACCCTGGAGCAAGTGCCTAATCGGGAAATCAGTTTTCCTTTAACAGTACACAGCGAAACTGAAACATTGAAATGTTTCGATGGGGTATCCTGGTATTCCTAGTAATGCCTCTTCCAGATTCACAACTGTAACCGTATAGTTCTTTGCCACCTCTCCAAATCCCTTCATATGTCTTTAGTCTTTACCTTCTGCACATCCCTTTAGGCCAAATGGTTTTCTTCCTTCCCTACCGTTCGGCACCAGCCTATGGTTTGGAAGAAGACTATCCAATAAGCATAATGGGTGTACTGTCCCAATCCTAGGAACACTCGCAATGCGAGAGAAGGTGAAGATAAAAGACAACCGAATAAACCTTATTCCTATTTCTCCTGAACCAGAATCCATCCCCGAACTGGAACCAGTTCCATTCGAGTTCGTATATAACCATACGATGGAGTATCCAAATAAACTGTGGATCTTCGTAGTGATACGGAGTGTCCTGGAGAAATACAAAGGTGATGTGGGAGTGGTAACGAAATATTTGGTTTGGTCGTGAATATCTGTTGCAATTTACTTTGCCCTCTTACTAATCCCTTGCTTTGTCTGAACTTAATACCTTCTGCACACCATCGTTATGCTAATTGGTTTTCTTCATTCCCTACCGGTCGGCACCAGCCTAAGGTTTGGAAGAAGACAATCCAATTTGCGTAATAGGTGTACTACCCCTAAACCAAGGACTACTCGTAACCTGAGAGAGGGTAAAAGGAAAAGACAACTGAATAATCCTATCCGTTTTCTCCAGAACCGGAAACCATCCTCGAATAAATTCTTTCGAGTTCGTATCTAACCATACGATGGTTTTGTCCAATGGAAGTGGACGTTCGTAGTAAAACGGGGTGTCCTGGAGAAAAGGGTAAAAGTAGGAGTGGCAATGAGGTTTGCAACTCTGACAATCCAAAAGCCGGTGTTTAAGAAGGTTCGGTCAACTTGGTCACCGAGTCATAGTCTTAGGGTCGGGTCAATGGTCGCTGCCAAAGAGAGAGAGAAAAGAAACACTCAGCGTGCACTCTAACCTAGATCAGAATGGTTACCAATTTATCTAATCTGGAATCCTCCCACTGTACCTCAAATTCTCCTCCAAACCTGAAAGAAGAATTAGTCGGGGTCACCCGAGGAGTAAACTAACTCATCAATGGGAATCGGGATCCAACTCTCATCGCATGACAACGTGACGGAATCTGCTCACGGTATCACACTCCAGAAGGTATGCGCATATCTGGCAAGTTTCAGTTCTTTTGAAACTCCCGATGTGATTTCTGCCCCATGCTCTTATGACCTTGACTAAGGCCAACAAATCATAAGTCACATGTCAAGTTCTACCCGTCATTATCCAGGTTGATTTGAACCCACCCGTACAAGCCCTTGACTAGGGCCAACAAGGCTATACGACTGTCCCAAACCAACGCATCTATCTATGCAGCATATGAACACCCAACAGCTACCAAACACTGTGCCTTGACTATGGCCAACAAACACAGCTTGAATACTATTGACTACCCATATGAAACGACGGAGGGCTACGAATGGTTTCTGGCGAAAACCTTTAACATAAAGAACTTGATATCGTCGAAGGAACGGATAGCTTTTTAGAAAATATAGTGACGAAAACCGTTGCTAAAGAGGTCACTCCCGGTGAAGGGATCTCGGCTCTTTCCCCGTAGAATGGGGTGCAGGATATTCCAAATGAATACCGCGATGCAAAGCAAAAGTAATCGGCTATAGTGAAGTTAATGCCCTGACGCAAACTTTTGTCCAAGGGGTCACTCCCGGTGAAGGGATCTCGGCCCTTGCCTCGTCGACTGAGGAGCAGGATATTCCAACTGAATACCACGATGCAAAACAAAAGTGAACGTCCTTGCAATAACAGCTTTTTGAAAAAGTGTTCCAACAACATCAGATTAGGTTTGTTTTTAAACTTGCATTGATCCGAATCAATGCAGTCCCATCAATTGATCACACCAAAAAGAACGAAAATATACTGATGTACGTATATGCCATCCGCATTCGCCACTGGGTCCCGTCATTACCCGTTAGGTTAGCTAACTAACGACAGAGCGGGGACTGGACTAGCGCGGATGCAAAACATATACAACATCTACTAATATATATACCAATATATTATATTCGCTCAAGGCGTGAAAGAAATGCAACATCACAGAAATGTACAGCATCACAGAAACAATACAGATATCTGGGATCCCCGGGTTTCACAGAGCCGCTGAAACCCGACGTTCCCCTGGTCGTGTGGATAGCCTGTGCAATGTAAACCTAGACCCCTACGGGCGCGGCAAGTCACCCGCCAAAACCTGAAGCGAGGCAGCCCCCTTCAGTACCGTGAATGGACCACCCAGCACTTCACGGAATCCGGTAACTTGGGCACCCCTCCTGGGTCAACCTGTACCCCCTACGAGTGCGGCGAATAGCCCGCCAATCCTAGAGTGAAGCCCCCTCCGTCTCAATGCCATGAGATACGGGCCCGTTGCCCTCTAGAACCCGGCTATCCGTGCACCCCTCCGCGGGGTAATCCTAGTACAGAAAATAAAATATACATACACCGGGTACATCGACCGCAACCAGGTCGTGCCCCAAAATAATAATACAAACAGGCAGTGACGGCAGTCCACATGTCGGACGCTCGCCCCGCAATATCAAATGTACATAATACAACAAAACTGTACTAGCATTGCATCCAGGCTATCCCCCATGACCGATCCGCAACATCACAGAAAAAACAAAACATCAACGTGAAAATCACGTTCGCAAATCCGTCTAACCGGGCTATAGCAGTTAGACCGGATTTACCGATCAAGTGACATTCACGGTCGCAGATATAATGTAAATACTGTGAAAAATGTGTTTAAAATATCCGATCGATCAAAAATTAACAAGTGGGCCCCCAATCAAAACTGTAGCACTCACAGAAAACCTGGGCCCAATTTTAATATTCCAAAACCCATATTTTAAGCCCAGAAAGCCTCTGAAAAAAATTGGTGAAGTGATCTCCACAGTGTGCGGCGGAAGGGCGGCGGGAAGGAGGTTTTCGCGGCGGTTCCGCGCTCCCACTGTGGAGTTACTTCGTCAAATTTTTACAGAGCTCTTAGATTTTCCAGTACATCAATATTTTACAACCTGAAAAATTTTTCGACACCAAAAATTTCCAACAGAAAACTGATGTGATCAAAATACGGGTTTTGGAACTTTTTGATCGATTGGAAATGCAAACACATTACACAAAGCTAGACTAAGTTAATGGCGAGGCTCTGATACCACTGTAAGTGCACGGCGGCGCCCCGGCCGTCAATCTGACGGCCAAATGCGGAAGCGGTGATAAACTTAAATTTTTCTTGAACTGGCAAACCGCCGCGCACTAATACCCGGATCGAACCACTAACTAGTCCTAGCTATCAACAAGAAAGGGAATAGAGATATACCGACGATCCAAGTCCTCCGGTCTTCTCGTCATGGTCCCGATCTCCTGCGGAAAAGTCCCGTCTCCTCCTCGTCGCCGGAAGTGCACCACATCGCCTACTTTGTTTACGGGCTCCCACCTCAATGCCGAGGCAACTCGGGCACGAAGCCGGCTACTCGACGTGCCCAAGGTTCGCTGTAGAATATGTAGTGAAGAAGTCTCATTTGGGGTTCATGGAGATGCCATTTTGGTGGAGGGATGAAACAAGTAATTTTGTGGAGCAATAGGATTTTTACAATGCCAAAAGAGATAAAAATCCCTCTTGCAAAAATTTGGACAGCCCTCTTTCCTCAAGTGGCCGGCCATGACAATGGAGAGGAGAGAATGAGAGAGTGGTGTATCTACAAAGATAATGGGAGCCATTCTCATCTATCATGCAAGAGAGAGAGTCAAGACAAAGAGGTGGTTGAAAAGCAAGTGATGATGAGAAACAATGATCACTCCCAAAACCAATACTCAACCAACAATCATCAACAACCATGATTGTCTACAAAGTCAAGCCATCATGATAAAGCTAGAAGTCAAGGTCAAGGAAAAGCTATCATGATAAAACAAAATGCAAAGACCCCCTCCACAAATGCCTATTTGCAACAATGCAAATAAACCCTCCTCCACCAATCTTCGGCCAATGAACGATACAAAGAAAATTGGCCGAAACGGAAAGCAAACTGGCAACTCCAGAAAATTGGTCCCGTAATAAATTACAGGAAAACCCCGATACTGTGCATACACACCCGCATCTGTATTTCGACCGAAATACAAATGCAATGAGACAAAATCTACACTGTACTATACTAGGATCCGGCTTATACCAAAACCGGCTAGTAATATCTGTTCGATCCTGATCCGTGCAATACCGCACGTATCTGATCGAACCCTGCCATATAACCATACGGCCTATAGTACAGACTGTCCGATCCTGATCCGTGCAATACCGCACGTATCTGATCGGACCTTGCCATATCTCCATACGGCCTCTACAACCTTTCGCCCGAAAGCTGAGTAACTGAAATGTGGGGGACTCTAAAGACTCATCAACACCTTGGTTGTGGATTTAACCACTAGCACGTTAGAGGTATAAGCCAATACATAACGGGCTACCAGGTATTGACTAAAAGGGACGTCCGTGAGTGAACTCAGCCTGACAACCCTACTGAGCCTGTCAGTGACAATATCCGTACAGTCCGGTCCGTTCGTCTATGAGTATCGCATGGCGGGCCTAGGGGGTTGGTAAAAGTCAGACCCCCAAAAGCGGTACAAGTCGTGTCGGAGTGTAGCCCAGAACACCCTGAGATACTACTGGAATACCTACCAGTAAATCTCCTTGCCTCGGCCGAGGGCTTCGTGTAATGGCTCTCCTAGACACAGCACGACCTCACCCCCAATACCGGGAGAGACGAACCCCTGAAGATACGCTCACTGCCTCCATGTGGCTCGGGACTGTACCCAACTAAAACCTGTTTGCACGACTCCTTTGAGCCGTGGTAGGGTAGTAATCAAAGTACAGTGGGAACTCACACGAGACAAATGACGATCCCCAGGTCGATGAACTAACCTGCACACATGTCACCAGGGAACTGCCATCTGACGTCTGGTATATGACCAACTAGTATGTTCCCGGCGAGTCCTGTCCGGTGTACTCATAACCCAATGAGCACCTGTATACATCTTAGGTGATCCAACTGACACCAGTGGCTTGTGAGACCGGCCACCGCCCCTCGTCGGGGTCTCGACTGTATACACTAGTCTACTATGGAGAATCGATGCCCTGTCTCGAAACTCTCACGACTAGGGACCTTTTTAAGGATATGCTTATAGACCCCAGCTCCCACTTATATGATCGCCCTCATACTGCTGGTGGTCAAGCAAGAATCCTAGGGGCTCTATCAACGTGTAATAGCGACGTGTCAGGTCACTTAAAACAGTACACGATGATAAAGGTAAACCAGATAGCATACTATCATCTCGAGTAAGACTGTCCTACCGGGATAGGTCCTCTATCAATCATTACAATCACGTACCTGTGACCTAATAATTGACTCTGAGGGCACTATCTCCAACAGTTGGGTATTATGATTTTCTTGAGGATTTCGGTATTGCTGCGATACCTGGATTTTGGGGAAAACCGCAAGAATTTAACAAAAGCTTATATTTATCATTTTTAATACAATGTTGCGGTTTTCTCGTGATTTATGTGTCGTCCACCATGAATTTTCATGTTTTCTGTTGGATTTCGAGACCCGATTCGAGGAGTGGATGAACCGTCTCGGGTGCATGGTGGGCCCGGTATGGTACCCCGGAGCAAGAAGATCGAGTTGTAAACGATGAGCCCGGCAGGGGAAGACTACCTACCGGTGATGTCTGGTACGGCGGATATCCGGAGGATACCGACCGTTGTCGTGAGATTTGATGATATGGGCCGATCCGGACTGACGGAGCCCGATGTATTGAGACATTGATACAGTGAGACATTGAGACAGATGTGTTTTCATATTTGGTGTCGATGCTTGATACGGGTTTCAGATGATTTCTTGATGATATTTAGCTATTATACAGATATTCTTTTTTTTTTAAAGTTAAGAATGCAGAATTTATAGCATTTAAAACACTTAAAGATTTAGTATTGACATTGCATAGATGTGTATGCATACTAGAGGTATTACATCACATCTGGACATACATGCTGTGACGCAGTTGCGTGCATTCTTACGATAGCCTTACTAGATGTTATATTCTACTCACGAGCTGGCAACTCACCCCCGTTGTGCCACAGTGTCTTGCAAGTCGGACTCTTCAGCCTTGTAGCGGCGGCTTATCTTATTATTGACTTCTTTTGCTCAGACTCGCGACATTGCTTGTAGGTGGGTTGCGAGAGCACTTTTATCTCTTTTTGTACTATTTCTGTATCTAGTATTCTCCATCTACCACTTCTTATGTGTATATGCGACCTAGTGATGAGACTAAGAGATTTGTGTATATGTGGTTTCTTTTGGTCGAGCTCACTTGAGCCGACGTTGTGTTTTCTTATATTTTGCATTTCTTAATGCTCTTTTCTTGATATTACATATATATATTGCGTGTGGTTGTGATCCGCCTTGGGCGAAGAGTTAGCATCCGCTTGGGGATGCCATTTTGTGATTACAGGTTTATATATCTTGTTGTACCCATTTTGGGGGATAGTATTTACAAAGGAGACTCTGCCGAAATTTTCGGAAATTTTTGATGTTTTTAAAAACGAGTTCAATGCAACTAAATTGATTTCAAGTCGTTTTCATGAAAGGTTTCCTTCACTCTTTTGATTTTGGTTTAGATTTTTCTGGGCTTTGGCCGACTTAGGTTACGTTACGCCTTTAGACGTCTCGTAATCTAAGTGCCAGTCATGTTCCGTATTTTCGGGTCGTGACAAAGTTAGTATCAGAGCCTAGGTTTTACCTTTCTGAGTGTAGAACGACCTTGGTAGATGGAGTATGTGACTTTAGCAGAGTGGTGTAGCGTGGGTATGTTCCGCGGCATACTTACGATACGGTACTCCGCCTAAGTGACCTTAGGACATAATTGCTTGTATTTCCTTTCTTGATTCCTTGCATTTGTTGATTCAATTGCAATGTTCTTATCGGTCCTGTTTCTTATTCTAGCTTCGATGCCGCCAAAGACTACGAGAGCTCAGCGGACTGCCGCTAGGGATGAGATTCGAGCAGGCTCGTCTAAGGCGAGGATCGAGAGGGATGATACGCCTACCCCTCAGGGTCATATTGATCCGCCTTATCCAGACCGTATTGCCAGATTAGAGGCCGACATGTAGGAGTTGCGACAGATGATGGGATCTTTAGTTGAGTTCAGTCGGGCACAGAGGTCCGAGGACGTTCCTTCCACCGCACAGACCACGATTGTACCTGCTGCACAGATGGTCGCTCCTGCTACTACTGCGACTATCCCTGTTTCACTACAGGAGTTTATGAGATTGAGACCTCCAGCTTTTACCGGTATGGATGCGACAGAGGACTCACAGGCATTTCTTGATAGGATGGCTAGGATTTTCCGTTCGCTGAGGTGTTCTGATGATAGATTGGTGGAGTTCGCGAGTTTTCGTCTGGAGGGCCTTGCCCAGACATGGTACGATTCAGTAGAGAGAGGCCGAGCTGCAGCTCTACCTTCTATGACCTGGGATGAGTTTACGGCTGCGTTTCTTGCCCGTTTTCTTCCGGAGAGTGTCTGAGATGCTCGAGCCCATAGTTTTGAGTGTCTGTGCAAGACTCCTGGAATGACGGTGTCGGAGTATGATATACAGTTTACCCAGTTGTCTCGATATGCTCCGTACCTAGTAGACACGGAAGAGAAGAGAATAAAGAGGTTTGTGCAAGGGCTTGACACACAGCTATTCCTTGCCATCGGCACCCAGCACTTTGATACATACGCAGCCGCGATGGACGCAACCTTACTTTTGGAGGAGCGTATTTCTGAGACTCCGGTCGTTTCTGGGCCGAAGAGGATCCGTACTGATACGCAGCTCAGCGGCAGATGGGTAGACACCGCGATAGATTATTTCCGGGAGATGGTGGCGGCAGAGGATTGAGACGAGGTCAGTTATTTGGTTCATATCCACAGACCAAGCAGTCGTCGCCAGGATGTTTTCGGTGCGGGAGTCAGTACCACCGTATCAGAGACTGTACCATGGGGCGCCAGGGCATGGCGACAGTCCCGCATGTGACATTACCACCTTCACCACCTCCTCAAAGAGCTCTACTTCCTACCCCTGATGATGCTCCACGCCAGCTAGATGTTCCTAGAGGTCGTGGGCGTGGAGGTCCTGTTCAGAGAGGACGAGGCGACAGAGGTAGAGGCCGAGGTAGAGGTAGAAAACAGCCAGCTATTAGTGGTGGACAGGCCCGAGTGTTCGCGTTGACTCCTCAGGATGCACAGGCGTCCAATGCCGTCGTGACAGGTACTCTGCCAGTATGTTCTTTTGATGCACGGGTATTATTTGATCCAGGCTCTACACATTCCTATGTATCCACGTACTTTGCACCGAGGTTGGGCCGAGAGTCTTCTCCGTTAGATCAGCCGCTTGTCGTTATTACACCGGTAGGCGAGTCGTTTGTTGCCCGTTTTGTGTACCGATCATGTTCCGTTCGTATCGGGGAGAGAGATTCTTCAGTTGATTTGATTCTCCTCGATATGCTAGACTTTGACGATCTTCTTGGTATGGACTGGCTAGCCACCTGTTATGCATCCGTGGACTGCCATGAGAAAGTAGTCAGATTCAGTTTTCCTGGTGAGCTGGTTCTTGTTATTCAGGGAGATCGTAGCGCTACCCTTCCCAGCTTGATTTCTTCTCTTCGCGCTGGTCAGCTCTTGCGGAAAGGGTGTCAGGGATTCTTAGCCTATGTTTGTGATACTAGCTCTACAGAGGTTCCGTTGGACCAGGTCCCTGTTGTGAGAGAGTTTCCTGATGTATTCCTTGACGAGCTGCCTGGTCTGCCACCAGAGCACGAGATTGAGTTCTGCATCGACTTGATCCCCGGTACGGGGCCTATCTTTATACCGCCTTATCGGATGGCCCCGACAGAGCTGAGGGAACTGAAGGATCAGTTACAGGACTTGCTGGACAAAGGGCTTATCCGACCGAGTGTGTCACCTTGGGGTACTCCCGTCCTGTTTGTTAAGAAGAAGGACGGAAGTATGCGCTTATGCATTGATTATCGTCAGCTGAACCGGGTTACTGTGCGGAACAGATATCCCCTACCCCGTATTGATGACTTATTCGATCAGCTCCAGGGTGCAGGGTTTTTCTCGAAGGTTGATTTACGGTCAGGTTATCACCAGTTGCGGGCTCGGAAGGAGGACATTCCGAAGACCGCTTTCCGTACTCGATATGGTCATTATGAGTTCTTGGTGATGTCGTTCTGGATCACCAATGCCCCGGCAGCATTTATGGACTTGATGAACCGTGTATTTAGGCCGTATCTCAATCAGTTCATCATTGTGTTCATTAATGACATCTTGGTTTATTCTCGGAGCCGGGAGGAGCATGAGCAGCACTTGCGTATCACATTGCAGACTTTGAGGGAGCATCAGCTGTTCGCCAAATTTTCCAAGTGCACATTCTGGCTAGACAGTGTCGACTTCTTGGGTCATGTGGTGACGAGAGATGGTATTTGTGTGGACCCGAAGAAGATCGAGACAGTTCAGCGTTGGCCTAGACCGGTATCAGTTACAGAGGTTCGCAGCTTTCTGGGTCTGGCCGGCTATTATTGACGTTTTGTCCAGGATTTCTCCCGTATTGCTGCACCATTGACCGGGTTGACCTGGAAGGGGGTCCCTTTTGATTGGACCCAGGCATGTGAGAATAGTTTCTAGCAGTTGAAGACTCGTCTGACTACTGCACCAGTGTTAGCATTGCCTTCAGGATCAGGCGGGTTCGTGGTATATTGTGATGCTTCTCGAGTGGGGCTGGGCTGTGTATTGATGCAGCACGACAGAGTTATCGCGTATGCTTCTCGGCAGCTGAGGAAACACGAACAGAACTACCCCACTCATGATTTAGAGATGGCTGCAGTGGTATTTGCACTTAAGATCTGGAGACATTACCTATACGGCGAGTCGTGCTAGATATTCACTGACCATAAGAGTTTGAAGTATATCTTTCAGCAGCGATATCTGAATCTGAGACAACGCCGTTGGATGGAGTTGGTAATAGATTATGACTGCGAGATTTTATACCATCCGGGCAAGACGAATGTGGTGGCAGATGCTTTGAGTAGGAGGCCCGTAGGTAGCCTATCTTGTTTGAGCGTAGTACAGATGCAGTCGACGGCGGATTGGCAGGTTTTATGTGACAGCAGAATGCAGTTCGAGTTTACTCCTACAGGGGAGAGCTGGCCCATTTTAGAGCACACACACAGTTACTTGACTGTATCCGCGAGGCACAGTCCGGCGATGCCTGTATTTTAGAGATTTTTGAGCAGATTCGGCAGGGCAGAGTTTCTGAGTTCGTGATTGATGATCAGGGGATACTTCGATTTGGGACTCGACTGTGTGTACCAGATTCTGAGGGACTGAGGCGTGATATCTTGAGGAGGCACATAGATCAGTATACAGTGTGCATCCAGGTTCCACCAAGATGTACCGTGATTTGAGAGAGGTTTACTGGTGTGACGGGATGAAGAAGGATGTTACAGACTTTGTGTCGAGATGTCTAACTTGTCAGCAAGTCAAGGCCGAGCACCAGAGACCAGCCGGTGAATTACAGCCTTTACCTATCCCTGAGTGGAAGTGGGAATAGGTCTCCATGGACTTCATTGTGGGTCTACCCAGGACCAGTCGAGGGTATGACTCTATTTGGGTGATTGTGGATCGACTGACGAAAGCGGCTCACTTCCTGCCAGTGAAGACCAATTTTGGATTTTCTCAGTACGCCCAGGTTTATATTGATGAGATCGTGCGACTGCATGGCGTCCCGACTTGCATCGTGTCCGACCGGGGCACCCAGTTTACCAACCGATTGTGGCAGAAACTTCAGGAAGTTTTAGGCACCCGATTGAGTTTTAGCACAGCCTTTCATCCGCAGACTGACGGTCAGTCGGAGCGTACTATTCAGACTCTTGAGGACATGCTCAGAGCTTGTGTTTTAGATTTCGGTGGTAGCTGGGATCGTCATTTGCCCTTGATCGAGTTCTCCTACAATAATAGCTTCCAGGAGACGATTCAGATGGCACCTTTTGAGGCTTTATACGGGAGGAGATGTCGATCGCCTGTGTGTTGGACTGAGCTCAGGGAGAGCAGTATTTTGGGCCTGCAGATCGTACAGGAGACGACCGAAAAGATACAGCTGATTCGGGACAGGATGAGAGCGGCACAGAGTAGGCAGAAATCATATGCTGACAGGCGCCGTCTCCGACTCGAGTTCGCTGTTGGCGATCATGTTTTCCTGAGGGTCTCTCCGATGAAGGGTGTGATGAGATTTGGGCGGAAAGGGAAGCTTAGTCCTAGATATATTGGTCCCTTCAAGATCTTAGAGCGTGTTGGTCCAGTCGCTTATCGGTTAGATCTTCCGCCCAGCTTCCCCGATGTTCACCCCGTGTTCCATGTTTCGATGCTCCGCAAGTACCTTCATGATCCATCCCATGCGATTCAGCACCAGACGATCCAGCTAGAGCGTGATCTTTCATTCACCGAGCGGCCGGTGGTCATTTTGGATCGGCAGGTGAAGAAATTGAGGTCGAAGGTTATACCGTCCGTCAAGGTCCTTTGGCGTGGCCCGAACAGCGAGGAGGTCACCTGGGAGACCGAGGTCGAGATGAGGAAGAGATATCCCCATCTTTTTGAAGGTACGCGTAGTTAAATTTTAAATTCGGGGACCGAATTTCTTTAAGGGGGGAGGATTGTAACGCTTCGAAATCGTTTAGGCAGTTTTTCGGTAATCGGCAAAATTAGCAGTCTTTTCCGTAAAAAAAGTCAAAATAGGTATTTTTTCAATATAGACCTAATTATACAAAATTTAGATAAGATATTACTATAAATTGGTCACTAAAATGTCACTTAAAATTTTCTAGTTAATTAAAAAAATTTCCTTAATTAATTATTTTTAATATTATTTTAAGCTTTTAAAAATACATTTAATTAGTGATAAATATAAATTTAATTAGGTATATTACATAATTAGGAACCATAATAAACTAAAATTTAGTGTTAACAAAAAATTTACCAAGTCATTGCAATTCTAGTTGATTCTATGGTTTAAAATGAAATAAAAGTGAAATTTTAGTAAGAAATTGATGTGATATGCATTTATTACCCTTAAGAGATATTTTCTTTGGAAAATTCTACACAACCTCACACATTTCCTCACTTCCCACTACCTGGCCGAGCCTTGCTGCTGCTCCCCTTCTCTTTTCCCTCACTTCTTTTGCTTCAATTCTTGCAAAAATTATCAAAATCCACACAAAAATACACAATTTTCCTTACAATTTCTAACCTAAATCCTATTCCACTTTCTCTCAAACCCTAATTTGTTTAACAAATGAAGAAAAGAGGTGTCTTGGAGGCTTGTGTAAGCTAGGAATCAACACTTGTGAGGTATAATCCTAATCTAGTTGTTTAATTGTAGTCTAATTTGCTAGATTAAAAAGTTTTAGTGTGTAATTTGGTTATGAATTCTTGTTTAGGAAATTCTAGAAAATGGTTGCTTTTGTAATTAGGGTTTGAAGTGTTGTTAATAGATTAAATTAGGTGTATTGGTTATCTAGTGGTAGAGTTGGGTGTATGTGCTTGATTGTAATTAGTATACCGTTAATCCGCGATGTTTGTATCGAAATTGAAATCTTAATGCTTACTAGATTTTCCTAAAAATTAGGAAATGACCAAATTGCGATATATCGGCGATACAATTAGCATCTCATACGACACTTAGTGTGTGCGGATGCGGAGTTTTGTCTGGTCGGGGTTTAGTTTTGACGATTGCCCCGAAACGGCGATTTTAGTTAAGGATTTAGCTATTTTCGTGTGTTTCCGCGCACCGAGCGTACGTTAACTTGTGAGCGTCGATCTTTTCATATTGTGAGTTGCGTCATTTCAGGAATCTGTAATCTTATATTGTGTGTTATGCAATTCTAGGAACGGTTGCGGAAGCATCGGACGCGGCGCGCAAAGGCAAGGCGGTGGTTGGATCGGATTAGCGAGGCATTCAGGTGAGTAGATGTATTCATCTATGAGGGAAATCGTCTGGATGGCGCGAGGCGCCCCCCTAGTTAGGATTGCTTTATTTCTTGCAAGATTTGCATTGTTAGTCAGCTAAACCCCCTCATTCACATTGCATACCCTTATAGCTATTCATCTGCTAGATTGCATGGATATCCATATACACATGTGTGATATCACCTCGTAGGACACGTACACCATTACCATTGGCTCCTGTTGCACGCGCACTATTCATGTGACACACACGCCTTTGGTAATTGCCATGCCACGAGCACTGTAGGACCCGTTTAGTTTAGTATCACCACTTGTATTATACACGATATATGAAATCGCATAGCATGTATATACCTCGCATCATCATCATACTTACATAGATTTCTAGCCACAAATCACATCACATACCTTGATATCATTGACATTTATCATATATAACATGTTGGGTATTATGATTTTCTTGAGGATTTCGGTATTGCTGCGATTTCTGGATTTTGGGGAAAACCGCAAGAATTTAACAAAAGCTTATCTTTATCATTTTTAAAACAAAGTTGTGGTTTTCTCGTGATGTATGTGTCGTCCACCATGAGTTTTCATGTTTTCTGTTGGATTTCGAGACCCGATTCGAGGAGTGGATGAACCGTCTCGGGTACATGGTGGGCCCGGTATGGTATCCCGGGGCAAGAAGATCGAGTTGTAGACGATGAGCCTGGCAGGGGAAGACTACTTACCAGTGATGTCTGGCGCGGCGGATATCCGGAGGATATCGACCATTGTCGTGAGATTTGATGATATGGGCCGATCCGGACTGACGGAGCCCGATGTATTGAGACATTGATACAGTGAGACATTGAGACAGATGCGTTTTCATATTTGGTGTTGATGCTTGACACGGGTTTCAGATGATTTCTTGATGATATTTAGCTATTATACAGATATTCTTTTTTTTAAAGTTAAGAATGCAGAATTCATAGCATTTAAAACACTTAAAGATTTAGTATTGACATTGCATACATGTGCATGCATACTAGAGGTATTACATCACATCTGGACATATATGCTATGATGCATTTGCGTGCATTCGTACGATAGCCTTACTAGATGTTATATTCTACTCACGAGCTGGCAACTCACCCCCGTTGTGCCACAGTGTCTTCCAGGTTGGACTCATCAGCCTTGTAGCGGCGGCTTATCTTATTATTGACTTCTTTTGCTCAGACTCGCGACATTGCTCGTAGGTGGGTTGCAAGAGCACTTTTATCTCTTTTTTACTATTTCTGTATCTAGTATTCTCCATCTACCACTTCTTATGTGTATATGCGACCTAGTGATGAGACTAAGAGATTTGTGTATATGTGGTTTCTTTTGGTCGAGCTCACTTGAGCCGACGTTGTGTTTTCTTATATTTTGCATTTCTTTATGCTCTTTTCTTGATATTACATATATATATTGCGTGTGGTTGTGATCCGCCTTGGGCGAAGAGCTAGCTCCCGCTTGGGGATGCCATTTTGTGATTACAGGTTTATATATCTGTTAGTTGTATGTATGCCCTAGAGGCCAGTATTGTACAGATGATGTATATTATATTGGATGCTTGGACATATATAGAGATGACTTTCTTGCTCGATATGATAGTATGCAATCTGGTTGCTCTTTATCTTAACATGTACACTTGTCTCTTTAAACTGTCTTATAGTTACATGTTGATAAAGTCCTTAGGATGTGTACTTGACTACCTGGACTATGATGCAGATCATACTAGTGGGGACATGGTAGTCTATAAGTACATCCTTCAAGGTCCCTAGTCGTGGGTGTATCGAGACAGGGCATCGATATACCAGTGTAGACTAGCGTATACGCTTCTCGACCCATGAGATGGGCGATGGATGATCCCATATCCATTGGTGTTTGACATCAGAGATGGTATACGGGTGCTCGGTGGAGACTGGGTACACTGGACGGACTCGCCGAGAACTCCCAGATGGTATTATACCTCACGTCAGATGGCAGTTCTCAGGTGACACCTGTACAGGTTAGTCTGTAGACCCGAGATCGTCATAGAGTCTTGTGTGATTCCCACTGTGCTTTGATCTCCACCTTACCATGTCCATGAGGGCGTGCAAAACAGTGGTCTTTGGGTACAGTCCCGAGTCACATGGAGGCAATGAGCGATAGGAGGGGTTTCGTCTCTCCCGGTATTGGGGGTTGATGTTGCGCTGTGCTCGATTGGCCGTAACAGGGAAGTCCCTGGCCAGGGCTGATCAGAGATTTGCTGGTAAGTGTTACCAGTAGTTTCTAGACCCGTTATGAGCCTCACATCGGCACGACTTATCGGTTATTGGGGTCTGACGTATACCACCCCTAGACTTGATATGCGACATATCAGACGAACAGACCGGACTGTACGGTAAGTGTTACTAGTTGGATTCACAGGAGTGTGAGCGGGCTAGCTCGTCGATCTTCTGATCGCTCAATACCCGGATGGCCGTTATGTTTAGCAGATAGCTTGCGGCTTGTGGGTGCTTGATATGATCATCATCTGCTACCGGCGTATTGACGAGTCTTTAGAGTCCTACACAGAGGTTTTCTGGCTCAAGCGAAACGAAATAGGAGTGCATATGAGATATGTGCAGGACCGAGAATGATGCGTGTATGTGATACCGTATTCCATTGTCGCGATGGATGTATCGATTGGTTATATTCGATATAACGTAGATATCGAATCAAGGATTGATTCGATAAGCCGATACATAGGATACTAGTCGGTTATATGCGATATGACCGGATCGTTAAATCAAGTGTTGATTTAATGATTTAATGTATAATTATATATTTGATATATTACTTTGCATTAACTAGTATTGGTTCACTTTAAATGGATTTTCTCACTTGATGTGCAAGAAGTATATGTGATATACTTTTGTGCACATATTTGTATCATGTTTGATGATACTTGATCATGTGGTTAAGTGTAAAGGATTAAACCATGGTTAAGAGATGATTAGGGTTTTGCTTTTTCATTTATTTATTTGGAAAAGATTTAGATAAGAATGGTGGCTATGTTTGTTTCTAGTTGAAGCTTCATGAAGCTTTGACTTCTTAACCATTCTTGTCTTCATGCTTAACCCTAACCCATCCAAGTAACCATGGTCTATTCTCCACACTTTACTATGGTTAGCTTATGATAAGTATTGGATTATTTTTTATTTTAATTCAACACTTATCATATTCTTTCTTCTTCTTCATCATCTTCTTCTTCAAGAAAGCTTGATGCCATCAATGGCAACTTGAGTTCTAAAGTGAGAAATCCAATTCCAAAGTGAACCCACCTCCTATTTCTTCACCCTCTACCTCTTGCCAAGTTGTTTTGGGTGTTTTCTTCACAAGTTTCACAAATTTGTGAAGTCGGAGCTTGAACTTGTGATGCCTCGACGTAGATCATCTTCGGCACGAAGCCGACGACCTAGTCCGCCCATTTCTCCGATCAAGCCGACAATTGAGTCCGGGATTCGAGATGGACAGCGAGAGGATGCCTACGTGGAGCCAAGGAAGTGGATATCCGGATCTACAAAGGTTGTAGCTTCTTATCTTTAGTTAAGTTGTTAACTAGTTTCGTTTTTTCGCCTAAATTTCTAGTCAACGATCTAGTCAAGGGTTTCTCGGCACCGTAAAATATGAAATTGGCATGGTTGATGCCTTGTGAGACTTCATTAGCATGCCTAGGAACCCTACAGTGGTATCACAGCCTAGCTAGAGTCTTAGGCGAAGTCCAGACGGAGTTTGAAGTCGGATCGAACCGAAACCCTAATATCAAAGTTGCTCTCTGTACATTTTTTAAAAACTGGGTTTTTTCCAAATTAAAAATATGCAGAAAATTCAGCAGGACTTTCTAAGAATTACTGTGAAATTCGACAACCCAATTCCATCAACGCACCGCGGAACCGCGGCAGAAGCATGGCTTCTGCGGCGGTTCCGCGGCCGTATGGTCACAATACCCTATAATTTTTGCACAGTAATTCCTATTTTCTGATGCTGGATTTTCTGGGAATTTTTAAATATCACTCAAGAGTTGAGTTTTCTGGATTGTATTAGGGACTCGGTATTTCGATCGGATTATCAGACTTTGTCAATGTGGCTTTCCGGATATTTTTGGAATATATTAAAAGGTTCGACCGGATGTAAATACCCAATCTTTCCCCTGCCGGAAAAAATCCAAGTGTTGGATTTTTTTGTGGTTTAAGGACGTTCTGAGTAGTGCAAGTAACGCGATGGTCCCTCTAGAAGGCAACAAACCTTAACTCGATTATGTGACCGTCTTGAACTGCCCTTTGAACCTTTGGGTTTGGGGCAGTACGGCGTGCCACATGTGAGGCGTTGGCTTGACCCTTCTACGGCTGGACCGTTGGTACTGAGGCATGAAGTGAATGTCTTTGAACTTATTTCATGTGTTGATCGGTTTCGGGAAAACTTGGGTGTTCGAATGTTCGATCGGAAAGTTTAATATTTTCTATTTATCCGGAATGGGATACAATAATTGGAATTCACAAATAGTTATGAGATAACTGAATGAATGTTATAAATCTAGCGGTTTAGTTTCATTTGAAATTGAAAAGAGTTTTCGATAATGAGACTAAAATGAGGGGTTTATAACTGTTAGGAATGTGATGTCTAAGTATTTCATTTGATTAGGCATGTGATGTCTAAAGAGGTTGCGGATTCCAACTGTTGTAGTTTTACACTTTCTTTTCTGTGACCGTAAGTGTAATATGTGATATCGCCGGTTTCGTTGCTATATGTCAACGACAATTGGGATACGCATGTTTACTTACGTTGATGACATGTGATGTTATGTGTTGCTGGATATGTTATATTGGATTGTCGTGTTTGAATAGCCGGGTTTTTTTTATGTGAGATGAGTGTTTTTCATTTTCATTCATGTAAAAACTTGTATGTAATATTCTTTTATTGGGGCACTTCCAGGTTGCGGAAGATGTCACCCTTTGTATATTATTTACTTTTCTGCACTAGGATAGACCCAAGGAGGGGAGCACAGGTAACCGGGTTCTAGGGTCCAGTGGGAGACCATCTCGAGGAGTCGAGTCCGGGTCTCCTAACTCTAGAATTGGTAGGGTTGCTTGCCGCTCTCGTAGGGGTCTAGGGGTGTGGGATTGGCTATTCATCACGACCGTGGAATCCGTGTTTTATACTGGCTCGTATTGAAAACACGGACGTCCTAGTATATCCAATGTTTCATATGTTTCTTCTGCTGCGATATCTGTGATGTGATCATGTGATGTTCTGTGATAGATACAGTATATAGTATATATGATATATTATATAGACGTTACTTATGTTTTGCACCCGCACTAGCCCTGCCCTGCTCTGTCGTTAGTTACCTAACCTAACGGTGCATGAGGGGACATCGAGGCGAATGCGGATGGCATAAGTGTACGTCGTATTTATCTGTGATGTTTAGGTATTTAAATGATGGGACTTCATTAATGTGATTAATGAAAGAAAAGAAACCTAAGATGTTGTAGAATCAAATTTTAAACAAAACAGGTAGCTACAGTTCTTGCTTTGCATAGCGGTATATATGATATACCCTGCACCTTATTCGATGAGGAAAGGACCGAGATCCCTTCACCGGGAGTGACTCATTTAGCAATAACTGGCAGATGCTACATACTCGGTCTGCTTTTGATTGCTTCTATAGTTTCTGCTTTGCACAGTGATATATATGATATATCCCGCACTTCATTCGACGAGGAAAAGGCCGACGATCCCTTCACCGGGAGTGACCCCTTTAGCAAAACTAGAAAAGCCTCAAAATCGCTCCATTTCAAAACTTCATTTGATTCTACAACGATATCAAGTTCATTACGCAATAGGTTTTCAGAAAAACCTGTCGTAGCCCTCCGTCATTTCAGATAAATCCTACTTAGTATTCGTGCTACGTTTGTTGACCTCCGTCAAGGCGTAGTGTGCGGTAGCTAACTAGTATTTATCTGCTTATGCATGTGATGCGGATTGGATTAGGGTAGTCGTACGACCTTGTTGACCTCCGTCAAGGATCATGCGGGTGGGTTTGATTCAATCAAGAAATGACGGGTTGAACTTGACTTGCACCCTGTGGTTTGTTGACCTCCGTCAAGGTCATAGGATGCTTGGGGCAAAATATTATCGGGAATTTCAAGTGTTGAAATTTGCAATGAGATTGCATATCTTCTATGAGATAGTTGGATCCCGATACCCACTGCGAGTAAGAGTTACTCCTGGGAGAGTTTTGCACATTACAATTAGCCGATCAAGTAGGTGTCTAGAAAGGTGTCAACGGGGTTACGCCTCTGGGAAAACGAGGTTTACATTAATTAGGTTCGTGCGAAAGCACGGGGGACTTCCCTCAAAGTACCGACACTGGCCTGGCTGAAAGATTGGCAAACTTGTAGTGTGTAATTAATCCCGGCTAGTCTTTCCTTTTAGGGTTTGAAGGAAGATTTGATAAAAACCAGTGGGAGCCATCCTGATTAGATAAGATAATAACCAATCTGATCTTGCACGAGCATACGCTAAAGTGTTTTCTTCTCTCTCTCTCCAGGTAGCGACCATTTCATGCCCTAATGAAGATAATAATATGGATGTATTGACCGAACCCGCTTGTTATACTGTGCTGGGGAACGTTGGTTCCGTTCTTTCTTATAAGAGTTATAGGAATGAACAGGATATAGGGGAATACCAGGATTCCCATGCCACCCGAATGAAGAAAGTACATGTTGATGCATTTTCTTCGGGTGTGTTCGTTACAGAGAACTGTTTCTCCATTTGCTCTACGTCCTGGGTATTAGATACCGGGTCAGGATCTTATATATGTAATCAGTTACATGGGCTAAGAAAAGGTAAAGAACTTGGAGAAGGTGATAAAGACATTAGAGTTGGAAATGGTGCAATTGTTGCAGCTAAGACTGTCGGGGATTATCACCTAGTATTACCGACTGGTAATACATTGGTTCTGAACGAATGCTATTACATGCCGAACCTGATATGCAACATTATATCGGTTTCTTTATTGAGTAAAGAGGGATATAATTTTGTATTACAGGACAATGTTATGAACATTTTCCGTAACTAAAAGTTGGTTGGATCAGGCACGTTGTGCAATGGCATTTATGTTCTAAATCAATCAACAGTTCTGAGCATAACAAACACACACAAGAGGAAGAGTTCTGAACTGAACGAATCCTTCTTGTGGCATTGTAGACTGGGGCACATCAATGCGACACGACTGGCTAAGTTGCATAAGGATGGATATTTGAATCCGTTTGAATTTTCATCTTATGACACTTGCCAGTCATGTCTCAAAGGCAAGATGACCAAAACTCCGTTTACGGGACACGGAGAAAGAGTTACTGAACTCTTAGGACTGGTACATAGCGATGTATGCGTTCCTATGTCTACACATGCCAGGGATGGTTCTTCGTACTTCATTACATTCACTGACGATCTCTCTAGGTTCGGGTATGTGTTCCTGATGAAACACAAATCAGAAGCTTTTGAGAAATTTAGAGAATATAAACAAGAAGTTGAGAACCAAACCAGAAAAAGTATTAAAATCCTACGATCTGATCGAGGAGGAGAATACTTGAGCATTGAATTCCTGGACTTCCTAAAAGAGAATGGGATTCTCTCTCAGCTAACTCCTCCATATACACCACAGCACAACGGTGTATCTGTTAGTTATATGTATGCCCTAGAGGCCATTACTGTACATAGGATGTATATTGTAGTGGATGCTGGGACATATATAGGGAGGACTTTCTTGCTCGACATGATAGTATGCTATCTGGTTACCCTTTACCTTAACGTGTATGCTGATTGTCTCTCTGTTACATGTTGGTAAAGCCCTTAGGATCTGTACTTGACTACCTGGACTATGATGCGGATCATACTAGTGGGGACATGGTAGTCCATAAGTACATCCTTCACAGTCCCTAGTCGTGGGTGTATCGAGATGGGGCATCGATAATACCAGAGTAGACTAGCGTGTACCTTCTCGACCCATACAGATGGGCGATGGATGATCCCATATCCATCGGTGTTTGACATCAGAGGAGATATACGGGTGCTCAGTAAAGACTGGGTACACTGGACGGACTCGCCGAGAACTCCCAGATGGTATTATACCTCACGTCAGATGGCAGTTCTCTGGTGACACTGGTACAGAGTAGTCTGTTGACCCGAGATCGTCATAGAGTCTTGTGTGGTTCCCACTGTGCTTTGATTTCCATCTTACCACGTCCAAGAGGGCGTGCAAAACGGTGGTTTTTGGGTACAGTCCCGAGTCACATGGAGGCAATGAGCGATAGGAGGGGATTCGTCTCTCCCGGTATATGGGGGTTGATGTTGCGCTGTGTTCGATTGGCTATAACAGGAAATCCCTGGCCAGGGTTGCTGAGATTTACTGGTAAGTGTTACCAGTAGTTTCTCGAACAGTTATAGACCTCATATCGACACGACTTATTGAGCTATTGGGGTCTGACGTATACCACCCCTAGGCGAGATATGCGACATATCAGACGATCAGACCGGACTGTACGGTAGTGTTACTGGTCGGATTCACTGGAGTGTGAGCGGGCTTGCTCGTCGATCTTCAGATCGTTCAATACCCGGGTGGCCGTTACGTTTAGCAGACCGCTTGCGGCTTGTGGATGTTTGATATGATCATCATCTGCTGCCGGCGTATTGACGAGTCTTTAGAGTCCTACACAGAGGTTTCCTGGCTCAAGCGAAACGAAATAGGAGCGCATATGAGATATGTGCGGGACCGAGAATAATACGAGTATGTGATACTGTATTCGATTCTCGCGATGTGACATTGATCGGTTATATCCGATATAGCCGGGTTATCGGATCAAGTATTGATTCGATAAGATGTTACTATTGATACCAGTCGGTTATGTGCGCATGACCGGATCATTGAATCAAGTGTTGATTTAATGATTTAATGTATAATTATATATTTGATATATTACTTTACATTAACTAGTATCGGTTCACTTTAGACGGATTTTCTCACTCGAGTGTGCGCATTACATATGCGATATGTTTTTGTGCACTAGCTTGTATCATGTTTGATGATGCATGCCTAACTTGGTTAAGTGTAAAGAATGAACCATGGTTATGAATGGGTTAGGGTTTTGATTTTTATTTATTCATTTATCTTTCTTATTTATTCTTTTTTGGAATAAGGAAAAGAAAGATAAATGGTGGCTTATTTTGGATTTAGTTGAAGTTTCTTGAAACTTTGACTAAGTCTTCATTCTTATCATATTCTTAACCCTAACCAATTCAACTAACCTAAGTTAATTCTCTACACTTAACTAGAGTTAAAAGTATGATAAGTATTGTTATTGATTTATTTTTAATTTAAGACTTATCATAACATTCTTCTTCTTCCTCCATTTTTCTTCAAGTGAAGAAGCTTGAAGTCCATCAATGGTGATTGATGCATATGAGTGAGAAATCCAATTCTAAAGTCTACCCACTTCCTATTTCTTCATCCTCTACCTCTTGCCAAGTAGTAGAGTGTGTTTCCTTCACAAGATTTTAGGGTTTGGTGAAGGTGGAGCTTGATTCATCGATGCCTCGACGTAGATCATCTTCGGCATGGACATCGACGACCTAGCTTGCCCATTCTCCGACGAAGCCGATCCTAGAGCCCGGATTTGATTTGGACAGCGGAGAGGACCTCGTTGCGGAGCTATGGAGGTGGAGCACCGGATCTACAAAGGTTGTATTTCCGTATTTTATTTAGTTAACTGTAAACTAGTTCTTGTTCGCCTAGATATCTAGCAAACGATCCGTACTTTAGGGTTTGTAGGCACCATAATTTTTGAAATTGCCATGGTTGATGGCTTGGGAGACCTCACTAGAGTGCCTAGGAACCCTGCAGTGGTATCAGAGCCTAGCTAGAGCCTTAGGCGATGTCCAGACGGAAATTGAAGTCCGAACGAACCCGGAACTCCAAATCAAATATGCTCTCTGTACTTTTTTCAAAACAGTGCATTTTTCCACATTAAAAATATTCAGAAAAACATGCAGGAAAATATAAGATTAACTGTGCAACCCGTAGCCCTAACTCAATTAAAGCGCCGCGCTTCCGCGGCACGAGCATGGCTCGTGCGGCGGAAGGGCGGCCGTTTTGTCGTCTTCTGTGGTTTGGTTTGCACAGTAACTCCTATTTAGTTGTGCTGAGTTCTCTGGATATTTTTAAAAATTTATTCAAGTGTTGAATAATCTGGAATGTTTTGGAGCTTCGATGTTTCGATCGGGGTATCAAATTTTGTCTGTGTGGCTTTCCGGATAAATTTTAGAATATGTTAAAAAGTTCGACCGGATACAAATACCCAACATTTCCCCTGTCGGGAAATTTCCAAGCGTTGGATTTTTCCGTAGTTTGACGACGTTCTAAGTAGTGCAAGTAACGCGATGGTCCCTCTAGAAGACACAAACCTTAACTCGATTATGTGACCGTCTTGAACTGCCCTTTGAACTTTCGGGTTTGGGGCAGTACGGCGTGCCACATGTGAGGCGTTGGCTTGACCCTTCTACGGCTGGATCGTTGGTACTGAGGTACGAACGGAATGTTGTTAGACTTGTTTCATATGTTGATCAGTTTCGGGAAAACTTGGGTGTTCGATTGTTCAATCGAAAAGTTTAACATTTTCTGTTTATCCGGAATGGGATACAATAATTGGAATTCACAATGAGTTATATGATAACTAAATGAATGTTATAAACGTAGCAATTTAGTCTCACTTGATCGGTTGCCACGGAATTTTGATGTGATCAAAAGTCCGTCGCAATCACGTAGCGTACGCGGATACTCGCCGGGTAAACTTAATAGACAGCCTCACTCCATAGCCCCGACCAAGTGACTGTAGGAGAACCCCGTCGCCGAAAGCATCCGTCCGGGTGCTCGCGGTAGCGGTGTTCCGCTTTGGTGCACTTCGTCGACGGTAACGGGGGTGCGGCCGTCTACTGAAGTTTGCGACGAGTATTCGATCAGACTGTCGGGAATCTTGTTGAATTCCCCGACTTGATATTGAAAAGTGTTTTCGATAATGAGACTAAAATGCGGGGTTTATAATTGTTAGGCATGCGATGTCTAAGTAATTCATTTGGTCAGGCATGCGATGTCTGAGGTGGTTGCGGATTCCAACTGTTGTAGTTTTACACTTTCTTTTCTGTGACCGTAAGTGTAATATGTGATATCGCCGGTTTCGTTGCTATATGTCAACGACAATTGGGATGCGCATATTTACTTACGTTGATGACATGTGATGTTATGTGTTGCTGGATATGTTATATTGGATCGTCGTGATTGAATAGCCGGGGTTTTTTATGTGAGATGAGTGTTTTTCATTTTCATTCATGTAAAAACTTGTATGTAATATTCTTTTATTGGGGCGCTTCCAGGTTGCGGAAGTTGTCACCTCTTGTATATTATTTACTTTTCCGCACTAGGATAGACCCAAGGAGGAGGGCACAAGTAACCGGGTTCTGGAGTCCAGTGGGAGACCAACTCGAGGTGTCGAGTCCGGGTCTCCTAACTCCAGAATTGGTAGGGTTGCTTGCCGCTCTCGTAGGGGTCTAGGGGTGTGGGTTTGGCTATTCATCACGACCGTGGAATCCGTGTTTTATACTGGCTCGTATTGAAAACACGGACGTCCTAGTATATCCAATATTTCATATGATTCTTCTGCTGCGATATCTGTGATGAGATCATGTGATGTTTCTGTGATGGATATAGTATATAGTATATATGATATATTATATAGACGTTACTTATGTTTTACACCCGCGCTAGCCCTGCCCTGCTCTGCCGTTAGTTACCTAACCTAACGGTGCACGAGGGGACATCGAGGTGAATGCGGATGGCATAAGTGTACGTCATATCTATCTGTGATGTTTAGGTACTTAAATGATGGGACTTCATTAATGTGATTAATGAAATAAAAGAAACCTAAGATGTTGTAGAATCGAATTTCAAAAATAAAACAGGTAGCTACAGTTCTTGCTTTGCACAGCGATATATATGATATATCCCGCACCTCATTCGACGAGGAAAGGACCGAGATCCCTTCACCGGGAGTGACTCCTTTAGCAATAACTGGCAGATGCTACACACTCGGTTTGTCTTTTGATTGCTTTTAAGAGTTTTTGCTTTGCACAGTGATATATATGATATATCCCGCACCTCATTCGACGAGGAAAGGACCGACGATCCCTTCACCGGGAGTGACTCCTTTAGCAAAACTAGAAAAGCCTCAAAAACACTCCATTTCAAAATTCATTCGATCCTACAACGATATCAAGTTCATTACGCAATAGGTTTTCAGAAAAACCTGTCGTAGCCCTCCGTCATTTCAGATAAGTGCTGTTTAGTATTCGTGCTGCGTTTGTTGACCTCCGTCAAGGCGCAGTGTGCGGTAGCTAACCAGTATTTATCTGTTTATGCATATGATGCAGATTGAGTTAGGGTAGTCGTGCGGCTTTGTTGACCTCCGTCAAGGGTCGTGCGGGTGGGTTTAATTCGATCAAGAAATGACGGGTTGAACTTGACTAGTAGCCTATGGTTTGTTGACCTCCGTCAAGGTCATAGGGTGCTAGGGGCAAAATATTATCGGGAATTTCAAGTGTTGAGATTTGCAATGAGATTGCATACCTTCTATGAGATAGTTGGATCCCGATACCCGCTGCGAGTAAGAGTTACTCCTGGGAGAGTTTTATACATTACAATTAGCCGATCAAGTAGGTGTCTAGAAAGGTGTCAACGAGGTTACGCCTCTGGGAAAACGAGGTTTACATTAATTAGGTTCGTGCGAAAGCACGGGAGACCTCCCTCAAAGTACCGACACTGGCCTGGCCGAAAGATTGGCGAACTTGTAGTGTGTAATTAATCCCGGCTAGTCTTTCCTTTTAGGGTTTGAAGGAAGATTTGATAAAAAGCAGTGGGAGTCATCCTGATTAGATAAAATAATAACCAATCTATTCTTGACAGAGCGCACGCTGAGTGTTTTCTTCTCTCTCTCTCCTGGTAGCGACCATATCACGCCTTAATCAAGATAATAATACGGAATATTGACCGAACCCGCTTGTTATACTGAGCTGGGGAACATTGGTCCCGCTCCAACTTATAATTGTTATAAGACAGAGCAGGAAATTGGTGATTACCAGAATTCCCGTGCCGCCCAAACGAAGAAAGTGCATGCTGATGCATCATCTTCGGGTGTGTTCGTTATACAGAACTGTTTCTCAGTGTCCTCTACGTCCTGGGTATGTGATACCAGATCAGGATCCCAGATATGTAATATGTTACATAGGGCTACAGAAAGGTAGAAGAACTGAGAACGGGTGATAAGTTTCATGAGGCAGAAAACGGAGCAAGTGTTGCAGCCAAGTCTGTTGGTCACTGTCACCCTGTATTACCGATACATTGATTCTGAACGAATGTTTTTAGATACCGAACCTGATATACAAAATCATATCTATCTCTTTATTAGTAAAGAAATAATAAAATTTTGTATTGTTGGATAATGTTTTGAACATTTCCTATATCAAAAGTTGATCGGATCAGGCACGTTATCTAAAAGCATTGATGTTCTAAATCAAACTACAGTTCTTGGTATACAGAACACACACAAGAGGAAGAGTTCAGAAATGAACGAATTCTTCCTGAGGCATTGTAGACTAGGTCAGATCAATGTGACCCGACTAGCTAGAGTTACATATAGATGTATATTTAAATCAGTTTGAATTTATATCTTGTGAAACTCGCCAGTCATGTCACAAAGATAAGATGACCATAGCTCCGTTTACTGGAAACAGAGAAAGAGTTAGTGAACTCTTGGGATGATACATGTTGATATATACAGGTCCCCTGTCTACACATGCCAGGACTGGTTCTTTATACTTCATTATGTTCTCTGATAATCTCTCAAGATTCAGTCATATGTTCCTGCTGAAACATGAGTCCGAACCTTTTGAGATATTCACGGAATATAAGTTAGAAGTAGAGAACCAAAATACGGGTATAAGTATTATGTCCTATGATGAGATCAAGGAGGAGAATACTTGAGCACGGAAATACTGGACTATTCTAAAGGAGAATGAGATTCTCTCTCAGCATTACTCCTCCGTATACACCATAGCACGATGGTATATCGGGGCGGAGCAATCACACCCTATGTGATATGGTGTGCTCTATGATGAGTACTACTGAGTTACCTATTTCCTTTAGGGAGTTGTGCACTTAAGAAGCTGCATACCTATTGAATAAGGTTCAAATCAAATCAGTTGCCTACCACTTCATATGTGATATGATAAGGGAAGAGCCCATCTCTTAAGTTAGTTAAGATTTAGGGTTGTCTGGCCTATGTCTAAAAGCAAAATCCGGACAAGCTCGAGGCAAGGTCAGTTATGTACAACTGGAAAGGTTCCAGCTATACAAACTACAGCTGATGATTTGATAGAACCAAAGTATTCAGTAGAAACCAACGAACCTCAGCCTCTCCGCCGATCTAGTAGGGTTCCTCACCCACCTGAGAGATACTTCGGTTTCTCTATGACAGTGGGAGCGAGGATTGCATCATGAGATGATGACCCAACTAGTTTCGAGCTGGCCATCGAGAGTAAGACTCTGTAAGAATGGCTGGATGTTTAGTGATCTGAGATGGAATCCTTATACACCAGCAAAGTATGGACTTTAGCTGCAAGATCTGAAGGGTTAAATCCCTATCAGGAGCAAGTATATCTTGAGAAGATTACTTGGTGTAAATGGAAAAGTTGAGACTTTCAAAGCTAGACTTGTTAAAGGTTTTCGTCAAAGACCAGGCGTAGATCATGATGATACCTTTTCAAGTAACTATGCTTAAGTCCATCCAGATCCTACTTACCACGGCTACATACCATGACTACGATATCTGGTGGTTGGGTGTCTTGACTGCTTTTCTAAATGATGATTTGGAAGAGAGCGTCTGTAAGTACACAGCCAGAGGGCTTCGTAGACAGTGGGAGCAGCGGAAACGTGTGCAAGATGCTCTATAGGATAAAGCAGGCATCGCGGAGTTGGAACGTCTGTTTTGATGAAGTAGTCAAAGAGTTTGACATCATCAAAATGGTAGATGAACCTTGTATAAACAAAAAGGTAGTAGGGAGTATGGTGACGATCCTCGTAGAGTACGTGGATGACATACTCTTGATAG
Organism: Agapanthus africanus; assembly: GCA_030015575.1. Lineage (NCBI taxonomy): Eukaryota > Viridiplantae > Streptophyta > Magnoliopsida > Asparagales > Amaryllidaceae > Agapanthus > Agapanthus africanus. Next base: position 96,260,333 of record CM057343.1, on the reverse strand, counting down.
GGAAGGAGTTTCCTATGCTATGCTCGATCAATCTCCGCTTATCACAATGATTCTCCACTTAGGATCAAAGTGATACCTACTAAATCCTGGATTTTGGATCTATGAGATAGATCTAAATGGATGTTAGGATACTCACTAGATGTAGTGAGAAGGTGTCAATCGATCCTGAGGAGAATCACTGGAAGTGTTCCACGGTGATAAAGACGACTGAGTGTCAGTCGCAGGCATTGTCTTTACCCTCAGTAGAGGGACGGTATGTTGGAAGAGTTCCAAACTAGATACCGTGACATACTAGACGATAAAGGCTGGATACATCGCTACTTAAGATGCTACCAAAGAGGCTGTTTGGATGTATAATGGTTCATGAGATGAACTATGTTCCTCCCATTGTGTGACAATGGAGTTGTGGCTTATGCCAAGGAACGCCGGTCCCATCAGTGATCCAGACATATTCTAAGGCAGTATCACTTGATCATGGAGATGGTTGATCTCCAGGGAGATCGAGGTTTGGAGAGTAGATTCTGAGGACAACACAGCGGATCCACTCACAAAGGCCTGTTCCCAGAGAGAGACTATTATGGGATGGTTGAGTATGAGATACTGCAACCACTGCTACAGATGGCCCTAGTGCAAGTGGGAGATTGTTAGTTATATGTATGCCCTAGAGGCCATTACTGTACATAGGATGTATATTGTAGTGGATGCTGGGACATATATAGGGAGGACTTTCTTGCTCGACATGATAGTATGCTATCTGGTTACCCTTTACCTTAACGTGTATGCTGATTGTCTCTCTGTTACATGTTGGTAAAGCCCTTAGGATCTGTACTTGACTACCTGGACTATGATGCGGATCATACTAGTGGGGACATGGTAGTCCATAAGTACATCCTTCACAGTCCCTAGTCGTGGGTGTATCGAGATGGGGCATCGATAATACCAGAGTAGACTAGCGTGTACCTTCTCGACCCATACAGATGGGCGATGGATGATCCCATATCCATCGGTGTTTGACATCAGAGGAGATATACGGGTGCTCAGTAAAGACTGGGTACACTGGACGGACTCGCCGAGAACTCCCAGATGGTATTATACCTCACGTCAGATGGCAGTTCTCTGGTGACACTGGTACAGAGTAGTCTGTTGACCCGAGATCGTCATAGAGTCTTGTGTGGTTCCCACTGTGCTTTGATTTCCATCTTACCACGTCCAAGAGGGCGTGCAAAACGGTGGTTTTTGGGTACAGTCCCGAGTCACATGGAGGCAATGAGCGATAGGAGGGGATTCGTCTCTCCCGGTATATGGGGGTTGATGTTGCGCTGTGTTCGATTGGCTATAACAGGAAATCCCTGGCCAGGGTTGCTGAGATTTACTGGTAAGTGTTACCAGTAGTTTCTCGAACAGTTATAGACCTCATATCGACACGACTTATTGAGCTATTGGGGTCTGACGTATACCACCCCTAGGCGAGATATGCGACATATCAGACGATCAGACCGGACTGTACGGTAGTGTTACTGGTCGGATTCACTGGAGTGTGAGCGGGCTTGCTCGTCGATCTTCAGATCGTTCAATACCCGGGTGGCCGTTACGTTTAGCAGACCGCTTGCGGCTTGTGGATGTTTGATATGATCATCATCTGCTGCCGGCGTATTGACGAGTCTTTAGAGTCCTACACAGAGGTTTCCTGGCTCAAGCGAAACGAAATAGGAGCGCATATGAGATATGTGCGGGACCGAGAATAATACGAGTATGTGATACTGTATTCGATTCTCGCGATGTGACATTGATCGGTTATATCCGATATAGCCGGGTTATCGGATCAAGTATTGATTCGATAAGATGTTACTATTGATACCAGTCGGTTATGTGCGCATGACCGGATCATTGAATCAAGTGTTGATTTAATGATTTAATGTATAATTATATATTTGATATATTACTTTACATTAACTAGTATCGGTTCACTTTAGACGGATTTTCTCACTCGAGTGTGCGCATTACATATGCGATATGTTTTTGTGCACTAGCTTGTATCATGTTTGATGATGCATGCCTAACTTGGTTAAGTGTAAAGAATGAACCATGGTTATGAATGGGTTAGGGTTTTGATTTTTATTTATTCATTTATCTTTCTTATTTATTCTTTTTTGGAATAAGGAAAAGAAAGATAAATGGTGGCTTATTTTGGATTTAGTTGAAGTTTCTTGAAACTTTGACTAAGTCTTCATTCTTATCATATTCTTAACCCTAACCAATTCAACTAACCTAAGTTAATTCTCTACACTTAACTAGAGTTAAAAGTATGATAAGTATTGTTATTGATTTATTTTTAATTTAAGACTTATCATAACATTCTTCTTCTTCCTCCATTTTTCTTCAAGTGAAGAAGCTTGAAGTCCATCAATGGTGATTGATGCATATGAGTGAGAAATCCAATTCTAAAGTCTACCCACTTCCTATTTCTTCATCCTCTACCTCTTGCCAAGTAGTAGAGTGTGTTTCCTTCACAAGATTTTAGGGTTTGGTGAAGGTGGAGCTTGATTCATCGATGCCTCGACGTAGATCATCTTCGGCATGGACATCGACGACCTAGCTTGCCCATTCTCCGACGAAGCCGATCCTAGAGCCCGGATTTGATTTGGACAGCGGAGAGGACCTCGTTGCGGAGCTATGGAGGTGGAGCACCGGATCTACAAAGGTTGTATTTCCGTATTTTATTTAGTTAACTGTTAACTAGTTCTTGTTCGCCTAGATATCTAGCAAACGATCCGTACTTTAGGGTTTGTAGGCACCATAATTTTTGAAATTGCCATGGTTGATGGCTTGGGAGACCTCACTAGAGTGCCTAGGAACCCTGCAGTATCGGAGCGGAGGAACCGCACCCTATTGGATATGGTGCGCTCTATGATGAGTGTAGCTGAGTTACCTGTTTCCTTCTGGGGATATGCACTGGAAACAGCAGCATACCTACTGAACAGGGTTCCCACCAAATCTGTGCCTACCACACCATATGAGATATGGGAAGGGAAGAGACCATATCTTAATTTTATAAAGATATGGGGTTGCCCGGCCTATGTCAAAAGACAAAAACCGGACAAACTCGAGGCAAGATCTGTTTTGTGTAAATTTGTTGGATATCCCAAACATTCGCGAGGGTATATCTTCTACCACAGTGAGGAACAAAGAGTATTTGTTGCTCAACATGCCACCTTTTTAGAAAAGGAATTTCTTGCAAAAGAAATTAGTGGCTCTGAGGTAGAACTGGAAGAGGTTCCAGCTGAACAAAACACAACAGAAGATTTAGTGGAACCAGAGCATTCAGTAGCTCTCGACGAACCTCAGCCTCTCCGCTGATCTAGTAGGGTTCCTCGCCCACCTGAGAGATACTACGGTTTTCTCATGGATGGTGGGAGCGAGGATTGCATCATGGAGGATGATGACTCAACTAGCTTTGAGCAGGCCATCAAGAGTAGGGACTCAGTGAAATGGCTGGATGCTATGCGGTCCGAGATGGAATCCATGTACACCAACAAAGTATGGACTTTGGATGTTGCTCCTGAAGGGGTAAAACCCATTGGGAGCAAATGGATCTTCAAGAAGAAACTTGGTGTAGATGGGAAAGTGGAGACTTTCAAAGCTAGACTTGTAGCAAAGGGTTTTCGTCAAAGACCAGGTGTGGACTATGACGAAACCTTTTCTCCAGTGGCTATGCTTAAATCCATCCGGATCATGCTTGCCATCGCTGCATATCATGATTATGAAATCTGGCAAATGGATGTTAAGACCGCCTTTCTAAATGGTTATTTAGAAGAGTGCGTGTACATGACTCAGCCAGAGGGCTTCGTAGACAGTGGGAGCAGCGGGAAGGTGTGTAAGCTGCTTAAATCCATTTATGGATTAAAGCAAGCATCGCGGAGTTGGAACATCTGCTTTGATGTCGTTATCAAAGAGTTTGATTTCGTCAAAAATCCAGATGAACCTTGTATTTACAAGAAGGTGGCAGAGAGTAAGGTTGTCTTCCTCGTATTGTACGTGGACGACATACTCTTGATAGGAAATGATATTCCTATACTGCAATCGGTCAAACTCTTCTTATCACAAAGATTCTCAATGAAAGATCTTGGTGATGCCTCCTGCATATTGGGAATTAGGATCTATAGAGATAGATCCAAACGGATATTGGGATTGTCCCAATCCAGGTACATTGACACCATACTAAAGAGGTTTAGTATGGAAGAATCCAAGCGTGGGAACTTGCCCACGATCTCTGGAGTCACTCTCTCCAAAGAGATGTCTCCCAAGACTGATTTGGAGAGAGCTCGCATGCAAGGGATACCCTATGCTTCGGCTGTAGGCTCTGTCATGTATGCGATGCTATGTACCAGACCCGATGCAGCATACTCACTAAGTGTAGTGAGCAGGTATCAAGATGATCCTGGAGAGAGTCACTGGACAGCTGTGAAGAGCATTCTCAAGTACTTACGAAGGACTAAAGAGATGCTCTTGGTGTATGGTAACGGAGAACTCCAAGTGGAGTCCTTTACCGATTCGAGCTTCCAGAGTGATAAGGACGACTCTAAGTCGCAGTCGGGATTTGTCTTTACCCTTTACGGAGGGGCGGTTAGCTGGAAGAGTTCCAAGCAGGAAACCATGGCAGACTCGACGATGGAGGCTGAATACATCTCTGCCAACGATGCTGCTAAAGAGGCTGTCTGGATCAAGAAGTTCATTACTGAACTTGGAGTGGTTCCATCCATTGAGCATCCAATACCTTTGTATTGCGATAACAATGGAGCGGTGGCTTTGGCCAAGGAACCCAGGTCCCATCAGTGATCCAGGCATATTCTGAGGCGGTATCACCTGATCCGGGAGATAGTTGATCACCGGGAGATCGAGGTCAGGAGGGTTGACACGAAGAACAACACGGCGGATCCACTCACGAAGGCCATTCCCCAGATACAGTTTGAGAGACTCTTCGGGATGCTCGGTATGCGATACTACAGCAGCTGGCCCTAGTGCAAGTGGGAGATTGTTAGTTGTATGTATGCCCTAGAGGCCAGTATTGTACAGATGATGTATATTATATTGGATGCTTGGACATATATAGAGATGACTTTCTTGCTCGATATGATAGTATGCTATCTGGTTGCTCTTTATCTTAACATGTACACTTGTCTCTTTAAACTGTCTTATAGTTACATGTTGATAAAGCCCTTAGGATGTGTACTTGACTACCTGGACTATGATGCAGATCATACTAGTGGGGACATGGTAGTCTATAAGTACATCCTTCAAGGTCCCTAGTCGTGGGTGTATCGAGACAGGGCATCGATATACCAGTGTAGACTAGCGTATACGCTTCTCGACCCATGAGATGGGCGATGGATGATCCCATATCCATTGGTGTTTGACATCAGAGATGGTATACGGGTGCTCGGTGGAGACTGGGTATACTGGACGGACTCGCCGAGAACTCCCAGATGGTATTATACCTCACGTCAGATGGCAGTTCTCAGGTGACACTTGTACAGGTTAGTCTGTAGACCCGAGATCGTCATAGAGTCTTGTGTGATTCCCACTGTGCTTTGATCTCCACTTTACCACGTCCATGAGGGCGTGCAAAACGGTGGTCTTTGGGTACAGTCCCGAGTCACATGGAGGCAATGAGCGATAGGAGGGGTTTCGTCTCTCTCGGTATTGGGGGTTGATGTTGCGCTGTGCTCGATTGGCCGTAACAGGGAAGTCCCTGGCCAGGGCTGATCAGAGATTTGCTGGTAAGTGTTACCAGTAGTTTCTCGACCCGTTATGAGCCTCACATCGGCATGACTTATCGGTTATTGGGGTCTGACGTATACCACCCCTAGACTTGATATGCGACATATCAGACGAATAGACCGGACTGTACGGTAAGTGTTACTGGTTGGATTAACAGGAGTGTGAGCGGGCTAGCTCGTCGATCTTCTGATCGCTCAATACCCGGATGGCCGTTACGTTTAGCAGACCGCTTCCGGCTTGTGGGTGCTTGATATGATCATCATCTGCTACCGGCGTATTGACGAGTCTTTAGAGTCCTACACAGAGGTTTCCTGGCTCAAGCGAAACGAAATAGGAGTGCATATGAGATATGTGCAGGACCGAGAATGATGCGTGTATATGATACCGTATTCCATTCTCGCGATGGATGTATCGATTGGTTATATTCGATATAACGTAGATATCGAATCAAGGATTGATTCGATAAGCCGATACATAGGATACTAGTCGGTTATATGCGATATGACCGGATCGTTAAATCAAGTGTTGATTTAATGATTTAATGTATAATTATATATTTGATATATTACTTTGCATTAACTAGTATTGGTTCACTTTAAATGGATTTTCTCACTTGATGTGCAAGAAGTATATGTGATATACTTTTGTGCACATATTTGTATCATGTTTGATGATACTTGATCATGTGGTTAAGTGTAAAGGATTAAACCATGGTTAAGAGATGATTAGGGTTTTGCTTTTTCATTTATTTATTTGTTTATTTATTTAGAAAAGATTTAGATAAGAATGGTGGCTATGTTTGTTTCTAGTTGAAGCTTCATGAAGCTTTGACTTCTTAACCATTCTTGTCTTCATGCTTAACCCTAACCCATCCAAGTAACCATGGTCTATTCTCTACACTTTACTATGGTTAGCTTATGATAAGTATTGGATTATTTTTCATTTTAATTCAACACTTATCATATTCTTTCTTCTTCTTCATCATCTTCTTCTTCAAGAAAGCTTGATGCCATCAATGGCAACTTGAGTTCTAAAGTGAGAAATCCAATTCCAAAGTGAACCCACCTCCTATTTCTTCACCCTCTACCTCTTGCCAAGTTGTTTTGGGTGTTTTCTTCACAAGTTTCACAAATTTGTGAAGTCGGAGCTTGAACTTGTGATGCCTCGACGTAGATCATCTTCGGCACGAAGCCGACGACCTAGTCCGCCCATTTCTCCGATCAAGCCGACAATTGAGTCCGGGATTCGAGATGGACAGCGAGAGGACGCCTACGTGGAGCCAAGGAAGTGGATATCCGGATCTACAAAGGTTGTAGCTTCTTATCTTTAGTTAAGTTGTTAACTAGTTTCGTTTTTTCGCCTAAATTTCTAGTCAACGATCTAGTCAAGGGTTTCTTGGCACCGTAAAATTTGAAATTGGCATGGTTGATGCCTTGTGAGACTTCATTAGCGTGCCTAGGAACCCTACAATATCTTGTTTTACCCATTTTGGGGGATAGTATTTACAAAGGAGACTCTGCCGAAATTTTCGGAAATTTTTGATGTTTTTAAAAAGGAGTTCAATGCAACTAAATTGATTTCAAGTCGTTTTCGTGAAAGGTTTCCTTCACTCTTTTGATTTTGGTTTAGATTTTTCTGGGTTTTGGCTGACGTAGGTTACGTTACGCCTTTAGACGTCTCGTAATCTAAGTGCCAGTCACGTTCCGTACTTTTGGGTCGTGACACTACTCTACCACGGCTCTACTGAGTCGTGCAAACAGGTTTTGGTTGGGTACTGTCATGACCCAAAATTTAGGCACGTGACCGGTATTTAAGCCACGTGACGTCAACAGGCGTAACGCAATTTAAGTAAGCCGAAAACCCAGAAATCTAAACCATCAAAATTGGTAAGTGATAAAAACATTGTTAAAAACGTTTAGAAATCTCAAGTAAAAATCTTTAAAGCTTAAGTTTATTTTCTTAAAAATTTTGGCAGCACCTCTTTTGTATGAACTAGCCCCAAAACGGGTACAAACACAGGATATAAATAAACCATCCCCAAACGGGAGCAAATCACACCCAAAGACGGAAACAACCACCACAAGCATATATATACGACGCCGTAGTGAAGAAATAGACAATAAAATGAAAACAACATAAAAGAGGTAAAACAACATAAGAAAGGCCGGCTCACACGAGCACGACACCCAGAGACACAAAATATACAATATCGGTCCTCACAACTCGTCTCTAAGTCAATACATGAAAAAGGTAGATGGAGAGTACTAGATACAATGAGATATACAATGGATATAATCGGATAACCGCAACCCACCTACAGCAAAAAGGCTCACAACCAACCGTAGCGGTATCCGCTGAAAAAGATACAATAAGAAGCCCTGCCGCGACTACTCTGAGGGTCAAGCCTGCAAAACACTGTTGCGCAACGGGGGTGAGTTGCCAACTCGTGAATAGTAAGTAACATCATACAGATAATCGCAGGCATGCACGAACAACGATAATCTATCACATGCAATCTGATAGCATAAGTATGTCAATGTGGATATGCAACAATCATGATTAAGGTACACCATCAGGGTAGTACAACTACATGAACAATGCATATCTAATAAATACTGAGTATGGGATAAAACATATCATCATCAATGAATCATCATCATGGAAAAACCCGGTGTCCATCAGCGACACCCCAAATCCCAATAGCTCAGGCGCCGTCACTCTGATCGACCCTCATACCCGTAAATCTCATGGAACCTGAGTGCCCAACATCGACACTCGAAATTTCATGAAAATCTGTATCCAATATCGACACATAAATCCACATAACTTGGGCTCCGTCAGTCCGGATCGGCCCACAGGCTCCGTCAGTCCGGATCGGCCCATATCCATCTCACGACTCCGGTCGGTATCCTCCGGATAACCGCCAGGTCCAACCAATCACCGATAGGTAGTAGTCCCTCTGCCAGGCTCATCGTCTACTGCACAACATACCTTTCTTGCCCCGGGATACCATACCGGGTCTACCATGAACCCGCAAACAGATCATCCATCTCCTCGAATCGGGTTTCTAACGCAAGTCTAAGAACTGAGAAAACTCATGGTGGACACATCGAAATATCATATCAAGAGAAACCGGGTTTTCAAAACAACGCATACTTTCTTAAAATATCCCCACGGTTTTCAAATCCATAAATCACATGAAATCCGTATCTCAATGCGTAAATCCATGAAATATGATGTATGCAATATAGAACAGTAATATGTGCATATCAAGGGAAAACCGCTCTTTTAAATAAATCTAGTTTTTAAATATATCATGCGGTTCCCAATTTCTCCAAAGTTAAATGCAACATCATATAAAGGTGTATATGTAGCTATAGTAAGGTATGTGTGTATACATGTAGGTATGTATGTATGTATGATGCATTTCATATGCGCAATAGAACAAGAATCAACGTCTCAATGTCAATAACGAATGCAGTACCACATATGTATATATGTTGTGCATGTCATGGCAATTACCAACGGTGTGGGTGTAGCATACAATTTAGTGCTAGTGCAACATGAACCGTCAGTAATGGTGCAGTGTCCAATAGGTACTAAATCAAGGCACAACAAGTAATGGTATGCAATGATGCTCATGCACAATCAAATCATATGCATATAACATGTGACTACAATATCATATCTAGCCCTGACACTAAACGCCATATGGGTGATTTTCCCATAGATGTTAAATCTACTCACCGATGATCTCAAGCTAGGTAAATCGAACCACCTGCTTTCCATTCTTCGTAGCGTCTGAAGTCCCCACACTCGCCCCTAATATCACATAAAACATAGCAAGTGCAACTTAGAAATTGACCAATAACACACACAAACTACGTTTAAATCGACGCACCGACTCCAACAAACTCTCAAGTGTTCGCTTAGTGGCTAACGTGTGTAGCGATATTCTAAATCACACCTAAGTGCAGCAAGCTACACCAAGAACGCGAACCATGTCGGATAACGTAACGCGCGTAGTCGAAACACTATAATTTAGCAAAGTGTTCCCAGATTTTGCATACAGTCAATATATAAAAATCTAGTAGTACCAGACACCCCAAATAACCTACAGACAGCTACCCTAAAAACCCCAACTTCCCAGGCCACCAAAAATCCGGCGAGCTTGGAAAATCCTCAATTGTCGCCGGCCAAAACAGGTTGGATTGGGTTCGGGTTTCAGGTGAACACTTAGGGCCTCTAGTACAACACTACTACATTGCTAGATTTTACAGTAACAATTCGTGGTGATAGCAGATCACAGTGACCCCAAAATATCACTAAAAATACGATATGTGCACAAAACTATAACTTTAGTGTTCTAAACAACAATCACTAGGCAACACAATATTATATGAACATAATTTACAGTTAGGGATCATTACCTTTCCATACTTGCTCAAAAACCTAGGTTTCCATGCTCCAAGTCATCTTAGTGGCTTAACTTGACTTTGTGAAGGGTTTTAGTGAGGTTTAATGGTGATTTTGCTTAAGTTTGTGATGAATTGGTTAGGGTTCAGTTTGAGGGGAGATGAAAATAAGATGAAGGAATAAGTGAGAATGAGAGAATGTGAGTGATGAGGAGAATGAGGGTGTGAGAGTTGTGAAGAGAAAATTGGGGTGTGAGGTTAGAATGAGCCATGCCCCCTTCTCTCTCCTCATTAAATGCACCCCATGCTTGTCCAATCCTCACCATTTCTATGTCAACCCTCTCTCTCCTTCTCTCTCTCAAGTCAACCCAATTCAAAGCTTTTTTTTAAAAACTAAATAATTATGTGCAAGGTTAACATGGCATGAAATTAATTTAGGGTGCCATGGCTACTTAACCATGGTTAACACAAATTAAGCCTAGGTTAACATGCACAAGTGTGTGCAGGCCAAAATAATAATAATAAAATATTAATTAATTTTTATAAAATATGTGAAAACTATTTTGGTTAACTTTTTACTAAAAACCCACATCATCGCTTAATTAGCACTAATCGCATTCTAAGGTGTTACAATCTTCCCCCTTAAAGAAATCCGGTCTCCGAATTTAAAAATCTTACTATGCGTATGTTTACCCTAATTAGAGCAAAGCTCTGTTCAAATTCCAAGGCGGGAGATGAAGCAACGCTTCATCTTCCCCCAATCAGAGCAAAGCTCTACTTTGAAAATCTAAATTTTAATAAATGAAGCAAAGCTTCAGATTCTTTGCGTTGCGCGCAACGCACCACGTGTCAAGCGCAGATGCATCAGCGCAGCGCCCAAGAAGGCGCGCCCAATCAGAGCAAACCTCTATTTAAAGGAAGCAACGCTTCAGTTGCGCAAGCATTGCGCTGCGCGACACGTGTCAGCGCAGATGCGCTCGCGCAGTTGCGCTGCGCTGCGCGCTGCGCGACACGTGTCAGCGCAGATGCACTAGCGCAGTTGCGCTGCGCTGTGCGACACGTGTCAGAGCAGATGCGCTAGCGCAGTTGCGCTGCGCTGTGCGCTGCGCGACACGTGTCACGCGCTGGAGCATTTGCGCCAAACAGAATAAAGATTTTAAAGAAATCTTTCTGTTCTTGTTAAAACAAGAAGATTTTCTTCTGTAAAACAGAAGCCCTTGGATCAAAGATCCAACAGTGGGGAAAATTCCCCAAATCACTCAGAGAAAGATCCCTTCGACAAAATTAACTAATTTATGGGCACTATAAAAGGGACCCCAAGCCTCAATTCAAAGGCATCAACATTTTTCTTGAAAAAAAGTCAAGAGCTTCAAACAGAGAGAGAACTCTGAGAAAATTCCAAAGAAAAAGGTAAAAACCTTCACGAGAGAGAAGAAATCTCTTTTAATAAATCATTGATCTAAAAACCAGATCAATGATCTTCACATAATAAACAGTGCTTTGCACTTCTTATGAACCACTGGTTCTTTAAAACAAGAAAACAACAAAAATAAAAAAAATAGTGCCTTGCACTTTTATGAACCTCTGGTACTTGAAATAAAAAGAAAAACTTATTTTTCTTTGATCTAAATTAGATCAAGAAATCAAATAGTGCTTGGCACTTCTGTTCTTGAATCTAAAAGATTCTTAGTGCTTTGCACTTGCAAACTGCGCTGTTGCACTCTTGGGAGAGCGCCACGTGTCAGCTACAGAACAACTTGCGCTACGCGCTTTTGAAATAGAACTTTGCTCTCTGTAATTGGCGCAACTCACCAGAGCGCGCCACGTGTCAGCAGCGCAACAGCGCAGCGCACAAGCGCAGCGCACTGCGCTATTGCGCTTGCGCTCAAAGAGCATGACACGTGTCCTCACCACAAGCGCTTGCGCTTAGTGATTGGCGCAAAGCGCCTGACAAATGCAATGCATTTCTTTTACCGAAGGGCCATGCCCAAATCAAAAAGACCTAGTAGGCCAAAATAAATTGCAAAGTAATAAAAAAGGGGCGGAGCCCAAGTGAAATTGATGCTCTGCATCTTTTATGGGCAGAGCCCAAACAAAAAAAATAGAAGTAATGCAATGCATTATTTAAGTGTGGGCAAAGCCCTAACACAGGTCTAATAGACCAAAAATAAATAAGGGTGTTGAACATTTTCAACTGGACTTAGCCCAATTTTGGTCGTAAGTCCTCAAATTAAATTGACCGAGCACAGCTGTTCTCTTAAATTAATTTATATCCGGTTCGAGGGTACATCTCCGAACTCCTCTGACACCCATCGTTGTAATCCTTCAACGACGTCAGAGAGGTGACGGGTCCCGACGACCACACATCAATACGGACTGCGGGGTCCTTAAACTCGTGGACCGGAACGTCCTTAAACTAATATTGGACCGAAACGTCCTTAAACTAATATTGGACCGGAACGTCCTTAAACTAATGTCGGACCACCACGTCCCTAAACTGGAACATGGACCACCACGTCCCTAAACTGGAGCATGGACCGCCACGTCCCTAAACTACCTATGGACCACTACGTCCCTGAACTGGAACAATAGAGCCTCCAAATGCTCTTTTGCCGGATCTAAACGATCCCGTTTAAGTTGATCTTAGCCCCCAAACACGGCTAACGTATCCTTAAACATTCAAACGGACTATAAAACTCTAAATTAACCTTAGTTCAAGGGTACATCTTTGAACTCCTCTGACATCTGCCGTTGTAATCCTTCAACGACGTTAGAGAGGTGACGAGTCCCGATGGCCAGATATTAAATGGATTATCACGTTAAGTTGATCTTAGTCTCAAACAGGACTATCGTATCCTTAACGAACGTTTAAGTTGATCTTAGCCGCAACGCGACTAATGCATCCTTAAACTAAAAACACTAAACCCAAATCTAAGTAAATACGGATTTGGACTAATCCACGTCCTACGAGCGACGGCATTACTTAGTCTCCGTATACAATCCACAGGCAACTACAAACAAAACAAACACACACGACACGAAGTGAAATTCTGGAGAAGGAGAAAGTTGTTACCGCGATGCGGTAGCGTAATTAACTGCAGGGGCTTGCGCCTGCAGGGAAGAGCGTCCCCACAATCAAAAACCCCTCAAGCGAGGGGGAATCTGACGAAGTCTGCTACATCGGCCGCATCCGTCTAAACCTCCGATACACGGTGCCATAAATCAACTTGGCATCTTCGGAGAGGTGGATGGATAAAACCAAATAGCATCTGTCCCGAATCTCAGCGTCAGGACATCGCGGTCCTGTGCGCCGTCTTTCGGAGGGGAACAGATTCTGGCACGCCTGGTGGGACCTATTCCTCTTTCCATTCTACACGTCATGTGTCGTCTTCGCGAACCAATCGCGGTTTGTTAAATAGTTGCCTTCGGATTTCAAGTTACTAAGATTTGGTCTGTTGCCTGGCGCAGAACTCAAGATTCAATGGCGTCTAATTGCACCAACTGCTCGAAGTGCCACTGCAACGGACGCTCCACCTCACTGGGAGGTGTAGCATATGGGCCCCAAGCGGCTTCCTTCCTCACTCTGCCAGTAGACCAGGTGACCCAGGCCACCACTGGCCTGTTCTTCGGGACCATGATCCCACCTACAAGCTTCTCTGAGCTAATACCTGCACCGGAAGTGAACAAGAAGTCGATCTTCGACCGGCTTACTGCTACGACGACCCCTGTCAACGGGCCGCCCACTACCAAACCGACAGCCTCTGTTTTCACCAGGATAAATCAGAACTCTAAATTGGCTGTCTCAAGGAAAGCAATAACTGCTGCTCCAGAAGTCGTCAAGGCGGCTTCCCCTGTCAAAGAGTCAGTCTTTTCAAGACTGACGATTCCTGCTCCTGCCCTTGCCCGAGGATCTGTCTTCGACAGGTTAAATATCACCCCTCAAAAGACAACCTCAGTCTTTAAGAGGTTAACACCAGCCGCGCCTCATTCAGACAGGGGGCAAAAAGAAGCAACCTCTATCTCCGAGCCAGTCCCAACGGCTCTTCGTGCTCGACGTCGCCACTGGCAACGGGTAAGGAAGGCAGGGGGCAACTCCCCCTCAGGGCTAACTCCACCGGCTCCAGTAGTGGAAGTCAACGCCGCTGTTCCAACTGGGAACAGCTTTGAACTGCTGAGAAGGGTACGGAAGAACTCTCCAACCGCTACATTGAAAAGATCTCCTCCGCCCGCGGAGAGAGTTCCGGAAATGAAGCAAGAACAGCCCCCTCAACGGCTGTCCTAAAAAATATACAAGGTTTGGTGTAGGGTTCAAGACTCCGTGATTGACCCAGGTTATTCTCGTCAACAGAAGAAGGTGAAGGTGCAAAAAGAAAAGGACCGTCCTATTAAACAACAAAGGACAACAATCACCAAGATGCCCACTGCGACGACCCCCTCCACTTCAATGGCAAACAAAAGAAGAAGGCCGGAGAAAACCCCCACGCCCGCGGCAAATGCCAAAGGTGGTGAGCCTAAACGCCCTAAGTCCGGGGGCATGATAGTTCATACAGTTTATGTGGCATCGGGAAAGGAGGATAGCCGCATATCAACAGGTCATAGACCGCACACGAGGTCAGTGACCAAGGCTCGGGAGCAGCAGCAGAAGCTCCAAGAGATGATGAATGCTATGGCCTCACTTACAGGGCTAAAAGAAACCCCTGAAACGTCCTCGGACGAGCGTCAAGAACAAGAAACGGACGCTGAATTCCTTCGTTGCGTACTGGAGAAGAAGGATAAAGAAGCTGCGGAGCAGGAAGCCAACATAAAGAAAATAGCCCTCCTGTTCTAGGATATGGTGGGTATGATTATTCAACAAGATCCACCTGCTGAAGATCCCCCGATCATCCTTGAAGACGATAGGGGAGAGACGTCGAATCCTCCGCCAGCTCTGTCAGCAGCTAAAGAAGAGACAATCTCCAAAGCCGATCTGGACGAATACATAGCTCAGCAGATCCGGGTCCATCATGCGACCGAAGCGGCCGGTCAGGTCGTAAAAACGGGGCGGCCATATCCAAGTTGGTACGATCAAATCAAGTACCCACCCGGTTACATAATTCCCAAGTTCCATGTCTACAAGGGGACGGGCAATCCTCACCAGCATGTTGCCCAGTTCAGGGCACTCTGCGGCAACACCGGCGGTGATGACAAGCTGTTGCTTCGCCAGTTTATTGGAAGCTTATCAGATACGGCGTTTAAATGGTACTCTGAGCTCCCGAACGACTCTATTAAAACCTTCGCGGAGATGGAGCTGCTGTTTACTCAGCGTTTTGCAAGCGCCAGTGAACGTACCCCGATGACAACACTAATTAACGCCAGGGTAAAACCCGGCGAGACGTGGGTTCAATACGCTATACGATGGCGGAACTTATGGTCGAAGTGTGAGCAGCGCATTGAAGAAGCTCCCGCGGTGGGTATGTTTGTGGGAACCCTTGATCCGCAAGCAACCATCTCACAATTTATGATGTTTTTCAAGCCAACTACCTTCCAGGCCTTGATTGACAAACTAGCGCAAATGGATCAAATGGGCCATAAACCCCCTCTTCCAAGGCCGGACTCCCGAAATGACAAAGGGAAGGGAAAAGCGATCATCGTCGCTAATGCTCAACAACAACCGAGCGACTCGAAGCTGGTTGCTCGTCAAAGTAATATACGCCCCTACGTACCCCTTGAGGATAGGATGGGACGTCCTTATTCCTTTCCCCGCGATAAAACGAGGAGGTTATTCGAGCCGGCGTTGCGCAACAGACTCATAAATCTGCCGGATCCAAAATGTCCGTTACAACCAAGTGACGTCAACGATCCCAACTACTGTCCTTATCATCGAGTACTAGGCCATCCGATCGAAGATTGCTACGTTTTCAAGAATTGGCTTGAAAACCAGTACCGACAGGGCAAGTTCGCGTTATCTGACAAATGGAAGGTGAATCCCCCGCAGCCCCACACCTCTAAGGGGATGAATACGCCGGGGGCAACATGCTCCGTCATTGAAGAAGCTCCTTGGGAGGTCGTATTATCAGCCAAGACAAAGAGGATGCTGAACGACCTTCAGACATGTCCAGCGATTAGGTGGAAGAACCCGTTAGAACCGCAGGTCATTGAGGGGATGTTGAAGCCACGTCCAACTCCAAAGATCGATGGTAGTGGCTCAAGCACTCGCAACCAGCCGTCAAAATTCTCGAAGAAGAAGAAAAAGAAGTCAAAGAAGCCCGTGAAGCCTGGCGACAAGCGCACGGACTTACAAAAGCAAATTGACGTGCTGGATGAATACAACCAAAAGGCACGGACTTCCATTACGCTCTAAGAGTTCCTCAATCACGTCTTTCAAGAAGAAGATGAGGGAGAAAGTTCATCGGATGAATCCGAGGAATATGTGGCGAGCTGTCATATGATTTCCCATTCGATCACGAACGATGAGGAGACTCCTTGCACCGAAAAGCTGGGGGCAGATCCTGAACCAAAAGTTCTGGGGCCATCAGATGAAGTAATTGACGCATTCCTTAATGAAGGTCGGTTGAAAAGTAAAGCTGATCGGGAGCGCGAGGCGGCTATATTTGAAAGGGCCAAACGCCAGAGACTTGATGAAGGAGCTGAGACGATCCCGTTGGAGCTAAACACCCCCGCTACCGACAAAAGCCAATTCAAGATGAAGAAAAAGTTTGCTAAGGCCATATCAATGGGCATGAAGCTACCATCCTCTGAAGGAAACATCACTGGTGAAATGGAAACGCACCCCTCCTATTGCTTATATCATCAAAAGATTTCGCACCCCACTCAAGAATGCAAAGCTTTCGATAGGTGGTGGCAAGGATATGTTTCTCATCGACAACACTTTAAGCGGGAAAAGCGCAAAACTCGTCGAGAGCAAAGAAATATGACTGAAGGGCTTAAAAGAACCGCTGGCGATTGTTGCATGGTTAACACCGGTAGATCACAAGTGCCCACATTCGGGAGTGATTCTGATGAAGAGTTAGAACTTGCCCCTCTCTTTAAAAAGTCCGCCTCGAGAAAAGAAGAAGAACCGAAGGTTTGCGAAAATATCCGGCTACGTAATCGCACGCTGCCCGAAAAAAACCTCGGACCCTCGAACAAAAAAGATAAAGGGAAAGAAAAGGCCACTGTAGATATCATATTAGATGACCAAGTGGTGGAAGAGCTAGCTGCCAAAGACCCACCAAAGAAGAATAAGGTGGATTACAACGTCTTAGCACATCTGAGGAAGCTGCCCTCACGGCTTAGCATCCTTGACGCCCTTTTGCTATCAAAAGAGGCGAGAGATTCGTTAATTAAAGCGCTTCAAGACCCAGAACAATTCCAAGCATGCCTGGCCGAGGAAAAGATGAAGGATGAATTGGAGGAAGTGCACACGGCCGATATTACTTTTGGCGATGAAGACCTTCTACTTGGGATGTGCGAACACAATCGCCCTCTCTATGTCTCGGGATACTGCCATGATATAAAGATAGGCAAAATCCTGATCGATAACGGGTCGTCTGTTAACCTACTCAACGTGCGGGTGTTGAAGGAAATCTGCATGAGCGTCCAGCACCTTGCTCGGGACAAGATCACCATCTCCGGGTTCGACTCCCAATCGTCAAAGACTCTTGGATCTGTGATACTGACGCTACGCTTCGGGCTACTTATCACGGACATTAAGTTCCACGTCATAGACGCCAAGACATGCTACAACGCTTTGCTCGGCCGACCATGGTTACATGAGTACAACATCATCCCTTCTACACAACATCAGTGTATGGAGTATTTTAAGGATGGTTTCGAGTATACCGTGACGGGAGAACTGAACCCGTTCTCTGTGAACGAGGTCCGCAAATACGAAGATGCCAAATACTTCTTACCGGATTTCGAAGATACGGAGAAGTGTCACAAGCCGGAGAATAAAACTAACGCCACCATCCCTGTCTTCGGCAGTGATACCGAGGAGGAAGAGAAGATGGTTTATTCGAGTCCGCCCCAACACAACAAGCCGGGACCATCAGCTCCTACGTTGATCTTTGGCAGCGACTCGGAAGATGAAGTCCATGCTGTATTCTCTGCTCGACCTTCAATACGAACGTTCGCTGGTGAAGAGCAAAGTCTGCAAGTCGCCATGGTGCCGCTTAAACACCATAAAGAACTGGATGCACTTAATATTTACAACGTAGAAGAGCTACAAACATTCTACATCCCTCCCAGACGAGAGAGCGAGAAAGCAATTCTGTTTTACCGCTCTAAAGAAACTAAGGTAGAAAAAGAAATCTGGCATGGCGCGGATTCTACGCTCGACAGGCTTCAGCCTATCCGTCTCCCCAGATATTATACGGAAGGTTTGAAAAAGCTGCTGAAACGCCATGGGATACCCTTCAAACAGACCGTTAGAAAGGCCAAATTCTATGACGGGGTCTGGAACGTCCCCGAGACTCAACGCAAACTGCCTAACGGGAGAATGGAAACAAAAGGGCTTGGATACATCCGGTCAGAGAAACGAGAGTTACTACCCGGCTGCTACGTCGTGTATGACCTTGATGAAGAAGCGGATGCTCAATAGGAGGACGCTAATCCTAAGCCAGTGAAAGTTCCAGATGCAAAGGAGCCCAGTCCGTCGTTTGAGGAACAAATGGACAAACTTATAAAGAAAGCTGGTCAAAAAGTCCGAGATGATCACAACCGTGAGACGGCCATCTACGAGAAAGCCAAGACGCAACGTCTTCTCCAACAGGCCGTAAAGGATGAAAATGCCGCTCCTTGTCAACCTGTTATAAAGAAGGCTCGGCGCAAAAGCAGAAATAAGTCGAAAGGCCAAAAAGGCGCTCAACAACAACAAAGCAGGGCTAAGAAGCCACGCAAACAGGAGTTGAGCGTTATTGGTCTATCCCTCATGAGGAAAATGGGTCGAGCGTACTCGTTTCCTCGGGACAAGACGAAGAAGATACTTGATCTTGTTCTAAAACATCAAATGCTTACATTGCCGGAGTCTAAACATCCCGAACGAGTGAGCGAAGTCTCACACCCGGACTATTGCTTTTACCATCGAGCAATAGGGCATCCTCTTGAAGATTGCTTCACCTTCAAGAATTGGGTCGAAGATCAGTATCGGCTTGGCAAATTCACTCTGTCTGACAACTGGAGGGAAGCGCCGCCACAGAAGCACGAGCCCAAGGCCACGAAAGAAGAACCGGTTCCACATTGGGATTGGAAGCGAATTCGTACCTGTCACATGACTACAATATTAAAAGAAGAGCCCGAGGACATAGATGAGCTCCCTTGGTGCTTCAAAAACAGCAGCGACGAGATAATCTCAGAATTCCCACCAGCGCCAAAAAAGCTGGAAGATGGAATCCATACCACTGCAGATAACCTCAAGAAGATTGAGTTGGGGACGGCAGATGATCCACGACCGACATTCATCAGCGAGTTACTATCTGAAGAAAGGGTAGCTGCGTTAAAGGATGTGCTTCTGCGGCATAAAGATTGCTTCGCGTGGAACTATTCCGAAATGCCGGGACTAGATCCAGAAATTGCTGTACACAAATTGGCGATATCCCCGGACATCAAGCCAGTCAAACAGGCGCCGAGGAGAATGCGGCTCGAGCTCGAGATGAGTATCAACGCCGAGGTCAAGAAGCTGATCGACTCTGGCTTTATCCAGGAGGTTCAATATTCTGAATGGATCGCTAACATCGTCCCGGTGATGAAGAAAAATGGGACGGTGCGCATATGCGTGGACTTTCGGGATCTCAATAAAGCTTGCCCGAAGGATGATTTCCCAGTACCAGTCACCGAACTGATGATAGACAATACATCCACTCATGAGGTTTTCTCCTTCATGGATGGCTCATCAGAGTATAATCAGATAAAGATGCATCCCGAAGACCAGAAGCACACCGCCTTCAGGACCCCTCTAGGTATATTCTGTTATAAAGTGATGCCCTTCGGTTTAAAGAATGCCGGTGCCACTTATCAAAGAGCCATGACAAAGATCTTCGATGACCTTATACACGAAATCGTCGAATGCTATATCGACGATCTCGTGGTTAAAAGCAAATCATACGAGGAACACCTCGAGCATTTGAAGACCGTATTTCAACGCCTTCGGCAATACAACTTGAAGATGAACCCGCTCAAGTGTGCATTCGGAGTTTCCTCAGGCAAATTCCTGGGATTCATTGTTCGACACCGAGGTATTGAAATAGATCCGTCAAAGATCAAAGCGATCATGGAAATGCCTCTGCCAAGAACTCTCAAACAGTTGCGATCTCTCCAAGGAAAGCTCGCATATATTCGGCGATTTATAGCCAACCTCTCTGGCAAGTGCCGCCCTTACAGTCACCTGATGAAAAAGGGAACTCCATTCGTCTGGGATCAAAAATGCCAGGGCGCGCTGGACGAAATTAAACAGTACCTGCAGAACCCGCCGGTGTTGGCTACTCCGGTCAAGGGAAAACCCCTCATTCTTTATACAACCGCCCTCGAAGGTTCCTTAGGCGCATTATGGGCACAAGAGAACGATCAAGGAAAAGAAAAAGCACTCTACTACTTAAGTCGAGTTCTGCTGGGGGCAGAAAGCAACTACTCTCCCATTGAAAAACACTGCCTGGCGTTGATCTTCGCGATAACAAAGCTCAGGCACTATGCGTTGGCGCACGAAGTCCGTCTCATTTCAAAGGTGGACCCTCTTAAGTATTTAATGTCAAAGGCCATACTGACAGGTCGACTCGCTAAATGGGCTCTGCTCTTGATGGAGTTTTCGATAATGTATCAACCTCTCAAGGCAGTGAAAGGCCAGGCCATCGCCGACTTCCTTGCTGAGCATCCGATACCCGCCGATTCTCCTCTGAGCTGCGATTTACCAGACGAACATGCGTTTGACACGATCGACGGTGGTGATACCCAATGGGAACTTTATTTCGATGGAGCATCTTCTGTGAAAAAGCGCAAACAAAGTACCCCTATAATCAAATCGGGGGTAGGCCTCATCTTCGTGACTCCACAAGGAGGGATAATGCATTTCGCTTTCTCCTTAACAGAGCCGAGGACGAATAATGAAGCCGAATATGAAGCCTTGATAGCAGGTCTTGAGATCGCTATTGACATGGGAATTGAAGACCTCCTTATATACGGGGATTCTCAACTGGTCGTTAGTCAAGTAAATGGCGACTACCAAACGTGCAAGCCAGAACTAGTGAAGTACGGCGAAAAAGTGTAACAACTGTTGAACCAAATTCCCTCCTATACTTTGGAGAACATACCGCGCGCGGAAAACAGCAAAGCAAACGCATTGGCCAAACTTGCTAAAGAACTGGCTGAAGAGAATCTCGATGACGTTAGAATCATGGTACAAAGCCGTCAAGTACTTGCCCCAGCAGAAATATCTCCGGAATCATCCGAAGAGAAGGGAGCGACTGAGAAAACGACCCTGCAAGTAAAAGACCCGGAAAAGGCTGAGGATTGGAGAGAAGTCTTCATAGACTACTTTAGGTCCCACCGAATGCCTGAAGAAGCGTCCACAAGACATCAGCTTATGAAACGAGCTCTGTCTTTCGCCTTTGTCAATGATACTTTGTACAAGAGGTCGTTTGATTCTCTGTGGCTGAGATGTTTAGGACCTGACGAAGCGAAAAGAGTCGTCCAGGAAGTTCACGACGGACTCTGCGGTTCTCACCAAGCGGGCCCAAAGATGAAGTTGAAGATCAAACGGATGGGCTACTATTGGCCCACAATGATCCAGGACTGCCTCGAATATGCGAAGCAATGCCATTCATGCCAAATTCATGGGGACTTCATCCATCAACATCCGAATCCACTACATCCAACGGTGGCTAGCTGGCCATTCGAAATGTGGGGGACTAATATAGTCGGCCCCATCAAACCAGCATCGTCTAGAGGACATCGTTTCATCCTAGCGACGACTGACTACTTCTCTAAGTGGGCAGAAGCGGTACCGCTGAGGGAAGTAAAGACGGAGAATATCCTCCATTTCTTCAAGACGCATGTCATATATCGGTTTGGAACGCCAAGACGAATCATCTCCGATAACGGGCCAGCTTACAGAAGCCACAAGATCAGTCGCTTTGCGCAACAGCATAATATAGACTGGAGATATTCCTCAGTTTATAATCCGCGAGCTAACGGTCTAGCTGAAGCCTTCAACAAGACCTTGACGAAGATCATGAAGAAAACGGTGTCACGAAATAAGAAAGACTGGCACGAGAAACTGCAAGAAGCCCTTTGGGCGTATCGAACTACATTCAAGACAGCCACGAACACAACGCCATACGCGTTGGTGTTCGGTATGGAAGCAGTACTCCCCCTCGAGATAGAGTTACCCTCTCTGCGAGTGGCAGTTCACTACGAGCTGACGGGTGAAGAAAATGTTCACCTCCGGTTTGAAGAGCTTGACGCTCTTGATGAAACCCGGCTCGTAGCCCAACAAAATCTGGAAGCTTATAAAGCAAAGATGACGCGCTCATATGAAAGACTGACCCGACCGAGGACATTTCACCAAGGCGAACTCGTGCTAGTGGTCAAAAGGCCTATGATCCCCAATCGCGCCAAGTGGGGAAAATTCGAGCCAAACTATGAAGGTCCATACATTATAGATAAGGTCTACCAGGGTGGGGCCTATCTACTCATGCACATGCACGGTGAAAGGCCTTTCAGGCCAATAAACGGTCGCTTCCTAAAGAAATACTATGCTTAATGAGCCATAGCCTAGGTCAATGGTAGATGACGACGACTATGTCCGCTCGCTATCTTCCTAAGCTCAAACTCCATCAGCAGTAGCCAGCCGTCTCAAACGTCGGACCGAAATATCCTTAAACTAGTAGCGGACCGAAACGTCCTTAAACTAATACCGCAGCATCCTTAGGTTGACGAGATGAATAAAAAAAATTAATATAAATAAAAAAAATATAATAAATAAAAACGGTATGTCCATAAGCAAAAAGGGCACGGATGAAAACCCGAAAGGGCTCCGTGAGTAAAAACAGCAGGGCTACCGGCGAGTGTTCGTGAAAACCCGAAAGGGCGCGACCTCGTAAAAAAAAAGGAGAGAAAAAGAAAATAAAAAGAATTAAAAAAAAACGGTTTGTCCATAAGCAAAAAGGGCACGGATGAAAACCCGAAAGGGCTCCGTGAGTAAAAACAGCAGGACTACCGGCGAGTGTTTGTGAAAACCTGAAAGGGCGCAACCTCGTTAAAGGACACTTACAGGGTCCTCTCGACCTTGTAAGGAGAAACCACCTGCGTGAGATCCTTACGACTCACAAGGGAGCAACACACTTAGGGATCCCCACGATTCCTAGGGAGAAAATACACTCGCGAGATCCTCACGACTCGTGAGGAGAACTCTCTTATGATTGGGCAACTCGCAATAAAAAGCAGCGAGTAAAAATAAAATAAATAGCCGAAATGATTGGGCAACTCGCAATAAAAAGCAGCGAGTAAAAATAAAATAAATAGCCGAAATGATTGGGCACCGCGAAAAATAGCCGAAATGATTGGGAAATCGCGACCTTCGCGATATAAAAGCTGAAATGATAGAGCATCGCGGAAATAAAACAAAAAAAATGATGATAAAACTTCGGCCCTACAGTTAAGATCACATCGATCCCTGTATACAATCCAAGGGCGTAAACAAAGAGGGAACCATACTTTCCCAACAGGCTCCGCCAGAAGACGAAGCCAAATCTCGACGGTTCAGTCTAACTCTGAAGAAACCAGTGTCTTCAGCAGATACCTCGACTCACGGATACAAATACTCCTTGACGAGAACCTCCTGATCCGTGTCGACTCGCAGAGCCACCTTGGTGCTTGGGAAACAAATAATCCCTAGCAAACTCCTCGACTCACGGATACAAACACTCCTTGACGAGAGCCTCCTGATCCGCGTCGACTCGCAGAGCCACCAGTGCCTCCGTGGGAAATCCTCGACTCGTTTCAAACCCCAAGGAAACAAATAATCCTTGGCGCTTGGGAAACAAATAATCCCCAGCAAACTCCTCGACTCACGGATACAAACACTCCTTGACGAGAGCCTCCTGATCCGCGTCGACTCGCAGAGCAACCAGTGCCTCCATGGGAAATCCTCGACTCGTTTCAAACCCCAAGGAAACAAATAATCCTTAGCGCTTGGGAAACAAATAATCCCTAGCAAACTCCTCGACTCACGGATACAAACACTCCTTGACGAGAGCCTCCTGATCCGCGTCGACTCGCAGAGCCACCAGTGCCTCCGTGGGAAATCCTCGACTCGTTTCAAACCCTAAGGAAACAAATAATCCTTGGAGCTTGGGAAACAAATAATCCCTAGCAAACTCCTCGACTCATGGATACAAACACTCCTTGACGAGAGCCTCCTGATCCTCGTCGACTCGCAGAGCCACCAGTGCCTCCGTGGGAAATCCTCGACTCGTTTCAAACCCCAAGGAAACAAATAATCCTTGGCGCTTGGGAAACAAATAATCCCTAGCAAACTCTTCAACTCACGGATACAAACACTCCTTGATGAGAGCCTCCTGATTCGCGTCGGCTCGCAGAGAAACCAGTGTCTCCGCGGAAAAAAAAATGCCCGATTCGTCTCAACTTGCAAGATGAAGCCTCAGGCAGCAGGGACCAAAAAACTTGCTTCCTGAACAATGGGATCCTGCAAGTCGATCTAAAATGGTCTCTTGCATACTATTCACGGGTCTCACTCTCCAAAGTCGAGTTTCGACAAGGAGGGAAACAACCGCTTACGAGTCCTCTCGACTCGTAAGAGGGAAAAATTCTCTTATAGGATCCTTACGACTTATAAGAGAAAACCACACTTAGGAATCCTCACGATTCCTAAGGAGAAAACCCACCTACGAGATCCACACGATCCGTAGGGAGAAAAGTCTCTATGAGACCCTCACGGCCCATAGAATTGAAAAGTCTTAGGCGGCAGATCTGAACCTGCAGCCTAAGCCATCTCTATCCCTTGGAGAAATCTAGATACTTACTCTGTTATCTATCGACCTTATTAACACAGCATACCGAGAATAAAAGAAAGAAGAAAGCGACGGAAAGAGCATCTGATCTACATTTGATCAAGCGTTCAAGACACATTCATTCATGCAAAAGATTCAGAACAAAAGATAAGACAGGCTAGGAAAAACAAAAACTTTCATTAATATCGCCAGAAGTTCTTACAATCATAGAAGCAATAAACTAAAAATATTATTACAAGGGAATAACCTCGAACCCAGGGCATGGATTGAGGAACTCAAAAGCTACTCTATCTATGACTTTCCATGCTTCGCGGACCATCCTAGTATGCTTTCTTTCGCGAGCACAAGCGTCAGGGTCCCCCCTGATGTCTTCCACCCTCCGATAAGCAGCGAGTATGGCGGACTGTTGAAAGACCTCGTGCAAGAGATCGATAAGACTGTCGCGCCGTCTCTTCGAGATAAAGTTCAACAGGTACACCGAGTGCACCTTGTCCTCAGCAGTATCCAACGCCCTAAGTGGCACGCCGGAACAGAAGAGGGGAAGCGCTTCCCAGATGGCTCCCACGATAAGCTTAAGGAGGGAGGAACGTCGGGGAAGCAGTGGACCATTGTACGCGTCGAAGCGACTCATTATTTCAGCACACTCCTCGTTTGTGAACTCCCGATTTTGAGAGCGGCCAAGTCGGCGGATGTCCCTATAAGAGATGATCTCGTTAAGAGCATACATGTGGGCGTCCATTGTTCCTGTGAAAGAGGATTAACAGAATTATCAGAAAGACTGATTAAGCAAAACAATATAATGCACTGAGGAATAAAATGTCATCTTCAAACTCTAAGATCAATGAAACACTCTTCAGAGTTCTTTTAGATCAAAGGGATCTATGTTTTGCCAAAAAAATGCAAGTTTCTGTTCATGGGTTGAGAAACCCCGAAACAGATTCATGAGAGTAAAGCTCTATTTGGTGAAACCCCAAAAGGATTTTCTTTAGATCAAAAGATCTATGAGAGTAAGGCTCTGTTAATTAAATTTAATTTGATTTAATTTAAAATTTTACCTAAAAGGGGTGCTGGGTTCTGAACTTTGAATGTTCTTAAAAAGAAACAAGAGCAGGGCTCTAAAAGTTCTTAAATAAGAGCAAAGCTCTGGAGTCTTTTGAAAATAAAAATCTTAAAGATGATAAGCATCTGTGGGGGACCAAAGGTCCTATTTATAGGCATCAAATGCCTCTTCAACTTCCAAAAGCTGCCGCAACGGTTGGGATTCTGCCACCGTTGCGCTTGCGTTTGGGACCACGTAAGCGCAACGGTGGGGGGCATTTGTTTATCCCAATCAGAGCAAAGCTCTGTTAAAATTCCAAGGCGGGAGATGAAGCAACGCTTCATCTTCCCCCAATCAGAGCAAAGCTCTACTTTGAAAATCTAAATTTTAATAAATGAAGCAACGCTTCAGATTCTTTGCGCTGCGCGCAACGCACCACGTTTCAAGCGCAGATGCATCAGCGCAGCGCCCAAGAAGGCGCACCCAATCAGAGCAAAGCTCTATTTAAAGGAAGCAAAGCTTCAGTTGCGCAAGCACTGCGCTGCGTGACACGTGTCAGCGCAGATGCGCTCGCGCAGTTGTGCTGCGCTGTGCGCTGTGCGATACGTGTCAGCGCAGATGCGCTAGCACAGTTGCGCTGCGCTGTGCGCTGCGCGACACGTGTCACGTGCTAGAGCATTTGCGCCTAACAGAATAAAGATTTTAAAGAAATCTTTCCGTTCTTGTTAAAACAGGAAGATTTTCTTCTGTAAAACATAAGCCCTTGGATCAAAAATCCAACGGTGGGGAAAATTCCCCAAATCACTCAGAGAAAGATCCCTTCAACAAAATTAACTAATTTATGGGCACTATAAAAGGGACCCCAAGCCTCAATTCAAAGGCATCAACATTTTTCTTGAAAAAAAGTCAAGAGCTTCAAACAGAGAGAGAACTCTAAGAAAATTCCAAAGAAAAAGGTAAAAACCTTCACGAGAGAGAAGAAATCTCTTTTAATAAATCATTGATCTAAAAACCAGATCAATGATCTTCACATAATAAACAGTGCATTGCACTTCTTATGAACCACTGGTTCTTTAAAACAAGAAAACAACAAAAATAAAAAAAATAGTGCTTTGCACTTTTATGAACCTCTGGTTCTCGAAATAAAAAGAAAAACTTATTTTTCTTTGATCTAAATTAGATCAAGAAATCAAATAGTGCTTGGCACTTCTGTTCTTGAATCTAAAAGTTTCTTAGTGCTTTGCACTTGCAAACTGCGCTGTTGCGCTCTTGGGAAAGCGCCACGTGTCAGCTACAGAACAACTTGCGCTACGCGCTTTTGAAATAGAACTTTGCTATCTGTAATTGGCGCAACTCACCAGAGCGCGCCACGTGTCAGCAGTGCAACAGCGCAGCGCACTAGCGCAGCGCACTGCGCTATTGCGCTTGCGCTCACCAGAGCATGACACGTGTCCTCACCACAAGCGCTTGCGCTTAGTGATTGGCGCAAAGCGCCTGACAAATGCAATGCATTTCTTTTACCGAAGGGCCAGGCCCAAATCAAAAAGACCTAGCAGGCCAAAATAAATTGCAAAGCAATAAAAAGGGGGCGGAGCCCAAGTGAAATTGATGCTCTGCATCTTTTATGGGCAGAGCCCAAACAAAAAAAATAGAAGTAATGCAATGCATTATTTAAGTGTGGGCAAAGCCCTAGCACAGGTCTAATAGACCAAAAATAAATAAGGGTGTTGAACATTTTCAACTGGACTTAGCCTAATTTTGGCCGTAAGTCCTCAAATTAAATTGACTGAGCACAGCTGTTCTCTTAAATTAATTTATATCCGGTTCGAGGGTACATCTCCGAACTCCTCTGACACCCATCGTTGTAATCCTTCAACGACGTCAGAGAGGTGACGGGTCTCGACGACCACACATCAATACGGACTGCGGGGTCCTTAAACTCGTGGACCGGAACGTCCTTAAACTAATATTGGACCGAAACGTCCTTAAACTAATATTGGACCGGAACGTCCTTAAACTAATGTTGGACCGAAACGTCCTTAAACTAATGTCGGACCACCACGTCCCTAAACTCGAACATGAACCACCACGTCTCTAAACTGGAACATGGTCCACCACGTCCCTAAACTGGAGCATGGACCGCCACGTCCCTAAACTACCTATGGACCACTACGTCCCTGAACTGGAACAATAGAGCCTCCAAATGCTCTTTTGCCGGATCTAAACGATCCCGTTTAAGTTGATCTTAGCCCCCAAACACGGCTAACGTATCCTTAAACATTCAAACTGACTATAAAACTCCAAATCAATCTTGGTTCAAGGGTACATCTTTGAACTCCTCTGACATCTGCCGTTGTAATCCTTCAACGACGTTAGAGAGGTGATGGGTCCCGATGGCCAGATATTAAATGGATTATCACGTTAAGTTGATCTTAGTCTCAAACAGGACTATCGTATCCTTAACGAACGTTTAAGTTGATCTTAGCCGCAACGCGACTAATGCATCCTTAAACTAAAAACACTAAACCCAAATCTAAGTAAATACGGATTTGGACCAATCCACGTTCTACGGGCGACGATATTACTTAGTCTCCGTATACAATCCATGGGCAACCACAAACAAAACAAACACACACGACACGAAGTGAAATTCTGGAGAAGGGGAAAGTTGTTACCGCGATGCGGTAGCGTAATTAACTGTAGGGGCTTGCGCTTGCAGGGAAGAGCGTCCCCACAATCAAAACCCCCTCAAGCGAGGGGGAATCTGACGAAGTCTGCTACATCGGCCGCATCCGTCTAAACCTCCGATACACGGTGCCATAAATCAACTTGGCATCTTCGGAGAGGTGGATGGATAAAACCAAATAGCATCTGCCCCGAATCTCAGCGTCAGGACATCGCGGTCCTGTGCGCCGTCTTTCGGAGGGGAACAGCGTACCTTCAAAGTGATGAGAGAATTTCTTCCGCATCTCGCTCTCGGCCTCCCAAGTGACCTCTTCACTATTTGGGCCATGCCAAAGAACCTTCACATATGGCAAGACCTTTGACCGAAGTTTCTTCACTTGCCGATCCAATATAACTACCGGCTGCTCGGTGAACGAAAGATCGCACTCTAGCTGAACGGCCTGGTGCTGAATCATGTGAGAAGGACCATGAAAGTACTTGCGAAGCATCGATACATGGAATAAGGGGTGAACATCCGGAAAACTGGACGGAAGTGCCAAATGATAGGCAACGGTACCAACTCGCTCAAGGATCTCAAAAGGACCTACAAATCTGGGACTAAGCTTCCTTTTCTTCCCAAATCTTATCATGCCCTTCATCGGAGAAATCCGTAGGAATACATGATCCCCCACTGCGAACTCGAGCCTGCGACGACGACGGTCGGCATAAAACTTTTGTCTGCACCGGGCTGTTCTCATCCTATCCTGAATCAACTGGATTTTCTCCGTAGTCTCTTGAACTAGCTGGGGTCCTAAAATCCTGCTCTCGCTGAGTTCGGTCCAACAGACTGGCGATCGACACTGTAAGACTATGGTAGCGCCCCGGCCGTCTTTCCGAGGCCAAAATGCGGAAACGAAAATTTTTCTCAAACTAAAAACCGGCGCTATCATATGCTTAAAACCCGGATGAACCATTAACCTACAACTAGCTATCTAGAGAGGTATACTGAGCGATCCGTGTCCTTCGGTCTTCGGCCACCATCCCGATCTCCCCGCGGTAACTCCGGTCTTCATCTCCTCGTCGGAAAGGGCACCACATCGAGAAGTCTTTTTACGGGGTCCCATTTCATCCGACGCAACTCGGGCACAAAGTGTGCTAACCGACGCGTCCAAGATGTTGTAGAGAATGTTTGTGATCACTTTGCCTCTTGCATCCATGGCTTGGATGGAGGTTGCAGGTGTTGCCATTAATGGAAGCTAAAGAGCTAGAGGAAGAAAAAGAAGAAGAGAGCTTTTCTTTTCTTTTTCTTTTGTGATGTTATGAATAATGAGAGTGAGAGAGTGAGAAGAAGAATATGGGAGCAAAACAATTCATGGCAGCCCCTCTTTCTCTCGTTCTCATTTCATGGCTCAAATCAATCCATTAATGTGACACATTTGCTAAAAAAGAGACCATGACTCATAGTATATGTCTATGTCACATTAATGCATCTAATGATGATTTCTAGCTCACTAATTCCATTATCCAAACATTAATCCAAATGTTTGGTCCAACAAAAAAATCCGGCAACATCTAAAGTAAACTCGTGACGGATCACAAGGATACCCCTCACCTGTATATACATAACTGCATCCGCATTCCGACTGAATACGAATGCGATGAGACTAAAGTAATCCAACAAATCTAATACTAGGATCCGGCTTAAACCAAAGCCCACTAGTATGATCCGTCCGATCATGATCCGTGCACTACCGCACGTATATGATCGAACCCTGCCATATATCATACGGCCTCTACAACGTTTCGCCCGAAACTTGAGAAACTTCTGTGGGGGACTCTGAAGACTCGTCAATACTTTGGCTGTGGATTTAACCACTAGCACGTCAGAGGTACTAGCTGTACATAACGGGCTACCGGGTATTGACCAAAAGGGAAGTCGATGAGCGAACTCATCCTGACACCCTACTTAGCCTGTCAGTGACAATATCCATACAGTCCGGTCCGTTCGTCTATGAGTATCGCATGGCGGGCCTAGGGGGTTGGTAAAAGTCAGACCCCCAAAAGCGGTACAAGTCGTGTCGGAGTGTAGCCCAGAACACCCTGAGATACTACTGGAATACCAACCAGTAAATCTCCTGCCTCGGCCGAGGGCTTCGTGTAATGGCTCTCCTAGACACAGCGCGACCTCACCCCCAATACCGGAAGAGACGAACCCCTGCCGATCCGCTCACTGCCTCCATGTGGCTCGGGACTGTACCCAACTAAAACCTGTTTGCACGACTCCTTTGAGCCGTGGTAGGGTAGTAATCAAAGTACAATGGGAACTCACACGAGACAAATGACGATCTCAGGTTGATGAACTAACCTGTACACATGTCACCAGGGAACTGCTATCTGACGTCAGGTATAATACCAACTAGCATGTTCCCGGCGAGTCCTGTCCGGTGTACTCAGAACCCAATGAGCACCTGTATACATCTTAGGTGATCCAACTGACACCAGTGGCTAGTGAGACCGGCCACTGCCCCTCGTCGGGGTCTCGACTGTATACACTAGTCTACTCTGGAGTATCGATGCCCTGTCTCGAAAACTCCCATGACTAGGGACCTTTTAAGGATGTGCTTATAGACCCCAGCTCCCATATATATGATCGCCATCATACTGCTAGACGTTAAGCAAGAATCCTAAGGGCTCTATCAACGCGCAATAGTGGCTAGTGATTTTTGCCCCATGCTCTTATGACCTTGGCGAAGGTCAACAAATCATAAGTCACATGTCAAGTTCTACCCGTCATTATCCAGGTTAATTTGAATCCACCCGTACAAGCCCTTGACGAAGGTCAACAAGGCTGTACGACTGTCCCAAACCAACGCATCTATCTATGCAGCAGAAAGGTAACAAGCAGCTACCATACACTATGCCTTGACGAAGGTCAACAAACATAGCATGAATACTACGTGCTACCCGTCTGAAACGACGGAGGGCTACGAATGGTTTCTGGCGAAAACCTTTAACGTAAAGAACTTGATATCGTTGAAGGAACTGATAGCTTTTTAGAAAATATAGTGACGAAAACCTTTACTAAAGAGGTCACTCCCGGTGAAGGGATCTCGGCTCTTTCCCCGTAGAATGAGGTGCAGGATATTCCAACTGAATACCACGGTGCAAAGCAAAAGTAATCGGCTATAGTGAAGTTAATGTCCTGACGCAAACTTCTGTCCAAGGGGTCACTCCCGGTGAAGGGATCTCGGCCCTTGCCTCGTCGACTGAGGAGCAGGATATTCCAAATGAATACCACGATGCAAAACAGAAATGAACGTCCTTGCAATAACAGCTTTTTGAAAAGTGTTCCAACAACATCAGATTAGGTTTGTTTTAACTTGCATTGATCCGAATCAATGCAGTCCCATCAATTGATCACACCACAAAGAACGAAAATATACTGACGTACGTATATGCCATCCGCATTCGCCACTGGGTCCCGTCATTACCCGTTAGGTTAGCTAACTAACGACAGAGCGGGGACTGGACTAGCGCGGATGCAAAACATATACAACATCTACTAATATATATACCAATATATTATATTCGCTCAAGGCGTGAATAAAATGCAACATCACAGAGAATGAACAGCATCACAGAAACAATACAGATATCTGGGATCCCCGGGTTTCACAGAGCCGCTGAAACCCGACGTTCCCCTGGTCGTGTGGATAGCCTGTGCAATGAAAACCTAGACCCCTACGGGCGCGGCAAGTCACCCGCCAAAACCTGAAGCGAGGCAGCCCCCTTCAGCACCGTGAATGGACCACCCAGCACTTCACGGAATCCGGTCACTTGGGCACCCCTCCTGGGTCAACCTGTACCCCCTACGAGTGCGGCGAATAGCCCGCCAATCCTAGAGTGAAGCCCCCTCCGTCTCAATGCCATGAGATGCGGGCTTGTTGCCCTCCAGAACCCGGCAATCCGTGCACCCCTCCGCGGGGTAATCCTAGTACAGAAAGTAAAATATACATACAACGGGTACATCGACCGCAACCAGGTCGTGCCCCAAAATAATAATACAAACTGGCAGTGACGGCAGTCCACATGTCGGACGCTCGCCCCGCAATATCAAATGTACATAATACAACAAAGACTGTACTAGCATTGCATCCAGGCTATCCCCCATGACCGAACCGCAACATCACAGCAAATACATAGAACATCAACGTGAATGTCACGTTCGCAAATCCGTCTAACCGGGCTATAGCAGTTAGACCGGATTTACCGATCGAGTGACATTCACGGTCACAGATATAATGTAAATACTGTGAAAAATGTGTTTAAAATATCCGACCGATCAAATTATATCAAGTGGGCCCCAAAACAATACTGTAGCAGTTACAGAAAATATGAGCCCAATTTAAATATTCCAGAAACCCAAATTTATCCCCAGAAGCCCACTGAAAAAATCCGGCCCATTGATCTTTTTAGACTGCGGCGGAAGGGCGGCCAAAAGTGAGTTTTGGCCGCGCTTCCGCGCTCTGATCAGGAGATCAATGCCTCGAATTTGAACAGTAGGCTTACAATTTCTAGTACATCAATATTTTACAACCTGAAAAATTTTTGGAGACTGAAAAATTTCAACAGAAACTGTCGTGGGTGTATTTGGGTTTTCGGACATTTCGATCGATCGGAACTGAAAAACACATTACACAAAGCTAGACTAAGTTAATGGGGAGGCTCTGATACCACTGTAAGTGCACGGCGGCGCCCCGGCCGTCAATCCGACGCCGGAATGCGGAAACGGTGATAAACTTAAATTTTTGCGGACTTTGCAAACCGGCACCACCGCGCACTATAATCCGGATCGTAACCATTAAACTAGTCTAGCTAACAAGAGAAAGGGAATAGAGATATACCGAGTGATCCGAGTCCTCCGGTCTTCTCGTCGTCGTCCCGATCTCCCGCGGAATGTCCGGTCTCCACCTCGTCGCCGGAAGGGCACCACGTAGCCGGATTCTTTTACGGGCTCCCACCTCTATACCGAGGCAACTCGGGCGCGAAGTTGGCTAGCCGACGCGCCCAAGATTTGCTGTAGAATAATGCAAAATCATTGTCTCTTTGGGGTTTAGTATGGTTGCCATGATGGAGGAATTTTGTGCACAAGAATTTTCATGGATGCTAGAGAGAAAAATGGAGCAAGCTAAGAAATTGGGCTCGGCCAGAAAAACAACAGCACCCCCATTTTTGCTCTCTGCCAAATACATGAAGCAAGCTCTCAAATCTCAAATAATGTGTGTATATATATAATTCACCAACCCCCCAAAAAAAAAAAAACATTCCAGCACACTTCTTTTATATTCACAATGCAATCAAAATGTATATAAATTAATTAACAACCCAACAAAACAATTCCAGCACACATGGGGAGGGGGCCCACGAAATGAATGCAAGAAATGAATTAATCCATCCAAATTAAAATCTCACTCCATGCCCAAACAGTGGCCGGCCATTTCCAATCCATACCCAATCAAATCAACAATAATGCAAGTGATGGTAAAGAGAATGGTGATGGTCAAATCAAAAACCCACATATGCAAGAAACCCCTTCAACAAAATGTTAATTGCAAACTTGCAATTAACACCCTCCAACGAAAAGTCCGACCGGGAAGGAAAAAGAGAAAACCGGCCGGAACGGAATGCAAACTGGCAACCCCAGAAAACTGGTCCCGTAATAAATTACAGGAAAACCCCGATACTGTGCATACACACCCGCATTTGTATTCCGACCGAAATACAAATGCAAAGAGACAAAACTACACTATCAAATACTAAGATCCGGCTTAAGCCAAAGCCGGCTAGTAAAAACCGTCCGATCACGATCCGTGCAATACGGCACGTATCTGATCGAACCCTGCCATATCTCCATACGGCCTCTACAGCGTTTCGCCCGAAAGCTGAGTAACTGAAAGTGTGGTGGACTCTAAAGACTCGTCAATACTATGGCTGTGGATTTAACCACTAGCACGTCAGAGGTATTAGCCAATACGTGACGGGCCACCAGCTATTGACCAAAAGGGACATCGATGAGGAAGCTCACCCCGACACCCAACTGAGCCTGTCAGTGACAATATCCGTGCAGTCCGGTCCGTTCGTCTATGAGTATCGCATGGCGGGCCTAGGGGGTTGGTAAAAGTCAGACCCCCAAAAGCGGTACAAGTCGTGTCGGAGTGTAGCCCAGAACACCCTGAGATACTACTGGAATACCTACCAGTAAATCTCCTTGCCTTGGCCAAGGACTTTGTGTAATGGCTCTCCTAGACACAGCACGACCTCACCCCCAATACCGGGAGAGACGAACCCCTGAAGATACGCTCACTGCCTCCATGTGGCTCGGGACTGTACCCAACTAAAACCTGTTTGCACGACTCCTTTGAGCCGTGGTAGGGTAGTAATCAAAGTACAGTGGGAACTCACACGAGACAAATGACGATCCCCAGGTCGATGAACTAACCTGCACACATGTCACCAGGGAACTGCCATCTGACGTCTGGTATATGACCAACTAGCATGTTCCCGGCGAGTCCTGTCCGGTGTACTCATAACCCAATGAGCATCTGTATACATCTTAGGTGATCCAACTGACACCAGTGGCTTGTGAGACCGGCCACCGCCCCTCGTCGGGGTCTCGACTGTATACACTAGTCTACTAATGGAGTATCGATGCCCAGTCTCGAAACTCCCACGACTAGGGACCTTTTAAGGATAAGCTTATAGACCCCCAGCTCCCACTTATATGATCGCCCTCATACTGCTGGTGGTCAAGCAAGAATCCTAGGGGCTCTATCAACGTGTAATAGCGACGTGTCATGTCACCTAAAGCAGTACACGATGATAAAGGTAAACCAGATAGCATACTATCATCTCGAGCAAGACTGTCCTACTGGGATAGGTCCTCCCTCAATCATTACAATCACGTACCTGTGACCTAATAATTGACTCTGAGGGCACTATCTCCAACAATCTCCCACTTGCACTCAAGGCTAATTATTGCGATGTCGCATACTCACAGCCCGTGTGATACCGAACACCCAACTCCTCTACTAGTCAGTCTCACAAAGCTCGTTTGCGGAACTATTGCGTTCGAGGAATAGCCTCACTGAGTGGATCCGCCTAGATGTTTCTATCTATGTCTCTCTATATCTCAAGTTCGCGGAGAAACCCATCTCCCGAAATGAGCAATACCTGTCTTTGAATGTGTCTGGATGTCTGATGGGACCTAGCTCATAAATGAACTCCAAATCCAAACTTCTTAGACTGTATCGTCAACTGAACTTAATCAGTATCCTGCGCGCCATGCCACCCTCAGTATTGCCTTGGACCACCTGTCCAAAATACTGCCCCTCACCAGAAGGAAAACTATAACTCTGACAACCTCCTTGTCATCCATGTCACCTTGGAAGCCTGGAATGATAACTGTCTCCTGAATGAGGCTGTCGTTATCATATCTCTGGAACATTCACTTATGTTCTAAAACTGCTTCCGACTGTTTCTCCAGGATTGGATTAATGTCAACTTATTGCATCTAGTGCAAGAACAACATCTGGTGTGGTACTTGACATCTCACGATTGACTCAATTGCCTGAGCAAGTGATCTGCCAATCATGCCCGTCCCTCTCCCCTTTAGTCTGTAAGACACCTTTGGAGAGGGTGACTCCATTACCTGCTGGTACACTACCGTGCCAGGAGTCGTCCATCCTAAATACTCTTAGAATGCTGTCAAGTACCCTGATTGGGAAACCACCCAAATCCAGATCTAAAACCATAGATCTAGTAACCAGTATGTCTGATATAAAATCCATTTCCTTTGTGGAGAAACAACTGTGTGACGACCAAAGTATAACCGATCGTAGTGTAGGAGTTTCTTTTCCTACTCTGTGTATATCATCCAAATACCAGGATATCACACCCTACTACCTTCTCAACAGATCCATCCCCTATTCTGATGAAGTCAAACCCATGACTGTCACGTCAGAAATAGATGATCTATCTCCGCTACATCTGCTCTAGTCCATAAATAGACATAAGCAATCTGTCCACCAATGCTTCCGCTGCTCCAACTGACTACGACTACCCTCTGGCAGAGTCATATAGACGTACACTTCTAAAACTGGTTTAGAACGACGCTATACTCATCCTCCCGCCGGGTCTCGTAACCTGGAACAACAGCAATGGCAATTGTGAGTAAACAAGAACTTCCCTGTCACCGTCCTTGAGGCTACCGTAGTGCCTCTCGGGTGCCTGAAGTTACCCACCTTATCTGCGGAGTGGCCAATGGAATGTCAAAACAGATTGAATCTTTAGGTTCCTTATCAAATCTTCAGTAATCGTTTGCGGTTCTGGAATCACTTCCAGTTCTACCATACTCCCACTACTGTTTTTGAAAAAATCCATTTTTAATAAAACTGTGGCGAGTCTAGAACAATATTTCTATTGATCTGCTAGATGGTAGAAAGTCAACCCTCGTCATAGCCTGGGTTAACCCACAAACAGCCATTACAAAAACATGCCTTGAGTTATCCAGAGTCTGGTTTTAATCATAAGCCGGACAACTCCCCGTACCTTAACAATGTTAAGATATGAACTGTACTATATCCAATATAGAACCAGAGGCACTGATTTAATTGAACCAGATTCAAATCATGCAGCCATCTCTAGTGCATGCCAACTAAATGGAAGGAGGCCGATCAGCGTTACTCAACTTAGGAATGCTTCCGATTATGAGTAACCTGAAAGAGAAGCAATTTCTCTTTATCATTACTATCAACTGAATACCATACACAAGTATCTATATCTTCGATCACTTTGAAGAATCCCGATACTTACTACACCTGGTTCTCTACTCTATTCAAATACCTATAACTCCTCAAAACTTAGACCCTGTGTTTCTACGAAACACATGTCTAAGAACTAGAGAAGTTAAAAGTAAACAGAATATAGTATGAGGACCAACCCCTCTGTCCTAATGGACACTGGACAACATACATTACTCTGTATAAATCCGCTGAGTCTAACAACTCTTTCACTGTGCGTCGTAGGTTGAAAACTGTACTTATGGTTAAGAAGAATTACACCGCTGTTTAATGCTCCTTACCTAACCATCCACTGATATAGGTAAATGTTATCGACATAATATCAAAAGGTATATCTCACTCTATGAAAATAGACGTACAGATATATCAATTTGAAATTGGTGCACAACAGCGGATATTCAAAACCAAACATTTGCCGACCGGCAAACAGCCCAGGTGATCTCCTCAAATATCACCGATTACAACGAATCCCGATATAATGAGGATGATCACCTAATTCCCAATAACCTACTCCCACTCATCATCTGTAAAACTATACAGATGTGAGAATCATACCTGGTAAATACATACCCTGGAGTAAGTATCTAATCGGGAAATTAGTTTTCCTTTAACAATACACAGTTGAACTGAAGCATTGAAATGTTTCGATGGGGTATCCTGGTATTCCTAGTAATGCCTCTTCCAGATTCACGACTGTAACCATATAATTCTTTGCCACCTTTCCAAATCCCTTCATATGTCTTTAGTCTTTACCTTCTGCACACCCCTTAGGCCAAATGGTTTTCTTCCTTCCCTACCGTTCGGCACCAGCCTATGGTTTGGAAGAAGACTATCCAATAAGCATAATGGGTGTACTGTCCTAATCCTAGGAACACTAGCAACACGAGAGAAGGTGAAGATAAAAGACACCTGAATGTACTTTATTCCTATTTCTCCTGAACCAGAATCCATCCCCGAACTGGAACAAGTTCCTTTCGAGTTCGTATATAACCATACGATGGAATATCCAAATAAACTGTGGATCTTCGTAGTGATACGGAGTGTCCTGGAGAAATACAAAGGTGATGTGGGAGTGGTAACGAAATATTTGGTTTGGTCGTGAATATCTGTTGCAATTTACTTTGCCCTCTTACTAATCCCTTGCTTTGTCTGAACTTAATACCTTCTGCACACCATCGTTATGCTAATTGGTTTTCTTCATTCCCTACCGGTCGGCACCAGCCTAAGGTTTGGAAGAAGACAATCCAATTTGCGTAATAGGTGTACTACCCCTAAACCAAGGAGTACTCGTAACCTGAGAGAGGGTAAAAGGAAAAGACAACTGAATACTCCTATCTGTTTTCTCCAGAACCGGAAACCATCCTCGAATAAATTCTTTCGAGTTCGTATCTAACCATACGATGGTTTTGTCCAATGGAAGTGGACGTTCGTAGTAAAACGGGGTGTCCTGGAGAAAAGGGTAAAAGTAGGAGTGGCAATGAGGTTTGCAACTCTGACAATCCAAAAGCCGGTGTTTAAGAAGGTTCGGTCAACTTGGTCACTGAGTCAAAGTCTTAGGGTCGGGTCAAATGGTCGCTGCCAAAGAGAGAGAGAAAAGAAACACTCAGCGTGCACTCTAACCTAGATCAGAATGGTTACCAATTTATCTAATCTGGAATCCTCCCACTGTATCTCAAATTCTCCTCCAAACCTGAAAGAAGAATTAGTCGGGGTCACCCGAGGAGTAAACCAACTCATCAGTGGGAATCGGGATCCAACTCTCATCGCATGACAACATGACGGAATCCGCTCACGGTATCACACTCCAGAAGGTATGCGCATATCTGGCAAGTTTCAGTACTTTTGAAACTCCCGATGTGATTTTTGCCCCATGCTCTTATGACCTTGGCGAAGGTCAACAAATCATAAGTCACATGTCAAGTTCTACCCGTCATTATCCAGGTTAATTTGAATCCACCCGTACAAGCCCTTGACGAAGGTCAACAAGGCTGTACGACTGTCCCAAACCAACGCATCTATCTATGCAGCAGAAAGGTAACAAGCAGCTACCATACACTATGCCTTGACGAAGGTCAACAAACATAGCATGAATACTACGTGCTACCCGTCTGAAACGACGGAGGGCTACGAATGGTTTCTGGCAAAAACCTTTAACGTAAAGAACTTGATATCGTTGAAGGAACTGATAGCTTTTTAGAAAATATAGTGACGAAAACCTTTACTAAAGAGGTCACTCCCGGTGAAGGGATCTCGGCTCTTTCCCCGTAGAATGAGGTGCAGGATATTCCAACTGAATACCACGGTGCAAAGCAAAAGTAATCGGCTATAGTGAAGTTAATGTCCTGACGCAAACTTCTGTCCAAGGGGTCACTCCCGGTGAAGGGATCTCGGCCCTTGCCTCGTCGACTGAGGAGCAGGATATTCCAAATGAATACCACGATGCAAAACAGAAATGAACGTCCTTGCAATAACAGCTTTTTGAAAAGTGTTCCAACAACATCAGATTAGGTTTGTTTTAACTTGCATTGATCCGAATCAATGCAGTCCCATCAATTGATCACACCACAAAGAACGAAAATATACTGACGTACGTATATGCCATCCGCATTCGCCACTGGGTCCCGTCATTACCCGTTAGGTTAGCTAACTAACGACAGAGCGGGGACTGGACTAGCGCGGATGCAAAACATATACAACATCTACTAATATATATACCAATATATTATATTCGCTCAAGGCGTGAATAAAATGCAACATCACAGAGAATGAACAGCATCACAGAAACAATACAGATATCTGGGATCCCCGGGTTTCACAGAGCCGCTGAAACCCGACGTTCCCCTGGTCGTGTGGATAGCCTGTGCAATGAAAACCTAGACCCCTACGGGCGCGGCAAGTCACCCGCCAAAACCTGAAGCGAGGCAGCCCCCTTCAGCACCGTGAATGGACCACCCAGCACTTCACGGAATCCGGTCACTTGGGCACCCCTCCTGGGTCAACCTGTACCCCCTACGAGTGCGGCGAATAGCCCGCCAATCCTAGAGTGAAGCCCCCTCCGTCTCAATGCCATGAGATGCGGGCTTGTTGCCCTCCAGAACCCGGCAATCCGTGCACCCCTCCGCGGGGTAATCCTAGTACAGAAAGTAAAATATACATACAACGGGTACATCGACTGCAACCAGGTCGTGCCCCAAAATAATAATACAAACTGGCAGTGACGGCAGTCCACATGTCGGACGCTCGCCCCGCAATATCAAATGTACATAATACAACAAAGACTGTACTAGCATTGCATCCAGGCTATCCCCCATGACCGAACCGCAACATCACAGCAAATACATAGAACATCAACGTGAATGTCACGTTCGCAAATCCGTCTAACCGGGCTATAGCAGTTAGACCGGATTTACCGATCGAGTGACATTCACGGTCACAGATATAATGTAAATACTGTGAAAAATGTGTTTAAAATATCCGACCGATCAAATTATATCAAGTGGGCCCCAAAACAATACTGTAGCAGTTACAGAAAATATGAGCCCAATTTAAATATTCCAGAAACCCAAATTTATCCCCAGAAGCCCACTGAAAAAATCCGGCCCATTGATCTTTTTAGACTGCGGCGGAAGGGCGGCCAAAAGTGAGTTTTGGCCGCGCTTCCGCGCTCTGATCAGGAGATCAATGCCTCGAATTTGAACAGTAGGCTTACAATTTCTAGTACATCAATATTTTACAACCTGAAAAATTTTTGGAGACTGAAAAATTTCAACAGAAACTGTCGTGGGTGTATTTGGGTTTTCGGACATTTCGATCGATCGGAACTGAAAAACACATTACACAAAGCTAGACTAAGTTAATGGGGAGGCTCTGATACCACTGTAAGTGCACGGCGGCGCCCCGGCCGTCAATCCGACGCCGGAATGCGGAAACGGTGATAAACTTAAATTTTTGCGGACTTTGCAAACCGGCACCACCGCGCACTATAATCCGGATCGTAACCATTAAACTAGTCTAGCTAACAAGAGAAAGGGAATAGAGATATACCGAGTGATCCGAGTCCTCCGGTCTTCTCGTCGTCGTCCCGATCTCCCGCGGAATGTCCGGTCTCCACCTCGTCGCCGGAAGGGCACCACGTAGCCGGATTCTTTTACGGGCTCCCACCTCTATACCGAGGCAACTCGGGCGCGAAGTTGGCTAGCCGACGCGCCCAAGATTTGCTGTAGAATAATGCAAAATCATTGTCTCTTTGGGGTTTAGTATGGTTGCCATGATGGAGGAATTTTGTGCACAAGAATTTTCATGGATGCTAGAGAGAAAAATGGAGCAAGCTAAGAAATTGGGCTCGGCCAGAAAAACAACAGCACCCCCATTTTTGCTCTCTGCCAAATACATGAAGCAAGCTCTCAAATCTCAAATAATGTGTGTATATATATAATTCACCAACCCCCAAAAAAAAAAAAAAACATTCCAGCACACTTCTTTTATATTCACAATGCAATCAAAATGTATATAAATTAATTAACAACCCAACAAAACAATTCCAGCACACATGGGGAGGGGGCCCACGAAATGAATGCAAGAAATGAATTAATCCATCCAAATTAAAATCTCACTCCATGCCCAAACAGTGGCCGGCCATTTCCAATCCATACCCAATCAAATCAACAATAATGCAAGTGATGGTAAAGAGAATGGTGATGGTCAAATCAAAAACCCACATATGCAAGAAACCCCTTCAACAAAATGTTAATTGCAAACTTGCAATTAACACCCTCCAACGAAAAGTCCGACCGGGAAGGAAAAAGAGAAAACCGGCCGGAACGGAATGCAAACTGGCAACCCCAGAAAACTGGTCCCGTAATAAATTACAGGAAAACCCCGATACTGTGCATACACACCCGCATTTGTATTCCGACCGAAATACAAATGCAAAGAGACAAAACTACACTATCAAATACTAAGATCCGGCTTAAGCCAAAGCCGGCTAGTAAAAACCGTCCGATCACGATCCGTGCAATACGGCACGTATCTGATCGAACCCTGCCATATCTCCATACGGCCTCTACAGCGTTTCGCCCGAAAGCTGAGTAACTGAAAGTGTGGTGGACTCTAAAGACTCGTCAATACTATGGCTGTGGATTTAACCACTAGCACGTCAGAGGTATTAGCCAATACGTGACGGGCCACCAGCTATTGACCAAAAGGGACATCGATGAGGAAGCTCACCCCGACACCCAACTGAGCCTGTCAGTGACAATATCCGTGCAGTCCGGTCCGTTCGTCTATGAGTATCGCATGGCGGGCCTAGGGGGTTGGTAAAAGTCAGACCCCCAAAAGCGGTACAAGTCGTGTCGGAGTGTAGCCCAGAACACCCTGAGATACTACTGGAATACCTACCAGTAAATCTCCTTGCCTTGGCCAAGGACTTTGTGTAATGGCTCTCCTAGACACAGCACGACCTCACCCCCAATACCGGGAGAGACGAACCCCTGAAGATACGCTCACTGCCTCCATGTGGCTCGGGACTGTACCCAACTAAAACCTGTTTGCACGACTCCTTTGAGCCGTGGTAGGGTAGTAATCAAAGTACAGTGGGAACTCACACGAGACAAATGACGATCCCCAGGTCGATGAACTAACCTGCACACATGTCACCAGGGAACTGCCATCTGACGTCTGGTATATGACCAACTAGCATGTTCCCGGCGAGTCCTGTCCGGTGTACTCATAACCCAATGAGCACCTGTATACATCTTAGGTGATCCAACTGACACCAGTGGCTTGTGAGACCGGCCACCGCCCCTCGTCGGGGTCTCGACTGTATACACTAGTCTACTAATGGAGTATCGATGCCCAGTCTCGAAACTCCCACGACTAGGGACCTTTTAAGGATAAGCTTATAGACCCCCAGCTCCCACTTATATGATCGCCCTCATACTGCTGGTGGTCAAGCAAGAATCCTAGGGGCTCTATCAACGTGTAATAGCGACGTGTCATGTCACCTAAAGCAGTACACGATGATAAAGGTAAACCAGATAGCATACTATCATCTCGAGCAAGACTGTCCTACTGGGATAGGTCCTCCCTCAATCATTACAATCACGTACCTGTGACCTAATAATTGACTCTGAGGGCACTATCTCCAACAAATGTCATAGACATAATTTCAAAAAGTTATATCTCACTTTATAAAAATAAACGTACAGATATATCAATTTGAAATTGGTGCATAACAGCGGATATCCAAAACCAAATATTTGCCGTCCGGCAAACAACCCAGGTGATTTCCTCAAATATCATCAATTACAACGAATCCCGATTTAATGAGGATGATCACCCAATTCCCAATAACTTACTCCCACTCATCATCTGTAAAACTATATAGATGTGAGAATCATGCCTGGTAAATACATATCCTGGAGCAAGTGCTAATTTGGAAATCAGTTTTCTTTTAACAATACACAGTGAAACTGAAACATATAAATGTTTCGTAGGGGTATCCGGGTATTCCTAGTAATGCCTCTTCCATTATCAGATTCACAACTGTAACCGTATATTTCTTTGCCATCTCTCCAAATCGCTTTATACGTCTTTAGTCGTTACCTTTTGTATACCCTCTTAGGCTAAATGGTTTTCTTCCTTCTCTACCGTTCGGCACCAGCCAATGGTTTGGATGAAGACTATCTAATAAGCATAATGGGTGTACTGTC
The DNA here is from genome assembly GCA_030015575.1 of Agapanthus africanus. Classification (NCBI taxonomy): domain Eukaryota; kingdom Viridiplantae; phylum Streptophyta; class Magnoliopsida; order Asparagales; family Amaryllidaceae; genus Agapanthus; species Agapanthus africanus. The sequence goes on along the minus strand of CM057343.1, from coordinate 96,215,867 downwards.
CTAATCCTAGGAGCACTCGCAACCGAAGAGAAGTTAAAGATAAAAGACAACTGAATAAACCTTATTCCTATTTCTCCTGAACCAGAATCCATCCCCGAACTGGAACAAGTTCCTTTGAGTTCGTATATAACCATACGATGGAGTATCCAATAAACTGTGGATTTTCGTAGTGATACGGAGTGTCCTGGTGAAATACAAAGGTGAAGTAGGAGTGGCGATGAAATACTTGGTTTGGTCGTGAATAGTAGTCGCAATTTACTTTTCCCTCTTACTAATCCCTTTATTTGTCTTAACTTATTACCTTCTGTACACCATCGTTAGGCTAATTGGTTTTCTTCATTCCCCACCGTTCGGCACCTGCCTATGGTTTGGAAGAAGACTATCCAATAAGCGTAATAGGTGTACTGTCCTAATCCAAGGAACACTCGCAACCTGAGAGAAAGTAAAAGGAAAAGACAACTGAATAGTCCTATTCGTTTTCTCCAGAACCGGAAACCATCTTCGAATAAGTTCCTTCGAGTTCATATATAACCATACGATGGTTTTATCCAATGGAAGTGGACGTTCGTAGCAATACAGGGTGTCCCGGAGAAAAGGGTAAAAGTAGGAGTGGCAATGAGGTTTGCAACTCTGACAATCCAAAAGCCAGTGTTACAAGAAGGTTCGGTCAACTTGGTCACTGAGTCATAGTCAAGGGTCGGGCTATGGTCGCTGCCAAAGAGGGAGAGAGAAAAGAAACACTCAGCGTGCACTCTAACCTAGATCAGAATGGTTATCAATTTATCTAATCAGGAAACCTCCCACTGTAACCTCAAACTCTCCTCCAAACCTGAAAGAAGGATTAGTCGGGATCACCCGAGGAGTAAACCAACTCATCAGTGGGAATCGGGATCCAACTATCATCGCATGACAACGTGACGGAATCCACTAACGTTATCACACTCCAGAAGGTATGCGCATATCTGGCAAGTTTCAGTTTCTTTAGAAACCCCCGATGTGATTTTTACCCCAAGCGGCTTATGACCTTGACTAGGTCAACAAAGCATAAACCGCCAGTCAAGTTCAACCCATCATTATTCTGGATTGCATTAAACCCACCCGTACGTGCCCTTGACTAGGTCAACAAGGCCGCACGACTGTCCTAACCAATCCCACTTATGCAACAAACAAGTACCACTTAGCTACCAAACACTACGTCTTGACTAGGTCAACAAATGCAGCATGGATACTAAATAATACCCGTAAGAAATGACGGAGGGCTACGGCTGGTTTTTGGCGAAAAACGTTTAACGTAATGAACTTGATATCGTTGAAGGAACTGCATAGCTTTTTATAAAAATATAGTGGTGAAAACCTTTGCTAAAGAGGTCACTCCCGGTGAAGGGATCTCGGCTCTTTCCCCATAGAATGAGGTGCAGGATATTCCAACTGAATACCACGATGCAAAGCAAAAGTAATCGACTATAGTGAAGTTATTGCCCTGACGTAAACTTCTGTCCAAGGGGTCATTCCCGGTGAAGTGATCTCGGCCCTTGCCTTGTCGACTGAGGTGCTGGATATTCATAACCGAATACCACTATGCAAAACAAAAGAGAACGTCCTTGCAAAAACAGCTTTTTGAAAAATTGTTCCAACAACATCAGAATAGGTTTGTTTAGCTTGCATTGATCCAAATCAACGCAGTCTCATCAATTGATCACACCAATAAAGAACGAAAATAATGATGTACGTATATGCCATCCACATTCGCCACTGGGTCCCGTCATCACCCGTTAGGTTACTTAACTAACGACAGAGTGGGGACTGGACTAGCGTAGATGCAAAACATATACAACATCTACTAGTATATATATCAATATATAATAATCGCTCAAGGCGTGATAAAACGCAACATCACAGAAATGTAATAAGTATCACAGAACAATACAGATTATCTGGAAGCCCCGGGTTTCACAGAGTCGCTGCTAAAACCCGACGTTCCCCTGGTCATGTGGATAGCCTGTGCAATGAAATCCTAGACCCCTACGGGCGCGGAAAGTTACCCGCCAAAACCTGAAGCGAGGCAGCCCCCTTCAACAACATGAATGGACCATCCAGCACTTCACGGAATCCGGTAACTTGAGCACCCCTCCTTGGGTCAACCTGTACCCCCTACGAGTGCGGCGAATAGCCCGCCAATCCTAGAGTAAAGCCCCCTCCGTCTTAAAGCCATGAGATGCGGGCTCGTTGCCCTCTAGAACCCGGCTATCCGTGCACCCTTCCGCGGGGTAATCCTAGTACAGAAAGTAAAATATACAACGGGTACATCGACCTCAGCCCGGTCGTGCCCCAAAACAATAATATACAAACAAGCAGTGACGGCAGTCCACATGTCGGACGCTCGCCCCGCAATATCAAAAGTACATATACAACCAAACTGTACTAACATTGCATCCAGGCTATCCACCACGACAAATCCGCAACATCACAGCACAACACAGAACATCAACATGAATGTCACGTTTGCAAATCCGTCTAAAAGAATTATAGCAATTAGACAGGATTTACCGATCAAATGACATTCACGGTCGCAGATATAATGTAAATACTATGAACTAACATGTTTAAAATTTTCGATCAACAAAATTTCCCGAAGTGGGCCCCCAAGTACAACTGTAGCACTCAAAATAAATCTGGGCCCAAACAGAATTTACCAAAAACCCTATTTCCAAGTCAGAGAGGCACTGTAGAAAATTGGTGCAGAGAGGAGTCAAAATGGCCGCGGAACCGCGGCCAGAGCATGGGTTTGGCCGTGGTTCCGCGGCTCAACAGTAATATTAGGGCACCAAATTTTCACAGAATTCCTAGAAAACCCTGCACGTATTTCTGCAATACACCAAATAATTTTTTGACCACTGCAAAAATTCAATAGAAACTGTGCCATGAAAACGCGGTTTTTGGAAAATCCGTTCGATCGAACTTGTAAACACGTTAGAGCAAGCTAGACTAGGTTAATGACGTGGCTCTGATACCATGTAAGACTACGGTAGCGCCCCGGCCGTCTTTCCGAGGCCAAAATGCGGAAACGAAATTTTTTCTCAAACTAGAAACCGGTGCTATCGTATGCTTAAAACCCGGATCGAACCATTAACCTACAACTAGCAATCTAGAGAAGGGATAGAGAGCTATACCGAGCGATCCGTGTCCTTCGGTCTTTGGCCACCATCCCGATCTCCCCTCGGCAACTCCGGTCTTCATCTCCTCGTCGGAAAGGGCACCACATCGAGAAGTCTTTTAACGGGCTCCCGCTTCATCCGAAGCAACTCGGGCGCGAAGTGTGCTAGCCGACGCGTCCAAGATGTTGTAGAGAATGTTTGTGATCACTTTGCCTCTTGCATCCATAGCTTGGATGGAGGTTGAAGGTGTTGCTATTAATGGAAGCTAAAGAGCTAGAGGAAGAAGAAGAAGAAGAGAGCTTTTCTTTTCTTTTTCTTTTGTGATGTTATGAATAATGAGAGTGAGAGAGTAAGAAGAATAATATGGGAGCAAAACAATTCATGGCAGCCCCTCTCTCTCTCCTTCTCATTTCATGGCTTAAATCAATCCATTAATGTGACACATTTGCTAAAAAAGAGACCATGACTCATAGTATATGTCTATGTCACATTAATGCATCTAATGATGATTTCTAGCTCACTAATTCCATTATCCAAACATTAATCCAAATGTTTGGTCCAACAAAAAAATCCGGCAACATCTAAAGTAAACTCGTGACGGATCACAAGGATACCCCTCACCTGTATATACATACCTGCATCCGCATTCCGACTGAATGTGAATGCGATGAGACTAAAGTAATCCAACAAATCTAATACTAGGATCCTGCTTAAACCAAAGCCCACTAGTATGATCCGTCCGATCATGATCCGTGCACTACCGCACGTATATGATCGAACCCTGCCATATATCATACGGCCTCTACAACGTTTCGCCCGAAACTTGAGAAACTGTCTGTGGGGGACTCAAAAGACTCGTCAATACTTTGGCTGTGGATTTAACCACTAGCACATCAGAGGTACTAGCAGTACATAACAAGCTACCAGGTATTGACCAAAAGGGAAGTCGATGAGCAAACTCATCCTGACACCCTACTGAGCCTGTCAGTGACAATATCCGTACAGTCCGGTCCGTTCGTCTATGAGTATCGCATGGCGGGCCTAGGGTGTTGGTAAAAGTCAGACCCCAAAAGCGGTACAAGGCGTGTCGGAGTGTAGCCCGGAACACCCTGAGATACTACTGGAATACCTACCAGTAAATCTCCTGCCTCGGCCGAGGGCTTCGTGTAATGGCTCTCCTAGACACAGCGCGACCTCACCCCCAATACCGGGAGAGACGAACCCCTGCCGATCCGCTCACTGCCTCCATGTGGCTCGGGACTGTACCCAACTAAAACCTGTTTGCACGACTCCTTTGAGCCGTGGTAGGGTAGTAATCAAAGTACAGTGGGAACTCACACGAGACAAATGACGATCTCAGGTCGATGAACTAGCCTGTACACATGTCACCAGGGAACTGCTATCTGACGTCAGGTATAATACCAACTAGCATGTTCCCGGCGAGTCCTGTCCGGTGTACTCATAACCCAATGAGCACCTGTATACATCTTAGGTGATCCAACTGACACCAGTGGCTAGTGAGACCGGCCACCGCCCTTCGTCGGGGTCTCGACTGTATACACTAGTCTACTCTGGAGTATCGATGCCCTGTCTCGAAAACTCCCATGACTAGGGACCTTTTAAGAATGTGCTTATAGACCCCAGCTCCCACGTATATGATCGCCATCATACTGCTGGACGTCAAGCAAGAATCCTAAGGGCTCTATCAACACGCAATAGTGACCTGTAAGGTCACCTAAAGCAGTACACGATGATAAAGATAAAACAGATAGATACTATCATCTTGAGTAAGACTGTCCTACCAGTATAGGTCCTCCCTCAATCATTGCAATCACGTGCCTGTGATCCAATAATTGACTCTGAGGGCACTATATCCAACAGACACTTCCTACCATACAAAGCCTCAAAAGGTGCCATCTGAATCGTCTCCTGATAACTGTTATTGTCGGAGAACTCTATCAACGGCAAGTGACGATCCCAACTGTCACCAAAATCAAGCACGCACGCAGGAAGCATATCCTCTAGAGTCTGTATAGTCCGCTGTAACTGACCATCGTTCTGCGGATGGAAAGCGGTGGTAAAACTCATTCGGGTACCCAAAGCTTCCTGAAGCTTCTGCCAAAGATGGCTAGTAAACTGGGTGCCCCTGTCGGATATGATGCATGTGGGAACGCCGTGCAAACGCACAATCTCATCAATGTACAACTGACCATACTAAGCATAACCGAACGTGGTCTTCACTAGAAGGAAGTGAGCCGCTTTCGTCAACCGGTCAACATTCACCCAAATGGAGTTATACCCTCGACTGGACCTGGGTAGACCCACAATGAAATCCATGGAGATCTGTTCCTATTTCTACTCTGGAACGGGTAAAGGCTGCAACTCTCCTGCCAGTATCTGATGCTCAGCCTTGACTTGCTGACAAGTCAGGCACCTCAAAACGAAATCCGAAACATCACTCTTCATCCCCGTCCACCAGTATATATCTCTCAAGTCACGATACATCTTGGTGGAACCTTGGTGAACACTTTAAGCTGACTGATGTGCCTGCTCTAGGATCTCTCATCTCAACCCGTCAGTATCAGGTACACACAAATGAGTCCCGAAATATAGCACACCCTGGTCATCAATTAAGAACTCCGAATCTCTACCCTGCCGAACATGCTCAAGAATCTCAGACAAACGGGCATCGTTGGGCTGTGCCTCATGAATACGATCAAGTAGAAGTGGACGGGCGCGGATATGAGCAAACTGTCCCCCAGTGGAAGTGAACTCAAACTGTACTCTACCGTCGCACAAGATTTTCCAATCTGCAGAAGACTATCTCTAAACTGCGCTCAACTGGGACAAGCTACCCCCGGTCCTACGACTCAAATCATCAGCTACCACATTCGCCTTGCCCGGGTGATAAAGTATCTCACAATCATAATCCTTCACAAGCTCCATCCAACGGCGCTGTCTCAAATTCAGATCCCGCTGCTGGAAGATGTACTTTAAGCTCTGGTGGTCCGTGAAAATCTAACACGACTCCCTGTACAAGTAGTGTCTCCAAATCTTAAGCGCAAAGACCACCGTGGCCATCTCAAGATCATGAGTGGGATAATTCTGCTCGTGCTTCTTCAACTGCCGGGAAGCATAAGCGATAACTCTATCATGCTGCATCAATACACAACCGAGGCCTACTCGAGAAGCATCACAGTAAACGACAAAGCCGTTCGATCCAGAAGGCAAAGATAAAAGTGGTGCAGTCATCAACCGAGTCATCAACTGTTGAAAACTCAGCTCGCATGCCTCAGTCCAAAGAAAAGGAACCCCCTTCCTGGTTAGTCCGGTCAGCGGTGCAATGATACTCGAGAAGTCCTGCACGAAACGGCGGTAATAACCGGCTAAGCCCAAAAAGCTGCGAACCTCTGTCACTGATACAGGTCTGGGCCAAAGCTGTACGGCCTCGATCTTCCTCGGGTCCACACGAATACCGTCTTCTGTAACCATATAACCCAGGAAGTCAACACTATCAAGCCAGAAGACACACTTCGAGAATTTAGCAAACAGCTGGTGCTCTCTTAATGTCTGCAAAGCAATCCTCAAGTGTTGCTCATGCTCCTCTCGACTCTTGGAATAAACCAGAATTTCATCAATAAACACAATAATAAACTGGTCGAGGAACGGCCTGAAAATCCGGTTCATTAAATCCATGAACGCTGCTGGGGCATTGGTGAGTCCGAATGACATCACCAAAAACTCATAATGCCCGTATCGCGTATGAAAAGTAGTCTTCGGAATGTCATCATTCCGAACTCGCAAATGATGATAACCCGATCTCAAATTGATGTTAGAAAAATATCCCGCACCTTGGAGCTGATCAAACAAATCGTCAATGCAAGGTAAATGATACCTATTCCGCACTGTAACTAAGTTCAATTGACGATAATTAATGCACAACCTCAAACTGCCGTTCTTCTTCTTGAAGAGCAGAACAGGAGCTCCCCAAGACGAAACACTCGGACGCACAAGTCCCCTATCAAGCAACTCTTACAGCTGATCCTTAAGCTCCGCCGGGGCCATCCGGTAAGGCGGTATAGAAATAGGCCCCGTGCCGGGGATCAAATCAATGCAAAACTCAATCTCACGCTCTGGAGGCAATCCAGGTAACTCATCGGGAAAAACGTCGGGAAACTCTCTCATAATAGGAACCTGGTCCAAAGAATCTACTGTGGCTCTAGTATCTTGTATGAAAGTCAAGAATACCCGACATCCCTTCATCAAAAGCCGACTAGTGCATAGGGCTGAAATCAAATTGTGAGGGGCGACACCACGGTCCCCCTGCACAACAAGAACTGACTCACCGGGAAAACAAAACCTGACTGTCTTCTCATGGCAGTCTACGGACGCGTAGCAAGTAGCTAACTAGTTCATGCCCAGGAGAACGTCGAAGTCCAACATCTCGAGAAGGATCAAGTCGACGGACGAATCTCTATCTCCAATACGGATGTCACGCGACCGAAACACGTGTCGCGCAACAAAAGACTCGCCAACAGGAGTAGTCACGACAAGCGGCCGATCTAGTAAACACGACTCTCGGCCCAACCTCGGCACAAAGTGTGTAGAAACATATGAGTGCGTAGATCCTGGATCAAACAAAACGTGTGCATCGAAGGAACATACTGAATGAGTACCTGAAACCACTGCATTGAACGCCTGCGCGTCCTGATGAGTTAAAGCAAATACTCGAGCCTGCCCTCTACCAGCAACTGGCTGCCCTCCGCTTCTGCTACCCCGTCCTCTCTGAACAAACCCTCCGCGACCACGACCTCTCTGAGCATAAGTCCGACGCGGAGCAACAGCAGGCGCAAGAGGCAACGCTCTCTGAGGTGGAGAAGGCAGTAAGGTAACATGCGATACGGCTGCCTCGTCCTCACGTGGCTCAGTACAATCTCTAATGTGATGATAAAAACTCCCCCACTGGAAACATCCAGATGATGACTGCTGACCCTCATGGGGATAAGAGCTAAACAACTGGCCTCATCCCAAGCCTCTGCTACTCCCACGACCTGAACGAAATCTATCGCGGCGTCTAAACATCTGTCTCCGGGCTGATACACCAGTACGAACCCTCTTCGGTTCTGGAACGACCGAAGTCTCGGAAAGACGCTCTTCAACCAGTAGGGCTGCGTTCACTGCTGCTGCATATGTGTCAAAATGCTGGGTGCTGATAGCGAGGAACAACTGGGTAAGCAGGCCTTGCACAAATCTCTTGATACGCATCTTCTGAGTGTCCACCAAATATAAAGCATACACAGATAGCTGGGTAAACTGAACATCGTACACTGCCACCGTTATACCCGGAGTCTGGCGTAATGACTCAAAACTGCGAGCTCGAGCATCCCTGATGCTCTGTGGAAGAAAACGGGCAAGAAAAACCGTCACGAACTCAGCCCAGGTCATAGGAGAAAGACCTGCGGCTCTGCCCCTCTCTAAAGACTCGCACCAGGTCTGGACAAGACCCTCCAGACGAAAACTCACGAACTTTACCCATATCGCATCGGAGCATCTCAGCGAACGACAGATCCTGGCCATCCGATCGATAAATGACTGGGGATCCTCAGCTGCACCAGTGCCGGTGAAAACCGGAGGCTTCAGCCTCATGAACTCAGATAATGATACGGTGATAACCTCCGTAGATGCAGGTAAGACTGCCTGAACAGTAGTCACCATCGCGGTCCCCATGACAGATGGGAAAACCTCCTATCTCTGCGCTCGACTGGCCTCAACCAACGACCCCATCATTTGGCGCATATCCTGCATACCGGCCTCTAGCCTAGTAATACGATCTAGCGAAGGTGGATCAATCTTCTCCTGTGGAATAGGCGCACCGCCCTGGTTAGTCCTCGTCTCCGACGAGCCTACCCTGACCCCAGCTCTCGCGGCAGCTCTCTGCGCCCTCGTAGTCTTCGGTGGCATAATGGCTGGAAATGAAAACATGATTTGATAAGAACATAGAAATCGAATCACAAGGATGTATATAATCACGGAAGGAATTTCAACCAACAAGTCCTAAGGTCACTTAGGCGGAGTACCGTGTCGTAAGTATGCAGCGGAACATACACACGCTACGTCACACTGCTTAAGCTACTTACTCTATCATACTGTTCCCCTCCGAACGGCGGCCGAGACGTGAGGACGTATTGCCTGAGATTCGGGGCAAATGCTATTTGGTTTTATCCGTCCACCTCTCCGAAGATGCCAAGTTGATTTATGGCACCGTGTATCGGAGGTTTAGACGGATGCAGCCGATGTAGCAGACTTCGTCAGATTCCCCCTCGCTTGAGGGGTTTTTGATTGTGGGGACGCTCTTCCCTGCAGGCGCAAGCCCCTGCAGTTAATTACGCTACCGTATTGCGGTAACAACTTTCTTCTTCTCCAGAATTTCTCTTCGTGTCGTGGGTGTTTGTTTTGTTTGTGGTTGCCCGTGGATTGTATACGGAGACTATTTATTTCGTCGCCCGTAGGACATGGATTAGTCCAAATCCGTATTTTCTTAGATTTGGGTTTTGGGTTTTGGTTTAAGGACACGTTAGTCATTTTTGAGGCTAAGATCAACTTAAACGTTCGTTAAGGATACGTTAGTCTGATTTGAGACTAAGATCAACTTAACGGGATCGTTTAGATCCGACAAAAGAGCATTTAGGGCTCTATTGTTCCGGTTTAGGGACATAGTGGTCCGCTGCATGTATGGCCGTCGGGACCCATCACCTCTCTGATGACGTTGAAGGATTACAACGACAGGTGTCAGAGGAGTTTAGAGATGTACCCTTGAACCAAAGTTGATTGGGGGATCTATAGTCCAATTTGGGACTAAAGTCTGTTTGAAAGTTTAAAGATACGTTAGCCATGTTTGATGCTAAGATCAACTTAAACGGGATCGTTTAGATCCGACAACAGAGCATTTGGGGGCTCTGTTGTTCCAGTTTAGGGATATAGTGGTCCAGGTTCCAGTTTAGGGACATGGGGGTCCATTTTTAATATATGGCCATCGGGACCCGTCACCTCTCTAACGTCGTTGAAGGATTACAACGACAGGTGTCAGAGGAGTTCAGAGATGTACCCTCGAACCAGATGTAAATTGATTTAAGAGAGCAGCCGTACTCAGTCAATTTAATTTGAGGACTTATGGCCATGATTGGGTTAAGTCCCGCTGAGAAATGTCCAACGTTTTTATTTTCGGCCTATTAGGCCTGTGCTAGGGCTTTGCCCATGTTTAGTAATGCACAGCATTTTATTCTGGCCTGCTAGGCCTTTCTGATTTGGGCTCTGTCCCTTTATAAATGATGCAGGGCATCTGCTTGGGCTTTGCCCTCTTTTAAAATAATGCATAGCATTTAATTTGGCCTATTAGGCCTTTTTATTGGGCCTGTCCCTTCTGCAAATAATGCAATGCATTAATTACTTGACAGTGGCTTGTCAGGCGCTTTGCGCCAAATAATGAGCGCAAGCGCTCGTGGAAGCGACACGTGTCGCACTCTGGTGAGCGCAAGCGCAACAGCGCAATGCGCTGTGTCAGTGCGCTGCGCTGTTGTGCTGTTGACACATGGCGCTCCCTGGTGGCTTGCGCCAACCCAGGAGCGCAACAGTGCAGTTTTTGCAAGTGCAGGGCACTGTTTTTATCCTTGGATCAATTTTAGATCAAAGAAAACAAGTTTTTCTTGTTTTCAAAGAACCAGTGGTTCATAAGGAAGTGCAAGGCACTATTATTATTTATTTTTCTTTTTATTTAAGATCATTGATCTTGTTCTTAGATCAATAATCTGTTCATAAGAGAATTTTCTCTTTTTCTAAAGGTTTTTTACCTTTTTGTTTTTGAGGAATTCTCTCAAATTCTTGATGATGGTCTTCATGATTTGAGTTGGGGTCTAGGGGTCTTTATATAGTGCCCAAAGATTTGTTAGGTTTGTTAAAGAGATCATTCTCTGAGTGATTTGGGGAATTTTCCCCACCGTTGGATCTTTGATCCAAGGGCTTCTGTTTTACAGAAGGCAATCTCCTTGTTTTAACAAAAACAGAAGGATCTTACTAGAATTTTTTTTAATTCTGTTTGGCGCAAACGCCCAGCGCGTGATACGTGTCGCGCAGCGCACAGCGCAGCGCAGCTGCGCTTGCGCACCTGCGCTGACACGCGTCGCGCAGCTGCGCTTGCGCACCTGCGATGACACGCGTCGCGCAGCGCAGCTGCGCTTGTGCAGCTGCGCTTGCGCAGCTGCGCTGACATGTGTCGCGCAACGCACTAATTGTAAAGATTCTTCGTTGTGTATGTAGAAAATAGAAAAGAAATCACAACCAAAAATTATTTGACCGCAATCAACTACGGTGTCGGATTGTAGATTGTAAGTGAGTGCGGATCGTCCACAGGGAAAGTGTAATCGTTCGTCTTTTGAATTAGATGAGTCGAAACTTTAAAGAAAAGAAAAGAAAACAATTCATGATTTAAAGAATTGAAGTTCAAGAATTAGAAAAATCTAGATCTAATAACAAGAAAAAGATAGAATCAAGAATTGATCGTTTGATGATTTTTCCAAACCAAATATCAAGAATCGAAATGAGGCTCGTAGGAATCGATCGGATCTATAGATGTGATGTAATCTTACAATTACGTATTCTTATCCTTCGATGAATTGATACTAGATCGATGATGATCGATCGAGAATTAGGGATTTCTTGTGAAACTAGGGTTTCATCTTATCCCTTGTTCTTTCATCGATATCATTCATATTCTATCCTCTAGTAAATTCAAGAAACGATCGTAGATCCCTAATTTCGAGCGATTACAATCAAGAAAGCATCGCTACGAAACTAGGTCATCGATTCTTGAACTTGCTAGGGTTTACAAAACTCGTAGGACTTAAAAATCGTATTAAGATTTGTTACATCATCATTCTACAATCGTCTCGACTCCTTTACGAGCGGAGTTTTACTCAAACATCATCACAAGAACTACAATCATAAATTGAGATCGAATCATGATGCAAGAATTTAAAGAAAGCAAGATTAAAGAATTTCACCTTTTATTTATATCAACAATTTAGTTACATTCGCTCAAGAACTACAAGAGGAAGCACTCGATCGTCGATTTGGCTTCGCTCGTCTCCGTGGGACGCGGATCGGCTTGGATCACTTGCCCGATTGAAGATCGGCTCGGCTCCTAAAAGGTTGAAGGCTTCTCGCTTGATTGGTACTCAAGATCTTGAATTTGGAGTGGAATTAGGGTTAGGGTTTCGCACAAGCCTTGTCACTAGACTTGTGGAAGAAGATGATGAAAGAGGGAAAGATTAACTAAAATTGATTACCTAAAGATTGATTAGCCCCTTAACCCTAGGTCTAGGTTCCTATTTATAGACATCTAAACCCTAGATCTAGGATTTCAAATTCTAAGTTTCCCTCTTAAAGTTTGTTGAAGAAATTCAAATTTCCCTCCAAAAGTTAGTTAGGGGAGAAGCTTCTAGATGTGATTAGTTAGGAGGGAGCTTCTAGAAGAGGATTAGTTAGGAGCTTAATTAGGATTAGCCTTGCTTAATCTTCTTTGCTGATCTGGAAGAAGAATCTGGAGAATTCTGGAATTTGACATATCAGAAAGGAATGTGGCCCCAGAGATTGAGATTCTGCACTGAATTTGGACGGATGACGTGGCAGAAGAGGCGCGGATCCGCGGCTTAAGCAGGCTCCCGCCGCGGATCCGCGGCGCCTTTGGTGAGTTGGGGCTTGGGCTCTCTGGTGTGGTCTTAGGCTGTTGTATGGTCCTTGGTTTGATATATAGAATTGTATAATTCCTTCTGAATTGCTACCAGATCTGAAATGATTTAGTTGGCGTATATTTGATTAGCTTCTTTTGATTTTGCTCCGGATTTTCCTGCACAGACTCAAGACAAGTGTTGCGCAAATACAGAAATGATGCGATGCCATGAAATGTGGTTAATTTCCCTTAAAGTGTCAGTTTAAAAGTCTAATACATGCAATCTGGTATTTTACGATTGATTTGCTAATATGTGAAATATGAATACCGAACACTTCTAAATGTATGCAAAAGATGGGGAAATTGCCGGCTAAAATATACAATATTTTCGACTGATCAAATTCCCCCAAACTTAATTTCGATCGTCTCGAGCGAACTATTTTATTAAAAAGAGAAGGAGAAAATAAAGAAAGAGAAAAACTAACTAGCACACTTTCGTAGACAACACGATTGCACTGAGCACGTGCAACAAGCCTTTAAACCTCTAGGTGTCCCTAGTAGGAGGAGTGTTGTCTCCTGAGGGTTTTCAGCGGATTGCACCCACAAAATCCAATAATAAAAGAAAGATCATGAATATTACATTTAAAGACAAGAATTGTAAAAGAAAAGCCTTGAAAATTACGGTTTCCAACTAAGCTAGCTTTTCGGTTGTCATGAGCCCTATCTTAATGGTCATGAAAAGATGTTAGAAATCACGTCCTCCCTCAATAAAACATTGTCTTATTCTTCATTCCTATCTTTCTTCCAAACATCGATCATATAACCCTGCGTGTGTGTAAAGGACATCCCTACACCCGGAGAATTCAATTCAAGCTATCATACTCTTGCCCATCAGCCTCAGTACTTTTTAATTAATGAATATTTAGATGAGATTGCTCACACACTTTCATGCGACCGTTAATACTTCTTGAGGTACTAACCGACCGATTACTTATGTGCTTGCTTACTTGGTGTATTTTCCTCGTCTTGCACCACCTCAGGCATAGCAGTGACTCCCAGACCAGTTGGCCTTAGGGCACTAGGTGAAGAAGCACCCTCGCTATACATTTTTCTTGCCTTCGGTGATAACAAAACCAGTGTTCATTTTTCTCACCACTTTATATTTTCTTTATTCATTTTTTCTTTTTATTTCCTTCATACTTTTGGCTTTAAGACAAGAGCATTTCAAGGTATCCTCTACTATCCCAGGCTTTAAGACGTGTGTAAGTGAGAATAGCAGGGTATCAACGTTCAAAATGTTTGGCTTCCAGAATAGAAACTATTTTTCAGACTTATTTTTATCCTCAGATTAGTGACGTCTTTCATCTTACTAACCCTTGGGACAACGGCTCATAACTACTTATTACTAGTTCGTATAAGAAAACTTCTTATTTTCTTAGTTTTCTAAAATTTTTCTAATCTCATGGATGCAATTTTTCACTATCTAAACTTTTATTATCTTATTTATGTACAAAAAATATTTTTATAGTTTTGAAAATTTTTAAATTTTTATAGTTTTTTTTTAAAAAAAAAAAATGTTTTGTGCTTATGCAAATGATATGCAAATGATGCGAAAATAAGCACAAACCTCCCCAAACTTGTTTTCAACAGTGTCCTCACTGTTGCCTTCTGCTAAATCTCAAAAAACCTGTAAGCTTGGGAGGAATTTATTAGTGGGGGCAAAATATTTAAGTGAAGAACCTCCCCCAAACTTATTTTTGGCTCAAAATTTTGTAAAAATTCTTTTTAGGAGCCAGAAAAACATACCCCCCCAAACTTGAGTTATGCAATGTTAAGCTTTGAAAATCACATGAGGGGGTCAAAAATCATTGGTCGATGCCAAGCTTTGCAAAGACCGAATATCAACACCAACCATTCAAAAATTTTATCAATGCAGTGCTCTGGTTGGTGGAAGAAGAAGTGGGGAAAGGTTAAGTGGTGGAAGAGAATGTGTGTGCGTCTCATTTTGGAGAGACGATGCAGTGATTCTGATGGATTGCTCGCATTCTTTTTACAGTTCAGAAGAAGGGGTGGAGGTTCAATTTCATTGATTGGGAGATGATTCATCTCAACACCCGTGTCATTCAAAAATGCGAGTTCATCAGCGAAGATCTCCTCGAAAGTTCCATCAATACCCCGATGAATAATGTCATCACAAAGTGCGGGGTGATCTTCAGACTCTAAAAGCAGTTCATAATCAGTGTTAGTTGTTGACCCGGACATCTCGGTGAAAGAGTCCGTATGTGTATGATACATAGTTGGGTCAAACAACAACGTATGAAAAGAGTCAAGATCGGTATCAGGAAGATCATCAAATTTGCTGCTGTCGACATCCATTAAGTCGACAGAACAGACCTGAGCAGTAGGTTCGGAGGGTACACTTCCCAACTTGTAAATGTTTAGTTCTATTGACCTATTCCCGAAAGATAGGGTCATAGAACCATTACGACAGTTGATAATTGCATTGGAAGTGGCCAAAAAGGGGCGACCTAAAATCACCGGAATTTGATTCCGTGGGTTCGCTACAGGCTGTGTATCAATTACAATAAAATCTACCGGGAATATAAATTCTCCGATTTTTATTAACACATCCTCCAGTTCACCCCTAGGTTTGGTGATTGATCGGTCAGCCATCTGGAGAGTGCAATTGGTTGGCTTCAACTCTCCGATCCTTAATTGCTCATAGACTGAGTATGGAAGCAAGTTAACACTAGCGCCAAGGTCTAGTAGAGCACGGTTGATGTGTTTTTCCCCAATAGAAACGGAAATAGTAGGATATCCTGGATCCTTACGTTTCCTCGGTAATTGTTGGGGGAAAGCCGTGTCTATTGTTTTTTCCATGAATATCTTCTTGGGCGCTTGAGTCTTCCTCTTCCTAGTGCACAAGTTCTTAAGAGTTTTCGCATAGGACGGAACTTGTTGGATAGCATCTAGGAGAGGGATGTTGGTGTTTACTTGCTTAAAAATGTTCATAATCTTCTCCATATGTGGACTCGGTGTGTTAGCTCTTAACCGATTAGGATAAGGTGCTTTAGCAATAAGGGCTGGGTCCATCATAGGAGAAGGAAGTGTGCGTGGAACTGATCCCAGAATAGAAGTGGGGATCGTCCGTGGAGGGGTAACAGTGGTGGGCTGAAGTGGCGAGCCTTTTGGGAAACGAAGAATAGGCTCGTGAGAAGGTGGTGGGGTAGAAGAACTGGGGTCAGAAGTGTGTGTGTGAGGAAAGGTCTCAGCCGGGGTGTTATTGATTGATTTATCAGTGTCATCAAACTCTTCCCCAAGGTGATGGTCAAGCACTCTTCCAGATCTCAACGTAAGTGCATCCACATGATGTGAATAGCCAGGATTGGGTAAAGGTTGAGCTGGAAGTTTCGCTTTCTCTCGTGCACTCATTTCGGCTTTTAGTTGTGCAATTTGTTCTTCCATCGATTTGATGTTCTCATTTTGAGAGATAATGATCTTCATGACATTCTCGACGGAAGATTGCAAACTTGCCGTCCCTTGGATGGATTGTTTCATGAAAGTATCCAAGGTTTGTGCTAGTGCAGAGGTATTATCTGTACCGGTCAATTGCAAAAAATTTTCATGTGGTGCAAAAGTGTTGGCCGGATTTTGGAAATTTTGTGCTTGAAAGGGGTGCTGACTCAATTGAAGTTGTGGGTGCTGTTGTGGTGGAGGGGCCCCTTGGAAATTGTGTTGGGTTGGAACCGTGTTTTGAAATTGGAATTGGTTCCAAGCAAAGTTAAGGTCATTCCTCCAACCCTGATCATATGTGGATGAAGATGGATCGTTTCTAGGTCTTTGAAATGCGGCATTGGTATGCTCATGACCTTGAAACGGACATTCTTCCGTCAAGTGAGACGGATCAGAACAACAGCCACATACAGTTTTGGAGAGTGACATTTGATTTAGGGCGGCAGCTAAAAATTTATTTTCCATATTCTCGAGTTTCTTATTGATAGCTGCAATGTCAGCTCTAACTCCTATGGAAATATCATTGCCATCCCTAGACGATTGACTCACACCCTCCCACTGTAAAGATTTTTCAGCGAAATCTTCTAGAAAGTTCCAGGCTTCCCCATCATCTTTGGTCATAAAGTTGCCTTGACACATGGATTCAAGGGTCTGTCTCGTGTAAGGAGTAATGCCCTCATAAATGATTCGGCACAATTCCCATCTCGGGATGCCGTGATGTGGACATTGGACTAACAGATCCTTGAAACGTTCAAGACATTTTGAAAATGTTTCATTTGGAAGCTGGGTGAATTGATAGATTTCGCTACGGACTCGAGCTGTTTTGTGGTGTGGGTAGAATTTCTTAAGGAATGCTTTGACGAATTCGTCCCAATTTGAAATGGAATGTGCGGTAGTGTTATATAGCCACTTCTCGGCTAAATCGCACAAAGTAAATGGGAGAAGACGTAGACGGAAAGCATCCACAGAAAGCTGTGAAGTACCCATCATTGCGCATACATTTTCAAATTTCGTGATAAACACATATGCGTCTTCAGACTCGAGACCGTGAAATTTTGGTAGAAGGTTGATGTATTGGGGTTTTATTTGAAAATTTTCCCCGTTGGCTGGTGGTATGGAAAGACAGGTGGAAAGTGGGCCTCGTGTAGGATAGCACCTCTCTTGGAGAGAGATGCGAGGTGGATTCTGCGCACCAACGGATGGCGGCAGGGTAGTGGAAAAGAAGTTCGATGGAGAATGATCCATCGATGTGGGTGTGGTGGTGGGTAAAGAAAGGGTAAATGTAGAAATACCGACTTTTGGGTCGATCGGGGGACGCGGACTAACGGGCACTAGAATCCTGTTGTCCAGCCTATCTTGTACTAAAAAGGGTTAGTACAAGTGGCAGCGTGAATTTATAATTAGGGGAAATGAAGTGAATGCGGTGTTTGCTTTGAAAATTGGACGGATTTTTGAAAATATGATGCAACACAACAAATGCAACACACAAAACCCTAATTCTAGTGGTCACCTAGGTCCGGCTCTAGACCGCTCCTAACTGCCAAAAGACAAGTCGCAGGATAAAATCCTCCACTGCCTCTTTGTCCCCCTGTGGCCGGATAAGTGCCAGGTAAGTGGGAAGGTACTCCACTACGTAAGTAGTGGGCCTAATTAAAAACCACTAGCCTTAGACACACTCGCCTTAGACACCACAAGAAAACGCGGATAAGCAATGAATTACCCACGGCCTTCTCTTGTCCTAATTGAGCGCGACAGTCCTTAGAGTCATCTCTAGATTTCTTTTAATTAATGAGGGTAATGCGGATGCAAGTTTGTGATTTTTGGGGCTTAGGAAGGGTAATGAACTCCCCACCTAATCTGGATTTGGTCGTGCCCCTTAATTTCCGTATTAATATGCAAACAACCAAGAATCAAAAACACGCACAAATTTTATTTTGCTTTTGCGGCGCAGCGATTATTTGCAAAGAAACCTGCAGGAAATTGTTATTTGGAGTAGATGAGGTAAGAGATAAGAAAGTGAGGGACTCACAGAGCAAACTTGATGCAGAGAGGAGTTAGAACCGCGGCGGATCCGCCGCGGATGAGGGTCTTTTGCCGCGGAAGCGCGGTCCGATCAAGGAATCACTGCACCAAATTTTTAGGATTGGTTTCTGTTCACCTCAGGAGCTCTCTGGATTATACAGAAATTTTTTTCCACAGCTCCAATGATTCCAGATTTCCTCGCAATCAAATCACAACACACGTATTAGTGTTTGCACGAATTTTGATCACAAAATTTAGATGGAATAAAATTTTCAACTCAAATTTCAAAATACGAACTATTAGCGCACTATCCCCGGCAACGGCGCCATTTGATTGTAAAGATTCTTCGTTGTGTATGTAGAAAATAGAAAAGAAATCACAACCAAAAATTATTTGACCGCAATCAACTACGGTGTCGGATTGTAGATTGTAAGTGAGTGCGGATCGTCCACAGGGAAAGTGTAATCGT
The DNA here is from genome assembly GCA_030015575.1 of Agapanthus africanus. Taxonomy (NCBI): domain Eukaryota; kingdom Viridiplantae; phylum Streptophyta; class Magnoliopsida; order Asparagales; family Amaryllidaceae; genus Agapanthus; species Agapanthus africanus. The sequence goes on along the minus strand of CM057343.1, from coordinate 96,196,984 downwards.
TCGTCTTTTGAATTAGATGAGTCGAAACTTTAAAGAAAAGAAAAGAAAACAATTCATGATTTAAAGAATTGAAGTTCAAGAATTAGAAAAATCTAGATCTAATAACAAGAAAAAGATAGAATCAAGAATTGATCGTTTGATGATTTTTCCAAACCAAATATCAAGAATCGAAATGAGGCTCGTAGGAATCGATCGGATCTATAGATGTGATGTAATCTTACAATTACGTATTCTTATCCTTCGATGAATTGATACTAGATCGATGATGATCGATCGAGAATTAGGGATTTCTTGTGAAACTAGGGTTTCATCTTATCCCTTGTTCTTTCGTCGATATCATTCATATTCTAGCCTCTAGTAAATTCAAGAAACGATCGTAGATCCCTAATTTCGAGCGATCACAATCAAGAAAGCATCGCTACGAAACTAGGTCATCGATTCTTGAACTTGCTAGGGTTTACAAAACTCGTAGGACTTAAAAATCGTATTAAGATTTGTTACATCATCATTCTACAATCGTCTCGACTCCTTTACGAGCGGAGTTTTACTCAAACATCATCACAAGAACTACAATCATAAATTGAGATCGAATCATGATGCAAGAATTTAAAGAAAGCAAGATTAAAGAATTTCACCTTTTATTTATATCAACAATTTAGTTACATTCGCTCAAGAACTACAAGAGGAAGCACTCGATCGTCGATTTGGCTTCGCTCGTCTCCATGGGACGCGGATCGGCTTGGATCACTTGCCTGATTGAAGATCGGCTCGGCTCCTAAAAGGTTGAAGGCTTCTCGCTTGATTGGTACTCAAGATCTTGAATTTGGAGTGGAATTAGGGTTAGGGTTTCGCACAAGCCTTGTCACTAGACTTGTGGAAGAAGATGATGAAAGAGGGAAAGATTAACTAAAATTGATTACCTAAAGATTGATTAGCCCCTTAACCCTAGGTCTAGGTTCCTATTTATAGACATCTAAACCCTAGATCTAGGATTTCAAATTCTAAGTTTCCCTCCTAAAGTTTGTTGAAGAAATTCAAATTTCCCTCCAAAAGTTAGTTAGGGGAGAAGCTTCTAGATGTGATTAGTTAGGAGGGAGCTTCTAGAAGAGAATTAGTTAGGAGCTTAATTAGGATTAGCCTTGCTTAATCTTCTTAGCTGATCTGGAAGAAGAATCTGGAGAATTCTGGAATTTGACATATCAGAAAGGAATGTGGCCCCAGAGATTGAGATTCTGCACTGAATTTGGACGGATGACGTGGCAGAAGAGGCGCGGATCCGCGGCTCAAGCAGGCTCCCGCCACGGATCCGCGGCGCCTTTGGTGAGTTGGGGCTTGGGCTCTCTGGTGTGGTCTTAGGCTGTTGTATGGGCCTTGGTTTGATATATAGAATTGTATAATTCCTTCTGAATTGCTACCAGATCTGAAATGATTTAGTTGGCGTATATTTGATTAGCTTCTTTTGATTTTGCTCCGGATTTTCCTGCACAGACTCAAGACAAGTGTTGCGCAAATACAGAAATGATGCGATGCCATGAAATGTGGTTAATTTCCCTTAAAGTGTCGGTTTAAAAGTCTAATACATGCAATCTGGTATTTTACGATTGATTTGCTAATATGTGAAATATGAATACCGAACACTTCTAAATGTATGCAAAAGATGGGGAAATTGCCGGCTAAAATATACAATATTTTCGACTGATCACACACCGACTGCGCTGACACATGTCGCGCAGCGCAGCGCTTGTGCTGACACGTGTCACGCAGCGCAGCGCTTGCGCAACTGAAGCTTTGCTTCTTTTAATTTTGTTTTTAATAGAGCTTTGCTCTGATTGGACGCGCTGTCTTGGGCGTTGCGCTGACTATCAGCTTCTGACACGTGGCACGTTGCGCGCAGCGCACGGAATCTGAAGCGTTGCTTCAAAATTTGAATTTTTGAAATTCAAACAGAGCCTTGCTCTAATTGGGGGAAACAAATTCCCCCCCACCGTTGCACTCACGTGGCACGCACGCGAGTGCAGCGGTGGCAAGATCCCAATCGTTGGATCAATGGGTGATCTGAAGGGGCGCAGGCGCCTATAAATAGGACCCTTGGTCCTGTAGGGTTGCTATGCACTGCCACAAGGTTCTACGAGACATCAACCATGCCCGATTTAAAAATTAGCCGTGCCGAACAACCCGAAGCCGGATCTTTAAACTAGAGTTTAGGCGAAAACAAGTATGTTAAACAGTTTAACACTAAGTGAGAGGGATTACAACCTTTGTAGATCCGGTCCTTCACTTCTAAAGCTTCGTGTTGAAGTCCCTTCGCTGCGATCATCGTGTTCCGGACTCTCGAGAGGTTCCATGAAGAGAAAGATGCAGACTTGCTTCCGATCTTCGATACAAAGATGATCTACCTTGAAGTTTCGTTAACACAAGCTAACACTCATAATATGAAGTGAACACCCTCATCTAAATGGCAAGGATAGATGAGGATGATGAAGTAGGATTTTTTCTCTCTTTTATTTTCAATTTCTCACTCACTTTCATCACAAATATTAAAGCAAGAAAGCTTTGCAAAGGAGGAAGAAGAAGAAGAATAGTGATCCATATCATTTGTGATGAATAATGAAAGGATTAATATGATGAAATAATGCAACCATGGTTGACTAAACCATTGTAGAGAATTAACCAAGGGCTAGGGTTTGGGTTGGGTTAAGTATGAGTCATAGATAAATATCAACACAAATATCTTTATCATGACAAAAAGAAACCTTCTAGAATCTACTAGAAGTCTTAACCCTAATCCAAACCCTAATCATGTTTAAACTCCACTAAACATATTGCATTAGTTATCATATCATGTTAAAATATTATATATCACATGTATAATATTTATCGTAACAAAATAAAATAATACAATTAACATATATCGCATATATATCAATGTATTACCCGAGTGAGAAAAAGAATCTTTTAGTGAGCTAATATTAGTTAATGTAATTTAATATATCATATATATTATTATACATTAAATTATCGAATCAACACTTGATCCGACAATCCGGCTATATCGCATATAACCGACTAATATTTATCTGTACCGATTCATCGAATCAACACTTGATCCGATGACCCGGCTGATATCATATATCACGAGAATAAAATACGGTGTCTTATATCGCATTATCCTCGGTCTCGCACATATCACATATGTGCCCCTACTCCGTTTCGCCTGAGCCAAGAAACCTTTGTGTAGGACTCTAAAGAATCGTCAATACGCCGGCAGTAGGTGACGATCGTATCAAACACCCACAAGCTGCAAGCGGTCAGCTAAACGTAACAGCCACCCAGGTATTGAGCGCTCAGAAGATCAACAAGCAATCCTATACATTCTCCTGTGAATCCAAACAGTAACACTCCCATACAGTCCGGTCTCGTCGTCTGATATGTCGCATATCTCGCCTAGGGGTGGTAAACGTCAGACCCCAGTAGCTTGATAAGTCGTGTCGATATAAGGTCTATAACAGTTCGAGAAACTACTGATAACACTTACCAGTAAATCTTAACAACCCTGGTCAGGGATTTCCGGTTATAGCCAATCGAACACAGCACAACATCAACTCCCTATACCGGGAGAGACGAATCCCCTCCTATCGCTCATTGCCTCCATGTGATTCGGGACTGTACCCAAAAGCCACCTTTTTGCACGCCCTCTTGGACGTGGTATGATGGAAATAAAGCACAGTAGGAATCACATAAGACTCTATGACGATCTCGGGTCAACAGACTACTCTGTACCAGTGTCACCAGAGAACTGCCATCTGACGTGAGGTATAATACCATCTGGGAGTTCTCGGCGAGTCCGTCCAGTGTACCCAGTCTCCACTGAGCACCCGTACACCATCCTTGATGTCAAACACCGATGGATATGGGATCATCCATCGCCCATCATATGGGTCAAGATGCGTATACGCTAGTCTACTCTGGTGCATCGATGCCCTGTCTCGATACACCCTCGACTAGGAACAGTTACAGGATGCACTCGTCGACTACCGTGGCCCCACTGGTATGATCTCATCATATTCCCAGTAGTCGAGTATATATCCTAAGGGCTTTATCAACATGTAACATAGAGACAAAAAGAGTACATGTTAAAATAAAGTACAACCAGATAGCATACTATCATGTCGAGCAAGAAAGTCCTCCCTATATATGTCCCAGCATCCACTACAAAATACATCATATGTACAGTAATGGCCTCTAGGGCATATATATAACTAACAATCTCCCACTTGCACTAGGGCCATCTGTTGTGGTATCACATACCTAACAATTAGCTGTGGTTGAAGTATCTCATACTCAACCATCCAATAAAAGTCTCTACTGGGAAAAAGTCCTTTATGGTGGATCCGCGCTGTTGTCCTCTGTGTCTACTCTCCTAACCTCGATCTCCCTGGAGATCAACCATCTCCATGATGAGGTGATACTGCCTAAGAATTATATCTGGATTTTTGATGGGACGGTAGTTCCTAAGCAAAAGCCACAACTCCATTGTCACACAATGGTAGGAACGAAGTTCATCTCATGAACTTATAGATATCCAGACTGCCTCTTTGGTAGCATCTTTGGTAACGATGTATCTTGCCTTTAATCGTCTAGTATGTCACGGTATCTAGCTTGGAACTCTTCCAACATACCGTCCCTCCACTGAGGGTATAGACAAGCTTGCGACTGACATTCAGTCGTCCTTATCACTCTGGAACCATTCCAGTGATTCTCCCCAGGATGGATTGATACCTTCTCACTACAACTAGTTAGTATCCTAACATCCAATTAGATCTATCTCATAGATCCAAAATCAAGGATTCAGGAGGTATCACTATGATCCTATATGGAGAATCCTTGTGATAAGCGGAGATTGACCGAGCGTAGCATAGGAAACTCCTTCCCTATCAAAAGTATGTCATCCACGTACTCTACGAGGATCACCACCATACTCCCTACTACCTTTTTGTATATACAAGGTTCATCTACCATTTTGATGAAGTCAAACTCTTTGACTATCACATCAAAACAGATGTTCCAACTCCGCGATACCTTCTTTATCCTATAAAGCATTTTGCACACGTTTCCGCTGCTCCCACTGTCTACGCAGCCCTTTGGCTGTGTACTTATAGACGCTTTCTTCTAAAACATAATTTAGAAAAGCTGTCATGACACCCAACCACCAGATATCATAGTCATGGTATGTAGCCGTGGCAAGTAGGATCTGGATGGACTTAAGCATAGCTTTGAAAGTCTCAACTTTTCCATGTACACCAAGTAATCTTCTCAAGATATACATGCTCCTGATGGGGATTTAACCCTTCAGATAAAGCAACCAAAGTCCATACTTTGTTGGTGTATAAGGATTCCATCTCAGATCGCTAAGCATCCAGCCATTCTTATAGAGTCCCACTCCTGATGGCCAGCTCGAAACTAGTTGGGTCATCATCTCATGATGTAATCCTCGCTCCCACTGTCATAGAGAAAACCGAAGTATCTCTTAGGTGGGTGAGGAACCCTACTAGATCGGCGGAGAGGCTGAGGTTCGTTGGAAAATATTGAATCCTATGGTTCTACCAAATCATCAGCTGCAGTTTGTATAGCTGGAACCTTTCCAGTTCTACATAACAGACCTTGCCTCGAGCTTGTCTGGATTTTGCTTTTAGACATAGGCCGGATAACCCCAAATCTTAACAAACTTAAGATATGGGCTCTTCCCTTTCCATATCACATATGAAGTGGTAGGCAACTGATTTGATTTGAACCCTATTCAATAGGTATGTAGCTTCTCAAGCGCATAACACCCAAAAGGAAATAGGAAACTCAGTAGTACTCATCATAAAGCACACCATATCACATAGGTGCAATTGCTCCGCTCCGATATACCATCGTGCTATGGTGTATACAGAGGAGTAATGCTGAGAGAGAATCACATTCTCCTTTAGAATAGTCCAGGAATTCTGTGCTCAAGTAATCTCCTCCTTGATCTCATCAAAGGACATAATACTTATACCCGTATTTTGGTTCTCTATTCTAACTTATATTTCGTGAATATCTCAAAAGTTTCGGACTTGTGTTTCAACAGGAACATATGTCTGAATCTTAAGAGATCATCAGAGAATGTAATGAGGTACAAAGAACCGGTCTTGGCATGTGTAGACAGGGGACCTTCATACATCAGCATGTATCAATCCCAAGAGTTCACTAACTCTTTCTCTGTTTCCAATAAACAGAGCTATGGTCATCTTATCTTTGTGACATGACCGGCAAGTTTCATACGATGTAAATTCAAACTAATTTAAATATGCATCTAAATGTAACTTGGCTAGTCGGGTCGCATTGATATGACATAGTCTACAATACCTCAAGAAGGATTCGTTCATTTCTGAACTCTTCCTCTTGTGTGTGTTCTGTATACTAAGAACTGTAGTTTGATTTAGAACGTCAATGATTTTAGATAACGTGTCTGAACCGATCAACTCTTGATATAGGAAATGTTCAAAACATTATCCAACAATACAAAATTATATCCTTCTTTACTAATAAAGAGACTGATATGATGTTGTATATCAGGTTCGGTATCTAATAACATTTGTTCAGAATCAATGTATTCTGATAATACAGGGTGATAGTGATCAACAGACTTGGCTGCAACACTTGCACCATTTTCTGTCTTATGAAACTTATCAGCCGTTCTCAGTTCTCTACCTTTCTGTAGCCCATGTAGCAAATTACATATCCGGGATCCTGATCCGGTATCTCATACCCAGGACGTAAAGGATACTGATAAAAAGTTCTCTATAATGAACACACCCGAAGATGATGCATCAGCATGCACTTTTCTTCGTTTGGGCGGCACTGGAATTCTGGTAATCCCCTATATCCTGCTCTGTCTTATAACAATTATAAGTTGGAGCGGGACCAACGTTCCCCAGCTCAGTATAACAAGCGGGTTCGGTCAATTCATCCGTTTTATTATCTTGATTAAGGCGTGATATGGTCGCTACCTGGAGAGAGAGAGAAGAAAACACTCAGCGTATGCTCTTGCAAGATTAGATTGGTTATCTAATATATCTAATCAGGATGTCTCCCACTGTTTTAGTCAAATCTTCCTTCAAACCCTAAAAGGAAAGACTAGCCGGGATTAATTACACGCTACAAGTTCGCCAATCTTTCAGCCAGGCCAGTGTCGGTACTTTGAGGGAGGTGCCCCGTGCTTTCGCACGGACCTAATTAAAGTAAACCTCGTTTTCCCAGGGGCGTAACCCCGTTAACACCTTTCTAGACACCTACTTGATCGGCTAATTGTAATGTGTAAAACTCTTCCAGGAGTAACTCTTACTCGCAGCGGGTATCGGGATTCAACTATCTCATAGAAGGTATGCAATCTCATTGTAAATTTCAACACTTGAAACTCCCGATAATATTTTACCCCTAGCAGCTATATGACCTTAACATAGTCAACAAATCATAAGTGCTAGTCAAGTTCAACCTGTCATTTCCCGATTGAATTAAACCCACACGCACGACCCTTAACATAGTCAACAAAGTCGTGCGACTACCCTAATCCTATCGCATCATATGCTTATACAGATAAGCACTAATCAGCTACCGCACACTACGCCTTAACATAGTCAACAAACATAGCACAAATACTAACTAGTACTTATCTGAAATGACGGAGGGCTACGACAGGTTTTTAAGAAAACCTTTTGCGTAATGAACTTGATATCGTCGTAGAATCGAGTGATTTTAAATGGATTGTTTTTGAGGCTTTTCTAGTTTTGCCAAAGGGGTCACTCCCGGTGAAGGGATCGTCGGCCCTGTCAAGTTAGTTATATATATATATGCCCTAGAGGCCTTTACTGTACATACGATGTATATTGTAGTGGATGCTGGGACATATATAGGGAGGATTTTCTTGCTCGACATGATAGTATGCTATCTGGTTGTACTTTATCTTAACATGTACTCTTTTTGTCTCTATGTTACATGTTGATAAAGCCCTTAGCATATGTACTCGACTACTGGGACTATGATGAGATCATACTAGTGGGGCCATATTAAATAACCCTTTCTCTTTTGGCGGTTTCGCCGTTAACACTTTCCTAGACACCCCGTAAACAATGTACCGTTAAGCGAGATTCTAAACACAGTTAACTTCTCCTAGTGAGCGCGAAGTCCTTAAGGCTTAAGGTCTAGTTTCTTTTAAAGTTTGTGTGGGTAAACGTTATGCTCAAGTTCGTGATTTATGGGCCACGGAAAAGGTGATGAAATCCTTTACCGTATGTTGTGGGGTTCGCTTGCCCTTAAGTCCGTATTAATGTATGCAATGCGCAATTCAATAAAAATTCTATAAATAATCAAACAATCGTTTTTTAGTTTAAGCACGGCACTGCAACAAATACGGGTTAGTCAATTTTTAGCGTTTGCTAGCGAACTTGCAAAGAATCCTGCAAAGATATTATAGTGGATGCGCCGGATTTGAGAAGAAGGTGTTAGTAAAGTACATACCGTTAAGTTTTCGGGTTTAGAAAACCCCCGTTGAATTAAATCCGGTAAGCTTGAAAAGTTCGCTTGTGCGGGTCAAACTACCCGGATCTTTGGCACTGTACTTTGCAATCACCTTAGCCTTGAACGTACACTTTGCTCCCCATAATCGCCGTTTGCAAATCCGCAAAAATCTGCAGAAAATACTGTATAGTGGAATTTACAGAGACGATAAAAGAACAGAGACAGGGCAGGAAAAAATTGGGGCACTGAGGCCTTAATACAGCCGCGGAACCGCGGCCACAGCCCCTCTTTGACTGCGGTTCCGCGGTCAAACAGTGGAATTGGAGCCTCGACTTTGGTTCCCTGCACTTCCTTTGATCTCTACTCCAAAATAAAATGCTCTGTTTTCTTTTTTGATTACTGTAATTGCTCCAGATTGGCCTGCACACTTGCACACAAAAATTATCAAAAAATAACAAAAAGATTTTTTTTATTTATAAATATATACAAAAAGAATATTAACCCGAATAACAAGAAAGAAAATACGCTACCGTCTCCTCGGCAACGGCGCCATTTGATCGCACGCTTTTGGCGTGTCGGATGTTCAAAGTTCTAAAGTTATAACCGCGATCAGGACGGTGTCGCTATGCAGCTAACCGGTTGAGCACGGGTCGATCCACAGGGAGATGGTTGTATGTCCGTTCGAGTTTTAGACGAGTCTATGAAGAATTTGTATATGTTTGTTCAAATCTAACCTATGTGTTTATATGCAAGTATAAAGTTGTTAAGAAAAAGATACGAAAATGTAAGCTAAGGAAATCCGCACTCAAAACCTTTGAGCCGAGTCTTGACCAATTGAAGCTAGAGCAATCGGCAACAACGTGGATTAGGGTACTTAAGCACGGTATTCGTGGAATCCGGCTTATTGACCCTTGTCCGTCCGTTCTTGTCTCTTGCTTTCGCCTCCGGCCAAACCGAACGCAACCGGTCGCGGTTAGGAATCACCGTTACCTTGGTAGGGTAGGGTGCCTAACGGAGCGCTTGCGTAACGTTTGGGCGGAGTTCAAAGGAAAATAACGGGAAAAGGAAATGAGCAAAGAAACATTAACTTACAATATCGTATTTATTCTTAACAACAATAATTACAATCATTCACAAAATAAACCAAAAAGAGCAAAAGAAAAGATAAACAAAGAAAAGAAAAGATTACAAGCAAGTAATTAAAAGTGCATGGAATTTAAGTGCATGAAAGTAAAGCAAGGTAATAAAAAGTAAGAAAGAAATAAGCAAGAAAATAAAACTAGGAACCATAGAACCAAATACAAGACATGGGTTCAATAACCAAATCTTAAACTTGCAAGCTCACTTAAGAGGTTGCAAGATCAAGAAAAGGTAAAGAACTCATGGAGAATGAAGCACAAAAGAGAGAACAAAATGATACAACCCCTTGAGATCAATGACCAAAGTTTAAACTTGCAAGCTCACTTAAGAGATTGCAAGATCAAGTTAAGGTAGAGAGCTCAAGGGGAAGCTAAGCAAAAGAATGATACAAAAACCCTCATCTTCATTGATCTTCCACTCAAAAAGCTCTCACTACAATTTTCATGGAGGAAAGATAAAGAAGAAGAAGAAGTAAACTAAAACTAACAAAAAGAGGGCATAAGAATGAACACCCATAGCTTGGCAAGTTCTGGACTATTTATAGGAGGGAAACAGAGAACCTAGGGCAACATTCTGGCACTACATGTAATTACCAAACAGCCCCTGAAATTTTGTACATTGACGAGCCTATACGGCCGCGGTTCCGCGGCCTAAGCGCGCTTATGCCGCGGAACCGCGGCCATTTAGAGAGCTTGTGCCTTCATCTTTTGTCGTATCCCCTGGTTTGTGGTTCTCTTCTGTGTGGTATATGACTTTTCTCAGAAACTCTTCACAATTCTTCCAGAATTTCAGTAGATCAAAAGGTGATGTGATGTGGATCTTTTGCCATGATTTCCTCGAGCTCTGCGTAGATTTCTTGGATCTTGTGTTGACATTGAGCTTTGTGCATGAAAATGACAATCGATTTGCCATTTTGTCCCTTAAACTGGTATGTGGCAATACACGGATAGAGAGCGGAGACCCGTATTTTATCTGTTGTTGGCAGTAATCCGGAATTTGTCGTACTTTTCCATGGATTTCACTGTTTAGAGCTGAGAACCGGTATTCTGCAAATATGTAGCAAACACTGATCAAAAGCACCTGCCTATAAACAAACGAGCGTAAGAATGGGCGGTATAAAATGCAATATTCTGGTATGAACAGGAGAACTCCTAAAAGTTTTCATGGATCTTTAAGATCCCAAATTTTTAATCTTTAGGAGTTAAAGTTTTCTTTTTGATGGATTTTCCATCATTAGTATAGACCTAGGCTCTTTTTTAGGAAATTTTTTATTCCCTTGAGACTAGAGTTTGACAAATGTCACTCTATGACAGAGCTTTGTTCTAAAAGAGGAGATTTTCTCCTTGTCTCTAGGGATTTCCCATCAATGAGGATATTCTCTTGAAGATCTTTTCATTAACTGATAGTCTCATCCAATGATGGGGCTGTCTTATTAAATGATGCACTGTCATTCAGATTTTGTGGGTCCCCATTTGGTCCCCTACCTATTGCATTGCAGTGTGGTGTAAAATTTTAAAATGTCGAGCGTTGGAATCACAACACTGATGGTTAATTTTTTTTGTTCCTCCGCAGGAAACATGTCTGCTAATTTGTCTTTCCCGTTTGTTCGCTCGGAGGGAGGGTTTCCCTAGGCACCGGTAGACCGAGTGGTGCTCGCTCTCATAAAGGATCATGGCCCCGAGTACAAGAGCCTTCACCTGTGGGGTAGGTGGTACAATGAGATCATCCAGGGTCGCCGAAGTTTCAGTTCCGCCACGCCGTCTGAGCCAATATTTTCGATCCGTTATGCGGATAAACCCCCGGTGAAGTATGCCGTAGAGGTTAAGAATTGGAATTCAGATGACCTCCTCCAGCCTGCAATTGGTGCTATTCCCATGCAGCCACCGCCGGCAATAGATATTTTAGGAAGGCGAATCTATCAGGGTGAAGCACGCCCTTGGGGACAGGCCTATAATATTGGATTGGTCCCGCGACCGCCCACCGGATATTTGCAGTGGGCCCAGTATATCTTATCGGCGAAAAGGACCCATTTGATGAAGATTGGTTTGTATTTGTCCATCTACGTCTCGCTCTTCGAGTATCCCTCTCCTCCAACGTGGTGGATCAAGGCCTTTATTGAACAGTGGAATATCCCCACCAACACCTTCCTGATGACGGACAGGGAGGTCTCTATCTCTTTGGAGGAGTTTGCTGAAGTCTCGGGTCTGCCGATGAGGGGGGAGCGTTACGAGGAGCTGCTTCCTTCCGATGAATACACCTTTGCCACTAAGCCGCTGGTGTTTGACCTGACGCCGGAGAACGCTATTCAGCATCAGTTCCCGGGCTTGGTGAAGGTTTGGAGATCTATGAAGGACTCTATTTGGAATCGGGCGTCCGGGGCGTCAGTTTTGCAGATTTTATTGCCCGCTTCGTTCGACCGGAGTTCCTATCGGAGCGGAGCGAGAAGTTCGCCCAGCTCGATGACCCTTTTGGGTTCGGTTTGGATCGCCGACCCACATCCGAGGATGACCACAAAGACTTTTATCTCCCCGGTGCCGCCGTCGTCCCTTTTTCAGAAATTGCCGTCCCAGGCATGGATGAGGAGACCTTTTTCGTAGGGTTCCTGGGCTTGTGGTTGTGCAGCTTTGCGCTTCCTATACACCCGCGCCATATGCGGCCATCCGTTTTCTACCCAGCGCATCGGATGGTGGCTGGTTTGCAATTGTCAGTAGGAATCGCCGGGCTGGCTCATCTTTATAATGGACTCAGTGTAGCGGCGGACGCCAGTGAGCCTGGGTTGTAACCCGCTAACTTCCCGATGCACTATTTTACCTCTTGGATGGAAATGCACGTGCACGGGGTGTTCGGCGCCCATAAGATTCCTCTCTTTTTTGAGAAATGCAGACTCCCGAGGGTCATACGGTTGGTCGGGGCTTCGATCGTAGTTGCACCTCCGCGGGAGGCTAGGGGGCTGCTCCTTCGACCACACCTGGTTGGGGCGAAGACTTCTTTCTTGGATAAGGTCATAACAATAGGCTCAGAGACCACCAAGTCGGTAGTGTCGCTACGCAATGATTTTAAAGACGGGGCTTCCATATTGAAGGCTCGGGAAATCCTCCATCTCTACGCCATTCGGCCGGGCTACTTGGTGTTCAGGCAGAATGAGACAGCACTCTTTATGAGGTATAACCCGCACCGGTTTGCTCAGCAATCGAGCTACAACCAAGGGATCCCGATGGAAGCTTTCTTGGAAAAGCCCGTGGTTAGCCGAGAGGGGATAAAGAACACAATGCACCACTTCATGCGGCTTAACACGGGTTCCTATTTCTTCATCAGTGAGCCGAGCAGCGTCCCCAAGGTCCTCAACGCGTACGTGGCTTGGTACGCGCATGCTATGGGTCCAGTCATTCTTATGGAAAAGCGCATGCTAGTTGACCGCAAGGGTGCGCCTCCCGGCGGCGATCGCAAGGCTCCCTTGAAGCCGAGGACCCCGGTCATTCCTCCATTGAAAGGTGCTGGAGTTGGACCTCTACGCGTGTTGAGCCCTCCGCGCGGATTGCCGCCTCGCGATACTGTAGATGCACCACCAGCCCCTCGTGCTCCAGTGGAGGCGGTAAATGTGGTATCGCCGGAGTCCGGCGCAGGCGCAGATATCGGGACCCGCCGCCCCAAGGTGCCGGCCAAGCGCAAATCAGTCCCGGGTGCATCCAGAGCTGGTGGGCAAAAGAAGAAGAAGTCGCTCCTCTCCCTCGACGCGATCATCGGTTTAGAGCCCGAAGCCCCTCTTACCGAAGGAATAAGCGAATATGGCAGCAATAAGGGCTTCTCGGTAGACCCCGCAGACACCGATTTGGCGGCCGCTATTGCAGCTTCTGAGCGATCAGCGAAGCTCGAAGCGATGTTGAGTAAACTCGCTGAGTCAGGTAACCATTAGCTGCTTTCTTCGTCATTTTATCGCATTTTTTATCATTATTTTTGACTAATACTTTCCTCTATTTTTCAACAGGTGTCACTACCGAAGAAGCCATTGCTGCCTCTTTAAAGACCTTCCAGGAGGAGGAGGAGAAGCGTGCTTTAATGGGCGTTGGTACGTATCGCCTTATCAGAAATTTTCATCTTCTTTTCTGATGGGCAATCTAACCTTCTTCCTTTGTTTCCTTGCAGAGGCTGCGCCAGCTAATGTGGGGACTCTCCCCGGATTCTCTACTGAAGTCCCAGCTTCCTCGGGGCTGCCGTGGGAGCCTCAACTTGACAAAACGACGAGGGATGCCTTGAAAAATTTGGAGGCATCCCTGTTCACGGACGAGGACGCCTCAATGAAAGAGGCTCTGGTGAGGTCCGTCTCAACGGCCCGGGGGGAGAGGAAGCGGCTGAGGCGCGAGGCGAAGGTGCGCAGGGCTGCTTTGGCCACGGGAGCGGGCCCAAGCACCGTCCCTCATGCTGATACTCCCTCAGAAGAGGCCCCCGTCGCCCTATCCACTGCTCGCAGACAAGTGGCGCTTGCAGTTCGGAGTGCTAATGATAAGTCCACTTCAGGTAATATTTCTTTCAGAATCTTGTTGTAAGAATTATAAAGCCGTCGGCTCTTATATATTCTATCCTGCAGGGCCAAGTCCAACTGAGGGGGAGGCGGAGACCGTTGAACCCAAGGAAACAGAGGAGGAGGCACCGGCCGAACCCGAGCCGACGGTGGGCAACATCGCCAGGGTTACCGAGCCTGAGCTAGAGGTTGAAGGATCTGCACCCGAGAAGGTCGTTGATGCTGAGCCTGAGGTGGCGGCAGATGAAATGACCGTTATAACTGAGCCCAGGGTATTGGCGGGCGAGGCGCTTGAGGCCGGCGACCTCATGGTGACGGCAGATGAAACGATGGAGACCGCTGAGCCCGAAGAAGTAGCGGGTGAGATGGGCACGACTCTTGGGGAAGAGTCAGCCGCTCTTTCTTAAGAGTCCGGCAATGCTCCGATCATTGCCCTCCCTGTCTACGATCTTCCATCGTCTCCTGGCCGCGCGTGCACGACGACGGTCCCCATTGAGTCGGGTGATGAGGCCACGGGCGGTGGCCTCATATCGATGGAGGAGGGAGTCGCCTCCGTTTCGGCCGGCAGCTCATCAGGTAAATCCCAAGTTACTGTCTTTCTTTACCTTACAATCCTTTCTGACAAGTTCACCTTTGTTCGTAACGCAGGTGCAGCCAGCGCCGATGCCCCATTGCTCGAGGGAGCACCTTCAACTACTGCCTTGGCGGTGGTCACCTCTCAGCCCTCTCTCATACCATCGAAGATGTTGGAAGGTATGCGTTTGCAACTTATTAATCTTATCTTTCAGACATATAATTTGTGTACTAAAGTCGTACCGTTGTGTCTTTCAGGAGTGCTTTTTGACCATCTCTATCAGGTGTTGCTCCCACACTTCTCCTTCCCATCTGAACTCGCTTCTCCCTCTAGTGGCGCTGGTGAGTATAGTTTCTGACTGATATCCTTCTTTTTCAGCGATGGAATTATTTCTAACTTTTTCTCGTCCTGACTGCAGTGCTACAAATCGAAGGGGGAAACGAAAGATTGGTCGCGCCACCGGCCCTTCCGGCCTTGCCACCCGCTTCAAATGGTATAGTAGACTATCTCATCAATGACTTTTTCCGTATTTCTTGAACCGTCATCTAATCACATTTTGTCTTTTCAGTTGTCGTTCCGGTCTCTGCACCTTTTGAGTCTTACATTACAATGCCGGCAGGCCCTCTCCTGAGACGTCCGTCCTCGAAAGGCGCCGCGAATAGTCTACGCATGTTGAGCGACTACATCGAGAAACTCGACGTCGAGACCCCTACATCTGCTGCAGACTTCGCTACGATGGTTAACCCGATGCCGGTGATACTCATTAATTTCCATGACGAGGGCATCGTTGCATCTTGGGTTAATCATTGCAGGGAGATTGAGGCTCGCCTTCATCAGCTGGAGTCGATGCGTCCTACCCCCGAGGTTTTGACCGTGAGTACTCAATGGGCAGCATGGCTCGAGCAAAGCACTTCTCATTTCCGCCATTTGGAACAAGAAGCATCTTTAAGGCTGAAGGAGTGTCAGGAGTCTTCAAGCGAAACTGCTCGCCTACGTGCTGAAGTTGAGGCGAACGCTGCTGAGGTAAAGGCCGTCTTCGAGGGCCTTCTGGAGCGTATGTCAAATGGGCTGAACTTGAAGCAGAAACTTGATGCTGCCGAGCGTAATGCCCAAGGCCGCGAAGCCACTCAGCAGGCCGTCGGGAAGCAGCTTGCATCTCTCTTGCAGCAAAGGGCTCAGGTGGAGGCAGAAATGGAGGTGGTGGCAGATCAGGAAAAGGCGTGGAAGGAAGTGCGCGAACAATTGTTAGAGCTATGCAAGACGCTTCCTTCCCAGTAGTTCCCCTTGTATCCATATACTTGTAAAATTTTTCTTTTTTGAATAACATGTATCCATTCTTTATTCTTTTGTACGCTTCACCATGTACTTGATAGAATTTATAAATAAAGATACACATTTTTCCTTTGCAATGTCTTGTATGCTCTTTCTTTGCTTTCTCCCTTCCCTTATTATTGGCATGCTATCTTGATAAACATAGTTGACAGATAATGGCGTAAGCATCTTAGTTTCTTCAAGAGATAGCGATGGCTTAGGCCGCAGGTTCAGATCTGCTGCCTAAGACTTTTAAACTCTACGAGCCGTGAGGGTCTAATAGAGATTTTTCTCCCTACGGATCGAGAGGATCTCGTAGGTGGATTTTCTCCTTAGGAATCGTGAGGATCCCTAAGTGTGTTTTCTCTTATAAGTCATAAGGATCTTATAAGAGAATTTTCCCTCTTACGAGTCGAGAGGACTTGTAAGCGGTTGTTTCCCTTCTTGTCGAAATTCGACGTTGGAGAGTGAGACCCGTGGATAGTATGCAAGAGACCGTTTTGGGCCGACTTGCAGGGTCTCAGTGCTTAGGAAACATGTTTCTTTTATGCCCACTGCCTAAGGCTTTATCTCACGAGTCGAGCCGCATCGAGCAGTTCTCGCAAAGACATCAATTTCTTCACAAGTCGAGACGAATCGAGCATTTCTCGCAAGAACATCCTAACGTCACAGTTAACCTCTGCTCTTTTTGAATCAAGAATCAAGTTTGGCGTAATGTTTATTCACACATCATCACTTTGAGTTGGCATCGAGTTAGCATCAATTCTTGATTCATAAAGAGCAGAGGTTAACTGTGACGTTAGGGATAGAGTTTGATGTGTGAATAAACATTACGCCATTACAAAGATTTGATGCTAACTCTGATTACGCCAAACTTTATGAATCAAGATTGTAGATGATAGAGTTTGGCGTAATGTTCATTTTCTTTATCAATCGACATCGAGTTAGCATCAATTCGTTAATGGATAAGAAACGTTAATCTTTAGTCTTCGTCACATCTACAATCTAATCGATTCCTACGAGCTTTACATCAAATCTTGAAACCCAAATCGATTGGAATTATATCGAAACTCGATTCTCAGATCTTTGAGTTGGCGTAATGTTTGATCAGCAAAATGATAATTTTGGCATTTCTTCTGGATTTTCCTGCATAATTTCTCGAGACAAGTGTTGCGAAATATAGGGATGATGCGATGCCATAAAATACAGTCAATTTCCCTAGAAATGCCGGTTTTAAAGTCTAACACATGTAATCTGATATTTAACAACTGTTTTGATAATATGTGAAATATGAATACCGAACACTTCTAAATGAGTGCAAATGATAGGGAAATTGCCGGTTAAAAGATGCAGTATTTTCAACTGATCAGCCTCTGTGAGTGGATCTGCAGTGTCATTCTCCATATCTACTCTCCTCACCTCGATCTCCCGGAGATCAACAATTTCCCTGATCAGGTGGTCTCGCCTCAAGATATGTCTGGATCTCTGATGGGACCTGAGTTCCTTCCCTAAAGCTATAGCGCTGTTTGTTGTCACAATACTAAAGTATTGGACCAACGATGGAAGGAACCACCTGAAGTTCACTTAAGAACTTCCTCATCCACACTGCCTTTTTTGCGGCGTCTCATGCAGCGAACTACTCCGTTTCCATCGTCAAGTCTGCATCGGTGTCCTGCTTGGAGCTCTTCCAACAGACTGCCCCTCCACTGAGGGTAAAGACATAACCCGACATAGACTTGGAGTCATCCTTATCACTCTGGAAGCTAGAGTCAGCAAAGGTCTCGATCTGGAGGTCTTTTCCGCCATACACCAAGAACATCTCCTTAGTCCTTCTCAGGTACTTGAGAATGTTCTTTACTGCTATCCAGTGCTTCTACCCTGGGTTTAACTGATACCGGCTTATCATGCTGAATGCGTAAGCAACATCTGGTCTGGTACACAATATCGCATATATCATAGAACCTACCGTAGAAGCGTAGTATATAATCGACATGTGAGCCCTTTCCAT
Organism: Agapanthus africanus; assembly: GCA_030015575.1. Taxonomy (NCBI): domain Eukaryota; kingdom Viridiplantae; phylum Streptophyta; class Magnoliopsida; order Asparagales; family Amaryllidaceae; genus Agapanthus; species Agapanthus africanus. The sequence goes on along the minus strand of CM057343.1, from coordinate 96,178,891 downwards.
GTCAGTCTTTGGGAGACATCTCTTTGGAGAGGGTGATTCCGTGACAAGCCGGTAGACTGCCGCGCTTTGAATTGTCCATACTAAATATTTTCAGTATGGTGTTGATGTACCTTGACTGTGAAAGTCCCACCATCCTCTTTGATCTATCACGATAGATTTGAATCCCCAGAATGTAGTTGGCATCACCCAGGTCTTTTATGGAGAGCCTTAGTCACAAGAATCCTTTGACCGATTGTAGAATAGGAATGTCATTTCCTATCAAGAGAATGTCATCCACGTACTAGACGAGGAATCCCACAGTTCTCGCTACAATCTTACTATAAATGCATAGTTCATCTGGATTTTCGATAAACTCGAATTCTTTGACCGTCTCATCAAAACAGATGTTCCAACTCCGCGATGCCTGCTTTAGTCCATAAATGGACTTAAGAAACTTGCACACTTTCCTGCTGCTTCCACTCTGATTGAAACCCTCTGGCTGATCCATATAGACGCACTCTTTCAAATTACCATTTAGAAAAAGCCATCTTTACGTTCATATGCCAGATCTCATAATTTTGGAAGGCAGCAATGGCAAGAAGGATCCGAATGGATTTGAGCATAGCCACTGGAGAAAAGGTTTCATCATAGTCCAAACTAGGACTTTGACGAAAACCTTTTGCAACAAGTCTAGCCTTATAGGTTTCAACCTGTCTATCTACACCAATCTTCTTTCTGAAGATCCATTTGCAGCCTACAGGTTTACCCCTTCTGGAGCAATGTTCAAAGTGCATACTTTGTTGGTGTATATGGGCTCCATCTCGGTCCACATTGCATCCAGCCATTTTACTAAGTCGCCACTCTGAATGGCTTGCTGGAAGGTAGTTGTCTCATCATTGTCAATGATGCAATCCTCTCTATCCCCGTCTATGAGAAAACCGAGTATCTCTCAGACGGATGAGACTGCCTACTAGTCCTGCGGATTAGCACATGGATGTCCTGTTCTTTTGAAACCTCTGGTTCTACCTTACTTTCAGTAATAGTTTGTGGTTCTGGAATTTCTTCCAGTTCTATTGCGTTCTCACTAGTTCTTTTTCAAAAAATGATTTTCTAAAAGGTGGGCATGACGAGAAACAAAAACCTTTTGTTCTTCTGCGTAATAGAAAAGATACCCCCTGGAGTTATTTGGGTATCCCACAAACTTACACAGTATTGAGCGTGCCTCGAACTTGTCCGCATACTGCTTTTTGACAAAAGCCTGACATCCCTATATCTTTAGATACTGAAGATATGGTTTCTTCCCACTCCACATCTGATATAGTGTGGTAGGAACAGTCTTGGTACGAACCTTATTCAAAAGATATGCAGCTGATTCTAGTGCATAACCTCAGAAGGATTGCGGTAGCTCAGCGTTACTCATCATGGAACATACCATATCCAATAGGGTTCTGTTCCACCTTTCCGATATACCGTTGTGTTGTGGTGTGTATGGAGGAGTAAGCTGAGAGAGAATTCCATTCTCTTTTTAAGTAATCTAGGAACTCGGTAATCAAGTATTCACCACATCGATCAGATCTCAGTGTCTTGATACTTTTGCCTGTTTGTTTTTCCACTTCATTCTTATATACTCGGAATTTCTCAAAGGTCTCGGATTTATGCTTCATCAAGAAGACATGTCCTTACCTAGAGAAATCATTCATAAAAGTAATGAAATAGGAATAACCACTTCGTGCATCTGTAGATATTGAACCACACACGTTGCTGTGTATGAGTCCTAAGAGCTCACTCACTTTTACTCCGTGTCCAATGAACGGAGTCTTTGTCATCTTTCCTATGAGACAAGATTGACAAGTTGCATAAGACTGATATTCGAACGAATCAAAATATCCCTCTCTATGTAACATCGACAACCGTGTTTTATTGATGTGACCCATTTTACAATGCCATAAGAAAGCCTTATTTAATTCTGGAATCTTTCTTTTAAGTGCGTTGTGGACGTTGAAAACCTAAGCTTGATTTAACACGTATATACTGTCCTCTAGTGTACCTGACCCAATCAGACTTTGATTTAGGTGGATGTGGACCACATCGCTTACAAACTAGACTAGGTACATACAAATAGTTGCGTAGAATCAATATCTGCCCACTTGTTAATCCTAAGTGATATTCCCCTCCACGCTCATTCCGTTAGAACCCTAAGAGTCATATCACCTGCCCTGATAACTCTACGGTTTCTTAAAACTTGTAATAAATTACAGATATGAGATCCTGATCCGATATCTAGTACCCAGGAAGTAGAGTTAATCGACAGACTATTTCCATCACAAACACACCCGAAATCGAAGCCACAACATGCTTCGGATCCTGGATTCTGGCTTTCCAAGCCCTGCATCCCTTCTGTCAATGCCCTTTCCCGTGACAATAGGAACATGCATCCTTCCCTACTGTTAGTCCTAAAACTTTTGCCTTACGCTTTCCTTCTACCTTACTGACACCGCCTATCAGCTTTGTGGAGGTCTTCATCTTCTCACCCTTGGCTTTCGCCTTAAATCCAGAAGATAAAGATTCCCCAATAAGCAGAGCGGGTGTCTCCCTAGTTTCCTTCAGGGTGTTCTCAACTGGAAGTATAACTTTCATCCCTTTGGCGTAAATAGGAGGTAGGGACTATAGAATCAAGTCAGTACATGACTCGTTCTCCAACATGGTCTCCAGGTCCCGTGAACTTTTTAATGCAGCTGATCATTGTAGGGACGTGGTTCCCTACAGATGACCCGATAACCAACCTCTCTTGAAGCAATTCTTTCGAGGTCTCATATCTTGCAATACAAGATTGCTCTCCATATAAATCTTTGTTATGGAGGAAGATGGAAACCTAAGTCCATCTTCTCGTGCTGCCTCTGGTTTACACCATCTACCGAGGCTAACACGAGACACTTGGCATTCGCACTGTCTTTTTCCGATCTTACAGATATCAACATCCGTGACGGTGGAAACTGGACCTGGGACAGTGGGGGCTTGAGTAGTAATGAAGTGGTCCAGCTTGTCATAGGTAATAGACATCTGGACAAAGCTTTGCCAGTCAATATAGTATAACTCAGTCATTTTATTATCTATCTATAACCTAATCTGGTCACCTGGTCGCTGCAATTAGGAAAGAAAGAAGAATACACTCAGCATGATGCTCTTGCAAGTTTAGATTGGTTTTTAATTTATCTAAACAGGATGGATCCCACTGTTTCTCGAATCCTTCCTCAAACCATAAAAAAAAGAATTAGTTAGGATTAATCTCACCGTATAATACTTGCTTAACCGTTCGGCCAAGCTGGTGTCGGTACTTCGAGGGAGGTTTTATGACGCTTTCGTGAAGTTCCTTAATTAAATAACCTCTTTTCCCTGGAGGCGTAGCCCAGCTAACACTATTCTAGACACCTACTTGGTTTATAGCATCGAATGTTAAGTGAAGAATCTCCCGAGGAGTAGCGAATACTCACAGTAGGATCGGGATCCAAATATCATTATGTGATAATCCTAAAGGAATCCTACCAACATTATCACATTCCAAATGGTATGCAGCACTAGCAAGTTTCAGTTTCTTTAGAAACTCCCGATGTGGATTTTTGCCCCATGCTCTTATGACCTTGACGAAGGCCAACATATCATAAGTCACATGTCAAGTTCTACCCGTCATTAACCAGGTTAATTTGAACCCACCCGTACATACCCTTGACGAAAGCCAAAATAATAGTACGCTTGTCCCAAACCATCGCATCTATCTATGCTACAGATAAATATCCAGCAGCTACCAATCACTATGCCTTGGCAAAGGTCAAAATACATAGTTTGAATACTACTGAATATTCAACTGAAATGAAGAAGGGCTAAGAATGGTTTTGGTGAAATCGTGAACATAGTGAACTTGATATAATCGAAGGAACCTGATAGCTTTTAAAAGGAGTGGTTTAAGCTCCGCATTTAAAAGTTAGCTGTTTTAAAATAACGGAGTGGTTTTAAAATTTATTCCAACGATTCAACTTTGGTTTGTTTTCTTTGCATTAATGTAATGCAGTCCCATCTTTTACACCTATCATCACAGAAAAAGGAGAAAATACCACGTCCACTTATGCCATCCGTATTCGCCATTGGGCCCCGTCTAACACCGTTAGGTTACTTAACTAACGCCAGAGCGGGGGCTGGATTAGCGCGGGTGAAAAACATAAGCAACGTCTACTATATAGCATATATATAATAAAAATTCGTCTGACGCAATAATAGGCATTTCAGATCACAGATGAACATATTGGATATACTAGGAATTCCGCTTTTCGTTTAAGCCTGTAACGAAAGACGGATTCTAAGATCGTGATGAATAGCCAAAACCCCACCCTAGACCCCTACGGGTGCGACAAACTACCCGCCAAATACCCGAAGTGAAGCAACCTCCCTCGGTAAAATGAGTAGGCCACTCGACACTTCAAAGTATCCGGTAGTTTGTGCACCCCATCTTGGGTCTATCCTAGGAGCAGAAAACACTAAAAGAAAATAATACAACGGTGGCTACAACCTCAACCCGGATGTGCCCCACAAAATAATATTACATCACTTTACATATTTACATCGAATGAAAGAATGAAAAACCTTCATCTCATATCCCCGGCTATTCATCCACAACGATCCAATAAGTTCATAGACACAATCCAACATCACAGATCACAGATATGTGCAACCCTCACTAATCGATGTATAACAATTAGAACAATTAGTGGACGTTCAACACATATATCACAACATAGATAAAACCCGATTAGCAAATAACTTAGAATTTCGATCGAAAACTATTTTCCATGTCTGCCCTAAATGCAAACCAGCACTCAGATCATCATGGGTAGAAACCAAATATACAAGAAAACTGTACACCTAAAATAAGAAGTATAGAGAAAAAACGAGCCAACTCGGCCACAACTCGGCCACGGAACGGCGGCAAATCGACCGATTCGCCGTGGTTCCGCGGTGGTTGTGATGAGTTAGGGTCTCGTTTTTCTTCTGATTTCTTATAATTCCCTGCAGTGAATTTTCATGCCTCTGAAATAATTTTTAGAACAGTTTTAAAATTCGACAGAAAGTTAGGGATTCGAGTGTATCGTTTTCGATTTTTTCGACAATCGATGTTCTAATAACTTACTAACAAGCTAGTAAAGGTTTAGTTAGGCTCTGATACCACTGTAAGTCGATGTCGCGCACCCCGCTGGTTCGCGGGGAGGCGGAATATGCAAAAAACGATTTTTCAAACCTCACAACACCTACTTGAACTCCAGGATCGATACTAAACCCTAACTAGCTAACTTGTAATGAGGTTTAACTATTCGGATGAAAGTTATACCTCACGATACCAAGTCCTTCGGGTCTTCTGTCCTACACCTCATCGTCAGCTCCAAGGATCGAAACGGATTGAGTAACCTCGACGACCTCCTCGAGTCAAAGACAATCCACCTGAGAGTCTATAGTCCGAGCTCCCACCTTAAATCCGAGATAACTACGGCTTCTAGTTCGCTAAACTAGAAGTCCTAAGTGGTGTAGAGTGAGAATATGGAGTGATTTGTCTCTTGGAACCCTAGAATTCTCAACACATGAGAGGTATAGGGTTATGAGGAAGAAGAAGGCCACTTGAGGAAATGGGAGAAGAGAAGCTCAACTAAGAAAACCATTGCTCCTTTGTGATGAATAGTTGAACCAAACTAAATAATTGAGTGAGATAAATATCTCACACAAATATCTAATATGGTTCATAAAATATCTATGGTGAGTCATGAGCATGAGTCACCAAGAGCCATGGGTGTCTTTTGTCAAGCCTCCACCTCATTTCCTCTACCCAATTTAGCTTTAAGAAAAAAGAAAAACCCTAATTAGGTGTTGCCTTCTAGAAGCTTTCCTGAGGAATTACGAGAAAGCCCCTCATCCGTATATACATACCCGCATCGGCATTCCGAAGAATACGAATACAAAAAGACGAAAATAATCCATCAATATAATACTATGATCTGGCTTAAAGCAAAGCCCATTAGTATTATCCGCCCGATCATCATACATGTACAAGTACACGTAAGTGATCAAAGCCCTGCCGTAAAACCATACGGCCTCTACACCTTTTGCCCGGTGTAGGGAAATCCTCTGTATGGGACTCTAAAGACTCGACACTACACTGGCAGTGGGTTTAACCACAAGCCGCAAGCGGTACTAGCTGCACGTAACGGCTACCCAGGTATGTGTCGATAAGAAGGCTGATGAGCTAACTCATACGAACTCCTACTGAGCCTAACTGTGACAATCTCCATACAGTCCGGTCTGTTCGTCTAAGAGTATCGCATATCGGGCCTAGGGGGCGGTAATCGTCAGACCCCTAATAGCGCAATAAGTCATGTAAGAGTATAGCCCAAAACATCCTGAGAAACTACTGGAATACCTACCAGTAAATCTCGCTTTCCTTGGCTAAGGACTTTATGTAATGGCCTTCCGAGCACAGCGCGATATCAACCCCTAACATCGGGAGAGACGAATCATATCTATCCGCCACTACCTCCAAGTGCTTCGGGACTGCACCCAACTACTACCTGTTTGCATGACTCCTCTGAGCCGTGGTAGGGTAGTAATCAAAGTACAGTGGGAACACACTAGAGGCGAAGTAGCAGTGTCAAGTCGATGGACTAAGCTGTACTCATGTCACCTGGGAACTGCTACCCGACGATAGGTATATTGCCCACCAACAGTTACCGACGAGTCCTGTCCAGTGTACTCATAACCTAATGAGCACCTGCATACTATCTCCAGTACGACGTACTGACGGCTGTGGGACAGACTATCTCCTATGCTAGGATGAGAAGCGTATACACCAGTCTACTCTAGAGTATCGATGCCCCGTCTCGATAATCCTACGACTAGGGACCTGTATAGGATGTGCTTATAGACTATCCATCCACCACTAGTGTGACTGCCATCACAACGCTGGTAATCAAGCAAGGATCCTAAGGGCTCTACCAATATGTATAAGTGATATGCTAAAAGAAACACATGCACATATCGAGGTAGAAAAACACCAGGTAGCATACTACCATTTCGAGCAAGAATGTTACTATATCAGTGTATATCCCAAGCTTCCATTAAGTAATAAACAATCTAGTATGATACAATAATGGCCTCTAGGGCATATGTCATTAACACGTAGGAGTGAGAAAATGAAATGAAGTAGTCTCGGTTTTAAGAACCAAGACTGATAACGGGGGAACGAGCTTGTCACGAATGAGCTTTAGCGAATTCTAGAGCTTGGCTTGGTCTTGAGAGTATAGAGAGATATAACTTTTGAGGGAATTAAAGTATTTTTCAGAAATGAGGATGAGACTAGTATGTCTAGGTATTTATAGGAAGTGAGGAATATGTGTATGAGGAATTAAAAGTAATTAAGAACAATTAAAAATGGATTAAAGAGAGTGTAAAAGTGTAGATGGAAGGACCGCAGGTCTCTGGTTAATTGCAGAAATTTTAAAGTATGAAAAGGGGTAGTGGGGAGGCCAAGCATCTCATGGGCAAAAGGCAGATCCCATTGGAATAATCTTGGCCGTCGGTTTTGGGAAAGCGGCGACCCTACGTTCGCCTCTAGCCTCGAGGTTCGTGCCAGGGTTTAATTTGTGTATAAAGATATCATTATATTATTTGTTTCTGTTGCAACATTTGGTATCCCTGCGTAATATCCGTACAAACTCTTGGGCTTCTAAAACGTTGTAAAAAAAAATAAAAATATTATTAGGGCTGATGGGATTTGAACATACAGGCTATAGATAACAGCGAAGAGTATTAACCAGTGAGCTACAAATTGTTTCTTGCTCTAATTTAACTAGAATATCTTATAACTCATAATCAGAATAGAAATACACTTTTATATTAACATTGAATTAACAAAAATGTACCGGGATTTTAGGGTTGTTACATCCTACCTGCCTTAGAAAAAATTTCGTCCTAAAAATTTACACAAGAAGGATGTTGTAACAGATTCAAGGAAATTTTTTAAGTTGAACAGTCGTGAAAGTTGGGTTAAAGATTACTAAATTTGTATCGAAGTTGCATGAGGAAAAGGTTCAAGAATGCTAGAATTTTAATTTAGCTGAAGGAAATATACTGGTGTTATCTTGACCCATGGTTTCGGCCTCTATGGACGACATAGTGAAAACCTGGCGTCTCGGCACGTTTTTCTGTGCCTGCTGGTACATTAATGATTGATGAGGTAAAGGTGGTCCTCGTGGAGGTGGTGTAGTAAGAGCTAAATGGGTAAGAGAAGCTTGAATAGCTGGACTAGTTTCGGGGGCTGGGCCGGTTCGGTTCTTCGGGCAAGTTCTTATAGTATGTGAGGACGATCCACATATCAAACAAAGACCATTTGCTCGACGATAACCCTTGAGTTGGCGTCCAGTTCTTTTGCAATAGATACAGAATCTTAGTTCATTCTTGGAAAATTATTCTCCTGGCCTCATAGATGGCACTGGAAAAGTTGGCTTAGAAAAAGCTCCTCCGCTAATTTGGTTGGCTAGATGTTTCATACCAACCGATTGTGGCCTTCCCTTCTTCTTATTGACAGATTCATAATGATGAGCTGATTTCAAAACTGCTTCATGTGTTAGGTATTCTCCCGTTGCCAGGGCAGCCTGGATCTCATTGTCTAATCCTTGCTAGAAGCGCCTAGCTCGGATTTCTGCAGTAGAGATTAGATGGGCAGCGAATCTGTCGAACATGGTGAATTCGGTATCTTACTCATCCATCGACTTATCCTATATGGATCTTTGTTGCAGGTGAATGAATTGCTATTCTATCTCGAAATGTGCGGTTTCCGGAAAGTACTTGGCGTCGAAGTGATCAAGGAAAGTCTTCCACTCGATTGGCTGCTCAAGACAACTCTTTTCGGCCTTCCACCAGACTCTAGCATTGTCAGTAAATTGGAGTTTTGCTACTCTGACCTAAACTACTTCTGGAACTTGTGCTGCTGCCATGTCGTCTTCTATGCTCTGAGCCCATTCCTTAGTTTCAAGTTGGCTCTCTTTCCCGAAGAAATTCTTCGGATGTAATGCTCTAAATTGTTTTACTCCTGGTGCTTCTGATTCAGAGCGGATGAAACTCCGTTGAAGGAGAGCAGTCTGCTCCTGCAAAATCGCACCTTGAGCCTACTGGCCCTCAAGTAGGCTTTTGATAGGCTACAGAAGTATCGTCTGTTCTATGAGTGGAGCTGCAACTGTAGGATAGATTCAAGGGGTTAATATGCAAGGAATGTAAAGTTGTTGAATTTCATATTTCTTGTGATATATTGCTTAAGACTTCATGCAGAACTGACCTACATGGGCCACTAATAAAACTTGTCATGCCCCGCTTCCCAAAGACGAGAGCAGGTATGTGACGAGGCCCACGATGTATTTATTTCGAGAAGGTCATTTCCCGGGATAAATACGCTAAGCGTAAAATAAGCAATATAACATTCAAGAAAAATTAAGCAAGTGAATTGAAACTTCAACAACTTTATTTACATTCATAATTCTCACATAGTTAGGATACAAGATAACTGAAAATTAAGTACAATAACATGAAATGCCTAAACAGGTGGCATACTAAAACTAGAGCTGGAAAGAAAATTAGAGATCGGTCTGTGAAGCTAGCTGGTCGTAATCGCCTGCATTCTCTTCTATCTCCTCAGTCTCTACATCATCTGAAGAACATACAAAAGAAAGAAAGAGATGGGTAGATGCCCGTCAGCGAACTTGCGCTCGGTAAGTCTCTAAGGAAAGATGGGAAGTATAAAGGTATAATGACAAAATAGAAGGATAGAAAAAATAATATGGTGATTAAGCATAGCAATTAATATAACATGACATTTCTAATATAACATGATAATGTATATGAATCTATATAAGCATGGTAATGTAACATGAGCATAGCATCCAAATGTAGCATGGTTGTGCAGTGTAGGTATAATGAACATGAAATGAATTTAAGTGTCCTAAGAGGTCTCTACAAAGATAATCTAACTTAACATCAGCTCAAGTGTGAATGTCAACCAATCTCAAGAGTGTTTTTGAACCCAACAGGTTGTAATCCAGGAGAAATGAACCACAGGCCTGGATCAAGTGTTAGCAACATGACTTTAATATAGTGTTGAATTATTCCAAACTCAACATGTTATAATCCAGGAGCAAGATAACAAGGGCCCTCATGATAGATTGTTTGTGTTAGTAGACATGGATTCATGATCTAGGGGGACTTCTGAGATTTCATTGGATTCATACTTAAACTTGTTAGTTGTATATATGCCCTAGAGGCCATTGTTGTACATATGATGTATATTATAGTGGATGCTTGGATATATATAAAGAGCACTTTCTTTGTCACGACCCGAGAGTACGGAATGTGACCGGCACTTAGATTACGAAGCGTCTAGAGGCGCCACGTAACCTAAGTAAGCCGAAGCCCAGAAATCTAAACCATAAAAGAAGAAGAAGAAGAAAACAAGTTTAAAAGCATCAGCAAATTTTCTCAAAAATTTCGGCAGAGTCTCCTCTATAAAAACTGGCCCCCAAATGGGTACAACAAGTATAATATACATAAACAGTAAAAAGCATCCCCAAACGGGAGCTAGCTCAACGCCAACAGGCGGAAACAACCACAACAAGCACAATAATATACAACGCCAAAGGGCGAGGCTCAAAACTCAAAAGAAAACAAAACCACCAGATCAGAATAATACATGCGCGACTCTAAGGTCGAAATAAAAGACTGGTCCAATAAACTTATCAAGTAATACAAGTATGGTTGATGGAGCTTACTAGATACAAATGAATGAATAAAAGTACAATGGTGGTTCGGATACAAGTGAACCAACCTACCGTGCAAATCATCCTGAAAGAATAGATGTGCCAGCAAGCTGCCAGGGAAACCTGTACACCGAACCTGTAATAAAATTTGGCACAACGGGGGTGAGTTGCCAACTCGTGAGTAGAAGACATCTACGAAAAGAAATCGAATGCACGACGCTATCCTAGGTCATAATAATACACTATAATATCCCAATCATCTAGTAATAGCAGGGTAAAACTACGTGTAAATGCAGATACTCCGTGCTCGTGTCAGTGCCTCATATAATACTATGCCATATGAATGGATATGCATGCACCATGAATATAAAATAATCAATCCTGAAATCCAGATATATCTGTATAAGAAATCTTTAACTGTTATTATAGTAAAATGTGTATAGGAATCTGAAATCTCAACAATAAAATCCATGGAAATCCGTGTCAAGCATCGACACAAACATGTAAATCTCAAGTCTCATAGTCTCAATACCTCGGGCTCCGTCAGTCCGGATCAGCCCATATCATCAAATCTCACGACAACGGTCGGTATCCTCCGGATATCCGCCGCGCCAGACATCACCGGTAGGTAGCCTTCCCTTGCCAGGCTCATCGTCTACAACTCGATCTTCTTGCCCCGGGGTACCATACCGGGCCCACCATGTACCCGAGACGGTTCATCCACTCCTCGAATCGGGTCTCGAAATCCATCAGAAAACATGAAATCTCATGGTGGACGACACATACATCACGAGAAAACCGCATCTTATGTTTTTTAGAAAGAGAGGAGGAGGAGAGAGAGAAGTTTTTATATATTCTTTGCGGTTTTTCCCAAAATCCAGAAATCTCATAGAAATCCAAATATCAAAATCATGAGTAAGTAAATGATAAGTGTCGGCATATGCCCCATAAAACTGCATGATAACATGAGAATATGAATGCATGAATGTCTAAGTAATAAATGCCATGTCTATACTAGCATCTGAGAGTAATCACAATATTATATATCGATCTAGTTGCTAGCTGATTCTATCAATAAAAGATAATAAGATCTAAAGTGTACGTGGAATATGCGCATCATCGGTAATGGTGCTGGTGTCCTAACAGGTTTAGTTTATACTGATTATAGCAACATATGTATGAACATGCAACATTATGATTACAGTGTGAAAATAAAGACGGATGTGTGTTATCCACTCATTTGATATACAAATACCACTACCACTATATGGCTCAAACCTAACCTAGTGTTCATCTAACCCTCCTAAGGAAAACTAAACCTAAGAACTGGTCGATAGAAGTACACCTAACGCCTGAGTCCATATCTCTAATAGTCGGCGATCCTGCCTCAATAGCGTCACGTACATAGTACGACTTCCTCAAAACAAGAGTGCGGATCAATCATCATATCTATGCCTTGTACGGCAAAATCCATCGTACGTCATCCCAATATCGGGGTACGGGTCTAGTGTCTCCTAGGTGTCTCATCATTCGTATAATGTCATCATCAACACCTCTCATGATCAAGGTGCTAAACTGTAATCGCATACATCAATCATATATCATTGCCATCATAATATGCATCATTAGTTTATCCTCAGAAATATCATGTCATATGTATCATATCGTCCTTAAGTCACATCTCTATGATATCGACATCAGGTCACACCTATATGATGTCGTAATCAAGTCATACATATATCATATCGTGATCAGTCACAAGTTACAGTCCGGGTACTATTTTAGAGTCCCATGTACCTCAATATCATCACCACCCATTATAATTTAAGTATACATGTTCATTATCTCATTCTCTAATGATCCGCTAACACTTAATACGACTGTATAGCCAAGAATCACGGCATCAAGCCCAGTTACACTGTTTCATCATACCTCGGATATCATATCACATCAATGTATCCCATATATGTGTTGTATATATATATACCTATACCTCGTCCTATATATATATACACATGCACGTATACACCATGTTGAGTTTCAGTGTGTGCGTGTGTGTGTTTCTACCTGAAACCTACGAACCTCTTCTAAGTTACTCATCCTCTGATATGGTTTTCCTAAATCAGTCTAGTCCAGCCTAGGGTCATTACTAGGGTCCTACTCATTAAGAATCTAGGGTCACATCTGGTTTCCTAATGACAATACGTACTATCCCTATTCTATGTTGCGGGGGTGGTAAACGCCATCCACCCGACTTCCCCCCGTAGATATGCATCTACTCACCTGGTCCATGTCTGCCGAAGACGGTGTCGCCATCCTCCTGTTCATCGTCCGCAGTCCGCGTGAGGGGTACCTAAACGCAAACATATAAATAGTATCGTAAACTGAATCACATACAAAAGTCAAAACGACGCAAGGAACAAGCATAGGTTAAAACCTATGTCCCGTTCACGCAAAAGCACCAAATATCGCTCGATATCGGCGTACAAACTCCGATGGATCGAGATAAACATCAACAAATAACTCGTAGTTTTAAAACACATTACTTATATTATAAAACATGATTAAATCCATCGAAACCCTAAAATCCATCAAACCGTCCAATTTCGTAAAACCCGAAAATGCCAATTTACCGTTTTCATCAAAACTTGACATTTAAATGAAACCAATGGTTATAAAACTCATTAAATAGCATAACTAGACTATACAAACCATTACTATATTTTTATTACACAAATTTGTATTAATTTGAAATTTCTAGTTTGCAACCTTTGACAATTTTCAACATTTTTCAAGCAAAATACCACAATTCCACCACAAAACGTGATTTTGTATGAATTAATGTATTAAACCACAATTCATGATGATAATGATTTAATGAAACCATAAATTATATTTTTAATTTCATTTATATAGGAATTTCCAAAATCTAGTTTACAAAATACTAGCATTTTATTACTATTTTCCAATTATCAAAGGAAACTAGTGATCAAACTAAGTTTTTCTTTCCATTAACATGCTAATATTCTCATTAAAACTACCATCTAATGATAACAACCTTAATAAGAATTTTATTTTACCCACAAACACATTTTAGAAAAATCTAGTTAGCTAAATAGCTTGATTAAAACAATTTGAATAAACAATTTATTATACAACAACCATGCAAGATTTTTCCACTCTAAAAGATGTTAAACTAGCTATTATAACCTTATTTAATTAATAAAAACCACAACTTGAATTTACAAACCCTAACTTGAATTTTAAAATTTGCAACTAGAATTAATTTAATAAATCTAATTATGCTTTAAAAGAAACATCTAATAGAAATAAAACAAAAGAAGGAAATTTATACCTTCAAAATATGAAATCCAAACATGAAAATGAGCCTCCAAAATGCATGCTTTCCCACTCTAAAATCCATGTAAAGAAGAGCAAAGAACAAAGGGTAGGAATTTATTAGGATTTTGTGGAATTTTAATTGAATTTTTGATGTATTTTTGATGAATTTTGGAGCAAAATAAAATGAGGAAAATGGGGGCTACCATGGGGGGTGAGGCCGGCCATTTTTGGAGGTGAGGGAGAGAAGGAAGAGAGTGACAAAAGTTGTGTAGAAGTCTCCACCAAAACATCACTTCATTATGTCTTTTCATGCATTTCTTTATTTTTCTTTTATTTCTTTACTTTAGCAACTTAAGAAAGCTCTAGAAAATAGGAAAAATTTGCAAATAAATTTTGTATGATACACACTAAATTATAACATGCCATGGTTCATTTTTACAAATTAAAACCATTTAAATTTGTAATTTACACTAATTTAGTGTAAAAATAAAGCTTATGTTAGTATTTAAAATAATTAATTTAGGAAAAATATTTAATTAAACTAAAAATTTATAAGTTGCTAAATAAACACCATTTACTAGTAATTACATAATTAAAATAGGTATTTTTGAAATTATAATGAAAAACAATCACGGCTAGGTTTTACGAAAAATACATTTTACTTTGCCGAAAATCATAAAATTCACTTAAACAATTTTATTCATTTAATTATTTATTTAATTATTTTTGAAACGTTACATTCTTGCTCGATATGATAGTATGCTATCTAGTTTTACTTTGTCTTAACATGTTGACTTGTATTGGTTTACTGTCTTGCTCTCATATGTTGATAAAGCCCTTAGGATATGTACTCGACTACTGGGACTATGATGCAGATCATACTAGTGGTGCCAGGGTAGTCCAAGAGTACATCCTATAACTGTTCCTAGTTGAGGGTGTATCGAGACAGGGCATCCATACTCCGGAGTAGACTAGCGTATACGCATCTTGACCCATATGATGGGGACGGTTGATCCCATATTTATCGGTGTTTGACATCAAAGATGGTGTACGGGTGCTCAGTGGAGACTGGGTACACTGAACGGACTCGCCGAGAACTCTTAGATGGTATTATACCTATCGTCAGATAGCAGTTCTCTGGGGACACTGGTACATGTTAGTCTGTAGACCCGAGATCGTCATAGAGTCTTGTGTGATTCCTATTGTGCTTTGATTTCCACCTTACCATGTTCATGAGAACGTGCAAAATGGTAGGTTTTAGGTACAGTCCTGAATCATATGGAGGCAATGAGCGATAGGAGGGGTTTCGTCTCTCCCGGTATTTGTGGTTGATGTTGCGCTGTGTTTGATTGGCTATAACTAGAAGTCCCTGGCCAGGGCTGATATGGAGATCTACCGGTAAGTGTTATTAGTAGTTTCTCGACCAGTTATGAGCCTCACATCGACACGACTTATCGGTTACTGGGGTCTGACGTTTACCACCCCTAGACTAGATATGCGACATATTAGACGAAGAGACTAGACTGTACGGGAGTGTTACTGATTGGATTGTAAGTCTACGGTAGCGCCCCGTCCATCTGTCCGAGGCCAAAATGCGGAAACAAAAACTTTTTCAAAACTTTAAACCGACGCTATCGTATGCTTAAAACCCGGATCGAACCATTAACGCTAAAATAGCAACTAGAGAAAGGGTTGGAAAGCTATACCGATCGATCCGTGTCCTTCGGTCTTTGGCCACCATCCCAAGCTCCTCACGGCATCTCCGGTCTTGATCTCCTCGTCGGAAAGGGCACCACATCTTCGAGTCTTTTTACGGGCTCCCGCTTCATCCGAAGCAATTCGGGCACGAAGTTCGCTAGCCGACGTGTCCAAGGTGAGGTAGAGAATGTTTGTGATAACTTTGTTTCTTGCATCCATTGTATGGATGGAGGTTGAAGGTGATGCCATCCATGGAAATTATGAGCTAGAGGAAGAAGAAGAAGAAGAAGCACTTTTTCTTTTTGTTGAGATGATAATGAGAGTGAGAAGAATTATGAAAAAAATACAAGACCAAAACTATATCATGGCAGCCCCTCTCTCTCTCCTTATCATATCAAGACACAAATCCATCAAATAATGTGACATTTGCACAAGAAATGAGACCATGAGTCACCCATGAAGTCTATGTCACATTAAATGCATAAAATGATGATTTCTAGCTCAAATTTCCATATGCAAACATTAATCCAAATGTTTGCAACAATAAAAAGATACGGCAACATCTAAAGTAAACACTCGACGGATCACAAGGATACCCCTCACCTGTATATATATACCTGCATCCGCATTCCGACTGATGCGAATGCGATGAGACTAAAGTAATCCAACAAATCTAATACTAGGATCCGGCTTAAACCAAAACCCACTAGTATGATCCGCCCGATCATGATCCGTGCACTACCGTATGTATATGATCGGACCCTGCCATATATCATACGGCCTCTACAACGTTTCGCCCGAAACTTGAAAACTGTCTGTGGGGGACTCTAAAGACTCGTCAACACTTTGGCTGTGGATTTAACCACTAGCACGTCAGAGGTACTAGCTGTACGTAACGGGCTACCGGATATTGACCAAAAGGGAGGTCGATGAGCGAACTCATCCTGACACCATACTGAGCCTGTCAGTGACAATATCCGTACAGTCTGGTCCGTTCGTCTATGAGCATCGCATGGCGGGCCTAGGGGGTTGGTAAAAGTCAGACCCCCAAAAGAGGTACAAGTCGTGTCGGAGTATAGCCCAGAACACCCTGAGATACTACTGGAATACCTACCAGTAAATCTCCTGCCTTGGCCAAAGACTTCGTGTAATGGCTCTCCTAGACACATCGCGATCTCACTCCCAATACCGGGAGAGACGAAACCCCTGCCGATCCACTCACTGCCTCCATGTGGCTCGGGACTATACCCAACTGAAACCTGTTTGCACGACTCCTTTGAGCCGTGGTAGGGTAGTAATCAAAGCACAGTGGGAACTCACACGAGACAAATGACGATCTCAGGTCGATGAACTAACCTGTACACATGTCACCAGGGAACTGCTATCTGACGTCAGGTATAATACCAACCAGCATGTTCCCGGCAAGTCCTGTCCGGTGTACTCATAACCCAATGAGCACCTGTATACATCTTAGGTGATCCAACTGACACCAATGGCTTGTGGGACCGGCCACCGCCCCTCGTCGGAGTCTCGACTGTATACAATAGTCTACTAATGGAGTATCGATGCCCAGTCTCGAAACTTCCATGACTAGAGACCACTTTAAGGATGTGCTTATAGACCCCAGCTCCCAAGTATATGATCGCCATCATACTGCTGGTAGTCAAGCAAGAATCCTAAGGGCTCTATCAATGTGTAATAGTGATCTGTAAGGTCACCTAAAGCTGTACACGATGATAAAGATAAACCAGATAGCGTACTATCATCTTGAGTAAGACTGTCCTACCGGTATAGGTCCTCCCTCAATCATTGCAATCACGTGCCTGTGATCCAATAATTGACTCTGAGGGCACTATATCCAACAAATTCACAGGAGTGTGTGCAGGCTTGCTTGTTGATCTTCTGATCGCTCAATACCCGGGTGGCTGTTACGTTTAGCCGACCGCTTGCAGCTTGTGGGTGTTTGATATGATCATCACCTACTGCCGGCGTATTGACGATTCTTTAGAGTCCTACACAGAGATTTCCTGGCTCAGGCAAAACGGAGTAGGAACACATATGTGATCTGTGCGGGACCGAGAATAATATGTGTATGTGATACCGTATTCGGTTCTCGCGATATGAGATATCGGCCGGGTATATGTGATATAGCCGGGTCATCGGATCAAATGTTGATTCGATGAAATGATACATGTTATATTAGTCGATTATTTGCTAAATAGCCGGATTATCAGATCAAGTGTTGATTCGATAATTTAATGTATAATTATATATTTGATAAATTACATTACATTAACTAATATAAGATCACTTAAATGATTCTTTTTCTCACTTGATGGATACATTGATATATATGTGATATATAATATTGTAACATGTTGGGTTATATATGCAACTAGTGTGTGAGAGACTTATACCATACTAGGGTTAAGATTAGGTTTTTTTTATATTCTTAAGTAATTCAAAATTGTGGAATTGTTCAAACCTTGTAGAAGCTTGTAGGTTATTTGACCAAGTCTACTCTTTTGTCAAGCTTAAGATATTTAGCAACATAACCTTTAACCATAGCTAATGGTTAAGTCTCTACAAGGGTTAAGCATAACACATTTTAACCCATGGTTGCAATTCTAACCTCACAACAATAATTCATTTTATTCTTTCATCACTTCTTCATCTTCTTCTTGCTCTTGAAAAAGCTTGCTAGAATTTTCCTTTGTGATGAAAGATTGAGAGAAAAAGAAAACTAAAGAGAGAAAAATTCCTACTTCATCATCCTCTTCTATACTAGCCATATAGATTAGTGTGTTAGCTTCACTAATCTCTAATTAGTGAAATAATAGCTTGGGTTTGTGACTCCTCAAGGTAGATCATCTTGGATAGTGAACACTTCAAGCAAACATGCATCATTCACTTCATGGAGCCTCTCAAGAGTATGGGAGCTTGATGATCGCAGCGAAGGGACCTCAACTCGGAGCTTATGAAGCGAAGGAATGGACTACAAAAGGTTGTAATCCCTAACTCTTAGATATTAAGTTGTTAACATGATGTTTTGGTTTTATTCTTTAGTTTAAGATTCATGGTTAGGGTTATCTATAATGGCAAAAATTTAAACTTGGCATGGATGATGCCTCCCAAAACCTTGCTGCCGTTGTAGGTAACCCAACAGTGGTATCAGAGCCTAGTTAGAGATTTAGACGGATAAGTGTAGGATTACGAAACCGAAACAACTCCGTAACACCCGACATCAAACCCTAGTTTCTGTAAAAAATTTCAGTCTCAAAATTTTTTTTAAACAGTTGCAGAATGATGTATGTGATACAATATGAACACCGTACAAATTTTAGCCCATTCCCTCGGAAAATGTCCGAGCTCACCATGTTAAAAACCGGCCAGATCGGACTCCCAGGGGTTGAAATTTTTACAGTGTTTAAGTCTCTGGGGTTTGGTACATTAGGTGTTGTTTGCTTTTGCTAATTTTTTATGTGATGTTATCTTTTAGCAAAGGTAATTCGGAGTGTTTCGTATTCGTAATTCTAGTTTGTTTTCGGGTTATTTAGACGGTGTTAAAAAGTTCGAACGGATATCAAATACCCACTTTTTCCCTTGCTGAAATTTTTTCAAGAGTTGGATCATTTTCATAGTTAAAGAACATTCAAATAGCGTGCAAGTGATGCGGTGAACCCTTTAGAAGAACAAAACCTTAACTCGATTTTTTGACCGTCGAAACCGCCACTAAACCCTAGGGTTTGTGGTAGTTTAGCGGTGCAACAAATGAGGCATTGGTTGACCCTTCTACGGCTGGTTCATTGCTACTGTGGCATGTGATGGATACTTCTAAACTACGCTCGAGTGTTGAGCATTTTGGGAAATTTTGGATGTTTGTTGATTCGATCGGAATGTTTAACATCGTCTACCTTTTTCTGTAATGTGATACAATATGTGGAATTCATATAGTTAGGCATGAAATCCGTAATATGTGATATTTCGGGTTTACGATATCTAAGGTGATTGTGGATTCCAAATGTTGTAGTTTTTCACTTTCTTTTCTACGACCGTAAGTGTAATATGTAGTATATCGCCGTTTTCGTTGCTATATGTCAACGACAATTGTGATAGGCATATTTACTTACGTTGATGACATGTGATGTTATGTGTTGCTGTGATATGTTATATTGGATCGTCGTGTTTTGAATAGCCAGGGTTTTATGTGAGATGAGGTTTTTTTTTATATTTTCATTCATGTAAAATTCATTGTATGTAATATTCTTTTATTGGGGCACTTCCGGGTTGAGGATGATATCACCATTGTATATTATTTACTTTTCCGCATTACGATAGACCCAAGAAGGGTCAACCATTTGAATTCCTTAGACATCACATGTCTAACAATTATAAACCCCGTATTTTAGTCTCATTATCGAAAACACTTTTCAATATCAAGTCGGGCAATTCAACAAGATTCCCGACATCCTGATCGAATGCTCGTCGCAAACTTTAGTAGACGGCCGCACCCCCGGATGCCGTCGACGAAGTGTACTAAGGCGGAACACCGCTGTCGCAAGCACCCGAACGGATGCTTTTGGCGATGGGGTTCTCCTTCAGTCACTTAGTCGGAGCTATGGGGCGTGGCTGTCTATTAAGTTTACCCGGTGAGTATCCGCGTACGCTACGTGATTGCGACGGACTTTTGATCACATCAAAATTCCGTGGCAACCGATCATCTGAGACTAAACTGCTATGTTTATAACATTCAAATTAGTTATCTCATAAATTTTTGTGGATTCCAAATATTGTATCACATTCCAGATAAATAGACAATGTTAAACTTTCCGATCGAATAATCAAACACCCAAGTTTTCCCAATAGCTCAACACTTGAGCGGAGTTCAAAAATATCCATCACATGCCACAGTACCAATGGTTCAGCCGTAGAAGGGTCAAGCCAACGCCTCACATGTGGCACGCCGTACTGCCCCAAACCCTGAGATTCAAAAGACAGTTCAAGACGGTCACATAATCGAGTTAAGGTTTTTTGTCTTCTAGAGGGTCCACCGCGTTACTTGCATGACTTAGAAAGTTTCAAACTCGAGAGAAAATCCAACTTTTGAAAAAAAATTCCGACTGGGGAAAAAGTGAATTATTGATATCCGTTTGAAATTTTTAACACGTTCTAAAAATTACCCGGACAAACTAAACAAAGTTAAATAATCCGATCGAATCAACGAGTCCCCAATACAACCTAAAAAACTCAACTCCTGAGTATAAATTAAAAATTCCCAAAAAACACAGGAATTACAGACGGACATTACTGTGCAAACCACGTGCCTCAATTCACCTTCTTGGCCGCGGAACCGCTGCGCAAACCAGGTACGACCGCGGTTCCATGGCGCTTTGGTCGAATTGGGGGCACGTGCTGCACAGTAATTCCTATAAAACCCTGCAGAATTTTTTGAGCATTTTTAATTAGGAAAAATCCCAGTTTTGAAAAAATTCACAGAGAAGGGTATAGATTAGGGTTTCGGGGTTCGATCGGATTTCTAACTTTGTCAACACTTTGCCTAAAGCTCTAGCTTGGCTCTGATACCACTGTAGGGTTGCTAGGCACGTGCACAAGGGTCTACGAGGCATCTACCATGCCCGATTAAAATTTTAGCCGTGCCGAACAACTTTAAGCCGGATCTTTAAACTAGGGTTTAAGCGAAAACTAACATGTTAAACTTTTTAACACTAAGTGAGAGGGATTACAAGCTTTGTAGATCTGGTCCTTCACTTCAATAGCTCCGTGTAGATGTCCCCTTCGCTGCGATCGTGAACTCTGGACTCTAGAGAAGCTCCACAAGAAGAACGAACGTGCTTGCTTCGATGACTTCGAGGCCGAAAATGATCTACGTCGGGGAGACACTAACTCAAGCTATTTCTTCACTAGGTCATAAACTTTGTGAAGAGAACACACTCTATTACATGGCAAGTGGTAGAGGATGAAGAAGCAGGAAGTGGGCTCAGTTTAGAATTGATTTTCTCACAGTTTTTATCATGGCACCATTGGAGCTAGTGAACTTTTCATGGAGCTTGATGAAGAAGAAGAAGAAAGAATAATATCATCATATGAATTATTATCCTCTTAATAATGTAACCATGGGTGAGTTAAGCTATCATGCTTAACTCATGTAGAGAATTAACCAAAGGCTGAGGTTAAGGGTTGGGTTAACTAAATATCCTTAAGAATGACAAAAGAGTTGACTTTGTCAATGTTTCCACAAGCTTCATGAAAGCTTGAGAACTTTGACAAAGTCTTTCTCTTTTGTTATTCTTAAGATATAAACAAAACCCTAATCTTTATCCTAATCTTGGTATAAGTCTCATACACCCATCTTTGATGTATCATCAAGCATGATACAATCATATGTACACAATTATATATCACATATACACTTATGCACAATCTAGTGAGAAAATAAATCGTAAGTGAGCTAATACTAGTTAATGTAATGTAATATATCAAATATATAATTATACATTAAATTATTAAATCAACTCTTGATTTAATAACCCGGCTATAACCGACTAATATCATGTGTAACAACTTATCGAATCAACACTTGATCCGATAACCCGGCTATATCGCATACAACCGATCAATGTTACAAATCGCGAGAATAGAATACGGTATCTCATATCGTATCAATCTCGGTCCCGCACATATCACATATGTGCTCCTACTCCGTTTCGCTTGAGCCAGGAAACCCCTGTGTAGGACTCTAACGACTCGTCAATACGCCGGCAGTAGGTGATGATCATATCAAACACCCACAAGTCGCAAGCGTTCTGCCAAACGTAACGGCCACCCGGGTATTGAGCGATCAGAAGATCAACAAGAAAGCCTTTACATTCTCCCGTGAATCCAATCAGTAACACTTCCGTACAGTCCGGTCTCGTCGTCTGATATGTCGCATATCTCTCCTAGGGGTGGTAAACGTCAGACCCTAGTAGCTCGATAAGTCGTGTCGATATGAGGTCTATAATAGTTCGAGAAACTACTGATAACACTTACCAGTAAATCTCAGCAACCTTGGCCAGGGATTTCCAGCTATAGCCAATCGAACACAGCGCAACATCAACTCCCTATACCGGGAGAGACGAATCCCCTCCTATCGCTCATTGCCTCCATGTGATTCGGGACTGTACCCAAAAGCCACCTTTTTGCACACCCTCTTGGACGTGGTATGATGGAAATCAAAGCACAGTGGGAATCACACAAGACTCTATGACGATCTCGGGTCAACAGACTAACCTGTACCAGTGTCACATGAGAACTGCCATTTGACGTGAGGTATAATACCATCTGGGAGTTCTCGACGAGTCCGTCCAGTGTACCCAGTCTCTACTGAGCACCCGTACACCATCCTTGATGTCAAACACCGATGGATATGGGATCATCCATCGCCTATCATATGGGTCAAGATGCGTATACGCTAGTCTACTTTGGTGCATCGATGCCCTGTCTCGATACACCCTCGACTAGGAATAGTTATTGGATGTACTCGTCGACTACCGTGGCCCCACTAGTATGATCTCATCATAGTCCCAGTAGTCGAGTACATATCCTAAGGGCTTTATCAACATGTAACATAGAGACAATCAGAGTACATGTTAAGATAAAGTACAACCAGATAGCGTACTATCATGTCGAGCAAGAAAGTCCTCCCTATATATGTCCAAGCATCCATTACAATATACATCGTATGTACAGTAATGGCCTCTAGAGCATACATATAACTAACAATCTCCCACTTGCACTAGGGCCATCTGTTGTGGTATCATATACCCAACAATTAGCTCTGGTTGAAGTATCTCATACTCAACCATCCCATAAAAGTCTCTACTGGGAAAAAGGCCTTTGTGAGTGGATCCGCGCTGTTGTCCTGTGTGTCTACTCTCCTAACCTCAATCTCCCTGGAGATCAACCATCTCCATGATCAGGTGATACTGCCTAAGAATTATATCTGGATTTCTGATGGGACGGTAGTTCCTTGGCTAAAGCCGCAACTCCATTGTCACACAATGGTAGGAACGAAGTTCATCTCATGAACTTATATATATCCAGACTGCCTCTTTGGTAGCATCCTTGGTAATGATGTATCTTGCCTTTAATCGTCTAGTTTATCACGGTATCTATCTTGGAACTCTTCCAACATACCGTCCCTCCACTAAGGGTATAGACAATGCCTGCGACTGACATTAAGTCGTCCTTATCACCCTGGAACCTTTCCAATGATTCTCCCCAGGATCGATTGACACCATCTCACTACAACTAGTGAGAATCCTAACATCCAATTAGATCTATCTCATAGATCCAAAAACCCAGGATTTAGGAGGTATCACTTTGATCCTATATGGAGAATCCTTGTGATAAGCTGAGATTGACCGAGCGTAGCATAAGAAACTCCTTCCCTATCAAGAGTATGTCATCCACGTACTCTACGAGGACCACCATACTCCCTACTACCTTTTTGTATATACTTGGTTCATCTTCCATTTTGATGAAGTCAAACTTTTTGACTACCATATCATAACAGATGTTCCAACTCCGCGATGCCTGCTTTATCAACATAAAACATCTTGCTCACGTTTCCGCTGCTCCCACTGTCTACGAAGCCTTCTGGCTGTGTACTTATAGACGCTCTTTTCTAAAACATCATTTAGAAAAGCAGTCATGACACCCAACCACCAGATATTGTAGTCATGGTATGTAGCAGTGGCAAGTAGGATCTGGATGGACTTAAGCATAGCTTTGAAAGTCTTAACTTTTCCATGTACACCAAGTAATCTTCTCAAGATTTACTTGCTCCTGATGGGGATTTAACCCATCAAATAAAGCAACCAAAGTCCATACTTTGTTGGTGTATAAGGATTCCATCTCAGATCGATAAGCATCCAGCCATTCTTACAGAGTCCCACTCCTGATAGCCTGCTCGAAACTAGTTGGGTCATCATCTCATGATGCAATCCTCGCTCCCACTGTCATAGAGAAAACCGAAGTATCTCTCAGGTTGGTGAGGAACCCTACTAGATCGGCGGAGAGGCTGAGGTTCGTTGGAAACTATTGAATCCTTTGGTTCTACCAAATCATCAGCTGCAGTTTGTATAGCTGGAACCATTCCGGTTCTACATAACAGACCTTGCCTGGAGCTTGTCCGGATTTTGCTTTTAGACATAGGCCGGACAACCCCAAATCTTAACAAACTTAAGATATGGGCTCTTCCCTTGCCATATCACATATGAGGTGGTACGCAACTGATTTGATTTGAACCCTATTCAATAGGTATGCAACTTCTCAAGTGCATAACTCCCAAAAGGAAATAGGAAACTCAATAGTACTCATCATAGAGCACACCATATCACATAGGGTGCTGTTGCTCCGCCCCGATATACCATAGTGCTGTGGTGTATAAGGAGGAGTAATGCTGAGAGAGAATCTCATTCTTCTTTAGAATAGTCCAGGATTTCCGTGCTTAAGTATTCTCCTCCTTGATCTCATCAAAGGACATGATACTTATACCCGTTGTTGGTTCTCTACTTCTAACTTATATTCTGTGAATATCTCAAAAGGTTCGGACTTGTGTTTCAACAGGAACATATGTTTGAATCTTGAGAGATCATCAGAGAATGTAATGAAGTACAAAGAACCGGTCTTGGCATGTGTAGACAGGGGACCTTCATACATCAGCATGTATCAATCCCAAGAGTTCACTAACTCTTTCTCTGTTTCCAATAAACAGAGCTGTGGTCATCTTATCTCTGTGACATGACCGGCAAGTTTCACAAGATGTAAATTCAAACTAATTTAAATATTCATTTTTATGCAACTTCAGCTAGTCGGGTCGCATTGATATGACCTAGTCTACAATGCCTCAAGAAGGATCCGTCCATTTCTGAACTCTTCCTCTTATGTGTGTTCTGTATACTAAGAACTGTAGTTTGATTTAGAACGTCAATGCTTTTAGATAACGTGCCTGAACCGATCAACTCTTGATATAAGAAATGTTCAAAATATTATCCAACAATACAAAATTATATCCTTTCTTTACAAATAAAGAGACTGATATGATGTTGTATATCAGGTTCGGTATCTAATAACATTTGTTCAGAATCAATGTATTCTGGTAATACAGGGTGATAGTGACCAACAGACTTGGCTGCAACACTTGCACCGTTTTTTATCTCATGAAACTTATCACCCGTTCTCAGTTCTCTACCTATCTGTAGCCCATGTAACAGATTACATATGTGGGATCCTGATCCGGTATCTCATACCGAGGACGTAAAGGATACTGAGAAACAGTTCTATGTAATGAATACACATGATGCATCAGCATGCACTTTCTTCGTTTGGGCGGCACGAGAAATCTGGTATTCCCCAATTTCCTGCTCTGTCTTATAACAATTATAAATTGGAGCGGGACTGTTCATATCATAATATTGCAATTCATACGCCCCACATTTATTCATTTTATAAGTAAACAGGTACTTTTGACGCACGTTTGTTGCATGATACAGGATACAGGCTCTTGGAGCGAAGACAGTGAGAAAAGACAGAAGATGATACAAAAGAGAGACTTTTGACCAACAAGAAGATGGATCCGAGTCACGAAGAACAGGTTACAATTGTATAAAGCAGTGTGGTCCGAAATGTCAAAGTGAACGGTCAAAAGCTCCTCACAAGTTTTCACTGAAGATCTGGAAAAGACCAAGAAGCCAAACAGAGAAAAATAGTGAAGAACAAACAAGCCCAAGTACCCAGCATGAAGACCAGAGAAGTTGGTGAGCTGATCTCACTAAAGGGCCGCGGAACCGCGGCCCAAGGCCTATCATTGCCGCGGTTCCGCGGCCGTATGGTGCCCTTGTTGGCACCGACTTCTTGCGACGGTGCGACAGTGCGGGTGTTGGGATTTTTAGGGGGCAAATCTGTAATTGCTCCTCTGCGAGAGTCTGTAACCCTAGCTTCACTGTTTGCTTATAAATTGTACTCAAAATCTGTAAAATGCTATGCTTCTTTTCAATCAATAAAATCAGAATTGTTGGGAGATCTAGAGCATCACTTTTGTAAGTTTTTCTTTTAAATTCCTGCCTTAGTTCTAATTTAATTCTTGCCCTAGTTATCTAATATCATTCTTGCAGTAGAGTAATTTTATTACTTGCCTTAGTTAACTAGTCTAGCTCCTTTTAATCTGCAGTAAGTAATAATTCAAGATTTGAACAAAACACTTTAAAAACATAACAACAAAAAAAATATCGTTTTTAGAAAATTCCCTAATGAGCGAGTAAAATCCTCGCTTGTTAGGGTTAGGAACAAGGAAGGGAGTGAGAGATGAATATCTCTCACCTCCTTCAATGCCGATACTTTTTCTCATAACTAGAACTTCATGCACGAATGCATGACCCGCTCCGTACGGCACCCTACCTACGAGGTAACGGTGAACCGTAGTATAAAGGGCCGGGCATACATGTCTTCCATGAAGATTGTACCAATTAATAGGAAAGGACGGACAAGGATCTAGATTCGTTTCTTCCCAAATCATCCTAATCCCCTTTGCTAATAATTGTTATGATTTCTAAAAAGCTTTAATTAAACGGCATTGAAAGAGGTGACAATATCGATCTTATCAACCCTACCTTATACCTAACCCTAACAAGTTCTTTAATATCATATTAATTAGTTTTAAATCAATCGACAAAAACCAAACCACCATCGGAATCAACTTGTGATAACACAAAAACAGAAAGTTACACATTTCTGTGGATCGACCCGTATTCACCGGCTAGCTGCAAAGCGACGCCGTTTCTGATTACGGTAAATACAATTTTTTGGACTAATCAAATGGCGCCGTTGCCGGGGATGGCGTAAAATTTCTTTCTGTGTAATTTCGGGTTGATATAAATTTTAAAAATTATAAAAATCTGAAAAAAAAAAGAAATAAAAAATTATCAATTTTGATCTGTTTGAAGGGTTATTTTTTTTTTTTGAATTTTGCAGGAATAGCGAAGATTCTCGGATCTGAAATTTTACAGAGGGCAAATCAGAAAAGTGAACATCAGAATAGAGGAGAAATATCACAACAGAAGGATAGAATTTTTCTGGAGCTGCGATCCCACCAAAAGACCGCGGTTCCGCCGCATATATCCCATCAAAACCGCGGTTCCGCGGTGGTTTAGCATCCTCTCTGCGCGAAATTTGCTCGGTTCGTCTTCTCATTCTCCCCTCTGTAACCTACAATATATCCACTGTGAAAATTTTCTGCAGGAATTCTTTGCGCTAAAAATCTTCTCTCCCCTTCTAAATAACAGATTTTCTGCAGGTTTCTTTGCGCCGCGCTAAAAATTGATTGCAAGTGAATTTTACTGCTTTGCATAATTTAATCGGACTTTAAGGGGCTAATTGACCAAACTCAGATTGGGTGGGGATTTCATCACCCTTCCCAGGACCCCAGAAAACACCTAAAGCATGTGCATTGACCACAATTAATTAAAAAAGACTAGACTCAGACCTAAGGACATCGAGCTCAGTAGGAAAAGGACTAGTATAGGTATCGACCGTTTATCCTAACCGACATTGCGATGTCTAGGCTAGTGGTTATTAATTAGGCCCACTGTAGTGGTGGTTCCTTCCCACTTACCTGGCCGTACTTGTCCGTGAAGAGGTGGTTTGAGGTCCTATTTCTAGCCCTAGTTAGGAGCTGTCTAGCAGACCTAGGTGACCCTAGATCTAAGCCTGATTGTGCATGTGTGGTTGATTTGTGTCACGAGTCCCTTTCCAAAAACCTTTTTGCAAAACTCTCACATAAAAAAAAAGGAAAAATCTTTTCAAAACTTGCAACTTGCCGCTAAGAAAACTTGCAACTTACTTCCACCACTTTCCCTCACTGACGTTATCTTACCTCCACATTCTGTCTTTTTCTTTTTTCTGACTGCACTACCCTTTAGTGTATGTCACTTTGGACTAGGGATACTGATGCCCGATTAGTCCGTGTTTCGTTGGTACCGACCGACGAACCTTTCGACACTAAAGTCGACTGTCACGACCCGAAAGTACGGAACCTGACCGGCACTTAAACTACGAACGTCTCGAGACGTACGTAATCTAAGTAAACCGAAAAACCCAGAAATCCAAACCAAGAAAAGTAGTAGAGTGCAGGAAAAACCAACTTAAAGCAAGTAATTTCAATAGCATAAGCCGAATTATGCAGTTTTTAAAACATCAAAAATTTACTGAAAATTTCGGCAGAGTCTCCTTTGTAAATACTGGCCCCCAAACGGGATACAACATGAATAGTATACGAAATCAAGAAAAGGGCATCCCCAAGCGGGAGCTAGCTCTTCGTCAATCGACGGTCACAACCACACAAACAATATAATATACAACGCCAACGGCGAGGATCAAAACTCAAAAGGAAACTCAAAACCACCAGAAATATAACGAGCGACTCTAAGGTCGAAAGAATAACCAACACTGGTCTCTATCTCAATAAATACATGTTTGGTTGATGGAATTTACTAGATACAACGGAATAATATTATACAAGGTAATATGATGGGTACGATACAAGAAAAACCCACTTACTAGCAAGTCACCCGAATGAAACTGAGCCCGCAAAGCCGTAATGAAACCTGTACGGCAACCTGCAAGAAACTGGGGCACAACAGGGGTGAGTTGCCAACTCGTGAATAGAAAAATATCTACGCACAGAAATCGCATAAATAATGCAATCCTAGGTCAATGATCATAATATATCCTCAAAAATGTATATAACACGTAGCCTATAACAAGGCTAGGGTAAATATCTAACCCGAGTGTAATCTCATGTGCCCGTGTCAGTGCCTCAGGTAGCAATATATCATATGGATGATGCATGAATGCATAAAACAGAATGCATGTACTGAATAAAACTGGTTTCATAAATCAGTGAGATTTCTGTATTTTAAAAGAAATGAGGTACCATATATGAAATCAGTATAAAACAGTGCCCAGCATCGACACAAAATAAGTGTCCAAATACCTCGATATCTCTGTGTCACAATCTATGTACCTCAAGTCTCAATATCTAGGGCGCCGTCAGTCCAGACCGGCCCCTACCATCCATCTCAAGACCACGACGGTATCCTCCGGATATCCGACGCGTCGGGTAATATCACCGGTAGGTAGTGCTCCCCTGCCAGGCTCACATCATCATCATCACGCGCTTCTTGCCCCGGGGTACCTTACCAGGTCCACCATGTACCCGAAACGGTTCATCCGTCTCCTCGAATCGGGTCTCGAAATCCATCAGCAAACTCATGGTGGACGACTTATACATCATGGGAAAACCGCACTTTTTATTTTAAAAGAGGAAAAAGGTTTATTTATGTTTTTGTGGTTTTTCTCCAAATCCAGAAAATCTCATGGAAATCCGAATCCAAAACCTCAATAACACGTAAAATGGTGAATATATGCATGAAAATCCATGAATGCGGCATAACAATGAATAACAGTATGCATGAAGTAGCAGGTAATAACTACAATGTCTAAACTAACATATAAGGCAAGTACACTAATATTATGTCTAACTATTAGCTAACAGGCTATGTCAAGCAATAATATTTTCTAAGGTGTACGTGACATGGCAATTACCGATGAAGATGTGTGTGAGCCGGCAAATAAGTGTACGTGGTACATACGCATCATCGGTAATGGTGCTGGTGTCCTAACAGCATGATATCAATAATGGAGTATGAAACATAAAATAAGCATGCGATGCGAAGCGGACCACAAAAGAAGAGCGGGAGCTGAAAACTAGACGCAACTATAACTAATCTGCATTAATCTAATATAAGTCCTACAAATGGTACCTTTTGAAATAACACGAATCATGGGGTTTTGAAAATAGGGGCTACGGTGTTTTTATGAAAAGATAAGTCTTTTGAAATATCCGTAGGATCCCTTGGGCTGTCTTTTAAAATACCCACGATTTGTTAGTTTTTGAAATAGGTAGGAGTCTAATCTAATCTAACAACTACACTAAACTATACGGCTGAACTAACAAGCTGAACTACAGGTAAGGAAACCGCCTATCATCTGAGTCGATACATATACATACCTGTATATATATAGTCGGTGATCCTGCCTCAATAATATCATATCCGATACCATATCTATAATCAGGCATCCCAAGTCAAGAGTGCGGATCAATCATCAATATAGCTCGTACGTAAATCCGTCGTACGGCATCCCAATCTGGGTACGGGTCAATATCACATTCATCATACTATTCACCTGGTATCCTCTTTATCAAATATCATGATCGGGGTACTGATCTACGTCTAGTACCATACTGATACCGCCTACGTATGCATGGACGTGTGTGAAACACTACGTCAAGGACCCGCTACAACGTCATGTCGTATCTCAAATACGAACCCTGCTATATCACCGATCTCACGGCCTCAAATCAAATCTCATCGACTCAGCTCAATCCCAAGTATCATCCTCAAATCCGTATGTGAACACATAGTCCCATACCCATGTGAACCCATAACTATAAAGAATCCCATGAGCACATATCAATAGGAATGTATGCAAGTATGTATGTGTGTATGTGTAGTGCAACACTACCCTAGGATTCGCAACACTAAAGTAATCCAACACACCAATATCCATCCTAAGCATCGTTATTAATCCCAAATAACATATAATAATTGTTGGTGTGTATACGCATCCGTATACACCACCACGGACTGCGGGGGTGCTATACGCCATCCACCCGACTTCTCCCCGTAGATATAAATCTACCCACCTGGTCCTCGCTAGCCGGTGCCGACGTCGCCACGCGCTTGCTTGTCGTCTCGAAGTCCACATGGGGGTACCTACATATCATAACGCACCATATCGCATTAAAACTAAATTCGAAATCGAAACGGAATACGAAAATCAAATCGGCACGCGTATCACGCATAGGTCCAAACCTATCGCCTACGCATGCAAGAATAGTCAAACCAACCCTCGATGTCGATGTACAAACGTCAAACCATCGAGAAAAATCCAATCACACTCATTTGCACATTCACGAACACTAATTTTAATATAAACTAGGTTAAAACTCACAAAAACCCCAATTTTACTTAAAAAGTCATTTTTCCGAAAATCTAGCAAGCACAATTCGCCGTTTTTGTACAAAACAGGATATTTAAATGAATGTAGCGGCCAATATAT
The DNA here is from genome assembly GCA_030015575.1 of Agapanthus africanus. NCBI lineage: Eukaryota > Viridiplantae > Streptophyta > Magnoliopsida > Asparagales > Amaryllidaceae > Agapanthus > Agapanthus africanus. Next base: position 96,146,792 of record CM057343.1, on the reverse strand, counting down.
TTATTAAATATCTTAAATAAGTCATATAAACAATTCCCGGAATTTAATCTCGTTAAATTCCAAAAACCCTAATATTCTAGTTTACAAAATACCTAAAATTTAACAATTTCAAAGCAAAAATGCACAAACTACAATCTAGCTTAGATTTGCATGATCTAAAGCATTAAACCACACTTAATAAAGTTAATGAAGTCATGAAAAACCTAAACACATTTTTAATCCCAAGTATTTAACCAATTTCAAAAACCTAGTAAGCAAATTAGCAAATTAACACAATTTTTAAACTAACCATTAGCACAAGCTACTAATCTTGTATTAACATGACAAAAAGCCTAATTATAACACACAACCATACACCAATTTTATAAAACCCTAACTTGCATTCAAATTCATAACTTGAAATTCCAAAACTTGCAACTTAAGCCTAATTAACACTTAAGTAGTTTAGCTTTAAGAAATTAGTAACAAATTAAGCAAAAATGTTTTAGAATTAAACCCAAAAACATTTGAAGATCCACAAGCATCCATGGCCTCCCAAAATGCTCTCTTTTCACAAAGATCCATGCTATACGGGCTAAGCTGAAATGGGTAGGAGTCGGATTTGGGTTTTGGGATTTTTTTGATGGATTTGAGGCAATTTTTGATGAAGTTTGAAGAGAAAAGAGAAGGGAATTGGGGGGGGGGGGGCTGCTGCTGCTGTAGGAGGGGGGGCTGCTGGAATTGGAGTGGGAGAGGAGAGAGAGGGAGGTAGAGAAAGTGGGGGAAGAAGTCAAAGTCAATTCAAAGTCAAAGGTCCACCTCATTTCTCCATTTTCTTTTCTTTTCTTTCATTTCGTTCCTTTGAAATTCAAGTGGGGAAAATAAATGGGGGCTGCTGAATTCTTCAATGGGAGAAGTAAATGGGAGTGTGTGGATGTGGGCACGGGTGTGGGGTGATGAAAAATGATAAATATAATACCCAAAACATCCATTTACGCTAAAAATAAAAGCCTTTTTTCTTCAATAATTTCTAAACCGTTTTGCCAAATGATTTCGTTCCAAAAACCACATGATAAAATTTTATTTAATGTTTTATGATGCACAAAATTTGTTTCAACTCATTCCAATTTGTAATTTTCCCTAATTAAATGTATTAGTGACGGCTTAAATAATAATAAAATAATATTTTTTTCAGAAAATTTGAAATTTCACCAGCGGCTCAATAAACACCAAATAATAGCAATTACATAGCTAGAATATGTATATTTAATTTTTATAATAAGATATTTGTATTTTGACTTTTTACAGAAAACCCCCTTATTTTACCGATTTTTTTGAAATTTCACCGAAACGATTTTCAAAACGTTACAATCTTCCCCCCTTAAAGAAATTCGGTCCCCGAATTTCTTTAAGGGGGAAAGATTGTAACGTTTTGAAAATCGTTTCGGTGAAATTTCAAAACGTTACAATCTTCCCCCCTTAAAGAAATTCGGGGACCGAATTTCTTTAAGGGGGGAAGATTGTAACGTTTTGAAAATCGTTTCGGTGAAATTTCAAAACGTTACAATCTTCCCCCCTTACGAATTTCTTTAAGGATGGATTCCTAAGTTGAGTAATGCTGATTAGTCTCTTTCCATTAAGATGATATGCACTGGAGACAGCTGCATGATTTGAATATGGTTCCAATTAAATAAGTGCCAAAGTTTCTATATTGGATATAGAATAGTTCGTACCTTAAAAGAAGTTAAGGTACGGGGAGTTGTCCAGCTTATGCTTAAAACCAGACACTGGATAACTCAGGGCACGTTTCTGTAATGGCTGTTTGTGGGTTGACCCTAGCTATGACGAGGGTTGATAGTCTACCATTTGGAAGATCAATAGTGATATTGTTCTTGACTCGCCACAGTTTTAGTAAAATGGATCTTTTTCAGAAAACAGTAGTGGGAGTATGGTAGAACTGGAAGTGATTCCAGAGCCGCGAACGATTACGGAAAATTTAATAGGACCTATATATTCAATCAGGTTTGACATTCCATTAGCCACTCCGCAGATATGGTGGGTAACCTCAGACACCCGAGAGGTACTTCGGTAGCCTCAAGGACGGTGACAGGGAGGTTCTTATCTACCAAGAATTGACACTACTGTTGTTCCAGGATATGAGACCCGGTAGGAGGGTTGTCGTAGTCAGTGGGAGCATCGGAAGAATAGTGGGCAAGTAGCTTATGTCTATTTATAGACTAGAGCAGTTATAGCGGAGATAGATCATCTAATTTTGATGTGACAGTCATGGGTTTGACTTCAATCAGAATAGGGGATGGATCTGTTAAGAAGGTAGTAGGGTGTGATGTCATGGTATTTGGATGACATACACAAAATAGGAAGTGAAATTCCTATACTACGATCGGTTGTACTGTGGTCGTCACACAGTTGTTTCTCCAGACAGGATATGGATATAATATTTGACATTCTGGTTTCTAGATCTATGGTTTTAGATCTAGATTTGGGTAGTTTCCCAATGTGGGTACTTTGACAGATATTCTAATGGTTTTTAGAATAGTTGACTCCTAGCATGGTAGTGTACCTGCAGGTGATGGAGTCACCCTCTCTAAAGGTGTCGTATAGACTAAAGTGGAGAGGGAAGTGCATGATTGGCAGATGACTTGCTTAGGCAATTGAGTCAATCATGAGATGTCAAGTACCACACCAGATGTTGTTTTTGCACTAAATGCAATGAGTTTGTATTAATCCAATCCTGGAGAAACATAAGGAAGCAGTTTTAGAACATAAGTACATGTTCTACGGATTTGATGACGGCAGCCTCTTTCGGGAGACGGTTATCATTCCAGGCTTCAAAGGTGACATGGATGACAGAGTGATTGTCAGAGTTATAGTTTTCCCTCTGATCAAAAGGGACAGTATTATGGACAGGTGGTCCAAAAGGATACTGTGGGAGGCATGTTGCCGGATACTGATTAGGTTCAGTGATCGATTCAGTCTAAGAAGTTTGGATTTGGAGTTCATTTATGAACTAGGTCCCATCAGAAATCCAGACATATTCTAAGACAGGTATTACTCAATTCGGGAGATGGCTTTCTCCGCGAACTTGAGATTAAGAGAGATATAGAAAGAAACTTCTAGGCGGATCCACTCACTGAGGCTATTTCTCGAACACAATAGTTTTACAAACGGGCTTTGTGAAACTGATTAGTAGAGGAGTTGGATGTTCGGTTTCACACGGGCTGTGAGTAGTCGACATCGCAATATTAGCCTTGAGTGCAAGTGGGAGATTGTTGGAGATAGTGCCCTCACAGTCAATTATTGGATCGCAGGTACGTGATTGCGATGATTGCGGAGGACCTATCCCGGTAGAACAGTCTTACTCGAGATGATAGTATGCTATCTGGTTTGCCTTTATCAGTCGTGTACATGTTCAGGTGACTGATTGCATGTTACACTTTGATAGAGCCCTTAGGATCTTGCTTTACTACCAACAGTATGATGGCGATCATATACGTGAGAGTTGGGTAGTTTATATGCATATCCTTAATTGTGGTCCCTAGTCATGGGAGTTTCGAGACAGGGCATCGATACTCCGGAGTAGGCTAGTGTATACAGTCGAGACCCCGACGAGGGGCGGTGGCCGGTCTCACAAGCCACTGGTGTCAGTTGGATCACCTAAGATGTATACAGGTGCTCATTGGGTTATGAGTACACCGGACAGGACTCGCCGGGAATCTGCTAGTTAGTATTATACCTATCGTCAGATAGCAGTTCCCTGGTGACATGTGTATGGTTAGTTCATCGACCTGAGGTCGTCATTTGTCTCGTGTGAGTTCCCACTGTGCTTTGATTTCTACCCTACCACGGCTCAAAGGAGTCGTGCAAACAGGTAGCTTTTGGGTACAGTCCCGAGCCATATGGAAGCACGTGAGTGGATCGGCAGGGGATTCATCTCTCCCGGTATTGGGGGCGAGGTCATGCTGTGTCTAGGAGAGCCATTACACAAAGTCCATGGCCATGGCAGGAGATTTACTGGTAGGTACTCCAGTAGTATCTCAGGGTGTTTTTGGGCTACACTCCGACACGACTTATACTGCTATTGGGGGTCTGACGTTACTAGCCCCCTAGGCGGATATGCGATACTCATTGACGAACGGACCGGACTGTATATACATTGTCACTGTTAGGCTCAGTAGGGTTTCTGGATGAGTTCGCTCATCGGCCACCCTTGAGTGCGCTCATCGGCCTCCCTTGAGGTCAGTCTATGGGCAGCCATTACGCATAGCTAGTGCCGCTGACGGTTTGTGGTTAAACCCACTGCCAGGGTACTGACGAGTCATTAGAGTCCCCCACAGACAGTTTCCCAAGTTCGGGCGAAACGTTGTAGAGGCCGTATGGTTTTATGGCAGGGTTCGGAAAATGCACGTGCGTTTACGCACGTGTCAGTTTTCGGGCAGATGATACTGGTCGGCTTTGGTTTAAGCCGGTTCCGAGTATTATATTGAGTAGGTATAATATCTTTGTCTCAGTTGCATTTGTATTCGGTCGTAATACAAATGCGGGTATATTTATACAGTTACGGGGTTATCCTGAAAGTCGTTTCAGGATCACTTTTGGAAGTTGCCAGTTTCCAGTTTTCTATCAGCCGTCTTTTAACATTCGGTTAAAGACGGATTTATCTTTTCTTGGATGAGGGTGAGTCATGCTTCTAGAAGGTTCTAGAATTTGGTGAGGTGTCTTGTGACTCATGCTTTGATTTTAACCATTTCTTGTTTAGCTAAAGATATTATTTTGTGTTCACATTATGATATTTGCTTATGGTTACCCCCCTCTCCTACGGTCACCTCCCTCCACTTCTATAAGTGGCCGGCCCCCCTCCTCCCTACTTACTTGATGTTTCATTTGGAGAAAAAGATTATGATAGTATTTGGGGTGCATGGAATTTTACAGTTCATTTCATTCCATCACCCAATTCCCTCGGCAACTTCATTAACCGTCCGTCCACAGTTTTGGACGGAATGAGACAAAGTCATCTACTCATTCTCTACATCATTCTTGGTCGTCTCTTCTAGCAAACTTGACGACCGAGTTGCCTCGAGTCAGAGGCGGGAGCCCGTTTAAAGAATCGGTGATGTGGTGCCACCTAGACGAGAAGATCGGAGATCGACGAGATCGGAGCAGCCGCAACGGAGCGTGGGATGATGGTTAAAGAACGAAGGACTCGGATCGTTCGGTATAACCTTTCTACACTCTTTACAGTTTGTTAGTTTAGCAATAATGGCAGATCCGGGTTAAAGTATACGATAGCGCCAGTTTAAAAGTTTTTGTTCCGCATTTGGCGTCTGTAGACTGCCGGGGCACTAGCGTAGACTTACAGTGGTATCAGAGCCTCACCATTTTGCTATACTAACTTGTGCTAACGCGTTTAAAACATCGATCGAACCGGAAATCAAAAATCACAATTTTTCACCTTGACAGTTTCTGTTGTTTTTAAACGGTGTCCTAAAAATATTTCACACATCTCAGAAAACTGTGCAGGGTTTTTTAGGAATACTGTAGAAATTCGAGGAAGTAATTCCACTGTTCCGCCGCGGATCCGCCGCGCCAGCTAGGGTTTTGCCGCGGATCCGCCGCAGGAAAGTGGGATCACTCACTCAGTTTTCTACAGTACATTCCATGTTGGAAATTGGGGTTTTTGGTATATATATTTTGGGCCCAGGTTTTGTTACTGTTCAACAGATTTGCGTGGGGCCTACTTTATGATATTTTGTCGATCGAAATTTAAACATGTTAGTTTACAGTGCTTACATTATATCTCCGACCGGGAATGTCATTTGATCGGTAAATCGCGTCTGATTGCTATAGTTCTTTTAGACGGGTTTGCAAACGTGACATTCGCGTTGATGTTCTGTATTGTGCTGTGATGTTGCGGATTTGTCGTGGTGGATAGCAGTGTGCAATGGTAGTACAGTTTGAGTTTATTTGTACATTTGATATTGCGGGGCGAGCGTCCAACATGTGGACTGCCGTCACTGCCTGTTGTATAATATTCTTTTGGGGCACGACCAGGTTGCGGTCGATGTACCTGTTGTACTATTTTTCATTACTGTACTAGGTTTTGCCCCGAGACGGAGTGCACGGATAGCCGGGTTCTGGAGGGCAACGGGTCCGCATCTCATGGCTTTGAGAGGCAGAGGTGCCCCACTCTAAAATTGGCAGACTATTCACCGCACTCGTAGGGGGTACAGGTTGACCCAAGGAGGGGTGCCCAAGATTACCGGATTCCGTGAAGTGCCGGGTGTTCCATTCACTATGCTGTGGGGACTACCTCGCTTCAGGTTTTGGCGGGTAACTTGCCGCACCCGTAGGGGTCTAGGTTTCATTGCATAGGCTATCCATACGACAGGGGAACGTCGGGTTTCAGCAGCGGCTCTGTGAAACCCGGGGATCCCAGATTATCTGTATTGTTCTGTGATGCTTATTACTTTTCTGTAATGTTGCATATTATCACGCCTGGAGCGATTATTGTATATTGGTTTATATACTATTAAATGTTGTATATGTTTTACACCCGCGCTAGTCCAGTCCCCGCTCTGTCGTTAGTTAAGTAACCTAACGGGTGATGACGGGACCCAGTGACGAATGCGGATGGCATATACGTACATTTTATTTTCGTTCTTTTCTGGTGTGATTGATTGATGGGACTGCGTTGATTCTGATCAATGCAAAAAGTTAAACAAACCTGTTTTCAGTTGTTGGAACAAATTTAAAAAGTGTTATTGCAAAGACGTTTCCTTTTGTTATGCATAGCGGTATTCAGTGGAATATCCTGCACCTCATTCGACGGGGCAAGGGCTGATATCCCTTCACCGGGACTGACCCCTTAGGCAGAAGTTTGCGTCAGGGTAATAACTTCACTATAGTCGATTACAAGTTGCTTTGCATAGCGGTATTCAGTGGAATATCCTGCACCTCATTCCACGAGGAAAGAGCCGAGATCCCTTTACCGGGAGTGACCTCTTTAGCAAAAGGTTTTCGCCACTATATTTTAAAAAAGCTATCAGGTTCCTTCAGCGATATCAAGTTCACTACGTTAAAGGTTTTTCGCCATAAACCAGCCGTAGCCCTCCGTCACTTCTTTTAGGTATTCAGTAGTATTCAAGCTATGTATTTTAGCCAAAGTTAAGGCATAGTGTTTGGTAGCTGCTGGGTATTCAATTGTTGCATAGATAGATGAGTTGGTTTGGGACAGTCGTTCTGCCGATTGGCCAAAGTCAGGGGCATGTGCGGGTGGGTTCAAATTGATAAGATAGTGATGGGTAGAACTTGGCATGTGACTTATGACATTTTGACCAAAGCCAAGGTTATAAGAGCATGGGGCAAAAATCAGATCGGGAGTTTCTAAAGAAACTGAAACTTGCCAAGTATGCGCATACCTTCTGGAGTATGAGTAACGTGGATGCATTCCATCACGTTATCATGCGATGAGAGTTGGATCCCGATTCCCATTGATGAGTTGGTTTACTCTTCGGGTGATCCCGATTGATTCTTCTTTAAGATTTGGAGGAGAATTTAACAGGACAGTGGGAGGTTTCCGGATTAGATAAAATGATAACCATTCTGATCTAGGTTAGAGTGTACGCACAGTGTTTCTTTTCTCTCTCTCTCTTTGGCAGCAACCTTTGACCGACCCTAGACTATGACTCAGTGACCAAGTTGACCGAACCTTCTTAAAATACTGGCTTTTGGATTGTCTAAGTTGCATAAGTCATTGCCACTCCTTCTTTTACCCTTTGTATTTCTCAGAACACCCGTATTACTACGGACATCCACTTCCATTGGATAGATCCATCGTATGGTTATATACGAACTCGAAGGGATTTCTTCGAGGATGGATCAAGGTTCAGGAGAAATAGAATTGGTTTATTCAGTTGTCTTTTATTATCACCTTCTCTCAGGTTGCGAGGGCTCCTTGGTTTAGGAGAGTACACCTATTACGCATATTGGATAGTCTTATTCCAAACCATAGGCAGGTGCCGAAAGGTAGGGAATGAAGAAAACCAATTAGCCTAAGTAGGGTGTGCAGAAGGTAATATGTAAAGACAAAATAAAGGGATTAGAAAGAGGGCAAAGTAAATTGCGACTGTTATCATTCACGACCAAAACCGCGTACTTCATCGCCACTCCTATTTCACCTTTAAAGGAATAAGGTATTATTCAGTTGTCTTTTATCATCACCTTCTCTCAAGATACGAGTACTCCTTGGTTTAGGAGGGTACACCTATTATGCTTACTGGATAGTCTTCTTCCAAACCATAGGCTGGTGCCGAACGGTAGGGAAGGAAGAAAACCATTTAGCCCAACGATGGTGTACAGAAGGTAACGACTAAAGACAAATAAAGGGATTTGAAGAGACGGCAATAAAATATACGGTTGAAGTCATGAATTGGATTATGGAAGAGGCATTGCTATGAATACCAGGATACCCCTACGAAACATTTTCATGTTTCAGTGCATTGTTAAAGAAAAACTGTTTTCCCGATTAGACACTTACTCCAAGGGTGTGTATTCACTAGGTTTCATTCTCATATCTGTATGGTTTTACAGATGATGAGTGGGAGTAAGATATTGGGAATTAGGTGATCATCCTCATTATGTCGGAATTCGTTGTAATTGGTGATATTTGAGGAAATCGCCAGGGTACAGTTTTCAACCTACGACGCACAGATTTTGAGTTGTTTAACTCAGCGGACTTATACAGAGTATTGTATGTTGTCCAAGTGTCCATCAGGACAAAGGGGTAGGTCCTCATACTATGTTCTGTTTACTTATAACTTCTCTAGTATTTAGACAAGTGTTTCGTAGAAATACAAGGTCTAAGTTTTGAGAAGTTATGGGTATAAGAATAAAGTAGAGAACCAGGTGTCACAAGTATCGGGATTCTTCAAAGAGATCGAAGATGTAGATTCTTGTGACTGGTATTCAGATGATAGTGATGGTTTTGAGAAACGTGTTTCTCTTTCAGGTTACTCATAATTGGATGGATTCCTAAGTTGAGTAATGCTGATTAGTCTCTTTCCATTAAGATGATATGCACTGGAGACAGCTGCATGATTTGAATATGGTTCCAATTAAATAAGTGCCAAAGTTTCTATATTGGATATAGAATAGTTCGTACCTTAAAAGATGTTAAGGTACGGGGAGTTGTCCAGCTTATGCTTAAAACCAGACACTGGATAACTCAGGGCACGTTTCTGTAATGGTTGTTTGTGGGTTGACCCTAGCTATGACGAGGGTTGATAGTCTACCATTTGGAAGATCAATAGTGATATTGTTCTTGACTCGCCACAGTTTTAGTAAAATGGATTTTTTTCAGAAAACAGTAGTGGGAGTATGGTAGAACTGGAAGTGATTCCAGAACCGCGAACGATTACGGAAAATTTAATAGGACCTATATATTCAATCAGGTTTGACATTCCATTAGCCACTCCGCAGATATGGTGGGTAACCTCAGACACCCGAGAGGTACTTCGGTAGTCTCAAGGACGGTGACAGGGAGGTTCTTATCTACCAAGACTTAACACTACTGTTGTTCCAGGATATGAGACCCAGTAGGAGGGTTGTCGTAGTCAGTGGGAGCATCGGAAGAATAGTGGGCAAGTAGCTTATGTCTATTTATAGACTAGAGCAGTTATAGCGGAGATAGATCATCTAATTTTGATGTGACAGTCATGGGTTTGACTTCAATCAGAATAGGGGATGGATCTGTTAAGAAGGTAGTAGTGTGTGATGTCATAGTATTTGGATGACATACACAAAATAGGAAGTGAAATTCCTATACTACGATCGGTTGTACTGTGGTCGTCACACAGTTGTTTCTCCAGACAGGATATGGATATAATATTTGACATTCTGGTTTGTAGATCTATGGTTTTAGATCTAGATTTGGGTAGTTTCCCAATGTGGGTACTTTGACAGATATTCTAATGGTTTTTAGAATAGTTGACTCCTAGCATGGTAGTGTACCTGCAGGTGATGGAGTCACCCTCTCTAAAGGTGTCGTATAGACTAAAGTGGAGAGGGAAGTGCATGATTGGCAGATCACTTGCTTAGGCAATTGAGACAATCATGAGATGTCAAGTACCACACCAGATGTTGTTTTTGCACTAAATGCAATGAGTTTGTATTAATCCAATCCTGGAGAAACATAAGAAAGCAGTTTTAGAACATAAGTACATGTTCTACGGATTTGATGACGGCAGCCTCTTTCGAGAGACGGTTATCATTCCAGGCTTCAAAGGTAACATGGATGACAGAGTGATTGTCAGAGTTATAGTTTTCCCTCTGATCAAAAGGGACAGTATTATGGACAGGTGGTCCAAAAGGATACTGTGGGACGCATGGTGCCGGATACTGATTAGGTTCAGTGATCGATTCAGTCTAAGAAGTTTGGATTTGGAGTTCATTTATGAACTAGGTCCCATCAGAAATCCAGACATATTCTAAGACAGGTATTACTCAATTCGGGAGATGGCTTTCTCCGCGAACTTGAGATTAAGAGAGATATAGAAAGAAACTTCTAGGCGGATCCACTCACTGAGGCTATTTCTCGAACACAATAGTTTTACAAACGGGCTTTGTGAAACTGATTAGTAGAGGAGTTGGATGTTCGGTTTCACACGGGCTGTGAGTAGTCGACATCGCAATATTAGCCTTGAGTGCAAGTGGGAGATTGTTGGAGATAGTGCCCTCACAGTCAATTATTGGATCGCAGGTACGTGATTGCGATGATTGCGGAGGACCTATCCCGGTAGAATAGTCTTACTCGAGATGATAGTATGCTATCTGGTTTGCCTTTATCAGTCGTGTACATGTTCAGGTGACTGATTGCATGTTACACTTTGATAGAGCCCTTAGGATCTTGCTTTACTACCAACAGTATGATGGCGATCATATACGTGAGAGTTGGGTAGTTTATATGCATATCCTTAATTGTGGTCCCTAGTCATGGGAGTTTCGAGACAGGGCATCGATACTCCGGAGTAAGCTAGCGTATACAGTCGAGACCCCGACGAGGGGCGGTGGCCGGTCTCACAAGCCACTGGTGTCAGTTGGATCACCTAAGATGTATACAGGTGCTCATTGGGTTATGAGTACACCGGACAGGACTCGCCGGGAATCTGCTAGTTAGTACTATACCTATCGTCAGATAGCAGTTCCCTGGTGACATGTGTACAGGTTAGTTCATCGACCTGAGGTCGTCATTTGTCTCGTGTAAGCTCCCACTGTGCTTTGTTTTCTACCCTACCACGGCTCAAAGGAGTCGTGCAAACAGGTAGCTTTTGGGTACAGTCCCGAGCCATATGGAGGCACGTGAGCGGATCGGCAGGGGATTCGTCTCTCCCGGTATTGGGGGCGAGGTCATGCTGTGTCTAGGAGAGCCATTACACAAAGTCCATGGCCATGGCAGGAGATTTACTGGTAGGTACTCCAGTAGTATCTCAGGGTGTTTTTGGGCTACACTCCGACACGACTTATACTGCTATTGGGGGTCTGACGTTACTAGCCCCCTAGGCGGATATGCGATACTCATTGACGAACGGACCGGACTGTATATACATTGTCACTGTTAGGCTCAGTAGGGTTTCTGGATGAGTTCGCTCATCGGCCACCCTTGAGTGCGCTCATCGGCCTCCCTTGAGGTCAGTCCATGGGCAGCCGTTACGCATAGCTAGTGCCGCTGACGGTTTGTGGTTAAACCCACTGCCAGGGTACTGACGAGTCATTAGAGTCCCCCACAGACAGTTTCCCAAGTTCGGGCGAAACGTTGTAGAGGCCGTATGGTTTTATGGCAGGGTTCGGAAAATGCACGTGCGTTTACGCACGTGTCAGTTTTCGGGCAGATAATACTGGTCGGCTTTGGTTTAAGCCGGTTCCGAGTATTATATTGAGTAGGTATAATATCTTTGTCTCAGTTGCATTTGTATTCGGTCGTAATACAAATGCGGGTATATTTATACAGTTACGGGGTTATCCTGAAAGTCGTTTCAGGATCACTTTTGGAAGTTGCCAGTTTCCAGTTTTCTATCAGCCGTCTTTTAACATTCGGTTAAAGACGGATTTATCTTTTCTTGGATGAGGGTGAGTCATGCTTCTAGAAGGTTCTAGAAGGTTCTAGAATTTGGTGAGGTGTCTTGTGACTCATGCTTTGATTTTAACCATTTCTTGTTTAGCTAAAGATATTATTTTGTGTTCACATTATGATATTTGCTTATGGTTACCCCCCCTCTCCTACGGTCACCTCCCTCCACTTCTATAAGTGGCCGGCCCCCCTCCTCCCTACTTACTTGATGTTTCATTTGGAGAAAAAGATTATGATAGTATTTGGGGTGCATGGAATTTTACAGTTCATTTCATTCCATCACCCAATTCCCTCGGCAACTTCATTAACCGTCCGTCCACAGTTTTGGACGGAACGAGACAAAGTCATCTACTCATTCTCTACATCATTCTTGGTTGTCTCTTCTAGCAAACTTGATGACCGAGTTGCCTCGAGTCAGAGGCGGGAGCCCGTTTAAAGAATCGGTGATGTGGTGCCACCTAGACGAGAAGATCGGAGATCGACGAGATCGGAGCAGCTGCAACGGAGCGTGGGATGATGGTTAAAGAACGAAGGACTCGGATCGTTCGGTATAACCTTTTTACACTCTTTACAGTTTGTTAGTTTAGCAATAATGGCAGATCCGGGTTAAAGTATACGATAGCGCCAGTTTAAAAGTTTTTGTTCCGCATTTGGCGTCTGTAGACTGCCGGGGCGCTAGCGTAGACTTACAGTAACTTAAGTCCGGTCATGTTGAATGGTCGCTGCAATTAGGAGAGAGAAAAGAAACACTTTAGCATGATGCTCTTGCAAGTTTAGAGTGGTTTTTAATTTGTCTAAACTGGATGGCTCCCACTGTCTCTCGAATCCCTTCTCAAACCGTAAAGAAAAGATTAGTCATGATCAATCTCACCGTACAATACTTGCTTAACCGTTCAGCCAGGCCAGTGTCGGTACTTCTAGGGAGGTTTTCCAACGCTTTCGCGAAGTTCTTTAATTAAGTAACCTCTTTTCCCTGTGGGCGTAACCCCGCTAACACCTTTCTAGACACCTACTAGGTTTATAGCATTGATCGTTAAGTGAGAGTTTTCCCGAGGAGTAGCATATACTCACAGTAGGATCGGGATCCAAATATCATTGCGTGATAAAACCGAAGGAATCCTACCAGAATTATCACACTCCAAATGGTATGCAGCGCTAGCAAGTTTCAGTACTTATGAAACTCCCGATGTGGATTTCTGCCCCATGCTCTTATGACCTTGACTTTGGCCAAAATATCATAAGTCACATGTCAAGTTCTACCCGTCATTCTCCTGGTTAATTTGGACCCACCCGTACCTACCCTTGACTTTGGCCAAAATGGCAGCACGACTGTCCCAAACCAACGCATCTATCTATGCTGCACATGAATACCCAATAGCTACCAATCACTATGCCTTGACTTTGGCCAAAATACATAGCTTGAATACTTTTTGACCATTCATGTGGAATGACGGAGGGCTACGAATGGTTTTGGCGAAACCGTGAACGTAGTGAACTTGATATAATCGATGGAACGAGATAGCTTTTAAAAGGAGTGGTTCAAGCTCCGCGTTTAAAAGTTTAGTTTTGAAAAGAACCGAGTGGTTTTCAAAGTGTTCCAATCGACTTTTACTTGGTTTATTTTCTTGCATTAGTTATTTTAATGCGTCCCATCATTTAATCCTACCATTGCAGAAAACAACCAAAATATGACGTACGTTTATGCCATTCGCATTCCCCACGGGGCCCCGTCATCACCCGTTAGGTTACTTAACTAACGACAGAGCGGGGGCTGGGCTAGCGCGGCTGTAAAACATAAGCAACGTCTAAATAGTTATCATATATAAATATATAGCAATGATAGACATTACAGATCACAGATGAATACATTGGATATACTAGGAATCCGCAATCCGTTCGAGCCTGCAATAAAAAGCGGATTACACGGTCGCGGTGAATAGCCAAATACCCCACCCAAGACCATTACGGGTGCGGCAAACTACCCGCCAAGTACCCGAAGCGAAGCAACCTCCCTCACCATCGTGAGTAGGCCACTCGGCACTTCGAGATACCCGGTAGTTTGTGCACCCCCTCCATGGGTCTATCCTAGGAGCAAAAACAGTAAAAAGAATTATACAATGACGGCTACAACCCCGACCCGGTTGTGCGGCCAAACAAACAATAATATTACGTCAATTTACATGTTACAATGAATGAAAGGAAAAGCAACACTCATCTCACATCCATCCCGGCTATTCACCCGCGACAGTCCGACGCATTCATATACACAAACCACATCAAACACAGATCACAGATATGTATAACCCCGACTAATCGACATATAGCGATTAGCCGACGTTCAATACATATAAACATCACAGATATAACCTTTTAGTCAAAATGTATTGAAGTTCGGAAAAAAATACGGATTTATAGGCCCCCAAAAATAAATTTCTATTCTGGATAATCTGGGCACATATAAACCATCTTAAAAATCCTAAAACCAAGCCAGAAATACACTGCACCAAACTCGACCCAGAGAAGAGCCAAGATGGCCGCGGTTGCCCGGCAATAGCTTGCTATTGCCGCGGAACCGCGGCTATTTGGTCGAATCTTTGGATCATTTTTGGTGGCTTTCTTCATAAAACCCTGAGATGATTTTTAGAGTATAATAAATTTTATTTTGAACAGAAAAAATTTTAACAGAAACTTAGGGTTTTGAAAACTCGGTTTTTCGATTTTTCCGATTCGAACTTCGATACACTCTACTACCTAGCTAGTTTATGTTTAGTTAGGCTCTGATACCACTGTAAGTCCACGTTGCCCACCCCGGTGCTTGCGGGGAGGCGGAAAACGGAATAAAAATCGAATTTTTATGAGCTTAGGCAACATGGACTAGACTATGAAGGATCTTTGCTAAACAAAAACAAGCTAAAGCTAACTAGAAACTAGCTAAGTGCTAGAAAGGTTATACCTTGGGCTTTATGTCCTTCTCTCCTTGCTCCTTGGAGTGGTGGAAGGAGGTCACCTTGGTCGTCTTCTCACGTCGAAGAAAGATCCACCCGAAAGCCTCGACCTTTGGCTTCAACTCCAACCTAGAAGTAACTAGGGTGCAAGAAGTGCTAATCCTTGAACCCTAGATGAGAGTAGAGATTATCAAGAGAGGGTTTTTCTCAAGCTCAAGTGTTTCTCAACACATGAGAGGGGAGAGCTTGAGGGAGAGGAAGAACAAGAGAGAGAAAGTAAATGATAGAATGAGAAATAATATGAGCCATTCTCACATATATGTGTGAATTATTGTAATTAGATAATTAGCTAGATAATTGTCATGGTTAATCAGGACATGACCATTATCATTTCATTTTTAATGCAAATTGCAAGGATCAAAGAGCATCTTCCAAATGAAATGATGATGGTCAAAGTGTCAACAAGGTCAACAAGTCAAGATAGGTCAAATGGTCAACAACCATAACCATGCACAATTATTAAACTAATATCAATTAACAATAACACACACATAAGCATTAGGGTTAATAAAATGACAATAGTCATTAACCCTAATCAAAGTCCTCTCCCTCTGTCTCAAGCAACTGTGCATACGCACCCGTATTCGTGATCCGAGGAACACGAATACAAAGAGAAAAAACCAATCCCAAATCTACACTAGGAACTGGCTTAAACCAAAGCCCGCTAGTATAAGCTGTCCGGACAGCAAACGTGCACAAGTGCGCGGATGTGAACGAACCCTGTCGCAAAACCATGCGACCTCTACTCATTTTGCTTAAAGGCGAATAGCTCTCTGTGTGGGACTCTAAAGACTCGACACTACGCTGGCAGTGGGTTTAACCACAGACCGCAAGCGGCACTAGCTGTACGTAACGGTCCCCAGGTAGATGTCGATAAGAAGACTGACGAGGTGAACCCCATCTGAACTCCTACTGAGCCTGTATGTGACAATCTCCGTACAGTCCGGTCTGTTCGTCTGATACATCGCATGGCGGGCCTAGGGTGCGGTGAACGTCAGTCCCCTAATAGCGGTACAAGTCGTGTCGGAGTGTAGCCCAGAACACCCTGAGATAACACTGGAAATCTACCAGTATATCTCGCTTGCCCTGGCCAGGGACTACTCGTGTAATGGCTCTCCTGGACACAGCGCGATGTCAACCCCCAATACCGGGAGAGACGAATCCTGTCTAACCGTCACTGCCTCCAAGTGCTTCAGGACTGCACCCAAAAACTACCTGTTTGCACAACTCCTTTGAGCCGTGGTAGGGTAGTAATCAAAGTGCAGTGGGAACACACTCGAGGCGAAGTGACAGTGTCAAGTCAGCGGACTAAGCTGTACTCATGTCACCTGAGAATTGATAACTAACGATAGGTATAATACTAACCAACAGTTCCCGACGAGTCCTGTCCAGTGTACTCGTAACCTAACGAGCACCCGCATACTATCTCAAGTACGACGTACTGACGGCTGTGGGACAGACCGCCTCCCACACTGGGATGAGAAGCGCATACGCTAGTCTACTCCGGAGTATCGATGCCCTGTCTCGATAGTCCAACGACTAGGGACCTGTATAAGGATGTGCTTATAGATCACCCAGCTCCCACGAGTGTGAGCGCCATCACCACGCTGGTAATCAAGCAAAGATCCTAAGGGCTCTACTAATATGTATATCAGCGATATGCTAAAAGAAACACATGCACATATTAAAGCAGAGACAAACCAAGTAGCATACTACCATTTCGAGCAAGATTGTATATACAACTGTGAATATCCCAAGCTTCCATCAAGTAATATACAAACTAGTATGATACAGTAATGGCCTCTAGGGCATATGCACTAACAGGCAACTTTGCCAAACATTATACGAGGGATTGAACTCGGCAACGAAGCAGTTGCTAGAAACCATCTATCAAGGTCATTTTCTCTCTAAGTCTAGTGATGAAGCGTGGCAGTTTCTTGAGGATCTTAGTGAGCAAACAATTCAGTGGGAGAGTACCAAGACAACATCATCTTCTAGTGGTCAATCTAGGGCAGGCATACATCAAGCAGAGATGTCAATTGCCATGAAGGCCGAGATGGCCGCTCTTACGAAAAAGCTAGAAGCGATTGAGACCAAAATCTCATCGCCTTCTCCTGCCCCTACTATGCCCCCACGAACTGTCTGTGCTTGTTGTGCGGATCCATCGCACCTAACCGAAGAGTGTCCTTATAATGCATCCACTCAAGGACAAGATCAAGTCAATGCTGCATTTCAGCAACGACAAAGAAACGATCCGTACTCTTCGACATATAATCCGGGGTGGAGGAGTCACCCAAATTTCGCTTGGAACCAAAATCAACAATTCCAAGGAAATAACAATTTTCAAAGACCTCCTCCTCCACAACAACAACAAGCACCTTCACAAACTCAATTTCAACCGCAACAATTTCAACAACAACCTTACCCTAATCAGGTGAACAATTTTGTGCCTAACAACGCTTACCAGCCAAATAATTATGTTCAACCTAATAATGATAAGGTTAGCTCGCTCGAAAGAAGTCTAGATGCGTTTCTTAAGCAATCTACACAGTCTACAGCAAGACTTGAGACTTCTATTCAATCTTTAGTGCAAAATAGTGCCTCACACGATCAAAGCATCAAATCTATTGAGGCATGCACAACTCAATGCAGCTTTGAGCGAGCGCAAAAAAGGAAAACTCCCGTCTCAACCACTGCCCAACCCCGGTCACGCACATGCTGCATATCAACAGCAGAATCATAACGTAAATGCTGTGACCACGTTGAGATCGGGAAAAGTGTTGCAAAACAATGTGGGCATGAACAATGACACCCCTACCGGTGGCCCTTCTTCATCTTCTTCACCTTCTTCTTCTTCTTAAGAGCTTATTCTCCACCCTTCACACGGCTCTACCTCTTCTAGCTCGAACGGACCCATTTCTCACAACACGAACACATCTACACGGGGTGCCGTTCCTACTCGACAATCTGATCCGCAAAAGTTGGACTCAACCACCTTTCAAAATGTTCCTTTTCCTAATAGGTTGAGATCCAATAAACCAACTCCACAGATGGAGAAGATTGTTGAGTTGTTCAAACAGGTTAGCATAAATATCCCTCTTTTGGATGCAATCCAACAAGTTCCTTCATATGCAAAAATTTTAAAGGACTTATGCACCAAAAAGAGGAAGTCGCAAGTGCCAAAGAAAGTTTTTGTGGCTAGTGCTATTAGTGATGCTCTTGTAAATTCCCTACCCCCAAAGCAAAAGGACCCCGGGTGTCCTACCATTTCGATAACAATCGGGGACAAGAACATCAATAGAGCACTATTAGATCTTGGCGCGAGTGTCAATTTGCTACCCTATTCTGTGTACGAGCAATTGGGCGTTGGAGAGCTTAAGCCCACTCACTGTACTCTCCAAATGGCCGACCGGTCAATAACCCATCCTAGGGGAGAGCTGGAGGATGTGTTAATTAGAGTAGGGGATTTCATTTTCCCCGTTGACTTTATTGTGATGGATACACAACCTGTTGCTAACCCCCGGAACCAAATTCCGGTAATACTTGGTCGACCATTTCTGGCTACTTCCAACGCAGTGATCAATTGTCGTAATGGTTCAATGAACCTATCTTTCGGCAATATGACAATTGAGCTCAATATTTTCAAGTTGGGAAGTCAGCCTGCTGAGCCTAATGCTAGCGTACTCGATGTTTGCTCGATCAATGAGATCGCGGAGGAGGACTGTGAGTTCGAGAATTTTTTGTTCGATCACAGCAATGTTAACGCCACTAGTGCGTTCCTCCTAGAATCCGATGCAGCTTTCACAGCTGATAACGATTTTGAGTGCTTTACCTTCGTAGATGACTTTGAAGACTCATCACCTGAATTGGAGTCTTTTGCTTTTTCAGATGAGTTAGTTGAACCATCCGACACTGTTGCGTACACTCGGTTCGAACCTTTGATGGAATCCTTCGAGTTTGAAACAACTACCCCATTGTTACCATCTATTGTTTCACCTCCTAAACTCGAATTAAAGCTTTTGCCGACACACCTAAAATATGCTTATCTAGGTGATAATGAGACCTTACCCGTCATTATATCAGCCTTTCTAGCTCTTGAGCAAGAGAAGGCTCTTTTGATGGTCTTAGATAATAATCGGCAAGCTTTCGGCTGGTCTATGGCGGACATTAAGGGGATTAGTCCCCTCATAGTCGAACATCATATACACTTGATGGATGATGCCAAGCCAGCACGGGATCCACAAAGGCGCCTCAACCCCATCATGAAAGAGGCTGTTAAGAAGGAAATTGTCAAGTGTCTGGATAGTGGTATCATTTACCCTATCTCGAATAGCCAATGGGTTAGCCCAATCCACGTCGTGCCAAAGAAATCGGGCATTACAGTCATTACCAATGAGGCAAATGAGTTAATTCCCACTCGCACCCAAACTGGGTGGCGAGTCTGCATAGACTATAGGAAACTCAATGCCGCAACAAGGAAGGACCACTTTCCTTTACCTTTCATTGACTAAATGCTCGAGCGATTGGCAGGGTACGAGTTCTATTGCTTTCTCGATGGATATTCCGGTTACAACCAAGTCCCCATCGCCAAAGAAGATCAAGACAAGACAACTTTCACTTGTCCTTTTGGCACGTTTGCTTATCGTCGCATGCCCTTTGGGTTATGCAATGCACCCGCGACATTTCAGCGGTGTATGATGGGGATCTTTTCAGACATGGTTGAAAAGTTCTTGGAGATATTTATGGATAATTTCTCCATCTTTGGCGACTCCTTCGACGAGTGTTTACGCCATCTTGACGCTGTTCTTACCCGCTGCAGGGATAAGAACCTAACATTGAATTGGGAGAAGTGCCATTTCATTGTGCGAGAGGGCATTGTCTTAGGACATGTCATCTCGTAAAACGGCATCGAGGTTGACAGAGCTAAAATTGAAGTGATTTCTAACCTCCCTCCCCCAAAATGCGTCAAAAGATATCAGAGCCTTCCTTGGCCACGCCGGTTTTTACAGACGGTTCATCAAGGACTTTAGAAAGATTGCTAGACCCTTGACTCTCTTACTGGCCAAGGACACAACTTTTGCTTTTGACTCCACTTGCATTGAAGCATTCGAGACTTTGAAACATTCACTCATCACAGCGCCCATCCTCTCATCTCCCGACTGGACGCACCCTTTTGAAATCATGTGCGACGCATCAGACTTTGCAATTGGCGCTGTTCTTGGACAGCACATTCATAAGATGCCGCATGTGATTTATTATGCTAGCCGAACACTAAATGAGACCCAACTCAACTACACAACAACAGAGAAAGAGTTTTAGCTATTGTATTTGCACTCGAAAAATTTTGGCCTTATTTAATCGGCTCTCCAGTCGTTGTATATACAGATCATTAAGCTCTTCGCCACCTTTTTGCGAAGAAGGATGCTAAGTCAAGGCTAATACGTTGGATCCTTTTATTACAAGAGTTTGACCTTGTCATTAAGGACAAAAAAGGATGTGAAAACGTAGTAGCTGATCACCTATCACGACTTCCTTCTTCGCCCACGCTCGATCTTCCAATCACTGATGTTTTTCCCGACGAGCAACTCTTGACCGTTTCTTGCGAACCATGGTTCGCCGATATTGTGAATTACTTAGCCACCGGCCTGATACCTAATGATTGGTCGAAACAGGATAAACTTCGATTTTTATCCCAAGTAAAGCATTTTTACTGGGATGAACCCTATCTTTTTAAATACTGTTCTGACCAAATCATTCGTCGGTGTGTGCCTGAAAGTGAGGTCAAGAGTGTGCTGTCTTTTTGCCACGATCAAGCATGTGGCGGGCACTTTGGCCCAAAGAAGACAGCCGAAAAAGTTTTGCAGTGTGGTTTCTATTGGCCACGACTCTTCAAGGATGCATTTGAATACTGCAAAACTTGCTCCCGGTGCCAACACTTGGGCCGGATATCGCGGAGAAACAAAATGCCGCTCCAACCTATTTTGGTTGTAGACATTTTTGATGTTTGGGGTATAGATTTCATGGGACCATTTCCTAAATCTTTTGGAAATGTGTATATTCTTTTGGCGGTTGACTATGTTTCAAAGTGGGTCGAGGCTGTGCCCAGCCGAACGAACGATAATAAAGTTGTCGTTCGGTTTCTTAAAGAACACATATTTTCTCGATTTGGGCACCCTCGGGCGATAATAAGTGATAATGGTTCTCACTTCTGCAATAGGACTTTCGAGTCCTTAATACGCAAATACTCTATCACCCACAAATTGTCAACGCCATATCACCCCCAAACATGTGGGCAAGCCGAGGTTTCAAATCGGCAAATAAAGCAAATCTTGGAGAAAACGGTTTCCAAAAACCGTAAGGATTGGTCACTTAAACTGATAGATGCACTATGGGCTTTCCGTACTGCATATAAGACCGATCTTGGTATGTCTCCATACCGGCTTGTTTACGGGAAGGCTTGCCACCTCCCAGTGGAGATTGAGCATAAAGCTTTCTGGGCTATCAAAGAGCTGAATCTATCTTTAGGAGATGCGGGCAGCAATCGAAAGCTGCAATTGAATGAATTGGAGGAGCTAAGGGATGAGGCATATGATAATGCCATAATCGCTAAAAACCGAGCTAAGGTGTTCCACGATAAACACCTTTTGCGAAAAACTTTTGAACCTGGTCAACAGGTTCTACTTTATGACACTCGGTTACATTTTCATCCCGGCAAGCTCCGGTCCAGATGGAGAGGACCTTTTGTAGTCCGCACCGTTTATCCGCACGGTGCGGTTGATCTTGAGAATCCTGAAGACGGTACCTTATTCAAGGTGAATGGGCATCGACTGAAACTGTTCTTCACAGCGGACCCTTCGGAGGAGCTCCTGCTCTTGCAGGAGCCGATCTACACTGAGTGATATTCCTCCACTTTCACCCCCAAATTTCTTTTCCCAAAACATTATTTCAAATAAGTTTGGGGGTGTGTATATTATTTGTATATATATTTCCAAAATACCATAAAAAATAAAAAATAATAATAATAAAAAAAAAAATTTTAATAAAAAAATAATTTTTGGACCTAATTGCAAACTTGCAGATTAAGAGCTGATTTTACAAATAAAACCCTCGTTTTAGAGGGTGTTCTATACAAATAACCCTCCCATCCCCTATTTAAAAGAACCCGAGCCCCCTGTTTTCTAAAACCTAAATTTTTCCTCTCTAAAAAAACCTAGCCGCCGCCCCCTACACTCTCCAGAAAAAACTCGCCGCAACTCCACCAGAGCGCCGCGAAACCGCCGCATCTGCCGCCTTCCGCCGCCGATCCGCCGCCGTCTGGTGTCGTCACCCCCTGAAAATTTCAGGGGAGGTAACTCTGTCTAATTCCTCTCTGTTCCTGCATATCTTTTTACTGAAAAAATTCGTAATGTCACATAAAATGCAGTTTGAAAGGGATTTTTCCCCGGTTTTCGCACACGAAGTATACGGTAGATATTTCGCACATGAAATCGAACAAAGGGGCTGGAATTTCCTGCTCTATAATCACTCATCTGCGTTTGCCCTACCTAACTTAGTTGCCCTATTTTACGAATCAATGGAGGATAATAGCCTTGATAACTTAGGTTACATTAAACTAAATTGGGGAAATCGTGAAATTCACATCGATAGGGACATGATACACGAGGTTACACTCATACCACGTGTACCTGCACATGAACACCCATTGCGCTTTGAAGATTATATGCCCTTGATGGGGAATGACTGTGCACGAGAACCGCGTAAGGGTATCCAAGCACGGACCCTTTTCGCGAACGTTTTAACTGTGTGCCGGTGGGCACAAAACAATATCTTTGGTAGTTCCCACAACACAACTTTTTTCACCCCTTCATTACATGTCGTACACACACTGATGATGAAAAATCCAAGGTTCGACATGTGCACTGTTTTGCTCCAATCTATAGGTACGGGGAAACGAGGTACCGTATACCCATGTCCCATGCTTGTTACCCAACTCTGCCGTTATTTCCTCCCCGTCGAGGAATTTGACTCATACATGATAGACGGTGTTTCGGTTCGACCACTTGTAGAGGGCGTCACGTCGTCCTACTCTAGACTCACGGATATTTGGACACGAACGGAACCGGCAGAAAATGTACCCGCACACACCCCTAGCTCGAGCTCGACTTCGAGCGGGGAAGAACTAACTCCCCAGGAGCATGCGCGATTGATGCGGAGAACAGTGAGAAGAATCGACTCTTTGAGGGATGAGTTTCGGGCAACTGCACGAGATCACGACCGTCGGTTGACGGAAATTGAGAGGGGAATCCAAACACTTTTGGCTAGAGGGGAACGATCACGCTCACGCTCACGAGCGCGACGTGGGGCCGGGCAGTGAGGGCACTGCTTTGCTCAAGTTTGGGGGAGAGGGTAATGTATATAGTTATCTTTTGCATTGCATATTGTATATATTTTTCTCTTCCTTTTGCATATTTAATTTCTGCATTGCATCTTTATATAAAAAATCATAAAAATTTGAAAATTTGAAAAATACAAAAAATTAGGAAACTGAAAAACCCATAAAATTTGAAAAAAAAATTCAAAAATTATAAAAATTATTGTATTCAATTTTGGTTAATTGACTTGAGTTTGATAAAAAGGTTAACTGGCTAGGAAAAACTAGATCTTAGACTTAGCAAATTAAAAACCCTAAAAATAACATTCCTTAGAGTTTAACGGTAGAGAATATATGTCTTTGTAGGTTATTTAGGAATAGGCAAATTTTGGGTTCACTTCTTGGGCTAAGCCAAAATGAGGGAAGAGTATTAATATTCTTATTAGAGTATAAGTTCGAAAAATAGTTCCTAGCTTAAGTTTAGATTCTGAAAATGTATACCCTACAAAATGCACAATCACGCACCTTGAAACTTGGATTAGTAGAAGAAACCTTGAAATGCTCTTGTCTAAAGTCCTTAGTACAATGAAAAAGAAAAAAAAGTGAATAAAAAAAAATAGACACTGGTTTTTGTGATTACTTAGGGCTAGAAAATTATTTAGCGAGGGTGTTTCATCACCTAGTGCCTTAGACCAACTGGTTTGGGAGTCACTGCTAAAAGCCTTGGGTGTTGCAAAACTAGGAAATACGCTTTAAAGTGCTAACGCATCTTGTAATCGGCTGTTGGTACCTCAAGAAGTATTAACGGTCGCATGAAGGATGTGTAAGCGAAAGTTAAGAAAAATTCACAAATTAATAAGTGCTTTGGACAATGGACGAGAGTACGATTGCTTGATTTGAATTTCCAAGTGGAGGGGTAAGAATTACACACACGTGGGGATATGTGATTAGAGTTTAGATAAGAGAAAGGAATGAAGAATAAAACTTGTATTCTTAATATAGTTGATAGAAATTCCTAAGTGGAGATGAAACTCTAGAAGAAAAACTTAAGAAATGCTGAATTCTAAGTAATTTTATAGAACATGTACAATCTTAAGTTACACAATAAGGAAGTGTGAAGAATATGGGTGGATAATTTGCGGGGCGACGATAATAGAATTCCTTGTTAGAAAACCTAATTGGAGAGCAAAAGTCGAAAAACCAAATTGATAGGATTTTGTGGGTGTAATCCGCTGAAAACCCTCAGGAGACAACACTCCTCCTACTAGGGACACTTAGAGGTTTAACGGCTTATTGCATGTGCTCAGTGCAATCGCGTTTCCCTGCGAAAGTGCGGCTAGGTTACAATAAAATAATAAGTTTGCTCGAGGACGAGCAAAAGATATGTTTGGGGGTATTTGTTCATATCATAATATTGCAATTCATACGCCCCACTTTTATTCATTTTATAAGTAAACATGTACTTTTGATGCACATTTGTTGCATGATACAGGATACAGGCTCTTGGAGCGAAGACAGTGAGAAAAGACAGAAGATGATACAAAAGAGAGACTTTTGACCAACAAGAAGATGGATCCGAGTCACGAAGAACAGGTTACAATTGTATAAAGCAGTGCGGTCCGAAATGTCAAAGTGAACGGTCAAAAGCTCCTCACAAGTTTTCACTGAAGATCTGGAAAAGACCAAGAAGCCAAACAGAGAAAAATAGTGAAGAACAAACAAGCCCAAGTACCCAGCATGAAGACCAGAGAAGTTGGTGAGCTGATCTCACCAAAGGGCCGCGGAACCGCGGCCCAAGGCCTATCATTGCCGCGGTTCCGCGGCCATATGGTGCCCTTGTCGGCACCGGCTTCTTGCGACGGTGCAACGGTGCGGGTGTTGGGATTTTTAGGGGGCAAATCTGTAATTGCACCTCTGCGAGAGTCTGTAACCCTAGCTTCACTGTTTGCTTATAAATTGTACTCAAAATCTGTAAAATGCTATGCCTCTTTTCAATCAATAAAATCAGAATTGTTTGGAGATCTAGAGCATCACTTTTGTAAGTTTTTCTTTTAAATTCCTGCCTTAGTTCTAATTTAATTCTTGCCCTAGTTATCTAATATCATTCTTGCAGTAGAGTAATTTTATTACTTGCCTTGGTTAACTAATCTAGCTCCTTTTAATCTGCAGTAAGTAATAATTCAAGATTTGAACAAAACACTTTAAAAACATTACAACAAAAAAAATGTCGTTTTTAGAAAATTCCCTAATGAGCGAGTAAAATCCTCGCTTGTTAGGGTTAAGAACAAGGAAGGGAGTGAGAGATGAATATCTCTCACCTCCTTCAATGCCGATACTTTTTCTTATAACTAGAACTTCATGCACGAATGCATGACCCGCTCCCTACGGCACCCTACCTACGAGGTAACGGTGAACCGTAGTATAAAGAGCCGGGCATACATGACGTCCATGAAGATTGTACCAATTAATAGGAAAGGACGGACAAGGATCTAGAGGAAGAAACTTCGTTTCTTCCCAAATCATCCTAATCCCCTTTGCTAATAATTGTTATGATTTCTAAAAAGCTTTAATTAAACGGCATTGAAAGAGGTGACAATATCGATCTTATCAACCCTACCTTATACCTAACCCTAACAAGTTCTTTAATATCATATTAATTAGTTTTAAATCAATCGACAAAAACTAAACCACCATCGGAATCAACTCGTGATAACACAAAAACAGAAAGTTACACATCTCTATGGATCGACCCGTATTCACCGGCTAGCTGCAAAGCGACGCCGTTTTTGATTACGGTAAATACAATTTTTTGGACTAATCAGGGACCAACGTTCCCCAGCTCAGTATAACAAGCGGGTTCGGTCAATATATCCGTTTTATTATCTTGATTAAGGCGTGATATGGTCGCTACTTAGAGAGAGAGAGAAGAAAACACTCAGCGTATGCTCTTGCAAGATTAGATTGGTTATCTAATATATCTAATCAGGATGTCTCCCACTGTTTTAATCAAATCTTCCTTCAAACCCTAAAAGGAAAGACTAGCCGGGATTAATTACACGCTTCAAGTTCGCCAATCTTTCAGCCAGGCCTGTGTCGGTACTTTGAGGGAGGTCCCCCGTGCTTTCGCACGAACCTAATTAAAGCAAACCTCGTTTTCCCAGAGGTGTAACCCCGTTAACACCTTTCTAGACACCTACTTGATCGACTAATTGTAATGTGTAAAACTCTCCTAGGAGTAACTCTTACTCGCAGTGGGTATCGGGATCCAACTATCTCATAGAAGGTATGCAATCTCATTGCAAATTTCAACACTTGAAATTCCCAATAATATTTTACCCCTAGCGTCCTATGACCTTGACAAAGGCCAACAAACCATAGGCTGCTAGTCAAGTTCAACCCGTCATTTCTTGATTGAATTAAACCTACCCGCACGGCCCTTGACAAAGGCCAACAAGGTCGCACGACTACCCTAATCCAATCTGCATCATATGCATAAGCAGATACGTACTATTCAGCTACCGCACACTACGCCTTGATAAAGGCTAACAAACGCAGCATGAATACTAAACAGTCCTTATCTGAAATGACGGAGGGCTACGACAGGTTTTTCTGAAAACCTATTGTGTAATGAACTTGATATCGTTGTAGAATCAAATGATTTTAAAATGGAGTGTTTTTGAGGCTTTTACTAGTTTCGCTAAAGAGGTCACTCCCGGTGAAGGGATCTCGGCTCTTTTCTCGTCGAATGAGTTGCAGGATATATCATATATATCACTGTGCAAAGCAAGAACTAAAAAAGAAATCAAAAGACAAAACCGAGGGGTGTAGCATCTGCCAGTCATTGCTAAAGGGGTCACTCCCGGTGAAGGGATCTCGGCCCTTTCCATATCGAATAAGGAGCAGGATGTTCTACAAGGAACACCGCGATGCAAAGCAAGAACTGTAGCTACCTGTTTTTGAAAATTCGATTCCACAACATCTTTTAGCTTTCTTTTCTTTCATTAATCATATTAATGAAGTCCCATCATATAATTCACCTAAACATCACAGATAAATACGACGTACACTTATGCCATCCGCATTCGCCTCGATGTCCCCTCGTGCACCGTTAGGTTAGGTAACTAACGGCAGAGCGGGGCAGGGCTAGCGCGGGTGTAAAACATAAGTAACGTCTATATAATATATCACATATACTATATACAGTATCTATCACAACATATCAAATGATCACATCACAGATATCGCAGCAGAAGAAACATATGAAATAATGGATATACTAGGACGTCCGTGTTTTATTTTGAGCCTCTATAAAACACGGATTCCACGGTCGCGATGAATAGCCAAACCCACATCTCCAGACCCCTACGAGAGCGGCAAGCAACACTGCCAATTCTAGGGTTAGGAGACCCGGTCTCGACTCCTCAAGATGGTCTCCCACTGGACCCTAGAACCCGGTTACTTGTGCTCCCCGCCTTGGGTCTACCTAATGCGGAAAAGTAAATAATATACAATGGTGACATCATTCTCAACCCGGAAGTGCCCCAATAAAAGAATATTACATACAAATGAATTTTACATGAATGAAAAAGAAAAACTCTCATCTCACATAAAACCCCCGGCTATTCAAAACGCGACGATCCAATATAACATATCATAGCAACACATTATATCTCATATCATCAACGTAAGCAAGTATGTGTATCCCGATTGTCGTTGATGTATAGCAACGAAGCCGGCGATACACCACATACTACGCTTACGGTCACAGAAAAGAAAGTGTAAAAACTACAACAGTTGGAATCCGCAACCTCCTTAGACATCGCATGCCTAACCATCTGAATTCCTTAGACATCACATGCCTAACAATTATAAACCCCGCATTTTAGTCTCATTATCGAAAACTCTTTTCAATATCAAGTCGGGCAATTCAACAAGATTCCCGACATCCTGATGAAATGCTCGTCGTAAACTTTAGTAGATGGTCGCACCCCCGGATGCCGTCGATGAAGTGTACTAAGGCGGAACACCGCTGTCGCGAGCACCCGAACAGATGCTTTTGGCAACGGGGTTCTCCTTCAGTCACTTGGTCGGGGCTATGGGGCGTGGCTGTCTATTAAGTTTACCCGGTGAGTATCCGCGTACGCTACGTGATTACGACGGACTTTTGATCACATCAAAATTCCGTGGCAACCGATCATCTGAGACTAAACTGCTATGTTTATAACATTCAAATTAGTTATCTCATAACTTTTTGTGGATTCCAAATATTGTATCACATTCCAAATAAATAGACAATGTTAAACTTTCCGATCGAATAATCAAACACCCAAGTTTTCCCAATAGCTCAACACTTGAGCGGAGTTCAAAAATATCCATCACATGCCATAGTACCAATGGTCCAGCCGTAGAAGGATCAAGCCAACGCCT
Organism: Agapanthus africanus; assembly: GCA_030015575.1. Taxonomy (NCBI): domain Eukaryota; kingdom Viridiplantae; phylum Streptophyta; class Magnoliopsida; order Asparagales; family Amaryllidaceae; genus Agapanthus; species Agapanthus africanus. The sequence goes on along the minus strand of CM057343.1, from coordinate 96,117,868 downwards.
CACATGTGGCACGCCGTACTATCCCAAACCCTAAGGTTCAAAAGGCAGTTCAAGACGGTCACATAATCGAGTTAAGGTTTGTTGTCTTCTAGAGGGTCCACCACGTTACTTGCACGACTTAGAAAGTTTCAAACTCGAGAAAAAATCCAACTTTTGAAAAAAAATTCCGACTGGGGAAAAAGTGAGTTATTGATATCCGTTCGAACTTTTTAACACGTTCTAAAAATTACCCGGACAAACTAAACAAAGTTAAATAATCCGATCGAATCAACGAGTCCCCAATACAACCTAGAAAACTCAACTTTTGAGTATAAATTAAAAATTCCCAGAAAACACAGGAATTACAGACGGACATTACTGTGCAAACCACGTGCCCCAATTCACCTTCTTGGCCGCGGAACCGCCGCGCAAGACAGGTACGGCCGCGGTTCCGCGGCGCTTTGGTCGAATTAGGGGCATGTGCTGCACAGTAATTCCTATAAAACCCTGCTGAATTTTTTGAGCATTTTTAATTAGGAAATTTCCCAGTTTTGAAAAAATTCACAGAGAAAGGTATAGATTAGGGTTTCAGGGTTCGATCGGATTTCTAACTTCGTCAACACTTCGCCTAAAGCTCTAGCTTGGCTCTGATACCACTGTAGGGTTGGTAGGCATGCGCACAAGGGTCTACGAGGTATCTATCATGCCCGATTAAAATTTTAGCCGTGCCGAACAACCTTAAGCCGGATCTTTAAACTAGGGTTTAGGCGAAAACTAACATGTTAAACTTTTTAACACTAAGTGAGAGAGATTACAACCTTTGTAGATCTGGTCCTTCACTTCAATAGCTCCGTGTAGATGTCCCCTTTACTGTGATCATGAACTCCGGACTCTAGAGAAGCTCCACAAGAAGAACGAACGTGCTTGCTTCGATGACTTCGAGGCCGAAGATGATCTACGTCGGGGAGATACTAACTCAAGCTATTCCTTCACTAGGTCATGAACTTTGTGAAGAGAACGCACTCTACTACATGGCAAGTGGTAGAGGATGAAGAAGTAGGAAGTGGGCTCACTTTAGAATTGATTTTCTCACACTTTTTCTCAAGGCACCATTGGAGCTAGTAAGCTTTTCATGGAGCTTGATGAAGAAGAAAGAATAATATCATCATATGAATTATTATCCTTTCAATAATGTAACCATGGGTGAGTTAAGCTATCATGCTTAACTCATGTAGAGAATTAACCAAAGCATGAGGTTAAGGGTTGGGTTAACTAAATATCCTTAAGAATGACAAAAGAGTTGACTTTGTCAATGTTTCCACAAGCTTCATGAAAGCTTAAGAACTTTGACAAAGTCTTTCTCTTTTCTTATTCTTAAGATATAAACAAAACCCTAATCTTTATCCTAATCTTGGTATAAGTCTCATACACCCATCTTTGATGTATCATCAAGCATGATACAATCATATGTACACAAATATATATCACATATACACTTATGCACAATTTAGTGAGAAAATAAATCTTAAGTGAGCTAATACTAGTTAATGTAAAGTAATATATCAAATATATAATTATACATTAAATTATTAAATCAACTCTTGATTTAATAACCCGGCTATAACCGACTAATATCATGTGTAACAACTTATCGAATCAACACTTGATCCGATAACCCGGCTATATCGCATACAACCGATCAATGTTACAAATTGCGAGAATAGAATACGGTATCTCATATCGTATCAATCTCGGTCCCGCACATATCACATATGTGCTCCTACTCTGTTTCTCTTGAGCCAAGAAACCCCTGTGTAAGACTCTAAAGACTCGTCAATACGCCGGCAGTAGGTGATGATCATATCAAACACCCACAAGCCGCAAGCGGTCTGCCAAACGTAACGGCCACCCGGGTATTGAGCGGTCAGAAGATCAACAAGCAAGCCTGTACATTCTCCCATGAATCCAATCAGTAACACTCCCGTACAGTCCGGTCTCGTTGTCTGATATGTCGCATATCTCGCCTAGGGGTGGTAAACGTCAGACCCCAGTAGCTCGATAAGTCGTGTCGATATGAGGTCTATAACAGTTCGAGAAACTACTGATAACACTTACCAGTAAATCTCAGCAACCCTGGCCAGGGATTTCCAGCTATAGCCAATCGAACACGGCGCAACATCAACTCCCTATACCGGGAGAGACGAATCCCCTCTTATCGCTCATTGCCTCCATGTGATTCGGGACTGTACCCAAAAGCCACCTTTTTGCACGCCCTCTTGGACGTGGTATGATGGAAATCAAAGCACAGTGGGAATCACACAAGACTCTATGATGATCTCGGGTCAACAGACTAACCTGTACCAGTGTCACCTGAGAACTGCCATCTGACGTGAGGTATAATACCATCTGGGAGTTCTCGGCGAGTCCGTCCAGTGTACCCAGTCTCTACTGAGCACCCGTACACCATCCTTGATGTCAAACACCGATGGATATGGGATCATCCATCGCCCATCATATGGGTCAAGATGCGTATACGCTAGTCTACTCTGGTGCATCGATGTCCTGTCTCGATACACCCTCGACTAGGAACAGTTATAGGATGTACTCGTTGACTACCGTGGCCCAACTAGTATGATCTCATCATAGCCCCAGTAGTCGAGTACATATCCTAAGGGCTTTATCAACATGTAACATAGAGACAATCAGAGTACATGTTAAGATAAAATACAACCAGATAGCGTACTATCATGTCGAGCAAGAAAGTCCTCCCTATATATGTCCAAGCATCCATTACAATATACATCGTATGTACAGTAATGGCCTCTAGGGCATACATATAACCAACATGTTGGCATGCGTCAAGGTCATAGCACGCTAGGGGAAAAATCATTATCGGGAATTTCAAGTGTTGAAATTTGCAATGAGATTGCATACCTTCTATGAGTTAGTTGGATCCTGATACCTACTACGAGTAAGAGTTACTCCTGGGAGAGTTTTACACATGACAATTAGCCAACCAAGTAGGTGTCTAGAAAGGTGTTAACAGGGTTATTCCTCTGGAAAAACGAGGTTTATTCTAATTAGGTCCGTGCGAAAGCACGGGGAACCTCCCTCAAAGTACCAACACTGGCCTGGCCGAAAGATTGCCGAACTTGTAAGGTGTAATTAGTCCCGGCTAGTCTTACCTTTAAGGTTTGAAAGAAGATTTGATGAAAAGAGTGGGAGCCATCCTGATTAGATAAGATAATAACCAATCTAATCTTGCAAGAGCATACGCTAAAGTATTTTCTTCTCTCTCTCTCCAGGTAGCGACCATGTCAGGCCTTAATCAAGATAATAATATGGATGTATTAACCAAACACGCTTGTTATTCTGAGCAGGGGAACGTTGGTCCCGCTCTAACTTATAATTGTTATAAGTCCGAGCAGAAAATAGGAGAATATCCAGATTCTCACGCCGCCCAAATGAAGAATAAGTATGCTGATGCATCTTCTTCGGGTGTGTTAGTTATCGAGAACTGTTTCTCAGTTCACTCTACGTCCTGGGTATTAGATACCAGATCGGGATCCCACATATTTAATATGTTACATGGGTTAAGGAAAGGTAGGGAACTGGGAATGGGTGATCATTCCATAAGAGTAGGGAATGGTGCAAATGTTGTAGCTAAAGCAGTTGGCGAATATCACCTTGTGTTACCAAATGGTAATACATTGATTATGAATGAATGCTATTACATTCCGACCCTGATATGCAATCTTATATCAGTTTCTTTATTGAGTAAAGAAGGATATAATTTTGTAGTACAGGATAATATTATGAACATTTTCCTGAATCAAAAGTTGATTGGATCAGGCTCGTTAAATAATGGCATATACGTTCTTAATCAAACTACAGTACTTAATGTACAAAACACACACAAGAGGAAAAGTTCAGAAATGAACGAATCCTTCTTGTGGCATTGTAGACTAGGTCATATCAATGCGACACGACTAGCTAAGTTACATAAGGATGGATATTTGAATCCGTTCGAATTTCATCTTATGACACTTGCCAGTCATGTCTCAAAGGCAAGATGACTAAAACTCCATTTAGTGGACATGGAGAAAGAGTTACGGAACTCTTGGGACTGATACATAGTGATTTATGTGGTCACATGTCTACACATGCCAGGAACGGTTCCTCGTACTTCATTACATTCACTGACGATCTCTCAAGATACGGACATGTGTTCCTGTTGAAACACAAGTCTGAAGATTTTGAGAAATTCAAAGAATATAAGCACGAAGTAGAGAACCAAACGGGTAAAAGTATTAAGATCTTTCGATCTGATCGAGGAGGAGAATACTTGAGCAATGAGTTCCTGGACTATCTAAAAGAGAATGGGATTCTCTTTCAGCTTACTCCTCCTTATACACTACAACACAATGGTGTATCGGAGCGGAGGAATCGCACCCTATTAGATATGGTGCGCTCTATGATGAGCACTGCTGAGTTGCCTATTTCCTTTTGGGGATATGCACTGGAAACAGCTGCAAACCTATTGAATATGGTTCCCATCAAATCTGTGCCAACCACTCCATATGAGATATGGAAAGGAAAGATACCATATCTTAACATAATTAAGATATGGGGTTGTCCGGCATATGTGAAAATACAGAATCCGGACAAGCTCGGTGTAAGGTCTTTTCTGTGTAAGTTTATTGGATATCCCAAACATTCGCACGGGTATATCTTCTACCACACCGAGAAATAAAAGGTATTTGTTTCTCGACATGCCACCTTTTTAGAAAAGGAATTTCTTGAAAAAGAAATTAGTGGCAATGAGGTAGAACTGGAAGAAGTTCCATCTACACAAACTACAATAGAAGATTTGGTGGAACCAGAGGATTCGATAGTTCCCGACGAACTCCAGCCTCTCCGTCGATCTAGTAGGGTTTCTCATCCACCTGAGAGAAACTACGGTTTTCTTATAGACGGTGGGAGCGAGGATTGCATCATAGATGATGATGACCCTACTAGCTTCGAGCAGGCCATCACGAGTGGGGACTCTGTGAAATGGTGGATGCAATGCGATCTGAGATGGAATCCATGTACACCAACAAAGTATGGACTTTGGAAGTTGCTCCTGAAGGGGTAAAACCCATTGGGAGCAAATGGATCTTTAAGAAGAAACTTGGTGTATATGGAAAAGTTGAGACTTTCAAAGCTAGACTTGTTGCAAAGGGTTTTCGTCAACGACCAGGTGTGGATTATGACGAAACTTTTTCTCCAGTGGCTATGCTTAAGTCCATCCGGATCCTACTTGCCATTACTGCATACCATGACTACGAAATCTGGCAGATGGATGTTAAGACCGCCTTTCTAAATGGTGATTTAGAGGAGTGCGTATACATGACTCAGCCAGAGGGCTTCGTAGATAGTGGGAGCAGCAGAAAGGTGTGCAAGCTGCTTAAATACATCTACGGGTTAAAGCAGGCATCGCAAAGTTGGAACATCTGTTTTGATGTGGTAGTCAAAGAATTTGACTTCATCAAGAACGTAGATGAACCTTGTATCTACAAGAAGGTTGCAGAGAGCAAGGTTGTCTTCCTCGTATTGTACGTGGATGGCATATTCTTGATAGAAAATGATGTTCTTTTGCTGCACTCGGTCAAGCTCTTCTTATCACTCAGATTCTTAATAAAAGATCTAGGTGATGCCTCCTGCATTTTGGGGATTAAGATCTATAGAGATGGATCTAAGAGGATACTGGGATTGTCCCAATCCAGGTACATTGATACCATACTAAAGAGGTTTAGTGTGGAAGAATCCAAGCGTGGGTATTTACCCACGATCTCTGAACTCACTCTCTCCAAACAGATATTTCCTAAGACTGATTTGGAGAGAGCTCTCATGCAAGGGATACCCTATGCTTCGGAAGTAGGCTCTATCATGTACGCGATGCTATGTACCAGACCCGATGTAGCATACTCACTAAGTGTAGTGAGTAGGTATCAAGAAGATCTTGGAGAAAGTCACTGGACAACTGTGAAGAACATTCTCAAGTACTTGAGAAGGACTAAAGAGATGTTCTTAGTGTATGGTAATGGAGAACTCCAGGTGGAGTCCTTTACCGATTCGAGCTTCCAAAGTGATAAGGACGACTCTAAGTCGCACTCGGGATTTGTCTTCACCCTCAATGGAGGAGCCGTTTGTTGGAAGAGTTCCAAACAGGAAACCGTGGGAGACTCGACGATGGAGGCTGAATACATCGCTGCCAACGATGCTGCCAAAGAGGCTGTCTGGATGAAGAAGTTCATAACTGAACTTGGAGTGGTTCCATCCATTGAGCATCTAATACCTTTGTATTGTGATAACAATGGAGGTGTGGCTTTGGCCAAGGAACCCAGATCCTATCAGAAATCCAGACATATTTTGAGGCGGTATCACCTGATCCGGGAGATAGTTGATCTCCGAGAGATCGAGGTCAGAAGAGTCAACACGAAGGACAACACTGCGGATCCACTCACAAATTCCATACCCCAGATACACTTTGAGAGACTCTTCGGGATGTTGGGTATGAGATACTACAACAGCTGGCCTTAGTGCAAGTGGGAGATTGTTAGTTGTATATATGCCCTAGAGGCCATTGTTGTACATATGATGTATATTATAGTGGATGCTTGGATATATATAGAGAGGACTTTCTTGCTTGATATGATAGTATGCTATCTGGTTTTACTTTTTCTTAACATGTTGACTTGTATTGGTTTACTGTATTGCTCTCACATGTTGATAAAGCCCTTAGGATATATACTCGACTACTGGGACTATGATGCAGATCATACTAGCGGGGCCAGGGTAGTCCAAGAGTACATCCCATAACTGTTCCTAGTCGAGGGTGTATCGAGACAGGGCATCGATACTCCTGAGTAGATTAGCGTATACGCATCTTGACCCATATGATGGGCGATGGATGATCCCATATCCATCGGTGTTTGAAATCAAAGATGATGTACGGGTGCTCAGTGGAGACTGGGTACACTGAACGGACTCGCCGTTAACTCCTAGATGGTATTATACCTATCGTCAGATAGCAGTTCTCTGGTGACACAGGTACAGGTTAGTTTGTAGACCCGAGATCGTTATAGAGTCCCGTGTGATTCCCACTGTGCTCTGATTTCCACCTTGCCACGTTCATGAGAACGTGCAAAATGGTGGCTTTTGGGTACAGTCCCGAATCACATGAAGGAAATGAGCGATAGGAGGGGTTTCGTCTCTCCCGGTATTTGAGGTTGATGTTGCACTGTGTTCGATTGGCTATAACTAGAAGTCCCTGACCAGGGCTGATATGGAGATCTACTGGTAAATGTTAACAGTAGTTTCTTGACGCGTTATGAGCCTCACATCGACACGACTTATCGGTTACTGGGGTCTGATGTTACCACTCCTAGACTGGATATGCGACATATCAGACGAAGAGACCGAACTGTACGGGAGTGTTACTGATTGGATTCACAGGAGTGTGTGCAGGCTTGCTTGTTGATTTTCTGATCGCTCAATACCCGGGTGGCTGTTACATTTAGCTAACCGCTTGCAGCTTTTGGGTGTTTGATATGATCATCACCTACTGCCGGCGTATTGATGATTCTTTAGACTCCTACACAGAGGTTTCCTGGCTCAGGCAAAACGGAGTAGGAGCACATATATGATCTGTGCCGGACCGAGAATAATACGTGTATGTGATACCGTATTCGATTCTCGCGATATGAGATATCGGCCGGGTATATGTGATATAGCCGGGTCATCGGATCAAGTGTTGATTCGATGAAATGATACATGTTATATTAGTCGGTTATTTGCTAAATAGCCGGATTATCGGATCAAGTGTTGATTCGATAATTTAATGTATAATTATATATTTGATTATTACATTACATTAACTAATATAACATCACTTAAATGATTCTTTTTCTCACTTGATGGATACATTGATATATATGTGATATATGTTAAATGTATTCTTTTGTTACATTAAATATTATATATGTGATATATAATATTGTAACATGTTGGGTTATATATGCAACTAGTGTGTGAGAGACTTATACCATGCTAGGGTTAAGATTAGGGTTTGTTTTTATTCTTAAGTAATTCAAAATTGTGGAACTGTTCAAAGGTTGTAGAAGCTTGTAGGTTATTTGACCGAGTCCACTCTTTTGTCAAGCTTAAGATATTTAGCAACCTAACCTTTAACCATAGCTAATGGTTAAGTCCCTACAAGGGTTAAGCATGACACATTTTAACCCATGGTTGCAATTCTAACCTCACAACAATAATTCATTTTATTCTTTCATCACTTCTTCATCTTCTTCTTGCTCTTGAAAAAGCTTGCTAGAATTTTCCTTTGTGATGAAAGATTGAGAGAAAAAGAAAACTAAAGAGCATAAAATTCCTACTTCATCATACTCTTCTATACTAGCCATATAGATTAGTGTGTTAGCTTCACTAATATCTAATTACTGAAGTAATAGCTTGGGTTTGTGACTCCTCAAGGTAGATCATCTTGGATAGTGAACACTTCAAGAAAGCATGCTTCATTCACTTCATGGAGCCTCTCATGAGTATGGGAGCTTGATGATCGCAGCGAAGGGATCTCAACTCGGAGCTTATGAAGCGAAAGAACGGACTACAAAGGTTGTAATTCCTAACTTTTAGATGTTAAGTTGTTAACATGATGTTTTGGTTTGATTCTTTAGCTTAAGATTCATGGTTAGGATTATCTATAATGGCAAAAATTTAAACTTGGCATGGATGATGCCTCCTGAAACCTTTCTGCCGTTGTAGGTAACCCAACAAAACTACCCCAACACCTCGTGTATATGTAATCTATGATTAAGGTTGCATGACTTGATCAAGTCCATGAATACAAAAGGTGATGTAATATCATGATTGAGTTCATATATTCATGTCAAGTGCAAGTCATGTCATTTGTATTCATAGTTCGAGTCAAGTTGGTTTCAGGTATACTTGTTGAGTTCATGTATTCATATCAAGTTTCAAGTAGATAGCTCAGGTTCAAATCAAATTTGAATTTAATTCAAGTTCGGGTTTATGTTTAAATCAAGTTCAATTTTGAGTTTAGGTTCGTGTTTGAGTTCGATGTGATTTGATATGGCAATCACTGCACATGGCCGACAGCATTTGTGTCTTTTTCAAGGACGATTCCCAACGATAATTCTTTTAGTTTGTTTTATCTAAACTATATAGGCAAGCACTCACTTTCTCTGGCTGTCTGAGGCTCAAGAAAAATGATACCGCTTAAACCCATTTATCTAAATACCTTTGAAATGTATTTTAGATATTTTGGAAAACTTTTGTAAATATCTTATTTAAAAACTCGAGGGGGTTTTATGTAAAATGTTTTATTTTCAAAATAACCTTTAGGGTGTTTTTAGTTAAAAAAAATATATTAATTTAGAAAGTCTAGGTCTTAATAAAAATATATTTTAAATTGATTGGTATTTTAGTGATAAAAACTAGTTTTCAGAGTTTATGATATTTTAATGAAAAAATCTATCTTTTAGAAACTTGAGAGTATTTTCTTAAAAACTTTAATCTTTTCATTTTAGAGTATTTATCTAATTTTCACAAATTCATTTTTTCTTTGAAATTACAAATATATGATTTAAATTATTTTCAATTTGTTCAACTTTGTTTTGATATTTCGTATTTTCTTTAAAACCGTATTTTATTCCTTTCGAGACGAATTCTCCGTAAGGAGTTCTGCATCTCACTCTATTATCCCCAGGATGTGAGATAATCCAAACTATCAATAAAGATGGTTGTAAATGCGTATTTTCAAAGGAAAGAGCTTTAAACATCGTATTTTCAACTTAAGGGTATTTTAGCGAAATACGTTTCTTTCAAAAAATTATTATAAATATGGTACCGTGCAATGTTTCTAATGTGTACGTGCAGGGTAGGTCATTACCCCGTACTAGCTAAGTTAACATATCAAACATAGTAATCGAGCTAGCATAATGAATATGGTATTTAATTGTTATATTGTGTTCTAGTTTTGTTTAGCATGCCAAGTTCCATTTTAAAACAAACAAGCTAGATGGGACAAGTCTTGCAAGAACAGACAGATCTTGCAAGAATGATAGATTAGAATTGGGTGTTTTCTTGTTAATATGAGGATTTCTAATGAATAGGTCAAGGTTAAATTAGCTTGCTAAAAAACCATATTATTATTATGTGGATGAGAGAGGATGAATAAAAAAGAGAGAGATCGAAAGAGACTTACCCATTCCACTCGTACTCGTACGAGTGAGAAAATGAAACGAAGTAGCCTCAGTTTGAAGAACCGAGACCGATAAAGATCGGGGGAACGAGCTTGTCATGAATGAGCTTTAACAAATCCTAGAGCTTGGTTTGATCTTGAGAGTGTAAAGAGACAGAACTTTTGAGGGAATTAGAGTATTTTTTAGAAATGTGGATGAGACTAGGATGGCTAGGTATTTATAGGGAGTGAGGAGTTAAAAGTAGTTAAAAAGAATTAAAAATGGTTTAAAGGGAGAGTAAATGGGTAGATGAAAGGACTGCAGGTCTCTGATTAATTGCAGAAGTTTTAAAGTATGAAAAGAGATAGCGGGGAGGCAAAACATTGCATGGGAAAAAGACGGATCCTATTGGAATAATCCTGGCCGTCGATTTTGGGAAAGTTGCGGCTCCAAGTTGGCCTCTTGCCTTGGGGTTCGTTCCAGGGTTTAATTTGGGTTTAAAGATATCATTTATATTATTTGTTTCTGTTGCAAATTTTGGTATCTCTATTTAATACCCGTGCAAACTCTTGGGCTTCCAAAATGCTGTAAAAATAAATAAAAATATTATTAAGGCTAATGGGATTCGAACACGCAGGCTATAGGACAGCAGTGGAGAGTATTAATCAGTGAGCTACAAGTTGTTTCTTACTCTAATTTAACCAGAATATCTTATAACTCATAGTCAGAATAGAAATACACTTTTATATTAACATTGAATTAACAAAAGTGTACTGGGATCTTAGGGTCGTTGCAGATGGCATTGCAAGGTGGATAATTCGGACAGTTGAGAAGACAGAACTTTATGACTTACTGGTGGTTTTCCAAGGGAGTTTCGGGCTAGAGCCATATCTACTGCCGAGTACGTCATTAATCAGTCATCAACGATGTCGGTTGAGATGAGAATTCTCGAGGAGTTATGGACTGGAGGGGCTAGAGATTACTTAGACCTTCACTATATTGGGTGCACCGAGGAGCCAAGGGTCAAGAGATGTTCTCTTGTCGTCTTAGGAGGTGGAGTAAGAGGGTACATGTCATGGTATCCTGGGGCCCAGATTAGAGTAATCAGCCGAGTGACATTCGTTGAGTCTGTGATACTTCAAAAAAAAACAGACCCGGTCAGATGGTGAACGGTGAACAGGTATGCAGCTAAGCATAGTAGAGTTCGAGATTCCAGTCCAAGTTATGAGATGGTAGGTATTCCATTTCAGAAGGATAGTCCAGTACAGCCAGTGGTACAGAGGTTGACGATAGTTTAGTGTACAGGAGTGTCTAGAGACGAGTCTCCAAGGCAAGAGGATTGAGAGTTCAGCAGAAAGACTGCACATTTGATTCATGGCCTGGATAGTGTCATGGATGGGGAGTTGCGTTAGTTGCAGTAGAATATCGAGCAGGTTCTACCTTGGTATGGAATGAAGAAGACTTGACCCGTGTCTTCTCATATAGAGGCGCATTTCAGGCTTTCAGCGATGTTATCACCAGGGTCAAATGCAGTAAGAGATCATGTGTCTTTAGTGTCATATGCGAGCGCAGAGATTGGTGTGGGATGCATGCAGCCGAGTATTGCACAGGCAGTTGGAGCAGTCAGCGTATACTTGACTATTCCGAGTAGAGAGAATTGGTAGGCTGTGGAGTGAAACCTAAAATACTTGATAGATAGTGATGGGTTCGTCTCGTCATTCAGTAGAGGCAGTGTGGATGGTTGCATTGTGATAATGTATAGTGATAGGGGCAAATGGAGGTTGACGACGGGTTACATGTTGGGCACAGATGCAGTTCCAGATAGTTCGACGTTTCAACCATTTATCGCACAACCAACAAAGGAGGCAGTGTTGTTAACTGTCTTGCAGACGGTTAGGCAGATTATGTATTTACGGAGATTGTTCGGTGTGGGAGTTTCAGAGGAGGTGAGAGTGTTCTTCTTAGAGGCCGAGAATAAGGTAATGTATCTTACAAAGATTGGTACTCATAAGAATCCGACAGACGCTTTTGTGAGATGGTTTCGGTGCAAGTTCAAGGTTTACCTAGTTGATTATTGAGGGCAAAACCATAATGAGAACAAAGTTTCAAGGATTGAGTGAGTGACAAGATATTGACGAATTTTGAATCAAGATGAAGATTGTTGAAATTGATTCAAGAATTCGTGGCCCAAAAGCAAAAGGTGAAAGATCGATGTTTTAAGCGAAGCACGTGCATGGGGATCAAGGTCTTGGGATCACAAGTTTTGGAGGCGGCTGCAGTTTTCTATTTGAATTGGATTTAGATTACTAATTAAACTTAGATTTATCTCTAAGCTTATCTCTGTTATATAAGGAGATTAGTTAATGCCTAGGTCAATTGAATTTAATTCAAAAAACCAGACGCCGAGGCCAAAAAGGGGGAAAAAAAGGCCAGAGACCCAGAGAGAAACAAAAGGTTTTAAAGAGAGAGATAGCTATATTATATTGGGCAGTGATTGTTTGGGTGTATCTCGTGAAATCCTAACTCTAGTGGAAATTCACGTTGCGAAGGCAGGATTAGGTGTGTGTTTACACCGAACCTGGATATATCGTTGTGTTCTTTAGTTGTTGGCGTGCTTTTCTATTCTTTTAGTGTGTTGGGATAGCCGCCGAATATATCTTTTTTGTTAGAATTTTCTAAATTTCTAAATATTTAATTTATCTAGTATGTAGCCATATATTAGATACTTCTTTCAACAAGACTTGTATCGCCTAGTGGTTAAGAAATATGATAGAGAATGAGGAGGTTATGAGTTCGAGTCCTAGCTTTGACATATTTTGCTCAATTTATTTAAATTCTACTCGCAAAGCGAGTCGAGGCGAGCATGGGCCTTTAGGTGCTTTATAAGGCGCACTTATCATTTTATGTCTCTGGAGACTATTGAGGACCATTAGTTTTGTATGCGAGCAACCCATTGGGCTCACATATAAGTGCGGGTTTGGACTCGAATGATCGCAACAGTTTGTTCTGTATGCGGATGTGACTGGTTCAGTTTGAACCAATGGGTACGAGCATCCGAATAGTCGCGGATTCAAATGAAAAGATGCAGCCAGATTCGGTTCGAACCGAAAGGGAACCGAATGTGCCCTTTGATTCAAGCCCGAAAGGGTAATCCAAGACCTATAAATAGAAAATCCAGGTTACACTCAACAATAAAAATTCCAAGAGAATTTCCTCATCTCACTCTTTTTTTTTCTTCTATTCTTTTCTATGTTCTAGTATAGTTCTACTTAAGTAATTTTTCTTGCAAATAAATAATTAACAACAGAATTATTCTGGAGCCTGTTTTATCTTGGGGTGCAAATTTGCTGTAACTCGTTGCAGCATAGGGTATAAATATTGTCTTAAAGATAGAGTGATTCTCGACTCAGGAAATCAAATTTTGTCTCTCCACCATTTTATCTCCAAATCAAATAATCCTATATATAATATATATCTTATTTTTACAACAATCTTAAGACAATATTTGTCAAGATGGCGGCAGAAGCGGTGAAGTTTTCGGCAACCAAAGAACTTGAGAAACTTGACAAGTTCGATGGCACTCATTTCAAGTGTTGGAAGGGAAAGATGTATTTCTTCTTCGTGGCTCTCAAAGTGGCACATGTTTTGAAGGAGGAACAACTGGAAGAAAATGATGATGAAACTATGGCGGATTTCAATACACGAAATGTAACACCTTAGAATGCGATTAGAGTTAATTAAGTGTTATAATGCAGGTTTTTAATAAAATTTAACCAATAATTATTTTCATATATTTTTATTATAATTAATTAATATTTTATTTAATTATTTTTGTACTTGCACACATATGTGCATGTTAATCTTGGGTTAATGAGGTGTTAACCATGCTTTACTAGCCATGGCAAACTTAACCATTTTTTCATGTCATGTTTGCATAATTATTTATTTTAATTATCAAAAGAGTTTTATTTTAAATTTTTTTTGAAAGAATAAAAGAAGAGTTGAATAATTGAAGGCATGATGAGGCATGGGACAAACAAGGGAGGCAATTAATGAAGAGAGAGAGAGAGAGAGAGAGAGAGAGAGAGAGCATGGCTCAACTCTCATTCTCACCCTCACCCTCTCACTCTCTCATTTCTTCACATCACTCTCTCTCTCTCATTTACTTCTTCTTCTCCACCTTCACCAAGTTCTTCACTTGTATATTTCTCCTCCACTTACCTTAAGCCTAAACCTTCATCAAACCTCACTAAACCTTTCATAAATCATGTTTAACCCTCTTGTGGTGGCTTGGAGCTTGGAAAGCTAGGGTTTTCCCCAAGTTTTGTTGAGGTAGTGATCTTTAACTCTTTGTTAGGCTCTAAGGAAGTTTGTGTGTTAATTAGTTTCAGTTTAATACATTGATGTTATAGTTTAGTGTTAAATATCGTATTTTTGTATAGATTTGAGTCTCTGTTGATTTTCTATTGTTACGTTGATCTATAATTTAATCTAACAATACAGTAGATTGATGTTTGAGCCCTGTGTGTACACTTGAAACCCGGACCCCATCCTTCACCTTTCGACTGGCGAGATACCCCTTTTTCCCGGTGCCGCTAGTTTTTCTGTGGGCTAGGATGTTAGTTTTTGGTGGGTAGCTCTCTGTAGGTTATATTTGGTATTTGATACACTTTGTTTTTCCTATATGATCTGTAGAAAAAATTTGGGGCCATTTAGCTAATTCTAGCGTTTCGATATCGTGCGATACGAATTTATTTGACTTCCGTTAAGTGTTTCATGTAGCTTGCAGCCATAGGTTTGGTTTAGGGTGTCGCTACACACATTAACCACTAAGCTAACACTTGGTAGCATGTGGGAGTCGATTCGTTGGTTTCGCGTTGTTTCCGTGTGTTATCGAAAAGTTTGCTAATTTCACTTGTTATGGTTTTGTGTGATAATAGGAACATTTGCGGGGACTTCGGCCGCTGCTAGGAAAGGGAAAGCGGTGATCGGATTCACCTAGCTTGAGATCGTCTGGTGAGTAGATTTAATATCTACGGGGAAATCGCCTGTATGGCGTTAAGCGCCGAGGGCTAGATTCAGTGATATAACCATATGCTTATATGTATATATATTGATTTTGTATGAGCACCATTTTGCACATTCTATTACCTGTTGAACATTAACATAGTATTAATTGGACACTGCACCATTACTAACGGTTCATGTTGCACGGGCACTAATTTATATGTGACACACACACCGTTGGTAATTGCCATGACACGCTCACTATATAAATTTCCATGGATAAATATATTATACCGCATTCATTATTGACATTTAGACAGTTATTCTTGTACTAGTTCGCATTATGAATTGCATCATACATACATATATACATTGCTATATATATATATTCTCATATGATGTTTTTATTTCGATTTCGTGGATTTGGGAATCCTCAAGATACCTTCTGAAACTTGAAATATTTAAAAAGTGCGGTTTTCCCTTGATATGCTCACATTACTGTTTTATGTTTGCATACATCGTACTTTATGGATATATGCATTGAGATACTATTTTCATAAGATTTCTGGATTTGAGAATCGCGGATATATTTCAAAGGAAGTTATAAATTGTTTTAAAACTGCGGTTTCTCGTGATGTGATTTCGAGGCGTCCACCATGAGTTTTCTCGGTTCTGAGCTTGTTTTCGATATCCGATTCGAGGAGTTAGATGAGCCATCCGTGGGTACATGGTGGACCCGTTGAGGTATCCCGGGGCAAAAAGATCATGGAGTAAACGATGAGCCTGGCAGGGGGAGTACTACCTACCGGTGATTGTATGGAAACTCGATGGATATTCAGAGGATACCGTTTCAGAGTTATGAGATAAAGATGGATATGAGGGCCGATCGGAGGATGCGGCGCCTGAGATATGAGGATTTACATGTCGATGCGGGACACAGGTTTCATGATGTTTCGAGTGTCGATGTTGGAAACTCAGGTTCCATGATGTGATGGATATGAGGGCTGATCAGAGTGACGGCACCTGAGATATTGTGATCTGGGGTGTCGTTGATGGACACCGGATTTCCATGTTGATGATTTATTGATGTGGATTATGTTTTATCCCACACTCATGATTTATTTGACATGCACTGTTTCATGTAGTTGTTGTACCCTGGTGGTGTACCTTGATCATGATTTTGCTGCATATCCGTACTATTATACTTATGCCATCATGATTACATATTTCGGATTATCGGTTTTCGTGCATACTTGCGATTATCAGTACGATATTATTTACTATTCATGAATTGGCAACTCACCCCCATTGTGCCACAGTGTTTTGCAGGCTTGACCCTCAGTATAGTCGCGACAGGGCTCTTTATTGCATCTAATTCTGTGGATACCACTACTGTTGGTTGTGAGATTTTGGTATTGGTGGGTTTTTTGCGAGTATCCATATAATTCCATTGTATATCTTATTTTGTATCTAGTACTCTCCATCTACCACTATTATGTACTTGACTTAGAGACGAGATTGTTAGATTCGATATTGTATCCTATGTGACTCTGGGTGTCGTGTTCGTGTGTGCCGGCCTTTATTTATGTTGCAATGTTGTTTTATCTCTTATCTGTTTTCACTTCTTATTTGCTTATTTCTTCGCTACGACGTCGTATATATATTCCTGTTGTGGTTGTGTTCTGTCTTTATGCGTGAGTTGCTCCCGTTTGGGGATGCCTTTTATATATTCTATATTTGTACCCGTTTGGGGCTAGTTTTTACAAAGGAGACGCTGGCGAAATTTTTAAGATAATAAATTTAAGTTTGAGATTTTATAACTTTAGATTTTTAAATGTTTTTAATCAATGTTTTATCACTTTACTTCTTTTCTTGGTCTAGATTTCTGGGTTTTCGGCTTACTTGAATTGCGTTATGCCTTTTGACGTCGCGTGATTTAAGTGCCGGTCGCGTTCCTAATTTGGGCCGTGACAAAGTTGGTATCAGAGCGCTAGGTTTTACCTTTCGGAGTGTATGATGACCTTTGGTATGATGGAGTAGGTAGCTTAAGCAGAGTGACGTAGCGTGTTTATGTTCCGCGGAATACTCACGGCACGGTACTCCGCCTAAATGACCTTAGCACATATTTTCTTTTAATTCCTTCCTTGATTCCATATATCCTTATGATTAGATTTCTATGTTCTTACCGAATTCTATTTCCTTATTCCAGCCACTATGCCGCCAAAAACTACAAGGGCACACAGAGCTGCCGCTAGAGCCGAGGTCAGGGCAGGCTCGTCTGAGACGAGAACTGACTAGGGCGGTATGCCTATTCTTCAGAAGCAGATTGATCCACCTTCTCCAGGTCGTATTGCTAGGCTAGAGGCCAGTATTCAGGATTTGCATCAGATGGAGGGATCTTTGGTTGAGACCAGTCGAGCACAGAGATCGGAGGTTGTTCCACCTATTACGGGGACCGTGCCGGTACCTACTGCTCAGACAGTCATACCTACCGCTACCGGGATTATCGCCGTATCCTTATCAGAGTTTATGAGGCGGAAGCCTCCGGTTTTCACCGGCACCGATGTAGCTGAGGATCCACAGTCGTTCCTCGACCGGATGGCCAGGATCTGTCATTCTTTGAGATGCTCCGATGCGAGATCGGTAGAGTTTTCTAGTTTTCTTCTGGAGGGTCTTTCCCAGACTTGGTGCGAGTCTTTGGAGAAAGGTCGAGTCGCAGGTCTTCTTCCTATGACCTGAGTTGAGTTCGCGACGGTTTTTCTTGCTCGTTTTATTCCGCAGAGCGTCAGAGATGCTCGAGCTCGTAGCTTTGAGTCTTTACGCCAGACTCCTGGTATGATGGTGGCGGAGTATGTTATTCAGTTCATCCAGCTATCCTTATATGCTCCTTATTTGGTGGATACTGAAGAGAAGCGTGTCAAGAGATTTGTACGAGGCCTTGTTACCTAGTTGTTCCTCTCTATTAGCGTCCAACACTTTGATACGTATGCAGCCGCGGTGGACGCAACCCTACTGGTAGAGAAGCGTATTTCTGAGACTTTTGTCGTTCCGGGACCGAAGGGGATTCGTACTGATGTATCAGCACAGAGGAAGATAGGCAGACACCGTGACAGATTCCTTTCAGGTCGTGGTGGTAGGAGAGGCTTGAGGCGAGGCCAGTTATATAGCTCTTACCCATAGGGTCAGCAGCCGTCGTCTAGATGTTTTCGGTGTGGGAGTTTGTATCACCGCATCAGGGATTGTACTGAGGTACGCCAGGACGAGGCAGCAGTTCCACATGTTACCTTACCACCTTCACCATCTCAGAGAGCATTGCTTCTTACGCCCGTCGTTACTTACCGATGCTCAGAGAGGCCGTGGTCACGGTGGTTTTTTTCAAAGAGGACGAGGTGGCAGAGGCAGAGGACAGCCGGATACCGGTAGAGGACATGCCTGAACTTAGAAAAAATCCAACTCTTGGAAAATTTCCAGCGAGGGAAAATATGAGTTATTGATATCCGTTCGAACTTTTTAATGTCGTCTAAATAACCCGAATACATGTTAGAATTACGACTACGAAACTCTCCGAATTTCATTTGCAGAAAGTTAACATCACATACAAATTTAGCAAAAACTAGCAACACCTGAAATACCAAAACCCAGAGAATGGAACACCATGAAAATTTGAAGCCCAAACTCCCCAAATGACCCGGTGAGCTCGGTTTTTAGGGCTATGTGGCCGGCCAAATTTAGGCCAAATTGCTTCAAATTTCCACAGTGTTCATGTTATATCTCATACAACATTCTGCAGTTGCTAAAAGAAATTTTAGAGGCCATTTAAAATTCGACAGAAACTAGGTTTATATGTTTCAATTTTCTGAGTTGTTTCGGTTTCGTAATCTAACAAATATCGTTTAAATCTCTAGCTTGGCTCTGATACCACTGTAGGGTTCCGTAGCACGGCAGCAAGGTTTCGGGAGGCATCTTCCATGCTATTTTCAAAAATTTTCCGTTCTAAACAACCCTAACCCTAGAATCTTAACTAGAGATTTAAACAAACTGGCAATGTTAACATCTTAAAAACTAAGTGAATGCGGAATACAACCTTTGTAGACCCGTCCTTCACTTCAAATGCTCCGTGTAGAAGTCTCTTCGCTGCGAGTAAGAATCTCCCGAACTCTTGAGAGGCTCCACAAGGTGAAATATGCAAACTTGCTCGAAGTCTTCGAGACCGGAGATGATCTACGTCGAGGAGACTCAAGCTCATGTTACCTCTTCACTAATGGTAGATTAGTGAAGAAAACACCCTAAACTAAATGTCTAATACTAGAGGATGATGAAGTAGGAATTGGGCTCTCCTTAGATTTCTTTTTCTCACAATATTTTCTCACCTTGAGAAAAGCTAGTGAGCTTTCTCATGAAGAAGAAGATGAAGCGATGAAGATGAGAGAATGAACTCATGAGGTGAGAATATGAACCATGGGTGAGTTAGTGTCATACACTAACTCATATAGAGAGTTTACCATGGTAACGATAATGGTTAGGTCAATAAATATCTTCAAGTGAAACAAAAATGGTGGACTTGGTCAATGATTTTCACAAGCTTCTACAAGCTTGTAGCCATGCCAAATATGCATCCATTTTTGAATTACTTAGATAAATATAAACCCTAGGATTATCCTAACTATAGTGTAAGTCTCGTACACCCATGAAGCATGTGGCATCATGACACAAAAATATACATTAATATCACATATATATAATATGCACACAAGTGAGAAAAAGAAATGTTTAGTGAGCAAATATTAGTTAATGTAAATTAATATATCAAATATATAGTTATACATTAAATTATCAAATCAACACTTGATTTAATAATCCGGCAATATCACAAATTGTAAGTGCACGGCGGCGCCCCAGCCGTCAATCCGACGGCCAAATGCGGAAGCGGTGATAAACTTTAAATTTTCTTAAACTGGCAAACCGCCGCGCACTAATACCCGGATCGAACCATTAACTAGTCCTAGCTAACTACAAGAAAGGGAATAGAGATATACCGACGATCCAAGTCCTCCGGTCTTCTCGTCATGGTCCCGATCTCCTGCGGAAAGTCCTGTCTCCTCCTCGTCGCCGGAAGTGCACCACATCGCCTACTTTGTTTACGGGCTCCCACCTCAATGCCGAGGCAACTCGGGTACGAAGCCGGCTACTCGACGTGCCCAAGATTTGCTGTAGAATATAATGTGGATTACATGTCTCATTTGGGATTATGAAGTTGCCCTTTTGTAGAGGAATTGAAGTGAACTTTTGGAGAGGGTTCTTGTGTGATTTTTGGAGAATGAAGAGAACCAAAAATTGCCACACCAAAATCAATCCCCCACCATCCTCAAGAATGGCCGGCCCTTGTAGGAAAGGGAGAGAGGGAAAAAACAAGGGGGAGGTGACCATAAGAATCATGCAAGAGAGAGAGAGAGGAATGGTTATCATATGGAATAATCAAAAGATAAACTCAACACTCAACACCACCATCATCACCTCACAAAGTCCAACCATCATGAACCATGATGAGAAAAGAAAAGTCAATGATGGTGCACATCATGAAAACCATCATGATGCTACAATAAGCAAAGACCCCCTCCACAAAAGCCTATTTGCAACAATGCAAATAAACCCTCCTCCACCAATCTTCGGCCAATGAACGGAACAAAGGAAATTGGCCGAAACGGAAAGCAAACTGGCAACTCCAGAAAACTGGTCCCGTAATAAATTACAGGAAAACCCCGATACTGTGCATACACACCCGCATCTGTATTTCGACCGAAATACAAATGCAATGAGACAAAGTCTACACTGTACTATACTAGGATCCGGCTTAAACCAAAGCCGGCTAGTAATATCTGTTCGATCCTGATCCGTGCAATACCGCACGTATCTGATCGAACCCTGCCATATAACCATACGGCCTATAGTACAAACTGTCCGATCCTGATCCGTGCAATACCGCACGTATCTGATCGGACCCTGCCATATCTCCATACGGCCTCTACAACCTTTCACCCGAAAGCTGAGTAACTGAATGTGGGGGACTCTAAAGACTCATCAACACCTTGGTTGTGGATTTAACCACTAGCACGTCAGAGGTATAAGCCAATACGTAACGGGCTACCAGGTACTGACTAAAAGGGATGTCTGTGAGTGAACTCAGCCTGACAACCCTACTGAGCCTGTCAGTGACAATATCCGTGCAGTCCGGTCCGTTCGTCTATGAGTATCGCATGGCAGGCCTAGGGGGTTGGTAAAAGTCAGACCCCCAAAAGCGGTACAAGTCGTGTCGGAGTGTAGCCCAGAACACCCTGAGATACTACTGGAATACCTACCAGTAAATCTCCTTGCCTTGGCCAAGGACTTCGTGTAATGGCTCTCCTAGACACAGCACGACCTCACCCCCAATACCGGGAGAGACGAACCCCTGAAGATACGCTCACTGCCTCCATGTGGCTCGGGACTGTACCCAACTAAAACCTGTTTGCACGACTCCTTTGAGCCGTGGTAGGGTAGTAATCAAAGTACAGTGGGAACTCACACGAGACAAATGACGATCCCCAGGTCGATGAACTAACCTGCACACATGTCACCAGGGAACTGCCATCTGACGTCTGGTATATTACCAACTAGCATGTTCCCGGCGAGTCCTGTCCGGTGTACTCATAACCCAATGAGCACCTGTATACATCTTAGGTGATCCAACTGACACCAGTGGCTTGTGAGACCGGCCACCGCCCCTCGTCGGGGTCTCGACTGTATACACTAGTCTACTATGGAGAATCGATGCCCTGTCTCGAAACTCTCACGACTAGGGACCTTTTAAGGATAAGCTTATAGACCCCCAGCTCCCACTTATATGATCGCCCTCATACTGCTGGTGGTCAAGCAAGAATCCTAGGGGCTCTATCAACGTGTAATAGCGACGTGTCAGGTCACCTAAAGCAGTACACGATGATAAAGGTAAACCAGATAGCATACTATCATCTCGAGTAAGACTGTCCTACCAGGATAGGTCCTCCCTCAATCATTACAATCACGTACCTGTGACCTAATAATCGACTCTGAGGGCACTATCTCCAACAATCTCCCACTTGCACTCAAGGCTAATTATTGCGATGTCGCATACTCACAGCCTGTGTGATACCGAACACCCAACTCCTCTACTAGTCAGTCTCACAAAGCTCGTTTGCGAAACTTTTGCGTTCGAGGAATAGCCTCAGTGAGTGGATCCGCTTAGTTGTTTCTTTCTATGTCTCTCTATATCTCAAGTTCGCGGAGAAAGCCATCTCCCGAAATGAGCAATACCTGTCTTAGAATGTGTCTGGATGTCTGATGGGACATAGCTCATAAATGAACTCCAAATCCAAACTTCTTAGACTGTATCATCAACTGAACTTAATCAGTATCCTGCGCGCCATGCCTCCCTCAGTATTGCCTTGGACCACCTGTCCAAAATACTGCCCCTCATCAGAAGGAAAACTATAACTCTGACAACCTCCTTGTCGTCCATGTCACCTTGGAAGCCTGGAATGATAACTGTCTCCTGAATGAGGCTGTCGTTATCATATCCCTAGAACATCCACTTATGTTCTAAAACTGCTTCCGACTGTTTCTCCAGGATTGGATTAATGTCAACTTATTGCATCTAGTGCAAGAACAACATTTGGTGTGGTACTTGACATCTCATGATTGACTCAATTGCCTGAGCAAGTGATCTGCCAATCATGCACGTCCCTCTCCCCTTTAGTCTGTAAGACACCTTTGGAGAGGGTGACTCCATTACCTGCAGGTACACTACCGTGCCAGGAGTCGTCCATCCCAAATACTCTTAGAATGCTGTCAAGTACCCTGATTGGAAACCACCCAAATCTAGATCTAAAACCATAGATCTAGTAACCAGTATGTCTGATGTAAAATCCAAGTCCCATGTGGAGAAACCACTGTGTGACGACCAAAGTATAACCGATTGTAGTATATGAGTTTCTTTTCCTATTCTGTGTATGTCATCCAAATACCAGGATATCACACCCTACTACCTTCTCAACAGATCCATCTTCTATTCTGATGAAGTCAAACCTATGACTGTCACGTCAGAAATAGATGATCTATCTCCGCTACATCTGCTTTAGTCTATAAATAGACATAAGCTACCTGTCCACCAATGCTTCCGCTGCTCCCACTGACTACGACAACCCTCTGGCAGAGTCATATACACGTACACTTCTAAAACTAGTTTAGAACGACGCTATACTCATCCTCCCGCCGGGTCTCGCACCCTGGAACAACAGCAATGGTAATTGTGGGTAAATAAGAACTTCCCTGTCACCGTCCTTGAGGCTATCGTTGTACCTCTCGGGTGCCTGAAGTTACCCACCTTATCTGCGGAGTGGCCAATGGAATGTCAATCCAGATTGAATCTTTAGGTTCCTTATCAAATCTTCAGTAATCGTTTGTGGTTCTGGAATCACTTCCAGTTCTACCATACTCCCACTACTGTTTTCTGAAAAAATCCATTTTTAATAAAACTGTGGCGAGTCTAGAACAATATCGCTATTGTTCATCCAGATGGTAGAAAGTCAACCCTCGTCATAGCCTGGGTCAACCCACAAACAGCCATTACAGAAACGTGCCTTGAGTTGTCCAGTGTCTGGTTTTAATCATAAACCGGACAACTCCCCGTACCTTAACATCGTTAAGATGTGAACTGTTCTATATCCAATACAGAAACAGAGGCACTGATTTAATTGAACCAGATTCAAATCATGCAGCTGTCCCCAGCGCATGTCAACTAAATGGAAGGAGGCCGATCAGCGTTACTCAACTTAGGAATGCTTCCAATTATGAGTAACCTGAAAGAGAAGCAATTTCTCTTTATCATTACTATCAACTGACTACCATAAGTATCTACATCCTCGATCTCTTTGAAGAATCCCGATACTTGCTACACCTGGTTCTTTACTCTATTCAAATACCTGTAACTTCTCAAAATTCGGACCCTGTGTTTCCACGAAACACCGGTCTAAAACTAGAGAAGTCATAAGTAAACCGAATATAGTACGAGGACCTACCCCTCTGTCCTGATGGACCCTGGACAACATACAATACTCTGTATAAGTCCCTTGAGTCTGATAACTCATTCACTGTGTGTCGTAGGTTGAAAACTGTACTTATGGTTAAGAAGAATTACACCGCTGTTTAATGCTCCTTACCTAACCATCCACTGATATAGGTAAATGTCGTAGACATAATTTCAGAAAGGTATATCTCACTCTATGAAAATAGACGTACAGATATATCAATTTGAAATTGGTGCATAACAGCGGATATTCAAAACCAAATATTTGCCGACCGGCAAACAGCCCAGGTGATTTCCTCAAATATCACTGATTACAACGAATCCCGATATAATGAGGATAATCACCCAATTCCCAATAACTTACTCCCACTCATCATCTGTAAAACCATATAGATGTGAGAATCGTACCTGGTAAATACATACCCTGGAGTAAGTATCTAATCGGGAAATCAGTTTTCCTTTAACATTACACAGTGAAACTGAAACATTGAAATGTTCCGATGGGGTATTCCGGTATTCCTAGTAATGCCTCTTCCAGATTCACGACTGTAACCGTATAGTTCTTTGCCACCTCTCCAAATCCCTTCATATGTCTTTAGTCTTTACCTTCTGCACACCCTTTTAGGCCAAATGGCTTTCTTCCTTCCCTACCGTTCGGCACCAGCCTATGGTTTGGAAGAAGACTATCCAATAAGCATAATGGGTGTACTGTCCCAATCCTAGGAACACTCGCAATGAGAGAGGGTGAAGATAAAAGATAACCGAATAAACCTTATTCCTATTTCTCCTGAACCAAAATCCATCCCCGAACTGGAACCAGTTCCATTCGAGTTCGTATATAACCATACGATGGAGTATCCAAATAAACTGTGGATCTTCGTAGTGATACGGAGTGTCCTGGAGAAATACAAAGGTGATGTGGGAGTGGTAATGAAATATTTGGTTTGGTCGTGAATATCTGTTGCAATTTACTTTGCCCTCTTACTAATCCCTTGCTTTTTCTGAACTTAATACCTTCTGCACACCATCGTTATGCTAATTGGTTTTCTTCATTCCCTACCGGTCGGCACCAGCCTAAGGTTTGGAAGAAAACAATCCAATTTGCGTAATAGGTGTACTACCCCTAAACCAAGGAGTACTCGTAACCTGAGAGAGGGTAAAAGGAAAAGACAACTGAATAATCCTATCCGTTTTCTCCAGAACCGGAAACCATCCTCGAATAAATTCTTTCGAGTTCGTATCTAACCATACGATGGTTTTGTCCAATGGAAGTGGACGTTCGTAGTAATACGGGGTGTCCTGGAGAAAAGGGTAAAAGTAGGAGTGGCAATGAGGTTTGCAACTCTGACAATCCGAAAGCCAGTGTCAAGAAGGTTTGGTCAACTTGGTCACTGAGTCAAAGTCTTAGGGTCGGGTCAATGGTCGCTGCCAAAGAGAGAGAGAAAAGAAACACTCAGCGTGCACTCTAACCTAGATCAGAATGGTCACCAATTTATCTAATCTGGAATCCTCCCACTGTACCTCAAATTCTCCTCCAAACCTGAAAGAAGAATTAGTCGGGGTCACCCGAGGAGTAAACTAACTCATCAGTGGGAATCGGGATCCAACTATCATCGCATGATAACGTGACGGAATCCGCTCACGGTATCACACTCCAGAAGGTATGCGCATATCTGGCAAGTTTCAGTTCTTTTGAAACTCCCGATGTGATTTTTACCCCATGCTCTTATGACCTTGACTTTGGCCAACATATCATAAGTCACATGTCAAGTTCTACCCGTCATTCTCCAGGTTAATTTGAATCCACCCGTACCTACCCTTGACTTTGGCCAAAATGGCAGTACGACTGTCCCAAACCAACGCATCTATCTATGCTGCATATGAATACCCAATAGCTACCAATCACTGTGCCTTGACTTTGGCCAACATACACAGCTTGAATACTATTGACCACCCATATGAAACGACGGAGGGCTACGAATGGTTTCTGGCGAAAACCTTTAGCGTAATGAACTTGATATCGTTGAAGGAACGGATAGCTTTTAAAAATATAGTGACGAAAACCTTTACTAAAGAGGTCACTCCCGGTAAAGGGATCTCGGCTCTTTCCCCGTAGAATGGGGTGCAGGATATTCCAAATGAATACCGCGATGCAAAGCAAAAGTAATCAGCTATAGTGAAGTTAATGCCCTGACGCAAACTTCTGTCCAAGGGGTCACTCCCGGTGAAGGGATCTCGGCCCTTGCCTCGTCGACTGAGGAGCAGGATATTCTAATGAATACCACGATGCAAAACAAAAGTAAACGTCCTTGCAATAACAGCTTTTTGAAAAGTGTTCCAACAACATCAGATTAGGTTTGTTTTTAACTTGCATTGATCCGAATCAATGCAGTCCCATCAATTGATCACACCAAAAAGAACGAAAATATACTGATGTACGTATATGCCATCCGCATTCACCACTGGGTCCCGTCATTACCCGTTAGGTTAGCTAACTAACGACAGAGCGGGGACTGGACTAGCGCGGATGCAAAACATATACAACATCTACTAATATATATACCAATATATTATATTTCGCTCAAGGCGTGAATAGAATGCAACATCACAGAAATGTACAGCATCACAGAAACAATACAGATATCTGGGATCCCCGGGTTTCACAGAGCCGCTGAAACCCGACGTTCCCCTGGTCGTGTGGATAGCCTGTGCAATGAAATCCTAGACCCCTACGGACGCGGCAAGTCACCCGCTAAAACCTGAAGCGAGGCAGCCCCCTTCAGCTCCGTGAATGGACCACCCAGCACTTCACGGAATCCGGCAACTTGGGCACCCCTCCTGGGTCAACCTGTACCCCCTACGAGTGCGGCGAATAGCCCGCCAATCCTAGAGTGAAGCCCCCTCCGTCTCAATGCCATGAGATGCGGGCTTGTTGCCCTCCAGAATCCGGCTATCCGTGCACCCCTCCGCGGGGCAATCCTAGTACAGAAAGTAAAATATACATACAACGGGTACATCGACCGCAACCAGGTCGTGCCCCAAAATAATAATACAAACAGGCAGTGACGGCAGTCCACATGTCGGACGCTCGTCCCGCAATATCAAATGTACATAATACAACCACAACTGTACTAGCATTGCAACCAGGCTATCCCCCACGACCGATCCGCAACATCACAGCAAAAACAAAACATCAACGTGAAAGTCACGTTCGCAAATCCGTCTAACCGGGCTATAGCAGTTAGACCGGATTTACCGATCAAGTGACATTCACGGTCGCAGATATAATGTAAATACTGTGAAAAATGTGTTTAAAATTTTCCGATTGACCAAAAATTAACAAGTGGGCCCCAAACCAATACTGCAGCACTCACAGAAATAATTGGCCCAATTTTAATATTCCAAAACCCCAGAAATTAACCCAGAAAGAAACTGGAAAAATATGATAACATGATGAAGCTACAGTGCGGCGGAAGGGCGGCGGGAAGTGGGTTTTCGCGGCGCTTCCGCGCTCCTGTAGATGAATCACTATATCGTATTTTTGCAGAATTCTTATATCTTTTGGTAGATCACTTTTCTGTCACCTGAAAAATTTTTGGACACCAAAAAATCTTAACAGAAAACTGATGTGAACACAAATTGGGTTTTCGGAATTTTGGTCGATCGGAACTGAAAACACATCAAACGAAGCTAGACGAAGTTAATGGCGAGGCTCTGATACCACTGTAAGTGCACGGCGGCGCCCCGGCCGTCAATCCGACGGCCAAATGCGGAAGCGGTGATAAACTTTAAATTTTCTTAAACTGGCAAACCGCCGCGCACTAATACCCGGATCGAACCATTAACTAGTCCTAGCTAACTACAAGAAAGGGAATAGAGATATACCGACGATCCAAGTCCTCCGGTCTTCTCGTCATGGTCCCGATCTCCTGCGGAAAGTCCTGTCTCCTCCTCGTCGCCGGAAGTGCACCACATCGCCTAATTTGTTTACGGGCTCCCACCTCAATGCCGAGGCAACTCGGGTACGAAGCCGGCTACTCGACGTGCCCAAGATTTGCTGTAGAATATAATGTGGATTACATGTCTCATTTGGGATTATGGAGTTGCCCTTTTGTAGAGGAATTGAAGTGAACTTTTGGAGAGGGTTCTTGTGTGATTTTTGGAGAATGAAGAGAACCAAAAATTGCCACACCAAAATCAATCCCCCACCATCCTCAAGAATGGCCGGCCCTTGTAGGAAAGGGAGAGAGGGAAAAAACAAGGGGGAGGTGACCATAAGAATCATGCAAGAGAGAGAGAGAGGAATGGTTATCATATGGAATAATCAAAAGATAAACTCAACACTCAACACCACCATCATCACCTCACAAAGTCCAACCATCATGAACCATGATGAGAAAAGAAAAGTCAATGATGGTGCACATCATGAAAACCATCATGATGCTACAATAAGCAAAGACCCCCTCCACAAAAGCCTATTTGCAACAATGCAAATAAACCCTCCTCCACCAATCTTCGGCCAATGAACAGAACAAAGGAAATTGGCCGAAACGGAAAGCAAACTGGCAACTCCAGAAAACTGGTCCCGTAATAAATTACAGGAAAACCCCGATACTGTGCATACACACCCGCATCTGTATTTCGACCGAAATACAAATGCAATGAGACAAAGTCTACACTGTACTATACTAGGATCCGGCTTAAACCAAAGCCGGCTAGTAATATCTGTTCGATCCTGATCCGTGCAATACTGCACGTATCTGATCGAACCCTGCCATATAACCATACGGCCTATAGTACAAACTGTCCGATCCTGATCCGTGCAATACCGCACGTATCTGATCGGACCCTGCCATATCTCCATACGGCCTCTACAACCTTTCGCCCGAAAGCTGAGTAACTGAATGTGGGGGACTCTAAAGACTCATCAACACCTTGGTTGTGGATTTAACCACTAGCACGTCAGAGGTATAAGCCAATACGTAACGGGCTACCAGGTACTGACTAAAAGGGATGTCTGTGAGTGAACTCAGCCTGACAACCCTACTGAGCCTGTCAGTGACAATATCCGTGCAGTCCGGTCCGTTCGTCTATGAGTATCGCATGGCGGGCCTAGGGGGTTGGTAAAAGTCAGACCCCCAAAAGCGGTACAAGTCGTGTCGGAGTGTAGCCCAGAACACCCTGAGATACTACTGGAATACCTACCAGTAAATCTCCTTGCCTTGGCCAAGGACTTCGTGTAATGTCTCTCCTAGACACAGCACGACCTCACCCCCAATACCGGGAGAGACGAACCCCTGAAGATACGCTCACTGCCTCCATGTGGCTCGGGACTGTACCCAACTAAAATCTGTTTGCACGACTCCTTTGAGCCGTGGTAGGGTAGTAATCAAAGTACAGTGGGAACTCACACGAGACAAATGACGATCCCCAGGTCGATGAACTAACCTGCACACATGTCACCAGGGAACTGCCATCTGACGTCTGGTATATTACCAACTAGCATGTTCCCGGCGAGTCCTGTCCGGTGTACTCATAACCCAATGAGCACCTGTATACATCTTAGGTGATCCAACTGACACCAGTGGCTTGTGAGACCGGCCACCGCCCCTCGTCGGGGTCTCGACTGTATACACTAGTCTACTATGGAGAATCGATGCCCTGTCTCGAAACTCTCATGACTAGGGACCTTTTAAGGATAAGCTTATAGACCCCCAGCTCCCACTTATATGATCGCCCTCATACTGCTGGTGGTCAAGCAAGAATCCTAGGGGCTCTATCAACGTGTAATAGCGACGTGTCAGGTCACCTAAAGCAGTACACGATGATAAAGGTAAACCAGATAGCATACTATCATCTCGAGTAAGACTGTCCTACCAGGATAGGTCCTCCCTCAATCATTACAATCACGTACCTGTGACCTAATAATCGACTCTGAGGGCACTATCTCCAACACATATAACCGACTAATATCATATGAATCAACTTATCGAATCAACACTTGATCCGATAACCCGGCTATATCACATATAACCGAACGATATCACATATCATGAGAATAGAATGCGGTATCACATACGCGCATTAATCTCAGTCCCACACATATCACATATGTGCTCCTATTTCGTTTCGCATGAACCAGGAAACCTCTGTGTAGGACTCTAAAGACTCATCAATACGCCCGCAGTAGGTGATGATCATATCAAACACCCATAAGCCGCAAGCGGTCTTCTAAACGTAATGGCCACTCGGGTATTGATCGATCAGAAGATCAACAAGCAAGCCTGCTCATACTCCTGCGAATCCAATCAGTAACACTACCATACAGTCCGGTCTCTTCGTCAGATATGTCGCATATCACAGCCTTGGGGTGGTATAACGTCAGACCCCAATAGCCTGATAAGTCATGCCGATGCAAGGTCCATAACGGTTCAAGAAACTACTGATAACACTTATCATTAGATCTCAGCAACCCTGGCCAGGGATTTCCTATTATGGCCAATCGAGAATAGCACAACATCAACACTCAATACCGGGAGAGACGAATCCCCTCCTATCGCTCATTGCCTCCATGTGACTCGGGACTGTACCCAAAAACCACCTTTTTGCACGATCTCTTGACCGTGGTATGGTGGAAATCAAAGCACGGTGGGAATCACACAAGACTCTAAGACGATCTCGGGTCAACAGACTAACCTATACCAGTGTCACCAGAGAACTGCTATCTGACGATACGTATAATACCATCTAAGAGTTCTCGGCGAGTCCGTCCAGTGTACCCAGTCTCCACTGAGCACCCGTATACCATCTCTGATGTCAAACACTAATGGATATGGGATCATCCATTGCCCATCACATGGGTCGAGAAGCGTATACGCTAGTCAACTCTGGAGTATCGATGCCCTGTCTCGATACTCCCATGACTAGGAACAATCTAAGGATGTACTTACCGACTACCTATACCCCACTAGTATGACCCGCATCATTATCCTGGTAGTCAAGTACTCATCCTAAGGGCTTTATCAACATGTAATAGAGAGACAATAAGTATACATGTTAAGATAAAGAGCAACCCGATAGCATACTATCATGTCGAGCAAAAAAGTCATCCCTATATATGTCCAAGCATCCACTACAATGTACATCACATGTACAGTAATGGCCTCTAGGGCATACATATAAATAACATTTATGATTTGATGTTATCTGGTAACTGAGGCGGGGACGAACCAGTTGCGGATACATGTATTTATGATTTGATGTTATTTGTTAACTAAGGCGGGGGCGAACCGGTTACGGATACATGTATTTATGATTTAATGATATCCAATAATCGATGTGGGGATGTAGCCAATTGCAGATACATGGTGGACTAGTTTGATGATATCCGGTAATCAAGGTAGGGATGTAGCCGATTATGGATACATGGTAGACTGGTTTTGTAGTATCCGATATCCAGATAGGGGAGAAACTACTTTCGGATACATAGTGGAACACGACGGATATCCGGAGGATACCGATCGGGGATATATGATAAGATTGAAAAGAAATGATAGCGATTGTGTGTGTGTATAGCTGAGTTGTTCACGAATGATTATTGTTATCATTTCACTGCGCTTAAATTCAAGTTTAAGTTATGCATATTACATTCATGACTCGTATGCTTTCATATGCTTTAGTGGTCTTGTTATGCGCGTATCGAATGAGATAAAGATTTATTTTATGATACCATGATAACCACATATATTAGTATACTACACATGCTAGGATAGCGATATACGAGTTGTACATGATGGGTTATTATAATTGTTGATTCATCGCTTGAATTTTAGTTTCAATACATGCTTATTTACTTTCTACAAAGTACATGATTACCAATGCTTTAGTTGTTTCACTGCTTATGCATGCGATTTTTATCTTGTTATGTGAATTTTACTCATTAGTTGGCACCTCATCCCCGTTATACCATAGCTTCTTGTAGGTTTGGTCGCTTGGATCGATAGAGACAGTAAGAGACCTTATCTTGGGCGTAGTTGCATATTTATTTTGAGTTAGGTTGATTAGAATTCGTTTCGGCATTTTCCTTGTATATATTTTTGTACCTAGAATTACTCTATCAACCAAGTTGGGTGTATTTACCCGAGACCTTAGACGTTGTATTGTTATTGTAGTCGAACTCATGTGGAGTTGGCTTGAATTTATTTATACATAGTTTTTATTGCTTTCCGCTTGTTATTCTTTATCTTTATGCGTCGTATTTTTTGCGTAGATTGTGTCTCCGATGTGTGGCGTTGAGTTTGCTCCTGTGTGGGGATTCATTTATTTTACTGCTGTTGTAAAAGAATTTTATTCAAAATTTACAAAGGAGGTGTTATCCATTTTTCAAATGATTACTCTTTACAAAACAAGCTTTACTTCATTTTATAAATCTTTTCTTAAAACTTCACCTCTATTATTTTTCTTATATATGATTTATGTTGGGTTACGGCAGTGCTCCGGCCATCAAACCGTGGCCAAATGCGAAACAAAAATTTACTAAACTGGCGCTATCATTACCCGATGCCCGGATCTACCCTAAACCCTAAACTAGCAAGCTAATAAAAGAGATAGGAATGGTTATAACAAGTTGATCCGTGTCCTTTGGTCTTTAACCATCATCCCCAAGCTCCTATTGGCTCCTTGATCGAGTT